>JAQPPZ010016994.1:6090240-7308288 GCA_028583015.1 Wollemia nobilis
TTTGAGGGCAGGTTTGTGCCAGACCAAAGACAGAGATTAAGGACAAATTTGTGCTAGACCGACAGACTATGTTTACTACAAATTTTAGATAGATATTTGGAGGTGACAGAGTTGAGGACATAGATCTCCATCCAGAGTAGGGAAGACATGTGTCTTCTATGGATAGAATTCCATTTGTTAAGGGCAGTGGAGGCAGAGGTCTTCTAGAGGATCATCATCCAAAGCAGAGATTAGGATATTGGTGTCTCCTATGGATAGATATCCACAAAATTGATTTAGGGGATTGGTGTCTCCTGTGGACAGAGTTTCATAAAAATTTTAATAGGGAAAGGATTCCCAAGAGATTGATTGAGGAAATTTTAGTGAAATATTTTCTCCGTGGAGTAGCCCACATTGGGTGAACCACATTAAATTGGTGTCTCTATTATGTGTGATGATTTATGCATTACTTTGGTTATTTCTATTGATATTTCCATTGATTATATTAGATAATACTATTTGGGAAAGAAAAGTAAAAAGTGGTCTTATACTGTTCACCCCCCTCTCAGTATAATCTTGTGTTCTTCAATTGGTATTAAAGTTGGTTCCTTCAAAAAAGGTTTAACAACTTCAATGAATATATTACAAGAACACAAATGGAAAAGAAAGGCAAAGGCAAAACCATGAGACACAAGAAGAAAATAACACACATGGTCATGAAAGAAAAAGAAGATGAATTTGATATTGTTGTTTTGGGAGGAAAAATGAAAATAGATTCAAGAGATGAATCAAGCAATGGATAAAAGATCAGATTGATAAAGTTTTGTACCATATATAGGAATATAGGTCACCATGCAACCTATTGTCCACAAGAAGGTGAAGAATGTTTTTTTTGTGGTCAACTTGGTAATGATGTAGGTTATTGCAATGGTTTTAGTAGCGGTGAATATGAAGATGATTTTCTCGAAACAGAAGTCCTAGAGGCTAGTTCAGAAAAAGATAACAAATACAATCAAAACAGGTATGAAGAAGAAATCCTAATTTTAGTAATAGAAGAAAATACTCCTATTGAAGAGAAAAATTTAGAAAAAGAGAAGGATGAAACTACTCTTAAGGAACTTGTTAAGTTGAAAAAGGAGAATTTAGAATTAAAGGCTCAAATACAAGAGGATGAGAAATGTAATACAAATCTCCTACAAGATCTCTCTAACTTGAAATATAAGGTTGAAAAGATAAGGAGAGTTGAAAAAGGTATGGTTGAACAGTCAAATAAAAGAGCTAGAATGTGAAAGACTTATTATTGATCTTGAAAAATTAAAAAGGGAGAACTCAGGATTAAGGATTCAACCTTAATAATATGAGAAAGCAAAAGAAAATTTTCTACAAGAGTTCACTAACTTCAAAATTAAGGTTGAAGAGGCAAGGAAAATAGAAGAAGGAATGGCTAAAAAATTAAAGACAAAAGATCTAGAGTGTGAAAGATTAGAGCATGAGATAGTTTCACTAAGGATTGAAGTAAAAGGTTCTAAGGACAAGCTACACAAGTTTGAGGGAAATTTAAATAATTTGGATAGGATTATCAATGCATAAAGGTCATTAATCACCAAAACAGGACTTAGTTTTTAAGAAGAACAAGGAAAATAGGAAGTAGAAAAAGGAGAGTCAAGCTCAAACACCAGAAAAGAAGAAGCGTCAAAATAAGTAAGTAAAAGATATAGTGAGACTTCTAAGGATAAGTTGGATAATAGAAAGTCCAACAAGGAAAGGAATATTACACAAGTACGGAACATATGGAATAGGAAACATGATAGGGTAGAAGACACTAAGAGACCAATGGGATCTAGGCAAGGTTTCTTCCATGGATGATGCTTCTCATGTCACAGATTTTGGCACATGGCTTCACAGTGTAGAACACATGAAAGACATGAATATGGGAACATATAGCTTTTCCATGGGTATTGCTACTCATGTAATCAGTTTGGTCACAAGGCAATGAATTACAGGGTTCATGACAGAAGAGGATATGGCTTCACTAGGATAAATCCTAAGACATTGGCACCTCCAAGGAAGAATAATAAGTGCAATAATGATGGTCACACAACAAAGTGGTGTAGAGCAAATATTCCATAATCAAGTATGAATAGGAATAGGAACAAGAACATGGATATGAACATGAACAAGAACAAGAAAAAGAACAGGAACAGGTAGAAGAACTTAGACATGGACCAGAGCATGGACATAGAAAGAAAAAATCAAAGGAATCAGAATAATCAAATGAGAAGAAAAGAGGATAGAGGTAAAGAACTGTTCTTGATGGGAGTAGAAATACTCCCACACCATAATTAACCACCTCAAAAGAAGGTGGGGGAGGGGCTAAGCTAAGAGGCTCATTCTTAGCCTCAAGCCCCAAAGGTGACCCTTTGCCATTGATGTCAAATGGGGAGAGAATTTAGTAAGGTGGAGAGATTTGGTATTTGAGTAAAGAGGAGATATTTTAAAAGAGCATTGAGCTAGGGGGAGCAATGTCCCAAGGGGTAGAACAAATAAAAGGTTAAGTTTATGGTAAAAATAATTTGGTTTGCCATCAATGACAAAGGGGGATATTGTTGGACATTTTGATTCAAAGTTATCATTGATGTTAAGGAACAAAGTTGTCATTGATATCAAGTAATAAGCTTTGTTGATGTCAAAATTTCAAGAGGAACAATGCATAGGTTAAATGCAAAGAGCTTCATAATATTTTTTAATATTATGTGGAAGCATAAGCTAGAAGGGTTTTTATTAAAACCATGGGTGATAAAAAATAAAAGGTTTTTCCTTAAAACCAATGGTACCACAAGTAAAATATTTTTCTTAAAATCAATGGTGGTAGAAAATAAAAGGGTTTTCCATTAAAACCATGTGAGCAAGTTATAAGGTTTTTCTAAAAACCTAAAGAGGTCCTTAAGTTTTGTTTAAGGCCAAAATACCATGTTTTTTTTTAAAAGGGGTAAATATTATTATGTGGTCATGATATAACCTTACATAGCATATCCACAACATGTGAGGGAAGATATTTGAAACTGGGCCTCTCGATTTCAACTGGAGAGTTTTAACTACCCACTTGCTCTCCAACTCCTATACATGAGCAGATGCCAAAAGACCATGTTAATAATTCAAATAATAATAATTAAATTCTTAAAGAATTTAATTTATTATATTTAATAAATTGCCAAAGCTAAATTTTGGGCACATTTCATAAAGTTTGGGCATCGGTTTGTTCACGTGCAAAGTTGCCCCCCTTTCGTCGATGTCACCGCTTGCTAGACGACGTCCTCACCGCTGATGTGGAGAAATGAAAGGATCCCACAAGGAAAGGGAAGGTTTTCCCACTAATTTTGATCATGATACTACCTTTAATATTATTATTGGTATTTTCTAAGTTCAATGGAAAATATGTGGATGGTGGTTATGTCACATTGATCAATTCTTCCAACTCCACAATGTTCCTAAATATTACTGGGTTAAGATTGTTTCTTTTAACCTTCAATTAGAAGATTTACAGTGGTACCAATAGTTCCAACATACCATTGCCAATACTTTGTGGAAATATTTTGAATCAAAACTACTCACTTACTTTTTCCCTAGTGAATATGATGATTTTCAAGGATCATTAACCAAGATGAGATAAACTTCTACAGTTCAAGACTACTAGGCCTAATTTGAAGAATTGGATAATAGGACCAAGGGGTTGAATGAAGGGTTTTTATGAGCTATTTAATCAATAGCTTAAAGGATGATTTTCAACTGAGGTTAAGATGTTCAAACCGTAAACAATTATGTAGGCCATAAGCCTAGCACAGTTGGTCAAATCCAAGTTTTTAGCTCAAAGAAGGATACCTAAATTTCCATAAAACAAACCCTATTTTCCTCCCAAGTTCACAAGGAATAATGAAAATAAATTTATCCCCTCAAAATGATTGACCATCAAGGAAATGGATGCTTCATGAGCCCAAGGTTTTTGCTACAATTGTGATGAAAAATATGTTAGAGGGCATAGGTGTGCCCAAAAGAAGTTATTCCTAATAGATGTAGAGGAACCCATAAGTAGTGACCATAATGATGATGAAGTAGAAACAACAAAAGAACAACCTCAAAATGAAGAGGAAGTACATGAAGAACCCTAGGTATAAATTTTTATCCACACTCTTGCAAGGATTACTTCATAGACAATGAAAGTTGTGGGTTTTCTCAAAGGCCAATGCCTTACAATCCTTATTGATTCAGGTAGCACACAACTTTATTGATCCTCGAATTGCCAAACAGGTTAATTATTACATGCATACATGCAATTACTTTGAGGTTTGGTGGAAAATGGAGGGACCTTACCTTGCAAAGGTAAATATAATTATGTTAAATTGAAAATAGGGGATTATGATCTCAAACAAGATATGTTTACTCTTTAATTAGGGGGATGCAATATTGTTTTAGGATCTCAATGGTTTGATACCTTAGGCACCATCGCATGGAATTTTGTAGACTTATGGATGTGGTTTTCAAAAAATGGATAGTCTTGCACTCTTTAGTGTTCAAAAGTAGGGCCTCCTTATATTATCAACTCAAAATATATGGAGAAGTTAAAAGTATCTTCTCGTGGGGTCATCATGAAAATATTTATAATTCAACCACCTACTATAGAAGTGGACCAAATTTTTGAAGATTTGTAACTTGTTTTGACAAAGCACAATGCAATTTTTGTCAAACCAATAGAATTACCCCCCCATAAATCCCATGACCATGCCATTCCACTAGTATCTGGTAGTGTATTACCTAACATTAGGTCATACAATTACCCTCATGCCTTTAAGTCAGAGATAGAGAAGTTAGTATAGGAATTGTTAAAAGCTAGAGTCATTCACTCAATAAGCTCAATAAGCTCACCATTAAGGATAAATTTTTTATTCTAGTGGTAGATGAATTATTGGATGAGCTTCATGGGATTATGTTTTTCTTCAAATTATATGTTCACTCTAGGTACCATCATATTAGGCTTAAGGATGAATATATTCCCAAAAACCAAATTCCATACTCATGAGGGTTATTATGAATTCTTGGTTATGCCATTTGGCTTGACCAATGAACCTTCCACATTCCAAAGCCTCATGAACAACATTTTTCATCCCTTTATTCATAAATTTATTCTATATTTATTTTATGTTATTTTAGTTTATAGTCGCTCTCGAGAAGATCACCTCTTCCATGTGGATTAGACTCTACAACTATTGGCACAACATCAGCTTTATAGTAGGGGGTCCAAGTGTTATTTTGGGTTGATGAAAATGGAATATTTGGGACACATTATAACTAAATATGGTGTTAAAGTTGATCCTAGGAAGATTTAGGTAGCTCAAGAGTGGTTAAAACCTTACACTCTAAAATATCTTCATGAATTTTTGGGGCTTACAATCTATTATTGTAAATTTATCTACAACTATAGAAAAATTACCACTTCCTTAACATCCATGTTCAAAAAGGATTCTTTTAAATTGACTAATCTAGATGAATATACCTTCGTAGAGTTGAAGTATGCTATGAAAACCACTCTAGTCTTAGCAATGCCTACTTTTTCTAAGCCTTTTGTAATTTAAAGTGATGCTTCATGCAATGGTATTGGCATGGTGTTGATGAAAGAAGGGTGCCCCTTGGTTTTCACTAGTAAGGTGATTTCTAGTCGTAATCTAGGTAAATCAACTTATGCCAAGGAAATACTTACCATTTTTTATTTAGTCACTCATTGGAGACCTTATCTCATTAGGCATCATTTTTCCATTAAAAAAAATCATAAAAGTCTTGAATATTTCTTAGAGCAATGGGTTTCCACCCTCGAAAAACATAAGTGGATCTCTATCCTGCCTACAGTTTTTTCTCCTCCTCCGCTTCCTCTTCTTCCTCCATCGCTCCTCATCTCTCCCAATCCTAAGGATTCATTTCCAAAAATGTTGGGCCCTTGTTGCCAGCTCTCGAACCCCAGTGGGACCCTTTGTTTGAGGGTTTATCTGGAGGATCTGTACCTTTAGCCTTTTCAAACTGTGCTGACATGGAATCCTTTTCCTTTCCAGCTACATCATACTGGATCTTTTCAATTTTTTGTATGAATATAATTATTTTATAATTTAATATCTTTCTTGACATTTTTCTATTGTAGCATTCACAATGCCAAAACTTTACCTCTACAATCTATGCCTTGCATCTTAGAAAAGTAATATTTCCAAAATATTGTACTATCATAGTTTGCTTTACCAAATCTGGATTGTTAGTTTTCTTCCTAAAACACAAATTCAGCCACAAAAATTATAATAAATAGTCTAAATAAAAGCACATTATTGTTACAGAATAAAGTAGATATTACCAATGGAAAATATTAAAGTCAATTTTAATAATTAATTGAATCAAAAAATCAAAATTTTCTTGTCAACTTAAATTAAACTTACTACTTCCTCTAACCATGGAAAGGAGAATTTAAATTCATGATCCTCAATCAAAAACCCTCTATTGGCTAGCTTATCTACACATTTGTTTTCTACCCTTAATATATCTGTAAACATGATTTCTTCAAACTCTTTAGCAAGATCTTCAATTCCCAAAATTATCTCTTGTATGCTCCATGGAGACTTTGTTTTCTTCAAAATTGCATTTATTACTATGAGAGAATCACCTTCCATCCATACTCTATTCCACTTCATTTTTTACATATTTTTAACCCTTCTAAATATGCCTAAGATTTAGCTTCATTATTTGTCTTAAATCCACTATTGAAAGCATAATGAGATAAAATCTCTCCTCTATTATTTCTCATTATTCCTCCTCCTACTAGTCCTGGATTCCCTTTAGATGCTCCATAAAAATTTAATTTAACCCACTTTACATCTAGTGGTTTCCACTTTATATTCTTTACCTTATTTTTTTTATATTGTACCCAACATCATTATTCCATTTAATGACTTGAATCCATCTATCAAGACCCTCTTCTTATAGATTAGGGACTAGGTAAGTTGATAGGGTTGGTTTAGACTCCCCTATGGCTAAACATATATTTTTTCATTACCTCTAAACTACTTTCCTTTCTTTTAAATATTCTTCTATTCTTTCTAGCCATATAGTCCAAAGTATTGTATCTTTTGATATATCTCATATTTTCTATAAAGTCTCAATTTTATAAGTTATCTAACATTGCTTTAACCAATCTTAAATTTTTATATTCATCAGCATGTATTTACCAAACATATTAAGAATTCATTGCCATATTTTCTATACTATTGAGTAATATCCAAAGATATGGTCTATACTCTATTTTTTTACAAAAAAAACACATTGAGAAGGGCCATTGAAACCCTTTTCCATAAGGTTATTCCAGGATAGAATTCTTCTATGATCTACTAGCCAAACAAAAATTTTGACTATGGGAATGCTTGGGCTATCCCAAATATATCTTCATATTCTAGTGATATGACTATTTTGTTGGTGTTGTACATTATATCCACTTATTTTTTTGTATTCTCTTGAGCTATTCAACTCCCAAATCAATATATCCTTGGCTCCCATTGGAATAATCACAATTTGTTATCTTTCTACCCAATTGCCTCCTAGCATCAATATCTTGTATACTTGTAAAAATATGTTCTTTCCATCTGTATCTTCCTTTCTAATCCTTTTACAAAATATTTAAAACCCTATCACCATATTTATATTGAAGTAATCTCATCCAAGGTTTCAAAATTAGATCTAAATTGAGTGATTTTATATCACACCACGTATCCATCCAAATATAATTTTTTATCCAATTACTACCACCCATATTAAAACTTTAATAAAAATATCAATAGATTTTATCAAACCATTGCAAAGAGGAGAACCATTTGGTAGATAAAATGGAGTAAATATTAAACTTAGGTCATTGGGATCAACATTTTTACTTAGAATAATTCTTGCCCATTGTATTTGACTCTCTTTGTATAATATCTAGATTACGTTTACCCTAAGAGCTAAGTTTACATCTGTAAGAACTCTTAAACTAATACCTCCCCTAGTTTTATCGTCACACAACTTGCTCCATTTCACCAATGAAAAATTCTTTTTATCATGTACACCTGACCATAAAAAGGATCACATAATATAGATTAAAAAAAATTAAATTGATTTTGGCATAGAATACAATGACATATAATATGTTGGAATGGCTTGTAAGACTAAAAAAATTAATTGCACTCTTCCTGCTAATGATAACCATCTACCTTTCTAGGCTAGAATATTATTCTAAAATTTACTAATAATTGGACTTCATAAATCTATCCTCATTCTCCCCTCAGATAAAGTCATCCCTAGATAAGTTGTTGATAAATTTGTCTCCTCTATTTGAAGCAACCTGTAAATTCTTGCTTTGATATTAGTAATACTGTTAAGAAAGTAATTTTGGATTTAGTCTTATTAAATTTTTGCCTTGAAGCTCTTTCGTACACTTTTAAAAAGTTATTCAAAGCTCTAGCTCATTTAACCTTACCCTTCCAAAAAAGTTGTATCATCTAAAAATTGTTGATGGGTGATGTTATCGATGTTATTACTAACTTTAAGTCCACTTATAAACCCATATTTTTAGGCCTTATTTAAGTTCCTAATCAAAACCTCTTCCATAATAGTAAACAAGGAGATAGAGGATCCCCTTGTTTGAGGCCTCTCTTGTCTTTAAAATATTTTGTTACTAACACATTGACCAACACTGAATAAGAAACTATAGAGACACAAGTTTTAACCCATCTAACCCATTTCTTATTGAAACTAAACTTTTCTAAAATGGCACAAAGAAAATCCCATTTAACCCTATCATAAGATTTACTCATATCAAGTTTTAATATCATTGCTTTCTCTTTTATTGAAGTTGTTGAATGTATAACTTCATGAGCTACTATGATCCCATCCAGAATTTGTCTCCCAATCACAAATCCTCCTTGCTCTTTTAAAATTATTTTGTCTAAGACCTTAATCTATTCACCATCACTTTGGAGATAATATTATATGCCATATTACATAGGCTTATGGGTCTAAAATAATAAAACAATTCAACATCCTTATTTTTTGGAATTAGGGTAAGATATGTTGCATTTATTTTATAAGGTATGTATTGTTTTATCCTAGACTATTCTACTACCACCAATAAATAATCCTTCACTATATCCCAATTATTTTGGTAAAAAGCTACAGAGATCCCATCTAGACCTAGGAATTTATCCTTATTAAAAGAGCACCAAGAGGAAGTTTCCAAAAAAGTGCATGTTAATTATGGTTGGATGGATGTGACACAATGGAAACATATGAAATGAATGTTGAGTGCATTATATAATAAGTGGCTTGATGTTCAAAAGAATTCCAATATAGGACAATGAAATTAGCATTATGTAGGCATCCAAGATAGAGAGGTAATGGCTTTGATGAACACTTCATGAGATGTATCGCATGAATTGTTTTCTTTTACATGGTGAGTATGATGCAGGTCATCCTAATAATTATGATAATAGTAACCAACAACCATTACTTATATAAGAAGAGAGAAAAAAATAGTGGGATAAGATGAGGCAACATGCAATGGGGAGGGGAAGAGGAAATAAAATGAAGAAAGAAAAGGCCAAGGAGAAGGATAAGAGGAAAGAAAACTAAAGGGAAATGCAATACAAATAAAAGAAAATGTGGTTAAGGAATTGAGAAATCCACTTTCAAACAATAGCATAAGAGATTTTATAATGTGTGAAGGAGATGATGCTTACTTTGGAACTAGATAAGGAATGAATAAAATTGGACATAATGAGTTGTAAAATAATTAATTAAATTTGCCATTATAATACCAATACCAATTTCAATTGTCATTGTGCATTGGAAGAAAACTATATAGTTGTGAGTGTAGTTGTGAATAAGCAAATGATACAGTTGTGAGTAATCAGGAGCAATATTGAACGAATGAAGAGAAGAAAAGATTGCATTTGAATGGTGTGGGAGAAAAGAGAGAAAGGCAATAAATTGGAGAGCAACAAAACCTATCATACAAAAGTGAAATCATATAATTACATGAAGAATAAATAATATAATTAGGGTTAAGGTTGGAAACATACAATCATATGATTAAAATAATTGTATCAATTAAAAAGTGATTATCCAACTAAACGGTTGAATCACTAGTTTTACAATTTCCTAGATTGTACAATTGCCAAGATTGTACAATTGTATGGATTGTACAGTTTCCAAGATATTGTATGGTTTCCTAGTTTGCATGGTTGTATGGTTGTCTATATTGCATGTTTTTATGGTTGCCTAGATTGTGTGGTTGTATGGTTGCCAAGATATTGTACAATTACTAATAAATTATACAATTATTGAGTTAACAATTAATAAATCTATTGCACGGTTATTGAATTGAACAATTACCCATTTGATTGTATGATTGTTGGTTTGATCAACTGGAAAAATTTAGGGAAGGTGTTGTGATTGTTACTACATCACATCATTTCATATGATGAAAAAACTACCTTTATCATCAATGGACTTATCACTTAAGATAATTATGAGAGGACATGGAATGTGTCCCTCAAGGTTATACTAATATGCTTTAGTAGATAATTGATAATAATACTTCTACCAAGGATCTATTTGTGTTTAGAAACTCAATAAGGATGGGATTTTGCTTCAAAAATAATCCACTCAATATCGATGAATATATGTACATACCATATATTCCATTCAAGGTCAAAAAATAAGTTTGAAGTCCTTCTATGTCATAGGGATACTTGTAAGGGTATAATTCTTTTGTGCCTCATTATACGATAACACAACATTAAGATGCACTCCTTCGATTTAACATCAAAAGTATAGTTTGTTTCAAAGGCATTAAGCTCAATGTTAATAGGTAATATTCATGTCATAATGAACACCTAGATCTCAACAATTGTTTAAGAGGTTATATTAATCATAATTCTTCATAAATTTACTAACAAATTCAAAGTATAGCATAAAATTTCCTTTTAAATATTTTACAAGTGTAATTAAATAGTTAATACTTTTGCATTCATATATTATAATCATAAAAGTGTTCTACACATTCAGTCATTATATAATATTTCTATTAATAAGATATTGATGTTCTATTTCAATGTATGCCACTAATAATTAAGGTCATGCATGTGCAAATATAGGCAATTAGTATTTGTAACTCATAAATAAAAATTCACATTGTACCCCACATAATCACAACTAAATAAACGCACAATACATTCATAAGGAATATCTTATAATTATAACATTGATATGGGAAAAAAGCTCAATATTTATCATCTTTATAAGCATGATTATTCCATGAGATCTAACAATAATTTTTGGCATGACTCATGCCTATAGAAATAATGATCATTCCATCATGCCTATAGTGATGTGGTTGATGTGATCAATACCCTATATATGATGAATTATTGGTTCTATTTGTACCTAAATATATCTAGATGAACCACAATGAATTTAAGTATTTACGATCTTGCCTCCCTCAAAGACCTATAAGTAAATAAAAATGGGATAATATTGGGCTTTCAATTATCATCATATAACACAAGAACATAATCACTAGTAAGACATAATACAACCACATGAGCACATGAGTAGAAATTCACAATATAAGTAATAAACATGATGATTACCATTTGATCATCCTCATAGTAGGATTGATGACTATAAATAATTGCATCCCTAGACTAACAAGCATCCACAAGAAGACCTTGATGCATTTATATATTCTTTTTGTGGCTCATATTAACATTGGAATTAAAATGCATTGTAACTATTATCTATTAAAAATTTTAAGATGAGCACCCTCTAGTTACAATTTAAACCCAACATTGGATGAGTCAAAACTATTTTAACCCAACCTCCAAAGTAAGTTGATTCCTTTTCAACTTGCTAAATGTTAAATATCTTAAGCTCAATTGAAATGGTAAAAGGATAGAGATATAAATAAGAGGGGTTAAAAGAAATACAAATGATAGGTGGATGGATAAAGCTAACAACATAAGCTTCTACTGAAAACCTCTTACAGACCAAGTATAGAGGAATCAAATAAAACTAACATTCATCATTTGTCATCCTTAAAATTAATAATAATTACATAATTAATAATCATTACAAACATCTAGGGTATTAGCAATTCAATATCGGTAGAATAGACCAATAACCTAACTAATAGAAATGAATTATTAGAGCATACATTTGAATATGAATCATTCCAATTGCCCTAAGTTAGCAATCCAATATCATCATAATAGACTAACCTAGCAAAATTAACATAAACAACTTTACATATTTGCTACCAAAAAATAGAGAAGATGTGAAGGCATGAGGCAAATATTCCAAGTAATGCTTCTTTATTGATTTGCAAAAGAGATTACAATAGCAATGCAAGCAAACACTTTAGAGCCAACCCTTTAAAATGAGGGTACAACCTCTATTTATAGATTTCACAATGAGTATTTTAGAAATTAGTATTACAAGGATGTTAGAGGGCTAAGCTAGAAGAATACCAATGTGGAAACCTCTTATTTTATTCAAAAAATCAACTACTATTACTCCATTGATCTGTATATTCTTGCTATAATTTGTTCTTTCAACTTGCTTGGCCTGCATGGCTTCCAACTTTACGAGTTCTTGAAGCAACAAGAATTAGTTGATGAAAATTGGATATGAGCCATCCCCTATTCTTGTAGCCATTCATAATTGAAGATATTTCAATGACATCTTGTTATTCAAACTATTCTAGAACCCCTTAGATCATGAAACTTCACCTTCTGAGTCTGACATTTCATATTCCACCAATAGATCTAAATAAACAACTTCAAAAATGAGAGTTAGCACATGCCTTCGTCAAATCTCATTAAATTTCTCAAAATGTGCCTATGCTTATGCTTCCAATGCTTTTGACCATTTTGACCATGGTCATGACATTTCACACTTTATTTTCATCTCATCTCAAAACCATGCTTGATTTTAAAATTTGAGCATAGTTGACCATTTTTACCATGGCTACATGCATCGACCTTCTATCAATCACATGGGGATACTTGGCTCATGGTTGCGATGCATCTTTAGGAATTTTCCTATGTTGACCAAGCTAACCACATCTTCGAGAATGATCTATGTTGTTGTTAATTTTTGTGAAAGTGTTGTGTTGACTACTTTCACCATGGTAGAGAGTTGTCTCATGGCCATAACTCTCTTAAACAAAAATTCCTTGTTTTTCTATGTTGATCATAATTTCAAGACTTCTAGATTTCAAGCAACTAGCTTACAACCATGATCCAAAATTGATTTTCTTATATATTGACGACTTTGATCATAACATAGAGCTTTCTCATTGCCCTAGTCAATTTTCAACTCATTAGTGATTTGACTATGTTGACCACAGTTTTGAAACATTTGCCTTCAATCATTAGCTTCTAAGGGATAGCTCATGTCCGTGATCCAAAATATAAAATATTAATGTTTGACCATGTTGAATAGAGGCATCCCACGACCTTGACTTAAGTTTAGAACAAAATAAGTCTGATTGCACTGACTACATATTTGAGAATATTTCGAGCCACAATTTCCTCTAAACTTGACCATATTCTCACTCTATTGATCATAATTTTGGGCCTTTTCAAGTCCATAGCTAGTTTTTTCCTTTGATGAATGTTGACTACGTTGACTGCAACTTCAAGAAGTCTAACTCCCATGATCGAGTTTCACTTTTGACTAGCGCTTCTTCATCTTCAATTGATCGTGGTTTCAAGAAAATCTCATGGCCATAATCCTTGTGCAACTTAAGCCTCTTTTTGACCACACTGGCCATGGTTTTGAGTAGGCTAGTGTCATGTGATCGTGATCTTTTATCTACTAGGAAAAATTTAACCTACCTTTGATCGTGATTTTGATCCATTTTCTCCATAGCCATTTTTCAACATTTTTCTAGCTTCTTTGTGATGTAGCTATTTTTATCCTACATTATTGGTGCCTCTTAGGGGAATCTGCACATAAATTTACAAAACACATAACCTTATTCATTGGGAGGATTGAGTACAAAAATAAGTGAATGAAACATGAAAATTATATGGGATGAAAATGAATGAAGTGGGATGAAAAATGAATAAAATGAGGATGAATGAAAAATAAAATGATGGAATTGGATGGATGGAGTGAAAATGAATAAATGGATAAAATGAGAGGTAAAGCATTAAAAAGGCAAATTCCAACTTAAAAATTTGACTCTTACTTTACTACTAAGTGATTGTTGCTCTGAAACATTTCGAATAATTTTCTAGAGAGTAACAATTCATATAAAAGTAAGAGAAAAGGAAAGATCTCCTCTCTTTGGCAATGGACTCAACCTCTAGTTCTTATAGGATCCTAATTCATGCTTTCCTCATGTTCTCATAGTTCATGCTCCTTTTCCTACACCAGGAACATGTCAGAATTAGATTCATGCTAAAGAGCAATTTTTTTTTTAGTTTCATATTTATTGTTGTGCTCATGTATCATCAATCTACTTCTATTCAGGTGTCTCTTCTTCTTTAGGATGAACCTCTTATTCTATTTCTTGATATTCCTATCCTTCAATTTATTGTTGTTCTTGATCAACATATTTGTCCTATCCTATATTATTTTCTTCATTATTGTCTTCTTCTTCTTCCTCTTCCTCTTCCTCACTACCCTCTTCTTCACTCAAAAGTTAAATCATGTCATCTAAACCTTTATAGGCCTCATCCAAGGCTACCTAAGTGGGATTATATATATATTATCTACTTGTTGGTGTACTCCAACCTGACCAATTTCTCATAAGATATATGTGGTCCACTATCAGCTATTTCTCCTACAACATCCTTAACTCTAGTCAAGTCTTTGACTAGTTGGACCACCTAGTCTTATTGGATAGGCTTTGGCTAACCATCAACCTCAAAATCATATTCCATAATCTAGGTAAAGATATCTTAAAGCTTTTATGATCCTAGTAATTAGCATTTATTATCTCAAAATATTGGAAAACTACATTGTACAATACCATCTACAAAGTGCACAATCCTGAAGAACACAAGCTTATACTAAGAGGGGGGTGAACAGTATAAGACCCATTTTTACTTTTTATTTAAATTCAATATTATGTAGTGTATAGATAGCAGTATCAATAGTAGTAATCAAAGCAATGCATAAAAAACCATACACAATAGAGACACCACAATTTATGTGGTTCACCCAATATGGGCTACTCCACGGAGAAAATATTTTACTAAAATTTTATCAATTAATATCTTTGGGAATCCTTCCCAATTAAAATTTTTATGGACATCTATCCAAATAATATGTTGATCCCCTAATATAAATTTCATGGATCTCTTCCACAGGAGAACTCTTTCCCCTTCTTCTCTGGCTAGTGATCTTCTAGAAGACTTTGTCTCTCTACTGCACTGACTAGTGGATCTCTCTCCACTTGAAGACTCCTCACTCAGATCTATCTTCAATTGTATTGGCTGTTGTATCTCTATCCACTGAGACTCTATACTCTATACTCTATAACTTCCAAAGCTTTATCTCAATAGGTTCACTAAGATCCTTCTCAAATCTACTCAACAAGCTCACTCAGAACTTTTACAAATATTCTCAACAATTCCACACAGAACCTGCTCAAATCTGCTCAATAGGTCCACACAGAACCTATCCAAATCTTCTCAACAAGCTCACTTAGAACTTGTCCAAATCTACTCAACAGGTCCACACAGAACCTGCTCAAATTTGCTCAACAGGTCCACACAGAACTTGTCCAAATATGCTCAACAATTCCACATAGAACTTGTCCAAATCTTCTCAACAAGTCCTCTTTAGGACTTGCTCAAATTTTCTCAATAAGTCCTCTCTAGGACTTGCTCAAATCTGCATAGCAAGCTTCCACAAAACCTTACTCAAAATCAGTCCACAATACTTCTCAAAGACTTGTCTCAAATCTGCTTAACAAGCTCACACAAAACTTGTCCAATCTCATAGAATCATAAAGAGAATTTTTAGAGACTCAATATGTTCTATACTTAATGCTCAATCAATATCTCAACTCAATATCATAGAAGCATAAAGAGAATTGTTAGAGAATCAATATGTTCTATACTCAAATCCCAATCTCAACTCAAATCAATCTCATAGAAGCATAAATAGAATAATTATAGAATCTATATGTTCTATTCTCAAATCTCAATCTCAACTCAAATCAATATCATAGAAGCATAAATACAATTGTTAGAGAATCTATATGTTCTATTCTTAAATCTAAATCTCAACTCAAATCAATCTCATAGAAGCATAAAGAGAATTTTTAGAGACTCTATATATTCTATTCTCAAATCTCAATCTCAACTCAAATCAATATCATAGAAGCATAAAGAGAATTGTTAGAGACTCTATATGTTATATTATAAAATCTCAATCTCAACTCAAATCAAGAATATAGAATATTTTGTTTTATGGAACTTGAACAACCACATGCATCCACTTGACTAGGCTCAATCAACTCAACTTAACCAATCACCTCAATGAACAAACCTTTCTCACAAACCCTAGTCCAAGCATGTATCAATCAACTCAAAAATTTTCCAACAATGCTTAACAAAAAATCTCACATAACAATGATACTCATGTTCTCTTCTAACTCAAGTTAAAGTTCTTTGCACAACCAATGGGCTCCAAAAATAATTCTTATAAAAAAAGTTTGAATCACAACTCTCAATCCAAAAAAACTTGAAGCATTAAACCAATCACTTTCAAAAAGGAAACCACAATCAATCCTTTTCACTCCAAATATATTTTCAGAAATCAACCACCATAATCAATCAATAGGAGAATGTGCCCATACTTTTAATGAATATGAAGAAGCCTCTTTGGAAATCTACCACAATCATAATATTCTTTTACCAATATTCACAAGGGTTAGAAGATCACAAAATAATCAACATTACTCCACTTCACAATAATATTTACCAAGGATTTTAATTAGAAAAACTTCTTAAGAATTAATGCACAACTTCCTTATCACTCCTAAAACCACTTGTACCATAAAATAAAATAAATCAAAACATTGCATAACCTTGTCACTCCAAAAAACACTTATACCATAAAATAAATCAAATATTTTAAATCCTTCCTTTCAACACTTTTGCACTCAAAAATAATCACAAATATTTCTTAGGAAATATCCCACATTAATCAAATATCAAACCTTATTAAAATATTAAAGCTTGCTCAACCTTATATCTCCCACAAAAATATAATCAAACCATAGCAAGCAAATATTTTAATTAAAATGTTGACCCTCGCAAATATCGGAGTCAAAGCGCATACCTCAAAAGAGCCCTCGAAGGGCCTTGGTGTTTCGAACCTCTACCCACCGTGCTACCAAGCAACATGTAAGCCACGTGAGCTAACACTGCCCACGTGAGTGCCTAGGGCACTGTCTTCCTTAAGATGTGTGCACTTTCCTAAAAAGGCACCAAAACTTTGATCGTCCATGACTTGACTACCCACATCACACTCCAAAAAATTTGCTGCACAATATTCGGATGCAAAACTACTTTGGGTTTTCAAAAATCATGCGACACTCCTTAGATTTATTAAATGGAAAACCTTTGGCTTATTTATATAAGCCATCCTTCAATGTGAATACGTCGGCCCTTTTAACATTAACCTCATGATGTCGGCGACACCAATAAGAAAGGAGGGAAAAACCTTTTACTTAATTTTAAAATTAAAATTTAAATTTTAAATAAATTAAAACTTAAACTAAACCTTTAAAATTAAATTTCTCATCACCAGGGAACATTTTTCGATGAAATGAAAAGCCAACTTGGGTTTTAAGAAAAACCCATTTCAAATATTCCATCCATTGGTTTTAAATAAAACCTTTCCTTGCCTTCCTTGGTTTTCATAAAAACCTTTTGCTAAGATTCCCTTGAAGCTCCTTTTGGAACCAAATACCATGCATCCCTTCTAGAACCTTTGATCAAAACCTTGGCTTCTCATAAAGATATTTGTGGAGAAAAATCATAGTTCTTACTTACATATGTCCTTTTGAAATATATGACAACTTTTAACTTAGGGACTCAAAATGTCCAACAATATCTCCATTTGTCATTGATGGCAACCCATATTTATTTTACTAAAACCTGACTTTCTTTTTTGCTCCCCCTTGGACTTTGCTCCCCCTAGCTCAATGCTCTCTCAAATATCTCCTCATATCAAATCTCTCCCCAATACACAAATCTCTCCCCCTTTGACATCAATGGCAAAGGGTCACCTTTGGGTCTCGGGGCTAAGAATGAGCCTCTTAGCTTAGCCCCTTCCCCACCTGCACATTAGGTGGTTAATTCTGGGGTGGGAGTATTTCTCCTCCCCGAAATCATAGATCTATGCTTTTATCTTTCTCTCTTCTTTTGTGAGTTTTTTGAATCCTCTCACTATTTCTTTTCAAGTTATCATCCCTATTCCCGTCGTCACTTCTGTTCATGTTCCTATTTTTGTTCTCATCCATGTTCCTATTCTGGTTCTTATCCTTGTTATTATTCTTTTTTGAGTCTCTATTCCTATCCATCTTCTTGTTTCTATTCATATTCTTGTTCCTATTCATGCCTATTTCTAGAATATTTGCTCTACACCATCTTGCTATGTGACCATCATTATTGCACTTATAATACTTAATATTATTATTCCTTGGATGTGCAATTGTCTTAGGATTTATCCTAATGAAGCCATATCCTCTTTTGTCATTAATCATATAATTCATTACCTTGTGACCAAACTCATTACATGAGTAGTAATAACCTTGGAAAAATTGTTCTTTTCCATTTACATGTCTTTCATGAGTCTTGCATTGTGAAGCCATGTGTCCAAACCTGTGACATGAAAAACATCTTCCATTGAAGACTCCTTGTGTTGAACTCATTGGTCTTCTGTTTTTATTTTTGTTCCATCTGTATCTTATTTGTGCATTGTTCTTCTCTTTGTTGTCCAACTCATCCTTTGATGTCCCACTTTCACTTAAACTGTCTTCTTCTGATGTATATTCTTATGAAGTATCTTATTCATCAATACTTGAAGTATATCATTTTTTCCCATTTCTTTTGAACCTTTCTAAAGCCAAGACCTGTTGAACATGATGTTCACTATTGTCCATAGATGAACTTATCCAAGTTCTTAGAGCTATTTGTGAAACTCTTCATCTTGATCTTGGAGTCCTTTAAGTCTTCTTTTAGAGTAGCCACTTCTTGTGCTAACTTCTCACATTCCAAAATATTTGCTTCTAACTTATCCTTGAAATTGCTTACCTTAGCCTTTGATTTCTCTAAATCCTCTATGAGCAATAACCTTTCTTCATCACATTCTTAAAACTGACTTTCAAGCTTGGAGTGTTGCTTTCTAACCTTATTTACTGTGTCAAGGGCATAGATAAGTTCTCCCTTGAGATCATAACCATTCTCTACTGAATAATCTTCTATTTTTTTGCCTTTGTCCTTATCATTACTTCCTTTCAGCTTGTCTTCTATAGGATCACTTTCTTTATCTTCCAAAGCCATTAGAAAATTCTCATCTGGTATTTCAAATGCATCTTCAAAATCATCACAACTGAAACTATAACCATCCCTAGTGCAATCATCTTCAAGATGTCAAAATTTACCACATCTAAAAAACTTGAGAATAACTGGAGTTATTTTCTTAACTAGATCTTTCTCTTTAACCATAAATAGGACTTCATCTCTATCATTGTTTGAAAAACTAGCATCACTATCAATTGAGTACTTACTTGCATTTTTCGCATAGTAGCTTCTCTTTTTTCTCTGGAAGAACTTATTTCCTTGTCTGGTTTGTTCATCCTTGTTTTTATTTTGGTACATGTGTCTTTCTGATTCCTTGTATTTGTGATCCTATTTTTCTTCATCATTATTGTTCTTTGGCTCTTTGCATTATGTTGTATAGTGTCCATATTGTCCAAAATTGAAATATTTGATAGATCTTAGATCTATGGGTCTTCTGGAACCTCTATCTCTTCTGCCATAATTTGCTTCTTCATCATTGGATAACTCACTGCTCAATTCTATCTTCTTTCCCTTTTTATTTTTGTCTACTTTGAAAGAATCTTCTTTCAAAGGAATAGGATCTTTTGTTCTTATCTCAAAAGTAGTAATCATGCCAAGAAAATAATTACTTGTCAAATAATCAATATCAATTTATGTTTATATAGTAGAAACCTTTTCACTATACCTTTTTGGAAGAGTCCTCAAGATCTTATCACAAGCATCAAATTCATCAACCTTCATTCCAAGACCTTTCATATCATGTACAAGTTCATCAACCTTGTTGAGATAGTCATGAATGTTTTCATCATACCTCATTATTAGGTTCTCAAATTATCCTTTGAGATTTTTGATCTTAGCCATTCTGACTTCTTTATCTCATTCATATATTTCATGCAGAAATCCCCACATTTATTTTGTTGTTTTACATTCCATAACCTTCATAGATTCTAATCTATGGAACCCTTTTATAATTGCATTCATAGATCTTGAATTTGAATGCATTAGAAGCTTACCTTCCTTATCTATAAGAGGATTGGCTGTTGAATCATATCCATGTTCCACTACATCCCAAACTTCATTGCCAAGTACCATCAAGTAAAATCTCATCAACATACATCAATATAAGAAGTCACTTCCATAAAATACAAGTACTACATTATTGAAGGGTCTGTCTCTTTGATACTTTTGATCTATTGTGTTCTTAGACCATTTTTCCTTCAATCTGTAAAACTCTTTTGAAGGAACCCGCTATGATACCAATTGAAGAACACAAGCTTGTATTGATAGGGGGGTGAACAGTATAAGACCCATTTTTACTTTTTCTTTCAATTCAATATTGTATAGTGTATAGATAGCATTATCAATAGCAGTAATAAAAGCAGTGCACAAAACACCATACATAATAGAGACACCATAATTTATGTGGTTCACCCAATGTGGGCTACTCCACGGAGAAAATATTTTACTAAAATTTTCTCAATCAATATCTTTGGGAATCCTTCCCAATTATAATATTTATGGACCTCTGTCCAAAGGAGATGTTGATCCCCTAATCTCAAGTTTGTGGATATCTTCCACAAGAGAACTCTTTCCCCTTCTACTCTGGCTAGTGATCTTCTAGAAGACTCTGTCTCTCTACTGCACTGACTGGTGGATCTCTCTCCACTTGAAGACTCCTCACTCAGATCTGTATTCAATTATATTGGCTTTTGGATCTCTATCCATTGAGACTCTATCCTCTATACTCTATCACCTCCAAATCTCTATCTCAATAGGTTCACTAAGAACCTTCCCAAATATTCTCAACAAGCTCATTCAGAACTTGTCCAAATCTGCCCAACAAGTCCACACAGAACCTTCTCAACAGGTCCACACCAAACCTGTCCAAATATGCTCAATAAGCTCACTCAGAACTTGTCCAAATCTACTCAAAATGTCCACATAGAACCTGCTCAAATCTACTCAACATGTCCACACAAAACCTATCCAAATCTACTCAACAAGTCCACATAGAACTTGTCCAAATATGCTCAACAAGTCCTCTCTAGGACTTGCTCAAATATGCTCAATAAGTCCTCTCTAGGACTTGCTCAATATGCGTAACAAGCTTCCAAAAAATCTTACTCAAAATTAGTCCACAAGCCTTCTCAAAGACTTGTCTCAAATCTGCTTAACAAGCTCACATAGAACTTTTCCAATCTCATAGAATCGTAAAGAGAATTTTTAGAGACTCAATATGTTCTATACTTAATGGTCAATCAATATCTCAACTCAATATCATAGAAGCATAAAGAGAATTGTTATAGACTCAATATGTTCTATACTCAAATCCCAATCTCAACTCAAATCAATCTCATATAAGCATAAATATAATTGTTAGAGACTCTATATGTTCTATTCTCAAATATCAATCTCAACTCAAATCAATATCATAGAAGCATAAAGAGAATTGTTAGAGACTCTATATTTTCTATTATAAAATCTCAATCTCAACTCAAATAAATATCATAGAAGCATAAAGAAAATTGTTAGAGACTCTATATGTTCTATTCTCAATCTCAATATCAACTCAAATCAAGAATATAGAATAGTTTATTTTATGGAACTTGAACAACCATATGCATCCACTTGACTAGGCTCAATCAAATCAACTCAACCAATCACCTCAATGAACAACCCTTTCTCACAAACCCTAGTCCAAGCATGTATCAATCAACTCAAAATGTTTCCAACAATGCTCAACAACAAATCTCACATAACAATGATACTCATGTTATCTTCTAACTCAAGTTCAAGTTCTTTGCACAACCAATGGGCTCCAACAACAATGCTTATAAAACAAGGTTTAATCACAACTCTCAATCCAAAAAACCTTGAAGCATTAAACCAATCACTTTTGAAAAGGAAACCACAATCAATCAATTATGTCTCAAATATGCTTAACAAGCTCACACAAAACTTGTCCAATCTCATAAAATCATAAAGAGAATTGTTAGAGACTCAATATGTTCTATAATTAATGGTCAATCAATATCTCAACTCAATCTCATAGAAGCATAAAGAGAATTGTTAGAGACTCAATATGTTCTATACTCAAATCCCAATCTCAACTCAAATCAATCTCATAGAAGCATAAATAGAATTATTAGAGACTCTATATGTTCTATTCTCAAATCTCAATCTCAACTCAAATCAATATCATAGAAGCATAAAGAGAATTGTTAGAGACTCTATATGTTCTATTCTCAAATATCAATCTCAACTCAAATCAATCTCATAGAAGCATAAAGAGAATTTTTAGAGACTCTATATATTCTATTCTCAAATCTCAATATCAACTCAAATCAATATCATAGAAGCATAAAGAGAATTGTTAGAGACTCTATATGTTATATTATAAAATCTCAATCTCAACTCAAATCAAGAATATAGAATATTTTGTTTTATGGAACTTGAACAACCACATGGATCCACTTGACTAGGCTCAATCAACTCAACTTAACCAATCACCTCAATGAACAACCCTTTCTCACAAACCCTAGTCCAAGCATGTATCAATCAACTCAAAAATTTTCCAACAATGTTAAAAAAAAAATCTCACATAACAATGATAATCATGTTCTCTTCTAACTCAAGTTCAAGTTCTTTGCACAACCAATGGGCTCCAAAAATAATTCTTATAAAAAAAGTTTGAATCACAACTCTCAATCCAAAAAAACTTGAAGCATTAAACCAATCTCTTTCGAAAAGGAAACCACAATCAATCCTTTTCACTCCAAATATATTTTCAGAAATCAACCACCATAATCAATAAATAGGAGAATGTGCCCATACCTTTAATGAAGATGAAGAAGCCTCTTTGGAAATCTGCCACAATCACAATATTCTTTTGCCAATCTTCGCAAGGGTTAGAAGATCACAAAATAATCAAAATTACTCCACTTCACAATAATATTTACCAAGGCTTTTAATTAGAATACCTTCTTAAGAATTAATGCACAACTTCCTTATCACTCCTAAAACCACTCGTACCATAAAATAAAATAAATCAAAACATTGCATAACCTTGTCACTCCAAAAGCCACTTACACCATAAAATAAATCAAATATTTTATATCCTTCCTTTAAACACTTTTGCACTCAAAAATAATCACAAAGCTTTCTTAGGCAATATCCCACATTAATCAAATATCAATCCTTATTAAAATATTAAAGCTTGTTCAATCTTATATATCCCACAAAAACATATTCAAACCATAACAAGCAAATATTTTAATTAAAATGTTGACCCCCGCAAATATCAGAGTCGGAGCACATACCTCAAAGGATCCCTTGAAAGGCCTTGGCATTTTGAACCTATGCTCACCATGTTACCAAGCGACAGCTAAGCCGTGTGAGCTAACACTGCCCACGTGAGTGCCTTGGGCACTCTCTTCCTTAAGACACATGTGCTTTCCTCACAAGGCACCAAATATTTTACCATCCATGACTTGACTGCCCACGTCACACTCCACTAAATTTGCTGCACTATATTTGGATGCAAAACTACTTTGGGTTTTCGAAAATCATGTGACACTCAGATTTATTAAATGGAAAACCTTTGGCTTATTTATATAAGCCATCCTACAATGTGAATACATCAGCCCTTTTAACATTGCCCTCATGACATCAGCCACACAAATAATAAAGGAGGAAAAAACCTTTTATTTATTTTTAAAATTAAAATTAAAATTTTAAATAAATTAAAATTTAATCTAAACCTTTAAAATTAAATTTCTCCATCATCGGGGCACCTTTTTCGATGAAACAAAAAGTCAACTTGGGTTTTAAGAAAAAACCATTTCAAATCTGCCATCCATTGGTTTTAAATAAAAACTTTCCTTGCCTTCCTTGGTTTTCATAAAAACCTTTTGCTAAGCTTCCCTTGAAGCTCCTTTTGGAACCAAATACCATGCATCCCTTATAGAACCTTTTATCAAAACCTTGGCTTATCATGAAGCTCTTTGTGGAGCAAAATCATAGTGCTTACTTACATAGGTCCTTTTGACATCAATGATAATTTTTAGCTTAGGGACTCAAAATGTCCAACAAATCCTATTAATATTAGCCTCTAGCTTATCAACTAGTTGCTACCCTTTTGATATCAAATTATTATTTCTTAGGATATTCTTATCAATCATCCTTGTAGAACACCACTCTTTTATAGGAATGGCTTGTGCATAATTTTTAAATCTTACTTCATCCAATTTATATATCCTTTCTATTGTTGGTAATTTTGGTTGTATTTTATTTTGAGTAGCATCAATATATTCTCTTGCCTTTACCATCATTTGACTGATATTATCTACAAAAATCAGTACAGATTAGGACTCTAGGCTTCTTTGCCAAATCTCACTCCATGTCTCCTTTCTTATATGTTTTACTTTCTCTTTAGAGAATACTTAAGCTTTAGCACTTTCCACTTCAAGTTGTTTTTGGAGTTGATTGATTTGCTCAACAAGAGCTTTGTTCTAACTTTGAGCATTTTTAGCTTCTTATTTGTATTTTTCAACTCCTTGAATTTTTTCCTATTATTTCTTGACTTCATTCCTAATAGCCTTCTTGAAATAATTTTGCTCTTTGATCATAGTTTCTAGTTCTCTCACCTTTTCCTCTATCTTCTCATACTTTTCTTCATAAATATCCCCTTATAGATAGACAATATCAAGGTAAGATTTAGTAGCTATGACCTCATCCTCCATGGGGTAACAGTGATATCCACTATTTTATCCTCTACTTGGTAGTTTTCTAAGGTCATATATTTCTCCAGTTTATCTACTAGAGGGGTGATGGTAAGATTTTTTCTCTTGCGATATGCTAGATCAACTATCATTGTCTACCTTGTATAGGCAACTTTATTAGAAGGTTTAACAACCTTGCTATTCCATCAATCTCGAGAACTTATTGAAATATTATTAATTATTTGAAATGTGGTAGTAGTAGGGTGAGTGGGATAAGTGGATGTGGTGATCAGAGATGGCAAAAATAGGATTGGAGAAGGTGAAACGGTCATGATAGTGGAGTCTAAAATTTTGGGAGTCATTGGAATCAATGTTGATACTATGGAATATGGTGGAGTAGATGCTAACATTTGTTGTCCCACTATGATAGGGGAAGATGTTGATGCTAAGGGATAATAAATATAGACCATAGGGGATGATATTTGGACTTTTTATGTAAGATATGGGGTAGATGGGGGATGTGATGCAGGAGGTGAGGGAAATGGTGGAGGAGATGTATGAGCTTGAGGCAATGGAACTTTTTAAGCTTGTTGAAGGAAAAGAGATATTACTTGGGGAATAAGGAGGAGAAAGGGTAGGAGAAAAAGGATAGAAATTGTACATGGGTCCTTCAATGAGGACTACTACATTGTGGTCTCTTGATCTGGATACACTTAATTTGAGGGTTGTGCATGCTCAATTGTTTGTAGTGTATGATATAATTTCCTTTTCTTACTAACCTCCTTAGTAACTTATTCCATTGAATTATTTTATTTTCACTTAAAAACTATATGATAAGAAAGGTTAGATTCTACAACTATATCTTGATACTAAATTTGAGACACTTCTACTGCCCAAGCTGGTGAAGGTGGTGGCTAAACTAGTAAACTTGATCTGAGAGATGTCATATTTATATTTCACCTTACCTTCAAATTTTTTCTCTTATGTGGATTTTGCTCCCAGGGATAAATATTTAGGCCTTATTTCAACTTGAATAACCTCTATAGGTCCTATATCACTTTTTCCTAATCCTTTTCTATCATACCCTATTTTTTTTTATCACTTTTAACCCTTTTTTATAAGTTTACAATTGCTCAAGTGTAGGTTCAAATATAGGCTATGCTTTTTTAGCTATGGAAGAGGAAGCTACCTCTGTACTAGCTTACTTTTAGGCTTGAGGGGGTGAAGAAGGTGAGGAATTTTGAGCTTATTTTTCCTTTTCTACACCTGATTATTTCTCTATTTCTTTGATTTTACCTACTTCACCTTTTTTAGATATGCTATGAAAGCTTAGTGCTAAGATATTTCCATTGTTGGATTTCCATGATTTGTAAAATTCATCATACTTGCTAGATAATTCCTTATCCAACTTGGTGCCATACTTAGAGCTAGTGGTATTTGTTTCAAACCTCATTATCCACCACTCAAATATATTAGCATCATCCTAGTTGTGAGTTTTCTATAGGTATTGGATTTTTTACTCCTTAAAAACATGTTGCTTCTTATTTTCAGGGTCATAATCTACCAGTTGGTCATAAATATCTCTCCATGGGGGCAACAAATACATCTGGCTGACATTTCATTCTAATTATGAATCTTCTTTATTATTTCTAAACTTTTAAGAATGTGGCCTCTCTATATTTCAAATTTTATAGGTTTCCTTACATTAATTTGGCTTAATTTGTCAAGGAATTTTTTGGAAGGGTCATACCTCCATCAGTGAGGAAGTTATTTTAAACCCAATTTTTTATTGCCATGGAAATACTTTCATGCTAGCCTTTTCTAGTTATAGTGATATATTACTTATTAGAAGGATAACTACATGTATCCTTCTTATTAATCCTTAAAACAAAAGTGCAATTGATATAATCATTCTATCTATAATATTTGATAGTAAACAGACAGTCCATGAAAAATTGGGTAGCAAAAATGACTTCCTAGTATAGATGTATAATCTAACCATTATACCCTCTAGTAAAATGCACTAGTCTCCCTCTTATGCTTGTGTATTCTATAACACTTTCTTTTCTTGAGGAGATAATATGGGTAAATCTCCATAGATGATCCTTAGGGTTGGACCCAACAATTCTCTATTGAAGTTATAATATGAATCAATTTTAGTTAGTAGACTAGTCCATGCATAGAATGGCAAGGGATTTTTCTCTTCATAAATAGGAATAATTTCTATCAATGGTATTTTAGGCTAAGTAAAATGAAAAATAACTAGACCAAGCGGAAGAAATATCTAAAAGAAGTAGCTTGTGATCCATGTTTCACCCTTCTCAACTGCTCATGCACTTGGTTGCAAAGTAGGAGGGCCAACCAAAGAATATTGGCTTGGTTTTCTTGTCCATTAAGAATGTATCATAGTATTTGGGGTTTTAAATGTAGTAGGTTGTGGCTATTTATCAGTCATAGAATAACTTATCAGTAGTTAGACCTTCTAATATTGCCAACATTAAAAATCTTTGGGTTCTAAAATTATTTGTCTAGAATGGGATATTTTGGCAAGGTGTTGCCTACCACTATGCTTTTTAGTTGTGACCCTGATCAAGTCTTAAGGTAATTCCAATTGTATGCATGACCTTGCAAGGTATAATATGTATATTTTTGAAGAACACAAGCTTATACTGAGAGGGGGGGCTGAACAGTATAAGACCACTTTTTACTTTTCTTTCCCAATCAATATTAAGCAATGTAAAAATAGCAATATCAATAGTAGTAATCAAATAAATGCATAAATCACCACACAAAATAGAGACACCATAATTTACGTGGTTCACCCAATGTGGGCTACTCCACGGAGAAAATATTTCACTAAAATTTTCTCAATCAATCTCTTGGAAATCCTTTCCCTATTACAATGTTTATGGATCTCTGTCCAAAGGAGACACCAATCCCCTAAATCAATTTTGTGGATCTCTATCCATAGGATAACTCATTCTCCTCTACTCTGGCTAATGATCCTTTAGAAGACTACTACCTCCACTACATTGGCTTGTGGATCTCTCTCCATTGAAGACTCTTACTCCATTTAGAAGACTTGTCCTCACTACCCTGGTTGATGGATCTCTATCCACTGGAGACTACTATCCTCTCTGCTCTATCACTTCCAAATATCTATCTCAAAAATTCACTAAATACAGTCCTTCGATCTAGTACAACTCTTCTTAAACTTTGTCCTCAAATATTCACTAAACACAGTCCTTCCGTCTAGCACAATCTACTCAATCTCTGTCTCTGGTCTGTTACAAATATATTCTTAAATATGTACCAAATTTGTTCTCAAACATGCACTAAAAATAGTCCTTCGATCTAGCACAAATCTATCCTTGATCTATGCCCTCAAGCCTTAACTTAAGACTTGTCTCAACTCTGCTAGATCTACCCTAAATATTAACTCAAGGTTTGAACAAATCAATCAAATCTACTCTCAAGTACTCTAAAATACTTGTCTTAAATATACCTTGTAAGCTTCCACAAAAGCTCACACTAATCTATCCACAAGTCCTCTCTATAACTTGCTCAAATCTGCTCTAAAAGTCCTCTCTAGAACTTGCTCAATTTGCTCAACAAGTCCTCTCTATAACTTGCTCAATCTACTCCACAAGTCCTCTCTAGAACTTGCTCAAATATGCTCTACAAGTCCTCTCTAGAACTTGCTCAAATTTACTCAATAATTCCTCTCAAGAACTTATCCAAATATATATTGTAAGCTTTCACCAAAGCTCACACAAAATCAATGCACAAGTTTCCTCAAAGACTTACCTCAAATCTGCTCAACAAGTCCGCACAAAACTTGTCCAATATCATAGAAACATAAAGAGAATTTTTAGAGACTCAATATATTCTACACTTATCACAATGCTCAATTACTTTCAATCACTTTTTGAGAAACATAAGGAGAATTATTAGAGACTCAATATGCTTCACATTCACCTCAAAACTCAATCACTTTCTCAATTCAATTCAGAATATATAATAGTTTGTTTTATGGAACTTGAAAAATCACTTCACACACCCACTTGACTAGGTTAAACCAAATTTACTCAACCAAACACTCAATGAAACAACCCTTGCTCACAAACCCTAGTCCAAGCATATGATCACTCAACTCAAAATGTTTCCAACAATGCTCAACAAAAAATCTCACATAACAATGATACTCATGTTCTTTTCAAACTCTAGTTCAATTTATTTACTTAACAACTCACTTCAACAACAATGATTATAAACCAACTCTCTCATAACAATGATACTCATGCCCTAGTTCAAGTTCTTCACAGAACCAATGGCTTCAAAAACAATGCTTATAAAACAAGGTTTTAATAACAACTCTTTATTCCAGAAAACCTTGAAGCATTAACTCAACACACTCAATAGGAAAACCCTAATCAAGTCCTTTTCACTCCAAACTTATTTTCTAGAAAACCAATCAACCAACTCAACTATGGAAGAATGTGCTCATACCTTTTTATTGATGATGAAAGGATCTCATAAATCTGCCACAACCACAAACACTTTTATGCCAATATCAAGGAGGTTAGAGGATAAATATTTCTCAAAATGTAATGTAAAAACTCAATTACACCTTATCACTCCAACTATAAAAACAACCATCATCATACATAAAATATTTTTACAATAACACCTTATAATATCCCAACTAAAATAAATTTATCATCCACCAAAAATAAACTCAAAACCTCTTTAATAAAATTTAATGGCAAGAAAGACTTTGACAAAAATTAAATTCACTTTCCCTATAACTCCAACAACATTAACCAAGCAAAAAACCTTTCACAAACCCTTATAACTCCAAATAATACTTTAGGAAAAAACTTTAGGCAAATAAAATTTCTTTTAATCAAAAATACCTTTGCCACTTATGGGATTTGAACTCCCAATCACTACCTCCTCGTGTGCCATAGCTGCAAGCTTACCCACCGTGTGCACTAGATGCACATTTGAAACCTAAAGAGCACTTCATGCTCTTTATCCTAAGTTTTGCGCTCAAAATGAGCACATGCCAAAAACCTTTCCCCTTGGTTCTCAAGACAAACATGCCAAATCCACGTGAATTGATCATGGACTCTTCCACCCCCAACACTTTTGCAAAATGTGCACTACCAATGGACCACTCTATCCAATTTGGGTCAGACCTTATGCTCTCCCTTTTTGTCTTATTTCTGGCACTAAAAGACAAACAAACTCTTTGTATTCTTCCTCAACGATAAATAATTGCACAAATTACTTTTAGCTCGGTCACATGAAAATTAAATCGAAGAGGGGTAATTTTGAATACCCCTTTGGCATATTATTTATACATGAATTCATAATATGGCTTAGATGTCGGTGCTCCATAATATTCGATGATGTTGGCACTTCTTACAACATTTATAATTTATAAATTATTTAAATTCTAAAAGAATTTAAATTTTATAATTTATATTTATAAACATTTGAATTTAATAAAAATTAAAGCCTCCTTTAGGTAAAATTTAAACCTTCATTTGTTCTTCATTGATTTGATGAAAATTATTCTACCACCATGGTTTTTAATAAAAACCTTAATTCTGCCATTATGATGTTTAATGAAGCCTTTATATCTTCATAATGGTTTTAATAAAAACCTTTTAATTTGCCACCATGGTTTTAACAAAAAACCCTTATAAAATAATATTTTGACAACTTTTATTCAAATCTTTGCATTTTTCTTGGCTTAAATGATGGTGTACTCCATGGTGTTAATGACAGCTTCATGTTTTCACTTGACATCAATGACAAATTATCACCTTGACATCAATGACAAATTATCACCTTGACATCAATGACAACTAAATGAGCTCAAAATGTCCAACAATCTCCCCCTTTGTCATTGATGGCAACCCAACTTCTTTTTATCGAAAACTTGACCTTTCCTTTGTTCTTTTCCCCCTGGGACATTTCTCCCCCTAGCTGAATACTATCTAAAATACCAAATATCTCCCCCTTACTCAAATCTCTCCCCTTTGAAACCAATGGCAAAGGGTTACCTTTGGGGTTCGAGGCTAAGAATGAGCCTCTTAGCTTAGCCCCTCCCCCACCTCTTTTTGAGGTGGTTAATTCTAGGGTGGGAGTATTTCTACTCCTATAAAGCTCTGTCTTTACCTTTATACTCTCTTATTTTTATCTAATCCTTCTGATTCATCTGACTGTTTCTTTCCATATCCATGTTCTTGTCCATATCTACATTCTTGTCCATGTTCTTGTTCATATTCCTGTTCATATCCATGTTCCTATTTTTGTTCCTGCTCGATTTTGGAATATCTGCTCTACACCACTTTGTTGTATGACCATCATTATTACACTTATAACACTTAATTTTATTATTCCTTGGAGGTGCAAATGTCTTAGGATTTCTCCTAGTGAAGCCATACCTTCTTCTGTCAGAAACCTTGCAATTCATTGCCTTGTGACCAAACTGATTACATGAGTAGCAATACCCATGAAAAGGATGTCTATTCCCATATTCTTATATTTCATGTGTTCTAAATTGTGAAGCCATGTGCCCAAACCTATTAAATGAAAAACATATTCCATTGAAGTTTCCTTGTCTTGACCTCATTGGTCTCTTAGTCTCTCTTGACCTATTCTATTTTTTGTTCCATCTGTATCTTCTTTGTGCATTGTTCCTGTTCTTTTTGAAATCTCTATTGTCCAACTCATCGTCAGATGTATCACTTTCTTTTACACTGTATTCTTCTGAATTATATTCATCTAAAGTTTCTTCTTCTTCAAAACTTGAGGTTGACTATCCTTCCCATTTCTTTTGATCCTATCCAAATCCAAGACCTATTTTGCTTGATGTAGGCTTTTGTATCTTGATGAACTTATCTAAGTTATTTAATCTATATTTTAACCCTTTTAGCTTGACTTTGAAGTCTTCCAAATATTCTCTTAGAAGTGACCCTTCTTGTGCTAATTTTTCACATTCTAAGATCTTTGCTTCTAACTTATCCTTGAAACGTTTTGTCTTAGCCTTTGATTTTTCTAAATCCTCTATAAGCAGTATTATCTCTTCATCACATTCTTGAAACTGAATTTCAAGTTTAGAGTTTTGCTTTCTTACCTTCTTTACTGTTTCAAGAGTATAAATATTTCTCCCTTGAGATCATATCCATATTTCTCTGAATATTTGTTTGTTTGCCTTTGTCCACATCTTTATTTTCTATTGGATTGTCTTCTATAGGATCATATTTTCCTTATTCTAGTGCCATTAGAATATTCTCTTCTGGTCCTTCAAGTGTATATTCATATTCATCATCACTGAAACTATAACCATTCCTTGTACAACTATATTCAAGATGGACAAAGTTACCACATATAAAACGCTTGAGAATTACTGGAGTCCTTTTCTTAATTTGTTATTTTTCTTCAATCATAAAAAGAACTTCATCTCTATCATTATCTAAAAAACTAGCATCACTATCACTTGAGTACTTAATTTCCTTATCCTCATAGTAGCTCCTCTTTTTTCTTTGAAATAACTTATTTCCTTGTCTACTTTGTCTATCCTTGCTTTTCTTTTGGTGCCTATACCTTTCTGATTCCATGTTCCCGTGATCCTATTTTTCTTCACCATTGCTATTCTTAGCTTCTTGACAATCTGTTTTAAAATATCTATACTTTCCACAATTGAAACATTTAATAGACTTTAGATCTCTAGATTTTCTATAATCCTTATCTCTTCTACCATAATTATCTTCTTCATCACTGGATGACTCATTTCTTGATTATGACTTCTTACCCTTTGTATTTTTGATTGCTTTGAATGTTGCTTCCTTCTTGGGAATATGATCTTTTGTTCTTATCTCATGTGCTATAAGAATACCAAGAAACATATATCTTGTCAAAGTATCACCATCCATTGACACTTCTATAGTAGAAACCTTTTAACTGGATCTTTTTGGAAGATTTATTAAGACTTTATCACAAACATATGATTCATCAATATTCATTCCAAGTCCTTGCATATCATTAACAACCTCATCAATTCAAAGTAGATAAGTACTAATGTTTTCCTCATCCTTCATTATTAATTCTTCAAATTTTCCTTTGAGATTTTGCATATTTTCTTTCTTCACACATTTATCTCCTTTATATATTTTACAATTTATCTCACATTTCTTTTGCAGTTTGACAATGCATAACTTTCATAGACTCTGTTCTATGAAAAATCTCAAAAGTGCATTCATTGCTTTTGAATTGTAATTTTGTAGGAGATTACCTTCCTTATATGTAGGAGTATTAATCAAGGGATCGTATCCAATATCAACTACTTCCAAAATTTCATTACCAAGTGCCATCAGATAGATCTTCATTCTCAAACTTCAATATATATAGTCATTTCCATCAAATACTGGTGCTGAATTATCTGAGGACACATTCTTAGAATCCATTGTGTTCTTTTTAGATTTTCCTTCAAGATGTTAAACTCTTCTGAAGGAACCCACTCTGATACCAATTGAAGAACACAAGCTTATACTGAGATGGGGGGTGAACAGTATAAGACCATTTTTTACTTTTCTTTTCCAATAAATATTAAGCAATTTCAAGATAGCAATATCAACAATAGTAATCAAATAAATGCACAAATCACCACACACAATAGAGACACCACAATTTATGTGGTTCAACCAATGTGGGATACTCCACGAAGAAAATATTTCACTAAAATTTTCTCAATCAATCTCTTGGGAATCCTTTCCCTATTATAATGTTTATGGGCATTTGTCCAAAGGAGACACCAATCCCCTAAATAAATTTCATGGACCTCTATCCACATGATAACTCATTCTCCTATGCTCTGGCTGGTGATTCTCTAGAATACTACTGCCTCCACTACACTGGCTTGTGGATCTCTCTCCAATGAAGACTCTTGTTCCCACTCAGAAGACCTGTCATCACTGCCCTGGTTAATGGATCTCTATCCACTATAGACTACTGTACTCTCTACTTTTTCACCTCCAAAACTCTATCTCAAAACTGCACTAAACATAGTCCTTCAGTCTAGTACAACTATGCTCAAACTCTATCCTCAAATATGCACTAAACATAGTCCTTCAATCTAGCACAAATCTGCTCAATATCTATCTTTGGTCTGGTGCAAATCTATTCTAAAATTTGCACCAAATCTGTTCTCAAATTTGCACTATAGACAGTCCTTCAGTATAGCACAAATCTATCCTTTATCTCTATCCTCAAGCCTTAAATTAATACTTGTCTCAAATCTGCTAGATCTTCCCTAAACCTTAACCCAATATTTGAACAAATCAATCAACTTTACTATCAAATCTTCTCAAAGACTTATCTCAAATATACCTTGTAATATTCCACAAAATATCACACTAATCTATCCACAATTCCTCTCTAGAACTTGCTCAAATCTACTCTACAAGTACTCTCTAGAACTTGTTCAATATGCTCCATAAGTCCTCTCTAGAACTTTCTCAAATTTGCTCTACAAGTCCTCTCTAGAACTTGCTCAAATATGATCAATAATTTGTCTCAAGAACTTATCCAAATATGTACTATAATATTTCACAAAAGCTCACACAAAATTAGTCCACAAGTCTCCTCAAATACTTGCCTCAAATATGCTCAACAAGTCCACATAGAACTTGTCAAATATCATAGAAACATAAAGAGAATTGTTAGAGACTCAATATGTTCTACAGTTATCACAATGGTCAATTACTTTCAATAACTCTTTGAAAAATATAAGGTGAATTTTAGAGACTCAATATGCTTCACATTCACTTCAAAACTCAATCACTTTCTCAATTTAATTCAGAATATAAAATAGTTTGCTTTATGGAACTTGAAAAATCACTTCACACACCCACTTGACTAGGTTCAACCAACTCTACTCAACCAAACACTCAATGAAACAACCATTGCTCAAAAACTCTAGTCCAAGCATATGATCACTCAACTCAAAATGTTTCCAAAAATGCTCAACAACAAATCTCACATAACAATGATAATCATGTTCTTTTCAAACTTTAGTTCAAGTTCTTTGCTCGACAAATCACTTCAACAACAATGCTTATAAACCAAATCTCTCATAACAATGATACTCATGTCCTAGTTCAAGTTATTCACACAACCAATGGCTTCAACAACAATGCTTATAAAACAAGGTTTTAATAATAACTATTTATTATAGAAAACCTTGAAGCATTAACTCAACACACTCAATAGGAAAACTCTAATCAAGTCCTTTTCACTCCAAACTTGTTTTCTAGAAAACCAATCAATCAAATCAACTATGGAAGAATGTGCTCATACATTTTTCTTGATGATGAAAGGATCTCATAAATCTACCACAACCACAAACACTTCTATGTCAATCTCAAGGAGGTTAGAGAATAAATATTTCTCACAATGTAATGCAAAAACTCAATTACACCTTATCACTCCAACTATAAAAACAACCATCATCATACATAAAATATTTTTCCAATAACACCTTATAATCTCCCAAGTAAAATAAATTTATCATTCACCAAAAATTAACTCAAAACCTCTTTAATTAAATTTAATGGCAAGAAAGACTTTGACAAAAATTAAATTAACTTTTCTTATAACTCCAACAACATGAACTAAGAAAAAAACCTTTCACATACCCTTATAACTCCAAATAATACTTTAGGAAAAAACTTTAGGCAAATAAAATTTCTTTGAATCAAAATACCTTTGCCACTTATGGGATTTGAACTCCCAATCACTGCCTCCTCATGCACCCTAGCCACGAGCTTGCCCACCACGTGTTATAGATGCACATTTGAAACCTTAAGAGAATTTCGTGCTCTTTATCCTAATTTTGGTGCTCAAAATGAGTGCATGCCAAAAACCTTTCCCCTTGGCGCTCAAGACAAACATGCCAACTCCACGTGAATCAATCGTGGACTCTTCCACTCCCAAATCTTTCACAAAATGCATGCTATCAATGGACCACTCTATCCAATGTGGGTCATACCTTATGCTCTCCCTTTTCATCTTCTTCCTGGTGCTAAAAGATAAATGAACTCTTTGTCTTCTTCCTCAACGATCAACGATTGCACAAATTACTTTTAGCTCGGTCGCATAAAAATTAAATCAAAGAGGGGTAAGTTTGAATGCCCCTTTGGCATATTATTTATACACGAATTCACCATATGGCTTAGACATCGGTGATCCATAATATTCGATGATGTCAGTGCTTCTTACAACCTTTATAATTTATAAATTATTTAAATTCTAAAAGAACTTAAATTTTATAAATTAATTTTATAAAACTTTGACTTTAATAAAAATTAAAGCTGCCTTTAGGGAAAATTTAAACCTTCATTTATTCTTCACTGATTTGATGAAAATTATTCTACCACCATGGTTTTTAATAAAAACCTTAATTCTACCATTATGATGTTTAGTGAAACCTTTCTATCCTCATAATGGTTTTAATAAAAACCTTTTAATTTGCCACCATGGTTTTAACAAAAAACCTTATAAAACAATATTTTGACAACTTTTCTTCAACTCTTTGCGTTTCTCCTGGCTTTAATGATGGTGTACTCCATGGCGTTAATGACATCTTCATGTGTTCGCTTGACATTAATGTCAACTTCTCACCTTGACATCAATGACAACTAAATGAGCTCAAAATGTCCAACAATTTCACCTTATGACTAAAGGGTTTAGTCTTCATGTTAGGTTTCATACCCAAAGAAAAAATATTTGTGAAAACCTCGAGGGTCAGTTGGAAAATGAGTTTTCCATGGGCTATTTGAACTTATATTTGCTTTAGGCCATAGAATTTATCTATAAAAAATACTAATTCAAGGTAAATATGAACATCATCATAGATATAAAAATATAGAAGGAAATGTAGAGCAAAATGATGCAGGAGCATCCAGTGGCAACAGTGCAATCTTGCATCAACCAAATTTTTTCTAAGTTTTTGCAAGTCGAGAAGGGGAGAGAGAAAGTATAGAGCAAAAACCGTCATAATTTCACTACGTCGTGAAATCATGACAGTCAATAGGAGAGAGAAAATGCCACTGAAAGGGCCATGATTTCGTGACGTGTCACGAAATTGCGATCGTCGCAAAATCACGACAAGAAGGCAGCAAGGGAGGATGCTTGTGGTAATGTCATGATTTCGCGACATGTCACGAAATCGCGACTGTCACGAAATCACGACAAGGAGGCAGCCAAAGGGGAGACGTTGTTGGAATGTCATGATTTTGCGACATGTCACGAAATCGTGACTATCGCAAAATCGTGACAAGGGAGCAGCCAAAGGGGAGATGTCGTGGAATGTCATGATTTTGCAAAATGTCATGAAATCATGACTATCGTGAAATCACGACAAGGGAGCAGCCAAAGGGGAGACACCGTGGAATGTCGCGATTTCGTGACATGTCACGAAATTGCGACTATCGCGAAATCACGACAAGGAATAGATAGTCAGGGCAGAGCAATTGGAAATGTCACAATTTCATGACATGTCGTGAAATTGTGACCATCAAAAAATCATGACAAAAGAGGGCAGCCGGGGCAGAGCAGTTGAAAATGTCACGATTTCACGATATGTCACGAAATTGCGACTGTCACAAAATCACGACAAGGAGCAGGAAAACGGAGGCATTATAAGGAAAATGTCATGATATCGTGACATGTCGCGATATTGTGACATGTCACGATATCGTGACCCGCAGGTAAGAAAGGCAGCGATAAAGAGAAGACATCGTGATATCGTGACATGTCGCGATATCGTGACTTGAAGTCAAGAAAGGCAGTGTTGGAGGAAGATGTCGCGATATCACAACTGAAAAAGAAAAAAAAGGGCAGGATGAGGAAGATGTCGTGATATCAAGACATGTCGCGATATCGCGTCAGGAGGAGAAGAAGACGTGGAAGAAGGAGGAGACGTCATGAAATCGCGATAAGTGGAAATTTTAGGGACCATTATAGAATGACATGTAGCAGCACAAAAAAACACGTGGCACTAAGGTGCAGAGAAAACAGGCACATAAGAACAGTTAACGAAAGATGTTACGTCAGTTACAGAGGATGTTACAAATTTTAGTTATGGAGCAAACAAAAATGAACAGTCATGGCAGAAAGGAATCGAAGGACCGCAAGATGGAAGACGAAGAGTCACGCAAAAATTTATAAAAGGATAAAGCAGAGGCGTGTATGCGGGGGGGGAAAACAATTTTGGAGAAAACCTGTAGTTGTAGAGTTGCACAGTCGTGTTGCAGAGTCGAAGGCAGAGGGCCACTCGGACCGGCTAGAGTGCGTTTTCCACCCAGAGTTGTTGTAATTCTTCCTAGGAACGTAGGCAGATCGCCGAACATGAGGCAGCTTGCATCAGGGAGAAAACTATGTCTATGGGCTAGTGTTGAAATTGGAGAAGGTTGAAGAACTACACCTGCGGGCTAGTTGCGTCAGATTACAAAAAAAAAATTGTAAAGCCTGTGGGCTGTAAACTGTAAAATTAAAGATGAAATTAAAGACAAAAATTTGAAAATTAGTGTGCAATTTTTGTGTCCCCATCAAGTGGTATCAGAGCTGAAATTTCCTGAGTGTGTAACAAATCACCGGACGTGAGGCAGTTACACCAGGATCTATGGGAGAGCTTTGTGAGAGGAGTGAGAAGAATGCCGTCGTGAAGAAACCGTGGTGGTGGGAGAGATATGAGATCTGAAGATTCACAGTTATGGATGTTTAGATCTTTGCAGATGCAAGTGAAAGCCCTGCAAGAGGAGCTACTCATAATGGATTTGCGAAAGCAAGAGGAGCTGCGTAGAAAGCGTGAGGCTAAAATGAGAAGTAGAGGCCAGGAAATGGAGTTGAAGCCGTTGAAGGCTGTAGACAAAGAGGTGTGCAGCAGTGCCAGAATCTACCTGGAAGAAGGCAAAAATTTATCTAGCCAGGAGTCGAAGTTCAAGCAGGCTGCAGACGAGGAAGCGTGCAGTAGTGGTAGAATCTGTTTGGAGGAAGACAAAAGTTGTTTTGGCTAGGATATGGGGTTGGAGCAGGCTGTAGAGGCAAGTGAATGTCTGGAGGTGTTGCAGAAGACGCTGACCGAATAGCACAGAAGTGAAGGTCACTTCTCCATCAACCCCGGGTGTCTGATTGAGGAGCATCCGGTGGCAACAGTGCAATCTTGCATCAACCAAAATTTTTCTAAGTTTTTGCAAGTCGAGAAGGGGAGAGAGAAAGTGTAGAGCAAAAACAGTCATGATTTTTCTACGTCACGAAATCACGACAGTCAATAGGAGAGAGAAAATGCCACTGAAAGGGCCACGATTTCACGACGTGTCATGAAATCGCGATTGTCACAAAATCGCGACAAGAAGGTAGCAAGGGAGGACGCTTGTGGTAATGTCATGATTTCATGACATGTCACGAAATCATGACTGTCGTGAAATCATGACAAGGAGGCAGCCAAAGGGGAGACGTTGTTGGAATGTCGTGATTTCATGACATGTCATGAAATCGTGACTGTCACGAAATCGTGACTGTCACGAAATCGTGACAAGGGAGCAGCCAAAGGGGAGACATCGTGGAATGTTGTGATTTTGTGACATGTTGTGAAATCATGACTGTCACAAATCGTGACAAGGGAGCAGCCAAAGGGGAGACACCATGGAATGTCGTGATTTCGCGACATGTCACGAAATCATGACTATCGTGAAATTGCGACAAGGAACAGACAACCGGGGCAGAGCAGTTGGAAATGTCACGATTTCACGACATGTCACAAAATCATGACCGTCGCAAAATCATGACAAAAGAGGGCAGTCGGGGCAGAGCAGTTGGAAATGTCATGATTTTGCGACATGTCACGAAATCACGACTGTCACGAAATCGCGACAAGGAGCAGGAAAGCGGGGGCATCATAAGGTAAATGTTGTGATATCGCAACATGTTACGATATCGTGACCCACAGGTAAGAAAGGCAACGATAAATAGAAGACGTTGTGATATCATGACATGTCGCGATATCACGACATGTCACAATATCGTGACTTGAAGTCAAGAAAGGCAGCGTTGGAGGAAGATGTCGCGATACAGAATGCAAAGATACCCCAACAGAAGTCCTAGATCTATTGGAGGAATTTCTAGATATTATATCTGATAATGTGTCTGAGGGTTTACCCCTAGTAAGGAAGATCAGTCACCATATCGATTTGGTGCCAGGATCAAGCTTGCCCAATAAAGTTGCACATAAAATGATGCCTGTAGAAACTGAAGAGCTAAACAGGCAGGTCCAAGAGTTGCTGGAGAAGGGACTGATTCAGGAAAGCTTAAGTCCATGCGCAGTACCTACAGTGCTAGCGCTAAAGAAATATGGAGAGTGGAGAATGTGTACAGACTCTTGAGCCATCAACAAGATCATAATAAAATACAGATTTCCATTGCCAAGAATGGATGACATAATGGAATATTTGAGTGGAGCCAAGTACTTCACTAAGATTGACCTCAAGAGTGGTTACCATCAGATCCGTGTCAGAGAAGGAGATGAGTGGAAGACAGCCTTCAAGACCAGAGAGGGTTTGTATGAATGGTTGGTCATGCCATTTGGGTTGTCCAATGCACCAAGTACCTTCATGCGGCTGATGAATGAGGTACTCAAAGAGTTCTTAGGAAAATTTGTCATTGTCTATTTAGATGATATATTAATATTTAGCAGAACCCTGGAGGAGCACCTGGCACACATCAGAAGGGTTTTTGAGAAGCTGCGGGAGGAGCAGTTATTAATTAATCTGAAAAAAGTGTAATTTTGTAAAGAAGAAGCTAGTGTACCTGGGATTTTTCATCTCAGTAGAAGGTCTAAAAATGGACCCAAAAAAGGTGAGAGCTATCATAGAATGGCCTACCCCGAGAAGCACAACAGAGGTAAGATCATTTCATGGTCTAGACAGCTTTTACAGAAAATTCATTAGAAATTTCAGCAGCATTTGTGCACCCCTCACAGAAACAATGAGAGGGGATAAGAAAGAATTTAAGTGGACCTTAGGGGCTGATAGAAGCTTTGATGTATTGAAGAAAAATTTCATAGAACAACCTATTTTTGCACTTCCATACTTTAACAAAGTATTTTAGGTAGACTGTGATGCCAGTGGTAGTGCAATAGGAGCTGTACTGAGTCAGGAAGGCAGACCTGTTGCTTACTTTAGTGAGAAGCTCAATGATGCTCAAAAAAAGTATTCAGTTTATGATCAAGAATTTTATGCTATAGTTCAGGCTCTAAATAAGTGGAGGCATTATTTGTTGCCAAAAGAGTTTGTTCTATTTACTGATCATCAGGCCTTACAGTACATTAACAACCAAACAAAACTGAATCAGAGGCACTTGAAGTGGGTTGAGTTTCTCCAAAGCTATACCTTTGTGTTAAAGCACAGAAGCAAAAAATCAAACAGAGTTGCAGACGCCTTAAGTAGAAGGTAGAATTTGTTGATTGAAATGACAGTGGAAGTGGTAGGATTCGAAGAACTAAAGGGTATGTACCCTGATGATCCTGATTTTGCAGAGGCCTGGATGGCTTGCTTGGCACCTGTTACTATGGACAGGACAAAGTGGTTGGATTTTCTAATCCAAGATGGAATGTTGTTTAGGGGAAGTAAATTATGCATTCCAAGGAGTTCCATGCGGGAGAACTTAATCAAGGAGAAGCACAGCGGGGGACTGGCTGGACATTTTGGTCGGGATAAGACCATTGCCCTGGTGAGTGAGAACTACTACTAGCCGCAACTGTAGCAAGATGTGAAAAGGTTTGTGCAAAGTTGCAGAATATGCCAGATGGCAAAGGGCGTGAGGCAGAACATAGGATTATATCAGCCGTTACCTATACCTGAGAGGCCATGGGAGGACATCAGCATGGATTTCATTCTTGGGTTGCCGAGAAAACAGAGGGGAAATGACTCCGTATTTGTGGTGGTTGACAGATTCTCCAAGATGGCACATTTTATTCCCTACAAGAAAAAAAATTATGCGGTTCACATTGCAGGGTTATTTTTCAAAGAAGTGGTACGACTTCACGGTCTACCAAAAAGCATAGTTTTTGACAGAGATACAAAGTTTGTTGGTTATTTCTAGAGAACATTGTGGAAGAAGTTGAAGACAGCCTGAAGTTCAGTTTTGCATACCACCCACAGACTGATGGATAGATAGAGGTGGTAAATAGAAGTATGGGTAATTTATTAAGATGCTTGATAGCAGATAAACCCAAGGGATGGGATTTGGTTTTGCCGCAGGAGTGGAATTTGCATACAACAATTCTGTCAACAAGAGTACAAACAAGTCCCCATTCCAAGTCATATATGGAAACAACCCAAGAAATGTTTTTGAGCTGAGGAAATTAGAGAAAGGGGAAAAGTGCAGTGCCGAGGCTAAAGAATTTGTGAAACAAATGAAAAGCCTACATGAAGAAGTGAAGAAACAAATTGCAAAAATGAATACTCAGTATAAAATAAGAGCAGACCAAAAGTGGCAGTTCAAAGAGTTAGAAGTGGGAGATGAAGTCATGGTCCATCTCAGAAAAGAAATATTTCCAGCCAAAACTTATAACAAGTTGAAGATGAAAAAGTTTGGGCCATGCAGAATACTAGAAAAATGGGACTTAGGCAATGCATATGAGGTGGAATTGCCAAGTGGGCTTGACATTTTGCCTGTTTTTAACATATCAGATTTAGTGGAATACCATGAAGGAAATAGTATAGAGGCACCAAGTATAGAATTGTGGAGCATTCCAATGTCTAACCCAACCACAGACGAGATCAAGGAAATATTAGATACTCGTGAAGGCAGAAGCACAAGAAACAAATAGTATTCTGAATATTTGATCAAGTGGAAGGGCAGACCTGTAGAAGATGCAACTTGGCTGTCAAAAATAGAGGTTGACCGCTTGGGTCTTCCTCTCCAAGATTAAAGTGAGGATCACTTCTCAATCCACCCCGGGTGTCTGATGCAGGAGCATCCGAGGGCAACAGAGCAATCTAGCATCAACCAAATTTTTCTAAGTATTTGTGCAAAGAAAAAAAAAATATGTGTCGTGATATCGTGACACAAAGAGTGTCATGATATCATGATCAAAACAGGAGATAGAGAAGCAGTGGACAGAATGTCACGATTTTGCGACATGTCATGAAATCGTGACCAAAGTAGGGAAGCAAAGGCGTAGAGGACACAAGGTCACGAAATCGTGACATGTCATGATTTCGTGACATGTCACGAAATCATGACCAAAGCAGGGAAGCAAAGGCATGAAAGACACAAGGTCATGAAATCGTGACATGTCACGATTTTGTGACATGTCATGAAATCATGACCAAAGCAGGGAAGCAAAGGCGTGGAGGACCGAAGGTCATGAAATCGTGACATGAAATCGCGACATGTTGCGATTTCACGACCAACACAGGGAAGCAAGGGCGTAGAGGACCGAAGGTCACGAAATCGTGACATGTCATGATTTTGCGACCAACACAGGGAAGCAAAGGCGCGGAGGACTGAAGGTCACGAAATTGCGACATGTCATGATTTTGCGACCAACGCATGGGGCAAAGGCATAGAGGACGGAAGGTCACGAAATCATGACATGTCACGATTTCTCTACCGGAACTGAAGAACGGAGGCACGATAGAAAAATAGTGTGATATCATGACAGGTCATGATATCGTGGCCAAAGTGAAAGCGAGAAGGCACGGAGGCAGGAATGTCACGATATTGCGCCATGTCATGATATCGCAACCAGAACAGGAGAGAGAAAGCACAAAAAGAAATTGTCGTGATATCACGACATGTCGCAATATCACGACATGTCGTGATATCATGACCAAAAGAAAAACATGCACTCTAAGCTTCCATAAAGGCATCCCTTCGTGCACAAGTTAGTGGTAGTGAAGCAGCAATTTTAGAGGAAGATTCCAATGAGCATGTTGGCCACTTGCGCAGGATATCTAAAGACGCATTTATAGCAACTAACAGCAAAGTAGTAGTTCGAGAAGAAGATCCCGTTGGGTATGGCAGCCAGTCACGCACCTCACCTAGAATCTCATCAATGCAACTTTCCAGTATTGTTCCAAGTGGCAATTGCAGATCGTGGGAAGTTTGAAAACACAGAGGATCGGGACCTCGATAAAAACCCAAGGATTGTAATGAGAAGGGGTTGGCAAAATGGTAGATTGCTGTATATTCTCTGTAAAATCTTTTTGAAGCTACTGAATAAGAAATTTGGCTCTTGTTATTTTTGTTTTCTGTCTTGTGCTATATCTGTTCTCCACCAAATGGTATCAGCCAAAGGGGAGACGTTGTTGGAATGTCACGATTTTGTGACATGTCACAAAATTGTGACTGTCACAAAATTGCGACAAGGGAGCAGACAAAGGGGACATGCTGTGGAATGTTGCAATTTTGCGACATGTCATGAAATCGCGACTGTCCTGAAATCACGACAAGGGAGCAGCCAAAGGGGAGATTTCGTGGAATGTCGTGATTTCACGACATGTTGCAAAATCGCAACAAGGAACAGACAGCCAGGGCAGAGTAGTTGGAAATGTCACAATTTTGTGACATGTCATGAAATCACGATCATTGTGAAATCATGACAAAAGAGGGCAGCCGGGGTAGAGAAGTTGGAAATGTCATGATTTCGTGACATGTCGCGAAATCATGACTGTCACGAAATCATGACAAGGAGCAGGAAAGCGGGGACATCAGAAGGCAAATGTCACAATATCATGACATGTCGTGATATCGCGACCCACAGGTAAGAAAGGCAGTGATAAAGAGAAGACGTCGCGATATCGTGACTTGAAGTCAAGAAAGGCAGCATTGGAGGAAGATGTCGCGATATCACGACATGTCGCGATATCACGATCGAAAAATAAAAAAATGGCAGGATGAGGAAGATGTCATGATATCATGACATGTCGCAATATCGTGACAGGAGGAGAATAATACGCGAAATAAGGAGGAGACGTCGCGAAATCGCGATAGGCAGAAATTTTAGGGACCATTACAGAATGACATGTGGCAACGTAGAAAAACACATGGCACCAAGGTGCAGAGAAAATAGGCATAGAAGAATAGTTAACGAAATATGTTATGCCAGTTACAGAGGACATTACAAATTTTAGTTATGGAGCAAACAAAAATGAACAGTTGTGGTAGAAAGGAATCGAAGGACCGCCAGATGGAAGATGAAGAGTCACGCAAAAATTTATAAAAGGATAAAGCAGAGGCGTGTATGTGGGGGGGGAAAATAGTTTTGGAGAAAACCTGCAGTTGTAGAGTTGCACAGTTGTGTTGCAGAGTCGAAGGCAGAGGGCCACTCGAACTGGCTAGAGTGCGTTTTCCACCTAGAGTTGTAATTCTTCCTGGGAACACAGGCAGATCACTGAACGTGAGGTAGCTTGCATCAGGGAGAAAACTACGCCTGCGGGCTAGTTTTGAAATTGGAGAAGGTTGAAGAACTACGCCTGCGGGCTAGTTGCGTCAGATTACAATAGAAAAATTGTAAAGCCTGTGGGCTGTAAACCGTAAAATTAAAGATGAAATTAAAGATGAAAATTTGAAAATTAGTGTGCAATTTTCATTTCCCCATCACAAAAGAACCTGGGCTTGATGATGAAAGGTCTTGCAACACCCTTTTCTCCACATCTATTTTTAATTGCTTCTTCTTCTTCTATTTCATAATTGTATCAGCAACCCTAGTCGTTGCATCTTGAAACAAATTTTCATTGCCACTCTCGGATCCTATGGATGCTTTGTCTACTAAAGATGACACAACCATTGTTATTTTCTTGGAATCCTTTGCTTTGAACATTCTAAATTAGTACAAAGTGCAAGGTAAGCTTTTGAATTTTGTGCTCTCTACAAAATTTTAATAATGCTCTAAGCGTTTTGAGCTCACTATGCTTTTTGAATGTTGAGGGCTTGGTAAAGAATTAATTTTCCCAAGTATCAATTAAATAGCCTACTAAAATTTTTCTACCATTAATGTAGTAGTTGTACTTCTTCTTTGGTGCCTTCAATTGCATGAATCAACCCAGATGGCATAGAGTTGATGAGTTTCCTATCCACAATTATTTCTCTTCTATTTAGGTTGGCATGGTTTTGAGGTAGCTCGCATCCATGGTGTATATTTTTAATTTAAAAAATGATTTGTTGCACTGATCGTAGTTTGAAGGAACTTACAATCGTGATGCACCTTCAAACTCAAGAGATTTTTGACTGCACTGACCATATTTTAGAGGAAATTCATGATTGTGATGCACCTTCAAACTCAAGAGATATTTGACCACATTGACCATCATTTGGAGGAAACTCATGACCATGATGCACCTTCAAACTCAATATATTTTTGACTATGCCAATCACAATTTCATGATAACTGTATGTCATGCGACTATGGTGCTACATCACTTTAGGACCTTTGACCTAGATTTTGACTATGGCTCAAAGCTAGATCACAGTCATGAATTCCATATTCTTCATTTTCTTCATATGGTACATATGATACAAGTAAAATAAACTACAATAATCATTAAAAATTTACAGATGATACAAGTAAAATAAACTACAAGAATCATTAAAAATGTACATATGATGCAAGTAAAACAAACTACAAGAATCATTAAAAATGTACATATGATACAAATAAAAAAAACCACTTAAAATAAATCTTGAGATGCTATCCATTGAGCGATATTGACTGCACTCTCCCATATTGATCTTGCAATTGGAATGCATTATTTTACTTTACTATAATTATGGTGAAAGGACATTCCTAGAATGTATCAAACTTCTAATGATTGTTTGGTTTGGCCTTATCTTCATTCTATCTTAATACTAGGTCTCCAACCTTGAACTTCCTAAATGTGGTCTTTTTGTCAAACCAACCCTTAGTATTTGTTAAATTCTTTTGAAAGTGCTCATATGATTTATCTCTTTGCTCTTCTAACTGCAAGAATTACATTGGCCTTGTCTCTACTAGATTTTCATCTGGTAAATAATCTTGGCTAGCCATTCTTAGAGCAATTATTTCAATATGGGTGGGAAGAATGGCCTCTTTTCTATACACCAATGCATAGGGATATGTGTTAATTGATTTCTTTATGGTAGTTCTATTTTCACATAATGTTTTATTTATCATTAGATGCCAACTTCTTTTGTTATCCTCCAATGCTCTCTTTATAATCTTGAGAAAATTCTTGTTAGTAGATTCTACTAAACAATTTCCCTAAGGATAATAATTTAAGGAATTCTTTAGGTACATAGCATATCTACTAGAAAATTCAATTTATTTTTCTCCAATGAAATAAGGGTCATTATCAATAACTAAAGCATTAGGTATGCCAAAACTTGTAATGAAGCTTTCAAAAAATTCAATAACAACTTCTTGATCAACCTTCTTAGTGGATATTGCTTTAGTTTATCTGATGAAGTAATTTGTAGTAGTTAATATATACTATTGAAGAATTGGGATTTATCATTCCAATGAAGTCTAGCTCCCATTGTTGGAAATATTGATCAACCTTAATTGTCTTGAATGGCAATGATGCATTTCTGTTCCTTCCCACATATCTTTGATACTTATCAGAAGTTGTTTTTATTCTAAAGGTGTCAGCAAAAACAACAGTCCAATAATAGCATACTCTTAGTATTTTTATTGTAGTTTTTCTACCTGAGTAATGACCTCCTGATAGCCCCTCATGAAATTCATCTAGAATATTTTATTTTTATCATATTTAACACATCTCAAAAGAACTCCATCAAGGTTATTTCATTATATTCCTTCAGGTAGAAGAACATATTTCAAAGCTTGTAGCCTATATATTCTTCTTTATAAAGCATTCAAATTTTTAGGGCATACCCCTGTTTGGAAGTAATTTGTGAGCTGATCTACACAATCTACAATATTTGAAAGACTACCCTCCTTTTGGTCTAATTTTGATGATTGACAAGCTACCATGTCATGCTTGTTTGCCTTCACTACTAGTTATTGACACAATGTTCTTCCTCTTACAAGATTTTTAGGATGAATATCCACTTCATATTCCTAAATTTTAGTAATCCATCCTACTCTCTTGTCACCTAGCTCTCCTTATAGGATGAAGTATCTAAAATTTGGGTGCACTACATATACCATAGTCCTACTCTGAAGTAGTTATTGTCTAAACTTTTTGAGTGACTTCATAACTACAAATACCTGCCTCTCAATAAAATTGTACTTCATCTGGTATTCATGGAGATTACAACTCCAAAATAATATGGGGTGCTCATCAACTACATCATCCTTTTGTGTCAACATTTTAGCATAGCTTTCATCAAAACCATAGGCATATAGGATAAAATATTTATTAAAATATGGATTTACCAACATTAGGGAAGTAGTGGTAGCCTGATTAATTAGCTCAAGAGCTTATTTTATTTTCTCAGTCTATTTGACTTCAAAATTTTTATTAAGGAGCTCAAAAATAGGCTTTACAATTTGGGTAAAATTAGATATGAACTTTCTTACAAAGTTAATCTATCCAAAAAAGGATTGTAAAGCCTTTTTATTCATAGGAAGAGGAAGAGATAATATAGGTTTCACTCTATCTATATCTATTGACATTCCTTGTTTAGACACCAAATGTCCTAATGACTTTCCTTCATGAATTGCAAAATTTGACTTCTTGGGATTAAGAGATATACTAAATTCTTTGCATGTTTGAAAGACCTATTTCAAATGCTTCAAGTGTGCCTATTTTCTATTTGAAAACATAGTCATGTCATCCAGATATATAAGAATAATTTTATTTATTAATTCTCCAAAGGCATAATCAATAGCTCTTTGGAAAGTAGCCTTTGCATTGGATAGACCAAATGGCATCCTCTAGTAAGAAAAAGTACCCCATTTTGTAGTTATTTTTTTTTATACTAATCTTCATATTTTACCCAAAGTTGATTATCAAAGAAACCATATAATAGACAAAACCTTTCAACCCCTACAAAAATATGCAAAATTTAATCTAAGGCAAAAGGCTAATGATCCTTAAGAGATGTCTTGTTGAGATTTTTGAAATATACACATGCAAATGTCATTTTCTTCTTTCTCACTGGCACCAGATTGGAAATCCATGTAGAATGCTTAAAAAAATAAATAATATTTACCTTTAACAATTTAAATAATTATTGTCTCATGATTGAATCAATCTTAGGATTCACTAGTCTTTGTTTTTGTATGAATGGTTTTGCATCAGTAACTAACTCAATAGTGTGTTGGGTTATATTTTTATCATAGACTCTCAAGTCTTCATATGTCCAAGCTATAATATCTTGATACGAAATGTACAAAGCCTTGAAATATTCAAATTTCTTTGGAGTGCATTGAACACCAATCTTGATATTCTTTCCATTTTCAATTTCATATTCCTTATAAACTTTATCATCTATTTGCATAGTTTTTTATTTCTTTTCATATTAATTATTAAAGAGAATTTCTAATGTAATAAATCCCTTAGATATATGATTGTTCTTCAGTTGTATAGTATATTGTTGTTCAATTTCTTGAGGTATCTCTTCTTGTAGGTTAAAACAACTAGCTTCCTTAACTAGGAAATCAATAATTTTATCATCATTTTTAAATCCCTTATAGAATATCTTCTTGTCTGGTATTGAGGGCCTAAAAACTATCCTGATTCCTTTGTTATTAGTTGAACCAAGGTTTGAATATGGAGTATAATTAGAACCTTTGGCAGATAGGGCATCTATTAATAGATTTTGTTGTCTAGGAATAGCATGTATTTTTAAGACATCAAAGGATTCCATTAAATCCCATACTCTATTTCTATATGTTTTTAAATAGTGATGTTTGCTATTACATTTTTTAGTAACCTGATTTCATACTAACTCTGAGTCACCATAAATATCCAACAATTTTATGTCCATTTTCTTATCTAGTATTAAAAATTAACATAGAGCCTCATATTCTACAATATTGTTTATGCAAGACCAAGTTAGCCTATAATAAAAACTCGTAACACCTTATGAGAGGGATTTCAAAACTATTGTAGCACCAACCCCATTTTTGCACCTTGCTCCATCAAAGTGCATGGTCCAAATTTCAAATTCCCTTAGGGTTTTATTGGATATGGAAAGGGTTATTTTATCCTTCTTAGAAGTAATGTTTTATGTACCCATTCTAATTTCAAACAAATCATGATCATTTGCAAATGGAAGCTCATCCTCAAGTTCTAAATCTTCTAGTATTTCCACCAATTCTAGTTCTTCTATAACAAAGTTATTATACATGTCATATTTAATATTTTCAATATGGTAGGCTATTGGCTTCTCTGGAACTATCTTTATTCTCTTGCCTTTGTGGGGAATCATCATACAAGAGTAATATAAATACATATTTCCACTTAATTGGTAGCGAATTCTTTTGAAATACATAAGCCAAAATAAGGATATAAATCCACTACAACTATTTCTTAGACTATAGTAACCTCTAGGGCTCTATGCAATCTCATAAGAATATATTTGACGACTATAATGTTCTTCATTAGCATCCCATCTAACTGTATGACTCCTAGACATGAATGGCTATATTCCATACCCATTTATCCACAAACCACTTTTGGAATAATTGTATCTGAAGCTTCTGAATCTATTATATAGTTGTGTACAATCCATACTTCCACCCTTAAAGAAATATAAAAGGGAGAAGGTTTATTATTTAATTAAGTTGGATTTATTTTCTCTTGTTCATGTGCTAACTTGTATATAGTGGATGTATCTTTTTCTTGAGAATTATTGTTTAGAGAAGCCTTTAATAAGTCTATTTGAACAAGGATGAAAAGTGTATCATATATAATTGCTTTAGAAGGAGTTTTCTTCAATTCCTCTACAATATTGAACTCATATTTTCCTAAAGAAATAACCTCATATTTATTTTCTGACTCACCAAATTTCCTTTTGTATTGTTGAGTTGCTTAAATTATTTTTATTTTGGTGATAGAGGGGAACTTTAATTTCTTCATAGCTTCTTCTTTTGATCTTGTAGGTTCCTTCATCTTCTCTTTATTACCCTAGTTTGGAATATACTTTTATTTTCCTTGTTTTCTTGAGGTTGGATCACTCTTTTCATTTGCTTATGGAACTAGGAACTTCTCATTAGTTGATAAAGGCTATTCTCTTCTCTTTTGAGAAAGAACTTGAAATTGACCCATTTTATATGGATGAATTTGTAATGATTTACTTCCTCATATCATAAGTACAGAGATAGCTTCTTGTTCTAAATAATCTTCTCCAACCATTATTTTTTTAGGTTGCCAAAGCATATTCACTCTCTCCTTTTGGGTTCTCTCTACCTTTTCCATATATTGTTGTACATGATGTTGATACATAACATAGGTTTTTGGACTATGAGGGTCATTGCAAACTAGACACCAAGAATATCCATTGGTTTTAGAGATTAAATCATGTTCCTCATGATTATAACTAATCTTGGGCCCTATATTACTACTTGTAGTAGACCTTTGATACTTGCTTAAGTATGGTAACCTTCATTGTTGAAATATCTCTATTTCCCTTTTTTTCCATCACATTTAACTTATTGTTTACTTTTTCAAGGTGTTTTGAATATCGAGTAAAAAAGATGATTCTTGAGACTCTTGGGCTGGGACAGGAGGAAAATGAATCGAATTTGATGATGTTTTGAGAGGAGGAATTGGAGATATTGAGGAAGCTATGGATGATAATGGAGGTGGATCCAAAAAGGAATATTATATTATCTTTTATTGAGGTGGGTACTAAGCAACTTTAGGGTAGTAAGGCATGACAAATTTGGGAGGTAGTATTCCTACTAAAATTAGAGTATTTTATGCAAGAACAGTCATCTGATAAACTTATGGGAAGGTAGTTATACTTGCTTGTTGAGTTTGCAACCCTATGTTAGGACCAAGGGCTCTAATATAATACATATATTTAATAGGAGTAGTTGGTATAACCTCTAGAGTAATCATTTTCCAAGTTCTACTAAACCTTAAGTTGAAGTCATTGACTAATTCTTGTGGATGTCTTTGCATAACAATAAACCGAGTCAAAGGTGAAAAGGGGTCAACTAATTCATTGAATTATTCCATGAAAGAACTTGATAAATTATTCCAAAAATGTATTCTATTGTCATCTAAGGTTGTAAACCAATGTAGGAATTTACCTCTAAAAAATAGGGCTAAAAGTCTTACAATAACATCATCATTCCTGATATTATGGATGGTTGTTAAAGATAAAATATCATGACAATTTTCATAAGGAGTTTTACCAAAACCATCATGTGGGTATAGCCTTCAATGTAGCTTGAGGGATATCATTCATGTGAGGGAGTCCTAAAGGGCTTAAAGTATCCCAATTGGGATAACTTTGCTAATTGGGATCTTAATTTTGGGCCACGGTGATTGGGGTATTTAATGGGCTAGGTTAAGGGGAAGTTGAACAATCTAGTGATGATTTTATATCCTCAAAGGTGGATTCAAGAGAAGGATTTCTTGTATGCCTAGTATTTCTACAAAATAGCTCAAAAAAGATATTGGTTCTTGATTATTTTTTGTATATGACATGGTAATCATGAAATATGTAATGCAAAAAAGGGTTTTGCAAGTTATTTTACTTGTGGATTTTTCAAGTGAATTTACTTCCTCTACTCAAAAAGATCAAGGAAATTCACTAAACCTTGATTCCTCAAACTAAAATCAATCATTAGGACTAATGTTTACTTAATGGGAAATAAAATCTTGTGAATGGTCCCACCGAGCATGCCAAAAAATGTTGTGGCTCAAATTGACATTGGAATGAAAATGCACTATAAATATTATCTATTAAGATTTTGAATATGAGCACCTACTAGTTACAGCCTAAGACCAACATTGGATGAGTCAAAATTGGTTTAACCCAGCATCTATAGTAGGTTGGTTCCTTGTCAACTTGCTGAATTTTGACTCTCTAAAGCTCAATCAAAATGGTAAAAGAATAGGGATAGAAATGAGAGGGGTTAAGAGAAATATAAATGATAGGTGGATGGATAAATATAATAGAATAGGATTCTACTAAAAACCTATTACAAACCAATTACAAATAAATCAAATGAAACTAACAACATTCATAATTTTCCATCCTTAAATTAAGAGCAGTTGCATACATAAGAATCATTCCAAACATCTAGGGTATTAGCAATCCAATATCAATAGAATAAACCAACAACCTGACTAAAAAAAATAAATTCTTAAATCATACATTTGAATATGAATCATTCTAATTATCCTAAGTTAGTAATACAATATCAATAGAATAGACTAACCTAGCAATATTAACAAAAATGACTTCACAGTTTAATACCAAAAAAAGAAGATGTGCAAACATGAGGTAAAAATTCCAAGTAATGATCCTTCATTGATTTTTAGAAGAGATTACAATATTAGTGCAAGAAAACACTTCAGATTTGACCATTTAAAATTAGGGTACAACCTCTATTTATAGATTTTACAATGAAAATTTTAGAAATGAGCATTACAATGATGTTAGAGGGCCAAGATGATAGAATACCAACGTGGAAACCTCTTATTTGATTGAAATACAATCAACTAATCTTACTCTATTGATCTATAGATTCTTCCTACAACTGGTTCTTACAATTTTCTTGGCCTTCATGGCTTCTAGCTATATGAGTTCTTGAAGTAGCAAAAATTAGTTGGCAAAGATTGGATCTAAGTCATCCTCTGTTCTTGTAACCATTCATCGCTGAAGATCTTCCAATAACATATTATTATTCAAAATATTATAGAAGCCATTAGATCATGATGTTTTGTATTCTTAGCTTGATGTTTCATCTTCCACTAGTAGGTCTAAATAAACAACTTCAACTTCATATTCTCTCCTTTATCTATCGTGAGATCGTGGTGAAAATATCATCTTACTAGAATTATTTGAGGAGTTTGAATTTTGTCCATTGATCTAGAATTGAATGGAAGCAATCAAGTTTCCAAAATGAGATCTGGCATGTGCCTTAGTTAAAGCTCACTGACTTTCTCAAAATTGTATCCACACTTATGCTTCTAATGATTGTGATTATTTCAACCATGGTAATGAGATTTCATGCTTTATTTTCATCTCGTCTCAAAACCATGCCTTATTTTTTTTACATGGTGGAATTGATAGCTACCACGAATCCAAGTAGGATATCTAGATTTTATGGTCACCACAGTATTATGTATTGTTTGTCTTATAAGTTTCCACATAGATCTCCACATTTTCCACCCCTATTACCACAATGCCATGATAATTTTAAACCTTTTACACCGCTAAAAGCACTAGGAAAGGGACAAGCGTTTAGTTTGGTGAGGCTCGATATTTGAACCTTGGACCTCCTCCCCCTTATGGGGTTTGGAGGACCCAATTGATCCACACCTCGGACCTACCCATGCCTAATTTTTAAATTTGATCTTAGTTGGCTATTTGACCATGGATTTGAGCATTGGCCTTCTATGACTTGTTTAGGGAGATTTGGTTCATGGTCGTAATGCATCTTTAGGAATTTCCCTATGTTGACCAAGTTGACCATGTCTCTTAGAATGCTCTATGTCATGGCTCATTTCCATGAAAGCACTATGTTGAATGCTTTGACCATGACAAAGAGTTGGCTCATAATAATTACTCTCTTAAAGGAAACTTTCCTATTTGCCTATGTTGATCACATTTTTGAGACTTTTGGCATTCAAGAGACTAGCTCGTGGTCATAATCCAATATCAAATTTCTTTTATATTTACCACTTTTATCATGGTGTTGTAACGAACCTAATTGTCCACTAATATATATATATATATAGGTACTCATTATTCACCCATTTATGAGTCATAACTATAATAATGATTAAAACAAGGTTATCCCATTGATAAGGTAACTCGATTTGCAATAGACCGCATATATAGAAGCACCCACTTCTATGATTATTTAAAGCCAAATGCGATCAATAACACCCATTATTACCCTTCCATATCACCATCCCATACTGGTAAATGGATATTATTGTATCTAGGCCTTAAATCCCCTTATATGTTATTGTGGAATAACAAGGGCCATATTATGGTTTTATCCACAAGTTATGGTAGGGATACTAACCCAAGGATTACCCTTCTCGATTCTCCTTACTACCAATGAGGCTAGTAATTTAGGAGAATCATCTGTCTATTGCATCTAGGCTACCAACATGTGTTATGTTATTGATTGTTTTAAACATCATTATAAAAATTACTCATCTTCTAGGGTATTAACAAGTTTATTGGTGGTGATTTTAGTTTAAGAGTTTGATACCATGATGAGCCTTCTGTATGTGGATTATTTTTGAATCAATCACCTCCTACTAGATTTTGAATATTCAATCCTCAAACACACATTATTAAAACTTAAAGAAAGTAAATACATAAGTAAATAGAGAGCATTATTAATACAATAAAGCTTTCAATTGATGTTCCTTCCAAGACCTTACATCATCTATACTTAAATATATAAAATCATCATTTACAATGCTTCCATGCTATTCAAAATTGTTGTCATATGTGAGTACTTGCATGAGTAAAACTTTCTTTCTAATTTACAAAGCAATAATAATACACCAACATTACATCATTTGGCTTGTCTATTCGGCCCTTTTAAAAAATACAATACAATAAAAAATAATATAATCAATACATATCAAATCTTCAATGGTAGTTACTTGTGTTTTCTCTAGACTCCTTGCATATTCATGAGGCGAGAGATGAGTTGTAAGGGATCAATACAACTCATATGCAAGTATGCCAATGTAATGCATACAAATGCTAAAGTATGCTAGATTTAATGCAACCACCAAGAATGCAATAGTACATAATGCAACATAGTGATTCAATATTCCAACAACATTCATCTAGATTATCTCCAATCCTAGGAAGAGTCCCATACCTCTTCTCGAGGAATGGACACCCATCCATCCTCATAAAAAAATATTCATCTTATTTAAAAGCTTTTACATATAATTTTGGATGACTCATGTACTAGTTTATATACATCATAGATTCCCAATTAAAATGTCTACAAATTATTTGGTTCATTATATCAAAAAGGTAACATTTCTACAATATTAATTTAGAAGTGTCTACAACATGATAATGATTATGATCTCAACAAAATACTCAACACATATCCAAATGTTTATAAGTTATAAATTCATTCAATTCCCTTTTATTTTAGAATTTACTCCTATTTAATATAAAGCTCAAACTATACTTGAAAATTTTTAAAACAAACAATTGTTTTGTGAAGTCCCTAATTATCCTCTGGAAGATAAACTCTTTTGAAAAAGACAACATACATTGGTGTTTACAAAGAATATATCCACTTTTATTCCAACCATTGGGGAAGACATGAAAACAAGCACTAAGGCATTTTGGCATTTCTAGATATAACAACATCCGAGAGAACATAGGACCCTTAAGAGAATACTTAGGTATTAGATATGGTATGACCAAAGGATGCCGAAAACCATCAAAGGAAGGTATATGGGTTCTAAGGAATACAACCGGTCCAAACCATCCGAAGATTGCAAATAGTAGGGCATTATACATAGATATTGATGAATTACACTGAAATAAGAAACTATGATACAGTAGACAACGATGGGTAAAACTTGAGTATGTGCATTCAGACTACAACATAATTTCCTAGATGGGGAACAAATGTTTTTCCTTAGCTTGCATCATGCAAATTAATGCTTATCGAGGAGACATTAAACTATACAATTCTCCAAAGGTGATTTCACTCCCCCATGCCCCATTATATACGTAGTGTCACCCTCACCTATCACTCTATGGTAGACTATCATACAACTAGGGTTTCTGGTTTTAGCTAGGGCTAGCAGACACCTGGGTGACAGATAAAATAGACCAAATAAGAGGTATTAATGCGGTATGATTCATAGGACAATGCAAACCAGGAGAAGGTAGACTCCAGCTGGGTTTCATTGGTAGCTTACAGTAGTTTGCCATGTTACACCCTAGGAGTTTGAAGATATGGCCATTAGAGAAAGACTCAAGCTAGGCAATGACAGATTCTCCAACCAAGGTAATTTGGGAGCATACGCTACCATATAAGTGCTAACAATAAAAAAATGCACTACCATTTATTTTATGGCAGGGTTGATAGATATTAATATGCAGGTATCATTTTGGAATAAAGATGGCCAATGTGCTAAGATTTTATATATAATTTTATTCTCAAGCCTATGAACAAGGTTTTTGAATTTTTCAACCATTCTCTAGCCCTATCCAGACATTACAGGTGATGAAATGGGATAATACAACCAGTGACATTACCAGGTTTTCCAAGATGATTTACCCATGATCAGAATTCGAGTTCTCCAAATAAATTGAATAGAATTGTCTAGACTACTGTCATTTCTCCATACCGATGAAAAACTGGTCTCAACAGTGATTCCAGATTCAATGAATCCAAATGGGAATACAAGAAACAACTGGTGAGGTAAGAAAAATTGTATTTCTAATAGATAGTAGGACTCATGTTCTAAGATCACGTACATCGAGCCTTTAGCCAAAGTAGGACGAGTTTACTTCTGACAGGTTACACAATCAGGTTGAAAGAAATATTTTACTGTGTAGAAATTCATATTTGGACCCGGATGAGCTCCTAACATGGCATACAACAAGTTTATTTTGATTTAAAAACACAGGGTTAACTAGAAATATACAATAATCATAGTTATTGCAGCATATTTCGATGTCATTTAGACTTGGTGATGGCAAAAGCCTTTATATTGACTCCTACAGAGTCATCTTCTACTTAAACCATATTGATGACCTTTCCCTTTTACCAATAAAAGAATTCTAATATTATGCAAGATGTGCTTCGGGATCTACACTATTGATCTAACATAAATGCATGTAGTCTTGATACTGGACTATCATTAGAATGTATGTATTCATTTCGACTTTTATACTTCCCTCCCTATATTATATGTTAGTCAATATGGAAAGGAGGAATTACACAAAAAGGAAAGCATGAACTTATATGGATAAAACCTTATAACTAAGCTCATAGTATACATATAAATCGAGCAAAGTAAACAAAATTTGTTTCACGATTGCCATAGCCACGAAAAACATATAGATTACAAAAAATAGTAAAGAGACTTCCACACTTGGGGATCTTGCAAATCGGCTGACCCAATGTGCTGAGAAGGTCTTTCTTCTACTCCCAAACTATCCCCCCTCTAAACTTGACCAAACATAGCATGCTTCATTTTTTTAAAATCCTTGGGCTATTTATAGACCAATTTCTTCTCAGTAGTAGGGAAGCTTCTCAATATTTTATTAATTCTCCCTCTCTCCTTCACATGCAAACTTCCTTACACATATATATTATTTTAATGTAGGGAGGGATTCCCTAGAGATAAGGTAGGGCTGGCTACATGTCCTTTGTCAACACTAATACTGTTGAAGGCATGGGTGCTCTGATTTGAAACTGTTAAAGATAAGAGAGAAGTCCTACAATCCTCTAAAATTGCCATGTGTATGGAGGATGTAATATTTTATTTATAAGGTGGTCCTTTCATTTTTTTGGTCCAATAGAATTTGGACAGGTCCATAAAAGACAAGTCACTTAACTTTATTTCAAAAATGGGATCAATTACTTTAGACAAGCATGCTTAAACAATTAATATTTTCTCTAGAGAATACTCAAATTGTATGCATAAAGGCATATATTTTAAAATATTAAAATGCCAAATATTAATAAATGTGCATTTTCAAGGCATACTTTCTTTATGCAAATTAATGATGCAATCAACTTATGTCACATAAATAACATGCAAACACTCGATGAATTTGCTCTTCGTTTCCCATCACCATTCTTCCTTTGAGTGGCAGGAATTTGGAATTAATTCCTTAGGTAACACCACCCTCAGGGAGGTAACTAGTGATGGAAGAAACAAGAGCTTTACCTGGTGAGTTGTTGTAGTCATCATTTCCCTTCTCATATCTTGTGGTTGATCTTCCCACTTGAGAGAATACCTGTTCCTGCACATTCATCAAAGTATGCAACATCATTTTCTCTTGATAAAACCCATCATAGGGCAAATACATCAAGCATTAAAACCAGCTATCAAAATACAAATAGCATGTCCATAAGGTTCTTCCAAGGTGGGTCATGACATACTCCCCCCTTAGAATAAACACAGTCCTCTATGTTTCCTGCAATATTACATATCAAGCAATAAAAATATAAGGTTTGCTTAGTTCCCACTTTCCTAAGTGGTAAATGTATCAACCTGTATTATTACATAGCATTATCAAATAAGTAGGGAAAATGTCTTTTCATATCTTCCACTTTTTCCCAAGTGGAATTCTTTTCAGAATACTGGTCCCACTGGACCTTGCACTGATCAATGTTTCTTTTCCTCATCGTCTTGGAATGAAATTCCAAGATCTTCACCGGATTTACTTCAAAGGTTGTCGGATCTACCATCTGCAAGTTAGAGACATCTAACACATGATCAGGATCAACAATATATTTTCTAAGCAGGGATACATGAAAAGTGTTGTGGATCTTTGATAGGTTAGGCAGTAAGTCAAGCCAATAGGCTACAAGACTTATTTTTGCCACAATCTCAAATGGTCCTACAAATCTAGGATCCAATTTGGTTGATTTAATTGCACTTTTCTTTGGTTTCACTCCAAGAAACACCCTGTCACCCACAGGAAATTATCCAAGAATTTTTTTCAAATCTGCGTAACTCTTCTATCTATTCGAGGCTTCCTTGAGCCTTTTTCGGATTAGTGCTAGCTTCTCCTCCATAATTCTAACCATTTTTGGTCCAATGACAACCCGATCCTTAGGATTGTCCCATGATAAAGGTGTTCTGCATCTTCGGCCATACAAGGCTTTGAAAGGGGCCATCTTCAAAGAAGAATGATAGCTATTATTATAAGCAAACTCAACCAGATACAAATAGTCCTCCCAATGAGACTTTTGGTCCATGCAATACATGTGTAACATATCTTCTAGAACTTGGTTTACCCTTTCCATTTGTCCATCCATTTTCGGATGATATGCAGAACTAATATTCAAAGTTGTGCCCATTGCATGATGGAGAGCCTACCAGAACTCAGAAGTAAACCTAGAGTCTCTGTCTAAAATTATCATTTCAAGAAATCCATACAACCTGAAGATTTCCTTGGCATATCTATTGGCAACAACTACATCATCATCTATAGTACTCCCTGCTATGAAGTGTGCAACCTTAGTGAGTTTATCTACTACCACAAATATTGCATCATGCTGATATTTTATTTTAGGCAACCCAATGATAAAATCCATTGAAACAACCTGCCATTTTTGAGTAGGAACATAATGAGACATTAATTTTCCTGTTGGATGTTGATGTTCAGCCTTTACCTTCTGACATTGTAGACATCGTGCCACAAAATCGGTGATATCTTTCTTCATACCAGACCAATAAAAGGTCTTTTTCATATTCTCTCTCATCTTGGCTCCTCCGGGATGAGCGAAGTATGGTGAATTATGAGCTTCTTGCATAATCAATCTCCTTAGATTACCTATTTCAAGAATGACCACACGTTCCTTAAAGCATAAAAGTCCATCCTTTATGCTATAATCTGGATTCTCATTCAGGTTTTGCTCTACCTTAATCTGAATTTCTTTACATTTTGGGTCTTGACCCTGCATTTTCTTGACTCTATCCATTAAGTCCACATGACTACGAGTCAATGCTGCTATGTGTTTCCTCCTACTTAGAGCATCAACAACCTTATTTTCCTTTCCTTTGATATATTCAATACCAAATTCATACTCAGCTAAAAACTCCATCCATCTTCTTTGTCTAGCATTCAACAGTGGTTGAGTAAAAATATACCTCAAACTTTGGTGATCAGTTCTCAATTCAAATGGTCTACCCACCAGATAGTGATGCCAAATTTTCAAGGCATGCACAACCGCAGCAAGTTCTAGATCATGAGTAGCATAATTAACTTCATGCTTTTTGAGTTTCCTAGACTCATACGCTACTATAGAATCATCTTGAGATAAGACTCCTCCAAGTCCTTCTAATGAAGCATCAGTGCAAACTGAAAAACTACCAGATGGATCCAAAATTTTTAGAATAGGAGTTGTGGTGAGCTTTTGTTTAAGCAAATTAAATGCGGCTTCGCATTTGTCCATCCACTTAAACTCCTTTCCCTTCCTTTGTAGGTTGGTTATAGGATAAGAAACTTTGGAGTAGTCTTTCACAAATCTCCTATAATAACCTGATAAACCCATGAAGCTTCTAACTTCTGTCACATTTGTTGGAGGTGGCCAATTCAAAATGGCTTCTATTTTCTTTGGATCCATGGAAATTCCATTGGTTGATATTATATGCCCCAAATAATGTACTTGAGAAACATAGAACTCACATTTGGACAAGTTTCCATAGAGCTGATTCCTCCTTAACAACTCTAATACCACCCTTAGATGCTTTTCATGTTCCTCTCGATTGCGAGAATAAACCAAGATATCATCTAGGAATATCAACACAAATTGGTCTAATTGATTTCTGAACACACTGTTCATCAAATTCATGAAAGCAGTTGGTGCATTAGTCAAACCAAAGGGTAAGACTGTGAACTCGTAGTGACCATATCTAGTCTTAAATGTAGTTTTGTGTGTGTCTTCCTCTTGGATTCTTAGTTGATGATACCCTGAATTCAAATCAATTTTGGTGAAAATGGAAGCATCTTTCAATTGATCAAACAGATCTTCAATCCTTGGTAATGGATATCTATTTTTGACTGTTGCCTTATTCAACATTCTATAGTCTATGCAAAGCCTCAAAGAACCATATTTCTTCTTTACGAATAAGACGGGTGCTCCCCAAGGTGATACACTTGGATTTATTAGACCTTTATCAAGCAACTCTTGAAGTTGCACCTTCAACTCTTGCATTTCAATGGGATTCATTCTATAGGGAGCCCTATGGATAGGCTCTATTCCTAGCAGCAATTCTATGGTGAAGTCAAATTCACGCTTAGGAGGTAACCCTGGTATCTCATCAACAAAGACATCTTGATATTCTTGTAAAAGTGGAAATTTGTCAAGGGTTTCTTCTCTTGATTCCTCCTCTATTTCTTTGATTTTTACTGCATAGACCATTCCTCCTTTTCTAATTGTCTTCTTTAATTGCATGGCTGAAATTAGCTTGGGTTGGAATTCCCTTGCCTCACTATATATCCTTTGCCTCTCCTTGGTTTCATTTATAAACTCAATCCATATTTCTTGGAAGTTAACCAAGGCCTCATGAGCCTTCAACCAATCCATTCCCAAAACTATATCAAATGCATGTAGGGGTGCTACATATAAGTGCCACCTAGTAGAGCCTTCGGGTAAGGTAATTTGAGTGGAGGGAAAAAATTGACTAACATGATAAGTCTGTCTTGACCCATACTCTACTTTCCACCCTTGTGCCAAAGATCTTGGTTTTTCAAGTATATCCCTTAATAAGCTATTTGAAATGAAACTATTTGTAGCCCCACTATCAATTAAAATTTTAGCATCTCTATCAAAAATTTTACCATTCAAGAGTAAAGGAGTGGCCTGACCATCCAAGTCTTGTGTTGTGGTAGTTGCGTAGATCTTGTGGCTTGACCTATCAACACTAGTACTGGCTCGCTTTGGGTAGTTGACAACATAATGTGGTCCTCCACAGTCAAAGCATCTTATCTTTGGGTTTGAATTTCCTCCTTGAACCTATTTCCCGGTATCTACCACCTATAGTGGAGTTGGTTGTTGAGGGGTTTGGAAGTTCCTGTTATCATTCCTGTGGTGAAATTTATTTTTGAACTCTTTCTTACCACCATTGCCATACTTCCCAAATTTTGAATTTCCTTTGTTTTTCTGACCTTTTCCCTGATCCCATTTTCTTTTCTTCAAAAAATTTTGTCCTTTATGTGACCATTTTGAGGGATTGTTTTGGGCTTCCCTAGTAGCTATATTTGCTTCTGCTTTGCGAGCCCTATCATAGGCCTTCCACATAGTTTTTTGGACATGCATGTTCACACTTTCTCTAACCGCAAGCCTTAGTCCATGGACAAATTTTTCTATCTTCAACTCATTGTTTTGATTGTAAGACGGTACATACTTGAGGAGTCTCACATATTGCTCATAATATTCTTCCACCATGAGTGATCCTTGTTGAAGGGCAAAGAATTCCTGATACCTGTTCGTATAGAATTGCTTTGTAAGGAACCTATCCTTAAAAGCTTCCACGAACACTTCCCACTTCAATTTGTTAGGAGAGACATTATGTGCTCTACTATAAGCATTCCACCAATCCACTCCTCTTTCTCCCATATGGGAAAGAGCAAATGTCATCTTAGTAGTGGAGGAATAACCTCTTATGGCAAAGTGAAGTTCAAGTTCCTCGATCCAAGCTTCAGCTACAATTTCTCCTCCTTTTTCGGTGAACTTAGTTACTTTAATATGCTTCAAGTTAATACCAATTTCTTTTCTGTACGGATCCTATTTGCACGTTCTTCAGGATCTTCATCCACTCTAGTCTCATCATCTGAGATGTTCATCTCATGGTTGTTATTGGGATTTTGTTGAGAATTTATGGCCTGTAAAATCTGTTGAATCTGGTCTTGTATAACAGATTATTGTAGCAGTAATATTTTCAACTTCCTTGTTTGAGTTCCCTGAACTCTCTCCTATTTTTTTGACTTCAGGAGAATCGAGACTAGCTTGTTGTGAGGTCATCACCCTCTTGCCTCTTCCTCTCATTGCCATGTTAACCTGGGGATATGATTTGTATTAATACTTGCTCATTCCTAAGGTCCCAAAATTCTAAATAACTAGAATAATTTATGTGGCTAGGTTGAATTCCTAGTTTTCTTCCTCTAAATCTGATTGAGATTTATACATTCTTGGCATAAGGAGTAAGTAGATCTTAAGACAAATATGCCAAGTAGTTTCCCAAAAGAGTCTAGGGTACACCGCTCAAGTCCCATTAAGGGGGGTTCGCCTAGCTCTTCCACTTTTTGAATGACTGTGGATCTACTTCATGGGAGAAAGGAGCTCGGACATCAGTGATCTCAATAACTGACATAATCCTTAGCAAGTATGCATCATCAAGAGTTAGGGAGTTCATGTTTTGAATCATGTCCCAAATATTTTCACTAACCTAGATTCATCTAAAATATATCAGTTAGCCTAAGCTCTGATACCAACTATAACGAACCTAACTTGTCCACTAATTTTATATATATATATATGTACTCATTGTTCACCCATTGATGAGTCATAACTATAATAATGATTAAAACAAGGTTATCCCATTGATAAGGTAACTCGATTTGCAATAGACCGCATATATAGAAGCACCCACTTCTATGGTTATTTAAAGCCAAATGCGAGCAAGAACACCCATTCTTACCCTTCCATATCACCATCCCATACTAGTAGATGGATAATATTATATCAAGGCTTTAAATCCCCTTATATGTTATTGTAGTATAACAAGGGTCATATTATGGTTTTATCCACCAATTAGGGTAGGGATCCTCACCCAAGGATTACCCTTCCTGATTCTCCTTACTACCAATGAGGCTAGTAATTTAGGAGAATCATCTGTCTATTGCATCTAGGCTACCAACATGTGTTATGGGATTGAATGTTTTAAACATCATTATAAAAATTACTCATCCTTTAGGGTATTAACAAGTTTATTGGTGGTGTTTTTTTAGTTTATGAGTTTGAGACCATGATGAGCCTTTTGTATGTGGATTATTTTTGAATTAATCATCTCCTACTAGATTCCGAATATTCAATCCTCAAGCATACATTCTTACAACTTAAAGAAAGTAAATACATAAGTAAATAGAGAGCATTACTGATACAATAAAGCTTTCAATTGATGTTCCTTCCAAGACCTTACATCATCTATACCTAAAGATATAAAATACATTATTTACAATGCTTCCATGCTATTCAACATTGCTTTCATATGGGAGTACTTGCATGAGTAAAAATTTCTTTCTAATTTACAAAGCAATAATAATACACCAACATTACATCACTTGGCTCTTCTATTTAGCCCTTTTAAAAAATACAATACAATAATAAAGAATATAATCAATACATATCAAATCTTCAATGGTAGTTACTTGTGTCTTCTCTGGACTCCTTGCATCTTCATGAGGTGAGAGATGAGTGGTAAGGGATCAAGACAACTCAAATGCAAGTATGCCAATGTAATGCATCATAAGCACACCATGCTTATGAAATTAAGCATTACATAAATGCTAAAGTATGCTACATTTAATGCAACCACCAAGTATGCAATAGTAATTCATTCATATCCACATATTCCATGATAAATATCAATTCAATTTTCAATAAAATTATCTGAAATATATCCAATCCTAGGAAGAGTCCCATACCTCTTCCCAAGGATTGGACACCCATCCATCCTCATAAAACAATATTCATATTATTTAAAATATTCCACATATAATTTTGGATAACTCATGTACTAGTTTATATACAACATAGATTCCCAATTAAAATTTCTACAAATTATTTGGTTCATTACATCAAAAAGGTAACATTTCTACAATATTAATTTAGAAGTATTTACAACATGATAATGATTATGATCTCAACAAAATACTCAACACATATCCAAATGTTTATAAGGTATAAATTCATTTAACTCCCTTTTATTTTAGAGGTTACTCCTATTTAATATAAAGCTCAAACTATACTTGAAAATTTGTAAATCAAATAATTATTTTGTGAAGTCCTTAATTATCCTCTGGAAGCTAAATGCTTTTGAAAAAGATAACATACATTGGTGTTTACAAAGAATATATCCAATTTTCTTGCAATCGTTGGGGAAGACATGAAAACAAGCACTAAGGAATTTTGACATTTCTAGATATAATAACATCTGAGCGAACACAGGACCCTTAAGACAATACTTAGGGATTAGATATGGTCTAACCCAAGGATGCCGAAAACCATCAAAGAAAGGTATATGGGTTCTAAGGAATACAATTGTTCCAAACCATCTGAATATTACAAATAGTAGGGCATTATACATAGATATTGATGAGTTACACTGAAATACGAAACTATGATGCAATCGACAATGATGGGTAAAATCCGAGTATGTGCAGTCAAACTACGACAAAATTTTCTAGATGGGGAACGAATGTTTTTTCTTAGCCTGCATCATGCAAGTTAAAGCTTATCTAGGAGACATTAAACCATACAATTCTTCGGAGGTGATTTCACTCCCCCACGCCCCATTATATATGTAGTGTCACCCTCACCTATCACTCTATGGTAGACTATTGTACAACTAGGGTTGTTGGTTTTATCTAGGGCTAGAAGACACCTGGGTGACAAATAAAATAGACCAAATAAGAGGTATTAATGTGGTATGATTCACAGGACAATGCAAACCAAAAGAAGGTAGACTCCAGCTAGGTTTCATCGGTAGCTTATAGTAGTTGCCATCTTACACCCTAGGAGTTTGAAGATATGGCCATTAGAGCAAGACTCAAGCTAGGCAACAATAGATTCTCCAACTCGGGTAACTTGGGAGCATACGTTACCATATAAGTGCTAATAATAAAAAAAGGTACTACCATTTATTTTATGGTAGGGTTGATAGATATTAATATGCAGCTATTGTTTTGGAATGATGATAGCCAATGTGCTAATATTTTATATATAATTTGATTATCAGGCCTGTGAACAAGGTTTATGACTCTGTCAACCATTCTATGGCCCTCTCTAAAAATTATAGGTGATGAAATGAGATAAACCAACTAGTAACATTACCAGGTTTCCCAAGATGATTTACCCATGATCAGAATTCGAGTGAGTTCTCAAAATAAATTGAATAGAGTTATCTAGACTACTGTCATTGCCCCATACCGATGCAAAACTGGTCTCAACAGTGATTCTAGATTCAATAAATCTAAATAGGAATACAAGAAAAAACTTGTGAGGTAAGAAAATTTGTATTTCTAATAGATATTGGGACTCATGTTCTTAGATCGTGTACAATGGACCTTTAGCCAAAGGAAGATGATTTTACTTCTAACTGGTTACACAGTCAGGTTGAAAGCAATCTTTTGCTGTGTAGACATTCATATTTGGACCCAGATGAGCTCCTAACATGGCATACACCAAGTTTCTTTTGGTTTAAAAACATAGGGTTAACTAGAAGTATACAATAATCATAGTTAGTGTGGCATATTATGATGTTTGGTGATGGAAAAAGCCTTTATAATGACTCCTACAGAGTCCTCTTCTACTTAAATTGTATTTATAGCCTTTCCATTTTACCAATAAAAGAATTCTAAGGTTATGCAATATGTGCTTTGGGATCTACACTATTGATCTAACGTAAATGCACGTAGTCTTGATACTGGACTGTCATTAGAATGTATGTATTCATTTTTACTTTTATACTTCCCTCTCTACATTATATGTCAGTCAATACGACAAGGAGGAATTATATAAAAATGAATGCATGAACTTCTATGAAAAAAACCTTATAACTAAGCTCATAGTATACATATAAATCAAACAAAGCAAACAAAATTTGTGTCACGATTACCATAACCATGAAAAACATATAGATTTCAAACAATAGTAAAGAGACTTCCACACCTGGGGATCTTGCAAATCCACTGGCCCAATGTGCTGAGAAGGTCTTTCTTCTACTCCCAAACTAGCCCTCCTCTAAACTTGACCAAACATAGCATGCTTCCTTTTTTTAAAATCCTTGGGCTATTTATAGACCATTTTTTTTTCAATAGTAGGGAAGCTTCTCAATATTTTATTAATTCTCCCTCTGTCCTCCACATGCAAACTTATTTACACATATATATTATTTTAATATAGGGAGGAATTCCTAGAGGTAAGGTAAGGCTGGCTACATGTCCTTTGTCAACACTAATACTATTGAAGGCATGGGTGCTCTGATTTGAAACTGTTAAAGATAAGAGAGAAGTCCTACAATCCTCTAAAATTACCATGTGTATGGAGGATGTAATATTTTATTTATAAGGTGGTCCTTTCATTTTTTTGGTCCAATAGAATTTGGACAGGTCCATAAAAGACAAGTCACTTAACTTTATTTCAAAAATGGGATCAATTACTTTAGACAAGCATGCTTAAACAATTAATATTTTCTCTAGAGAATACTCAAATTGTATGCATAAAGGTATATATTTTAAAACATTAAAATGCCAAATATTAATAAATGTGGATATTCAAGGCATACTTTCTTTATGCAAATTAATTATGCAGTCAACTTATGTCACATAAATAACATGCAAACACTCGATGAATTTGCTCTTCGTTTCCCATCACCGTTCTTCCTTTGAGTGGCGGGAATTTGGAATTAATTCCTTAGGTAACACCGCCCTCAGGGAGGTAACTAGTGACGGAAGAAACAAGAGCTTTACCTGGTGAGTTGTCGTAGTCATCATTTCCCTTCTCATCTCTCGTGGTTGATCTTCCCACTTGAGAGAATACATGTTCTTGCACATTCATCAAAGTACACAATATCATTTTCTCTTGATAAAACCCATCATAGGGCAAATACATCAAGCATTAAAACTAGCTACAAATATCATGTCCATAAGGTTCTTCCAAGGTGGGTCGTGACAGACATAGAGCTTGCTCACAATCATGGTCATTTTTTGGCTTATGGATGATTTGACTGTGTTGACCATAGTTTTGAGACATTTGCCTTCCATCCTTACCTTCTAAGGTATAGCTCACGGCTATGATCCAAAATCTAAAATCTTCAATTTTGACCATGTTGACCATGGAATAGAGGTACCCCATGACCGTGACTTAAGTTTGGAACAATGCAAGTTTGATCGCACTAACTATGGATTTGAGAATGCTCCAAGTAGTGATACCTTCTCAACTTGGCCATATTATCGCTATAATGATTGTAGCTTTAGGAATTCTCAAGGTCATATATAGATTTTGTCTTTGATGAATGTTGACTACGCTAACCATGACTTTAATGTGTTTACCTTTGATGGCCATGATTCACTTTTGACTAGGCACTCTGTCTTCACTTGATCATGGTTTTAGTAAAATATCACAACTACGATCCTTGTGCAAATTAAGCCTCTATTTGACCATGGTAACCATAATTGTGATCTTTTATCTGCTAGGCAACCTTTGACCTGCATTTAACTATGGTTTTGAGGTATTTTCTTCATACTTAACTATTTTTAAAAAAATTCTAGCTTCTTTGTGATGTAGCCATTTTTGGCCTAAAAATTCTCAAAAGAGAAATAATGGTACAACATACCAAGAACATGCTTATCAATATATAACAATAACATGAAAATGTTCAACATACAATACATATTTTAAATTCAAATTTTACCTACACTACTAACACACATATTTCCTGCATGTCCTCTACTAGGAGTAAACATAGTCCCCCCTTTCCAATACCTCTATGCATTTTCAAACTTATGTTTGGATGGTGGAGTAAAGAGGGGTAAGAACTTATTTTAACATTGAAAAAAAAATGATGAAAGTGAGCGGACATTGGAATTTATCCAAGATATTGCCTTTAATGTCTCAAAGTTCTTTTTCATATTCTAAAATATTTAAATAGATCAATATTTAAGTGATTTTAATTATCAATTCAATGTCTTAGTGATATCCTCTTGATCCTATAATAGGATGGACTCAAATGTTTCAATCATTGACATACATCATAATGCTCGCTATAAATCATATTTTATTTTTGACTAATAAAGCAAACAATGGTAGTACAAATGAAAATGGTCATAACAGAAATCCTTATAGGTTTTTGAATTGATTTATATTATATCTATTGTGGATTTTGCAAGATATTAAACAAAAGAATAATTATATTTTTATGTATTTAATATATTGTATAAAATCATTATAATAAACTCTAAATTACATATGTCATTGACTAATATAGAATATAAATTTATGGAAATAATCATTACATAAAATCTAACAAGATGTCAATAAGTAGGGCATATCATGATAATATACTTTATTCATTCACAATTTAATAATTTAATTATACAATCACTATTATCTCTATTAGTTCAAAACTTGTCCATAATTCTTAGTCTAAAGGGTCAAACAACCAATAACTACACTTTATAAAATTTATACATAAAATATTGTATTAGAAAAATGTTGAGTACTTTGGTACTTTAACTTAGAATCTTAAGATAAGTGGATATGCTAATACCAAAAAGTATATTTTATATTTATTGAATTTAATTCCTATGAAGCATAGCAAGTACATCCAAAATTGAATGGTATAATGTGCTTCAAAAAAATTAGTCACTTGATGAGGGACCTTCTTTTCATAATGTACACAAAATTTGACTAGAGATTATATATTAAAATTTTATTTTTCATATTACACTTAAATACTCTTTCTAATTAAAAATAAATAAATTATAGTTCTTAAAACAATAATAAACATAAATCATAATACCCAAGTTCAAACCCTAGTAAGGGGGGACTACGAACCCTCATAAAACCCCATATAAATACAAATTACATGAAAGGGGTGTAAATCCTAGGTGCAGTCAAGCGATGGAACAAAGTGATAAATTTGGCTACAATATTCGTGAAAGGGATGCAAACCCTAGGTGCAATCAAGTATTGAAGGAAGAGGGTTGTTCATAGATCGTCTCTTCAATCTATGAGAAAGCCTCTTTGGTAAAAAAATATCTCTCAAGGATCTTTAGGTTCATGGGTGGATGAACCCTTGCCCTCTATTAGGATTTCAAAGGATGAATTTGGGTTGGATATTATTGATCATGAAGCTCGAATAATTATTAGCAAAATCATGGGCAAAAGAGTAAAAAACCAAGCTTGGAGGAGATCAAAGGACATAATATATATTCATGGACCATTATAGAATTCCAAGTAACTCTCCTACCCAAAAATTTATTTTATGTTCTCTTTTCTAATTTACTAGATAGAGACAGGGTAATGGATTATAGACATAATTGGTTTTTCAGAAAAAGGGGTGTCTATATAATAATTTAGACTCCTAGTTTCAACCCCTTTATAGAAAAGTTAATGGATTTCTAGTCTAGGTGAATCTTTATGTTCTCCCTATGGAGTTTTGGGGAGATAAGATATTCACCAAAATCGGTAATGCCATTAATGTATTCTAGTATATGGATGCCCAAACAAAGGGAAATTTGCCTACTACAATTAATATGAGTAAAGTAATATTGACTATTTAGATGAATGTTTCAATTCTTGGGCCTCAATCCATTACTGTCTCCTCAAACAAAGGGGAATAAATCCAAAATATTGAATATGAAAACATATCCCTAATATGTTATGGTTTTTAGCAATATGACCACTTGAAGAGGATATGCTTGGTCATCCAACCATGCTTTAATTTATCCTTGGTGGAGGATAAGGTCTTGCATGTAAATGATTCAAAATCTTCAAATGTAACTATTCAAAAGAAAAAAAACTCATCCTCCATATGAACCAATTGTCCATAAAGAATCATGCAAGCAACAAAAGACTCAACCCCAGAAGAACTTGAATTTGATCATTGATAAAATTCAAATGGTTACTAAAGACCATCCAAATGGTTCCATGGAAAATATTAACACCTTAGATGGTATTCTTGAAGCTAATTATAAAACAACCAATGATAGTCAATTTTTTGAAAATGAACATCCTACAAAATGTGTTACAACTAGATATTACCTCAAGAGCTTGAAGTGCAAAAATACATTTTGAGATTTGGCCACTATAAATGAGAAAGAACCTTTGTTATAGAAGAAAAATAATCAAAATGATTTCCTCTTTTATGGATTATTGTTATGTTTGTTTTCCTTCTACCTATTGGAATTATGTGTCATGTAAGGGTTGTTCTTGTTGTTAGTTCCTTATAAGAAAAAATTGATTTTGGAAACTTGTTAGTTTGAGGAAGATGGGGAATATCTTTGATAGAAAGACAAATATGGGTCTGATTTAATTAACTTGTTAGAAATGTAATCAAAGCAATGTAATATTTTATTTTGGTAATGGGAGTGACCCCAATAGAAGCCACACATAACTTATTATAATAATAATAATAATAATAAACATAAATCATAACCAATTTACTAGATTCTTTTCTATTAATCTATTATAAGTAAATATTTTTTTAGCTTTCAATTTATATTTTTACTAAAAATAAATAAGCAAAATAATAAATTTAAAAATATTTTTGGTATTTAATAATTATAAATACCAAAAATTATTTATTAGTATATAGTATATTAAGAAGGAGCGAGGAGCAGCAATGGAAACTGTTGGTGGGAAGTCTTAATCTAGGCATGGTGGAACAAAAAATAGAGGAACAAAGAATAGTGGAGCAACGAATAAGTCAACGGATGGCATAGATTATCAAGACAAGGAATTTGAATAGTACGAAGGACTTTGGGAAGAGGGACCACCTAACGGAGGGCCCCCACCTGGTGTTGAGCATCACGTGGAATAACGAGATCCTAAAATTTCCTATATCGAAGTGGTGTGAAAGGTAAAAGGCCATACAACCTCTTCTAACCTTTCTTTATCTTATAAGGGCAAAGATTTACCTATCCAAGATGGAATTATTTTGAATTATCTATCAAAGAAGGTCTTTTATCTGGTTGGAAAGTTCGTGGGGGGCAACCTGATATGGAGACTATTTGGAAATGGGCCTTTTCCAAATGGAAAAGCTTTGGCAACATGGAAATTGTTGCTCTTGCAAGGGGTCTTTTTACCATCAGGTTGAGTAACCATGATGATGCAAGTCAAATACTGACTGTGTGACCATGGTTATTGGGAAGGAGGAGCCTCTTTCTTCAAATATGGTCTAAGGATTTTGATCCTAAGACTTAGAGCATTAATTATGCTCTAATTTAGGTTAGGTTTCCCAATTTAAATATATTATTTGGGGTATAGCCAAGGTTATTTGAGACCTAATCACCATTTATCTAGTTACGCTAGCTCAGATGCAAATGATTCACGCAAGGTTGTGCATTAGTGCAAACCTAGACTCAGAACTGCCTACTTATAGGAACTTGAAGTATGGGTCATACTATAGGTGGTAACCCATTGAATATTAGAATAAACTGGCATTCTATGTTGAATATCGTGGGGCCATCTCAGGAGTCAATGCCCCTCACTGAAAGCTCCTCTAACTCGACAAAATTCAAATAAGGCTTATATTGGTATAGCATACCCTCAACAATGAAACCCTAGAATAAATGGGGGTAATTGGAAAAATAGAAACCAGTAGTCCAAGCCAATTTTCAAACCAAAGTCTGTGATGAGGGAAAATCTACCATAAGCTCAAAATAATTTTGACAAGTCAAATCTAGAGAATGTTGCAGATGAGGTAGGGTTTCCTCCAAATACTTCTAATAAATTTAGGGTTTTTTCTAAACTGAATCAATCTAAAGGTGTTATTGAAAATCCCCCACCAAATGACAAATCTCAAAATTATGGTAAAGCCATTATGGAGTATCCCACTAAATCTGTGACTTCTGGCACCCCTAAAAATCTTGATACTTTTGATTTTGTGCCTCTTATAACATATCTTAATCAAAAGGCTATAGAAATACCTATTCTTATTATTGAAGAAATCAATCCAAAAAGTTTTAATCCAAAGCCTTGGACTAGTTATTTAATAGGTTGATACTGATAAATGCGGTCCTAAAGTCACACGTAATAACATGAAGTATCATGTAGACTTTAGTAGTGATAAAATAAGAGGGGGATTGTCTACTTCAAAATAAATAAATAAATAAATAGAGGAGGAAATAGCCAATGGTATGCAAAAAACCCTATTTCCTCTTGTCTCAAATCAATTTATAGAAATTGAAAAAAGTCTCAAACCTCCCCAACAATATTCTAGGGGGGACAAAAGGGGCTCCAGATCTTCCAAATGAAAGTCCTCTCCTAGAATGTGAGAGGCCTCAATGTACTAACAAAACAAACAATTATTAGTTCATTGAGAAGATAGAATAAACCTAAATTTTTTCTACTTTAGGAAATTAAACTGGATGATGAAAGCTCTCTTAGAATCACCAAAAAATGTTGGAAAAAGGTAGATTTTTTATACGTGCCTACCAATGGAACATAAGGGGGGCTCATGTGTCTATGGGAGAAATATACTTGAAGGTAACCTTATTCACTCTACTGAAAGAATGATGAGTGTTCTTTTTAAAGATAAATTATAAAAAATATCATGGATTGTTACCAAGGTCTATGCTTTGAATTTTGTCACTAGAAGAAATTTACTATGGTAGAATTTATCTCATCTCATAAGTTCCTTTGAAGAATACCCATGGATTCTTGCTAGTGATTTTAACACTCCCCTTCACTTTTCTGATAAGAAAGGAAGCACCGGATATCCAACTAAAATTATGGAAAATTTTCAAGATTTTATCACCTCAAATGAAATCATGGATATCTATCTTAGAGACACTAACTATACCTGAAGCAATAGAAGGAAGGGCAACAATCTCATTCAGGTTAAGTTGGATAGATTTTTTTCTCCAAGCAAACAATTTTACTTTTTAGGGATGTTAGTCTTTATGATTTACCTAAAATTGGTTCCGATCACAATCCATTAGTGCTCCAAATATAAGGAAACAATTCATTCAGAACCCCTTTTAGGTTTGAGATGATGTGGATAAGCCACCTTGACTTCAAAAATCAGCTTTCACAATGGTGACAACAAGATGTTCAAGGCTCAACATATTTCAAGCTTGCTCAAAAATTAAACTTGGTGAAGGAGAATATCAAAATATAGAACAAATAAGTGTTTGGTAATATATTCCAAAATAAATAATTTATAAAGGATAGACTTCAAGTCATTGAGAGATTTTACCAAATAGGGTAGGTGAATGAACAAATTTCTAAGGAGGAACACAGACTTTTAGTGGATTATCATAATGTTTTGGCCTATGAGAAAACATTTGGAGATAAAAATCCCAAGTATTATGGTTTAAATAAGGGGATTCAAAAACTGAATGCTTTTATGTAAGGAACCTTTGCAACTGAAGCAAAAATAGAATCAAAATGTTGGTTAAGGAGAATGGAGAAACTATTATTGATATTCATGACATCAGATCTGAAGCCATTTATTTCCATGATATTATGAATAGCTTTGAACCCAGTGTGTCTTTGGCTAAAAATTCTCTTCTTAAACATTTTACTTATCTCATATCTCTAAGTACTAATTATTAGTTGCTTCAGGCCTTTACTACTGATGAAATAAAATAGACCTTGTTCTCCATGAACCCTAATAAAGCACCTAGACCTTATGGCTTCCCTCCAAGATTTTTTCAATATTTTTGGGATATTGTTGGTCCTGATGTCTACTCTGCTATTTGTGAATTCCAAATAACCAAGGTCATCCCTCATAAATTCAAATCCACCTTCATTACACTTATTCCCAAAGGCCCCAATGCAAGCTCCATGGATAATTTTAGGCCCATAAACCTGTGCAATTTGGTTTACAAAATTCTTACAAATGCCATTGCAACTAGAATCAAAGACCTTCTCCCTTCAATCATTGATGAATACCAGGGAAACTTCTATTCATGGTAGACAGATTGTTGATGGAGTCATCACCATTTATGAAGCCCTACATTCTACTTATCGGTCTACTAAATCAGTTTTGACCCTCAAAATTGATAAGAACAAAGACTTTGACCAGATCAATTATGATTTTTTCATCTCCATATTACTCAAGATTGGGTTTCATTTTGAATGGGTGTCTCTTATCAATAGTTTTTTTTCCTCAACTTGGTTTTCTATTTTGGTCAATGGTTTGGTTGTAGGATATTTTTCAAATCTCTAGAGGCCTTCGACAAGGAGACCCTTTGTCTCCCCTTTTATTCATCTTGCTTGTTGAGTCTCTTGGAAGGACCATCAAAGCTACATGTAGGTGTGGCATCCTTTCAATAATTCAAGCATCGTCCCAGACTGATTCTATCATTCACCAATAATTTATGGACGACACCATCATGATAGATCATACCTCATTTTTTGAAGCCAAAGTGATTAAATACATCCTTATGCTGTATGAATAGGATACTAGGTAGAAAATCAATTTCCGTAAAAGAAAATTCTATTTCCATAATACTCCTACCCAAAGAAAACATAAGATATCTAATATTATAGGTTGTCCTATAGGCACCTCACCTACCACTTATCTTGGTCTTCATCTCTTTATTGGTAGTCCAAAAGAGAGAATGTGGAACACTATTATTGATAGGATATAGAAAAAACTCACAACATGGAAGGGAAATTTGTTATCACAAGCTACCAAAATTGTGTTAACAATGACGTGCCTTTAGAGTATACCCATATAATTTCTCTTTGTCTTCAAGGTTCCAAGCTCAATGTATCATAAAATTGAGAAAATTCAAAAAACTTTTCTCTGTACAGGCACTAAAAATAAGGAAAGAATTTATTTGGTCTCTTGGGACAAGGTCTACCAACCAAAATTTGAAGATTGTCTTGGTTTGCAAAAAATATATGACATGAACCTTGATCTCCTTGCCAAGCAAGCTTGGAGAGTTATTTCTTATGATAAAACTAGCTAGGCGAATATTGTGCAAAGGGAATATTTGTAGTTTACAAATTTTCAAGATGATACCATTCCTACCAATAGTTCTACCTTTTGGAAAGCAATATCTCAAACTAAGCATATCATACAAAAAGGATGTTGGTGGCTATTGGAGGATGGGAGATCCATTGATTTTTGGCATGATAGATGGATTGGAAGAGATCCTCTGATTTGAGACCAATATTTATCTAAGGTAAAAGCGTTCACTGATTCTCATTTTGAAAGCAAAGTTGCATATTTTATTTTCTTTCGGAATGGTCATACTTCATGGAAATATATTATTAGTGAAAATAATCAGGCCCAATCTTCCACTTTAAATAACCTCCTCCAGTATGCTTTTATTCCTAGTCATCCCAAAGAAGACCAACTTATATGGGAAGAAACTGAAAGTTGAGCTTTTTTAGTTAAGTCTACTTTCAAAATCCAGTCCATTCAAACTAAACATGTTTTTCCTCACTAACTCATTTGGGTAAAGAATATTATCATTAAGATTACTTTTTTTTTGTGGCTTGCTATCCAAAATAAAATCCTTATCATTGATAACCTCATGAAAAGAGGTATGTTTGTTCCAAATCGGTACTCCCTTTATCTTTCAATTTGGGAATTTGTCAACCACCTTTTCCTTTCCTACTTGATTTCCTAAATAATCATGTGTAATATTTTCAATTCCTTTCACATCAGTTGGGTTATACCTCAATCCATATAGGACCTCTTTCAATAGTGGTCTAATCCTTTCCACCATCCAAGGATAATTTTTTCTTGGGCTTATTGCTCACACCATTTCCTTTGGTAAGATTAGTTGGAAAGAAATAGAAGAATCTTTTATCAAGTCTCTTTCGGTATTTCTTCTATTACCAATAGAATTATTTATTATTCCATTGAAAATGCTTAGTTAAATCCTTGATCTAATCAGTCTATGTCCAAATTTGAGGCCTCCCTAATCTCTTCTTTGAACATTCCATTGGGAGACCTTGATGGTCATATCAGGCCAAGCCTCCGTCTCAACACTAGTTGGAGTCCCTCCTTATGGGATGGGTGAAATTTAATTTGTATGGTGCCTCCAAATGTAATATAGAACCAGTAGGTGTAGGTGGTGTGGTCAGAGATCACAATCGAGTTCTAATTATTGCTTTTTCTTAAATCTTGGGAACCCAAAAAAATCAATATGCTGAAGTAAAATCCCTATGGAGAGGTCTAAATCTCATCCAAAGCAAATTCAATAAGGTGATAATTGAGGGAGACTCACTAAATACAATAAATCTCATAATAAATAATAAATTACCCTCTTGGAGAATCTGAGCTCTCATTTAATAATCCAAGGAAACCATCTCTAAAAAACAAGAAATCACTTGTCAGTATGCATACAGAGAAGCTAATCCTTCAACTGAATGTTTGGCAAATGTTGCAGTCACCATTTCAGGACTTTCCATGTGGAAAAAGCAGTTCTTGGTAAGGCTCATTGAAATAGTCATTCAAGACAAATTGGAGAGAAGAAGATTTAATTTGGTGAATGACTCTTGCATTTGTTAGTTTGGTGTAGGATACATGAAAATAAATATCAACTAGTTTTCCACAAGTCTGGTTGATGCTATGGAGTTATTTTTATAGAATGATATGGTATTAGAGACAACAAAGGCTAAGAAGGGACATTCAACTCAAGGAAGTTTGATGCTCCTGCTGCCTTCTTTCTAGTTTATTTTTCTCTGGTTTTGTTTAAGGGAACCCTAGCTTTTTTTGGTTTCCTTTTCCTTTCTGTTACTACTTTAGCCTTTTTCTACATGCTTTTGTCTTTCAACATTTTATGGATATTTTCCCATTTAGATTTTGTTCTCACATCTAGCACTTTTTGCTGATTTTGTAATAAGGTTTTGGGTCCCTTTCAAAACCCATTCCTGTAAAAAATATATTAGTATATAGTTACAATTTATGGATATTATAAGTGTCATGCAAATTATCCACACTATTGAATAAGGCACAACAAAAATATTATTGTAGTCATTCAAACTTAATTAATGATTCTATAATAGTAGAGTAGATAAGTGTGATAATGTTTTGAAAAATTAACTTTTATAGTGAATTTAAATATAATTTCCACTTTAGTACTTCTAACTATATAATTTATTAAACAATAAAATAAAATTTATTCTTAAATTAATTTTAATGATACTAAATTAATATATTTTAAAACAACTTAAAATTAAAATTATATTTTATTTCCTCTTACATACTTGACTTTACTTCAATGAGATTCAACTTCAAATAATTAGTTTCCAATTTTTTTTTTTTTGAATTTACATGGTGGAATTGGTAGCCACCACGAACTTGAGCAGGTTGTCTGGCTTTTATGGCCACTATAGTATTTTGTGTTGTCTGATTTGGAAGCCACCACACAGATCTTTGCGTAGTATACCCCTATAACCACCATGTCATAATCATTTTAAATATTTTATGTCGCTGAAAGCACCAGTAAAGGGATAAGCGTTCATTCCGGCGAGGCCTAAGATTTGAACCTTGGACCTCCACCCCCTTACGGGGGGTTTGGTTGAACCAATTGGTCTACACCTCGGACCTTTAGTTTCCAATTTTTAAGAATGTAAAAATTGTGAACTTAGGATTGTGCTTAGCTTTAGAATATATATTAATGTTAAGATATAGTTTTAAAAAATATATATTATAATATTAATGTTAATGGTACATTATATCAATTATATTTAGGATATGTCGTAGTGTAAAGTTTATGGGTTTTCATTTAGGATATCCAGGTTCAAAACACTAATACAAAGGGACCTAAACCCTAAAATTAATGGTAAGTTTTTGTGTTTTCATCTACAAACATAAGTTCAAACCCAAATGGAAGGGGACTAGGATCCCTCATAAAGGATATCGTAGTGGTAATTTCCTAGGTTTTCATCTAGGACACCTAAGTTAAAATCCCAATTTGAGGGAGTTAGGACCCCATTCAAGAGACTTAAGCTAAAATTCCAATACAAGGGGATTGTGACCCCTCACAAGAGATATTGTAGTGGTAAGTTCCTAGGTTTTCATCTAGGACACCTAAGTTCAAACCTTCACTTCAGGGGACTAAAACCCCTTACAAAAAATCATGCTTGACCCTAACATTTTGATTGCTTAGGATAACACAGTGTTAGAGCTTTGGCATTTATTTGGGTGGTCCAAATAACAAACCACATCCTACCTAGAAGGGGATATGTTAGATGGTAGCAATTGGATGTTTGTTGATTGACTACCCTAGTTTGATGCTCTAGATGGTTAGAGCTTTGGCCTTTATTTGGGGTGGTCCAAAGAACAAACCACAACCTACCTAGAAGGGGATAGGTTGGATGGTAGTAACTGGATGTTCGTTGATTGACTACCCTAGTTTGATGCTCTATATGGTCGCTATTGACTTCATCTTACTCACCAAGATAGGGTTTATAAAACATTATTAAGGTAAGTAGAGTAATTAAAAATATAAAATGCAATGCTAATGAGATACCTCATAAAAACCCACATAGCCTAGTGGTTAGGGCTTTGGCCTCTCTTTTAGGTGGTCCAAGGTTCAAACCATGGCCTACCCAAAAGGGGATAGGATAGATGGTAGTCATCAAGTGTTTGTCTAGTTTTTAGCTTAGTCTATGGCTTAGAGGGTCGGAGATACTTCGTCTTACCTATTGAAATAAGGTTTATAGAGGCATATTTAATGGTGTTACCAATTTTCTTATGTATTAGGGTAAGTAAAGTAATTAAATAATAATAAAATGGAGTGCCACTAGTATAACTTATTTATATTTTCATTCTACAAACCAATCAAAAAAATTATTATTTTTAACTGTTATTTAATTTGGGCAGTATCATATACTTATACACTCTTTTATTTTTCATTCTACAGACTAATAAAATTTAATAAAAAAAATTTAAGTGTTGTTTAATTTGGGTAGTAGCATATACTTATACACATTCAGATTTTGATATAAATAAAATTGTCATACTATAACATAATTATAATTAATATTTTTCCACTTGATAGTAAACTATATACCATTTTTTGAGGTGTACTTTGTTTTGGAATACAATCTATACACATACAACATTTACCTTTATTCTCAACAAAAATAATTTTCATAAACTTCATATTACTATTATATTTTATATTTTATTTATTTACATATTATTTTTTTAGTTATTACTTATTTTTATTGGTTTTTAAAGGGAACTAGGTTCAAAATATTTTAAAACGTTAGAAAAAGCTTTTAAGTTCTTTCTAAATTTTAAATTTGTTCAATAATATTTATAATTAATAAATATATGTGCATTTATTTCTTTACTTTTTATTATGGTTTTTCTCATCATTACTTCAATTGTTAGTTTTATTTTTATAATGTTTACAAAAATACTATGTTGCACTAAAATTGAAAAATGTAGTGCCTTGATTTATAACATTTGATGTGTGAAATTTTATCCAATTCTACAACAAAAAATTACCAAATAAAATTGTATCTTTAGGGACATGATTTATCTTTTTATGAGATACAAATATATATAAAAATTACAATTAAAAAAAAATAAAAGGGATCATATTCCTATGTCAAGCAATAGAGAACAATTATCAATGAATATCAAGTGTAGAAAATAGGCATATATATATATATATATATATATATATATATATATATATATATATATATATATATATATATATATATATATATATATATATATATATATATATATATATATATAATCTTAGTATAAAAACCTATAATTTTTATAAGTTTTATTAATAAATTTTTTTATAACATTGAATTATTAACATTTTATTTTAATTTTTAGTGTTAACCATGGTTACATGACTATTAGGTTTATAGCTTACATTTCTCTTTGATTTTACATGATAATAAGTATGGATATTAAATTTGCATAACACTTATTAGCATTATTATTGGTTTTATGCATAATTATATCTTATTTACCTCTATTGTACTTGATTATCTAATTTTAATATTATTTGTGTTTATTTTGAATTGATAGTTTTAGTTGATAGAATTAACATTAAGTTGACAAAATGTTACAATACTATTACATTAATAAATATTTTTTAACTCTCAAAGTATATATAAGTTATAATTGATATGATTCCAAGTGTATAGCATACCTTAGTTTATAATTAGGTTAATTTGGTGCACTTTGAGCCACTTACATGGAAGGAACCTTCACATAATTGAGACTTAGTTTATAGTGAGGATAGAAAAACTTAACTAGAGTCAAGCACTAGCCACTCACATACAAGGGCCCTCAAAAACTTAACTAGAGTGAGGATAGAAAAATTTGAACCTATACCTCCTATATGGAAGAGGAATTGTATCCATGCATTAAAACTAAAGGGTTTCTCTTCCTTCCATTTAAAAGTAGTTTTTAATAACACACTTTAATAATGAAGGGTTAAAAAATAATTTTCTCTTTATTTGATAAATAAAGGTAAAACTCACACATCATAGATTATATATATGATTAAACAAGAAGTGAAGAATTATACTTTACAAGAAGTACCCACTATTCCTATATATATTAGTTTTATACCTATCCAAATTTGATTTGATCATTTTTTATTAAAATGATTTACACTAACCACTTAAGCATAGATTGATAAAATTTCTTAGATCTTAAAGTTAGCATCTAGATAAATCTTATAAAGAACATGAGAACATGTTTAAATCTACAATAACTTTGGTTGTTGCACTAGCATAACTTTTACTTCTATTTTTGGGTGTCTTCATGGTTGCACAAGGTGTCTTGCCTATGAGATTAAAAATATGGATTACAATGTGAAACTTATTTCTCTTCATCACTTTCAATAAATCTAGTGGGCAAAATGGCCATCAATATATTGAAAATCATTACAAGTTAGAATACAAATTAATTAAAATTTTAATCATAAAATTAGAGTGAAATTTAAAAATTACATGAAGATGGATTAAAACTATAAAATGGTTGCATTCAATTCAATGCCTATTATTAATTTTTCTTAGGATTTTGCATTTCCATATAATTCAATGCCTATAATTAATTGTTCTTAGGATTTTTCATTTCCATATGTTAAAATTCTACCTTCAAGCACCCACAACTCATAAACGCTGGACCTTTACGAATATGACCTTATCTCAACCACTCAAGAATGTCTTAGTAAACTATCAGTTAACATAAAATGTTATATATTGAATATCATCATCTAGATTTTTCCTTGATATATATAAATTTCCTTAATATAAGTATATAAAAAACAAAGTAAAGCATGAGAAATTAATAAATGATCATCTAGATTTTTCCTTGATATATATAAATTTCCTTAATATAAGTATATAAAAAACAAAGTAAAGCATGAGAAATTAATAAATGATTTTTTCAATCTAACAGTGAATAAGAGTAAGGCACACAGACTTAAGAAAAATGATTTCTTACAAGTAAGGAGAATGAGTTTTTTTTTTAATGCAAGGGGAATGAGTTATTGTTTACTCTTTTACATAACTATATTTAATTGCTAATCATAAAAAATTAGACTAATATTAATTTATATAAAAGTTCAATAAAAAGATATAACATAAAATTATGTAATACGTTAATATCATCCAATAAAATGGAACCATCTCAAGTGACTAAAACTGTAAAAGTTAAAACAAAAACTTGTTCAAATGTTGCTTAGTGGTATATGCACAATTACCAAATTCTAGTCGGAACATATTATCATAATATTAAATGGCATTGTTTTAATCCCATATAACCCTTTATGAAATTAAGGTCTTTTAAATACATCTATAAATCCATTTATCCTTGAAGTTTATTTATTATAAATTTAAAAAGTGATAAAGCAAAACAAAAAAATTCTGAATAATATATACATTAAAAAAAATAACAATATATTTTTATTCCAAGAAATGAATAAATTTAAGAAGTGATAAGGCTAAAAAAAAATAATAATATATTTATACTCCAAAAAATAGATAAATTTAAGAAGGGATAAGGCTAAAAGATATTTCTTAAATAATATAAATTTCCAAATAAAAGAAGTGATAAAAATTTAGAGAATGAGGGATGTTGTTTATTTAACGTCTCTAGAATGTCTCTAGATTTTTATTTGAGATCATAATAACCATTTTTTTTTTTTTAGGATTTCAATCTTTATAAAAGATGTTTTTTATTTAATGTGTCTACATTTTGAATGGAGAATATTATATTTTTGTCTAAATTTATTTAAAAATTTAATTTTTTTAAGCTTTAAACTTATTGGAGTAGTAATGACTTTGATTTTTTTTTGAGGTTCAAGGCTTAAAGCCCATTCAATATGAAGAATGTGAAAATTTATTGAAAAAAATCATCTCTGACCAAAAAAAAAACCTGATAAACATAAACTAGTTGATTTTTTTTTTTTTTTTCTTTTTTTTCCATTTAAACCAAACATATTAAACATATATTCTTTTTATTAACACAATTTACTTATTAGTGGCAGAATTATTCCAATATAATAATTTCATCCTATGCAAATAGCTCCACGACTATAGGGCTGAGATTAGGCTTCTATTTTAGATATTCTACAGTGTTAGATGGTCTTTTTTACGGTCAATTGCCCTCACTTATGATAATCTTAAAATAGGAAAGACCAAGAAAATTGTTTCTTTTAATTAAGCTCCCACACCTTAAAATTGCGTTCGATGAATAAAAGCTGATTGCATTCATTTAATATAGAATCTAAAATTCACAACCTATCATAGTATCTTCAACATGAAAGTGAATAAAATAGTAACCTGCCATTTTTTTTAAATCTTAATTTACACTTATCCTTAAACAATTACAAATCATTTAAAAATGTATTCCATATTTTTCATAACATACTCGGAACCATCCTCCTATGGATCAAACTTAATCTTCGTTAGGATTAGCGTGTTTCTGCATATCATATTTTCAATATCTTCATTTTTATCTTTAGCCTAGGTAGCAATCATTTATTTTAATGTCGTCTCTATTCTTTATCCTCTCCTAATTTTATACGAATCTGTCTTAAAGGCCTTTCCATACATGAAAAAAAAATGCAACGAAACTCTTGAGTCTTTTTTTTTTTTTTTTTTCTCGTTTTTTCTCCAATATCAATAACAGGAAAGAGACCTTGTGTTTTGTTCGGTCCTTCCAAAACTTCTCCATTGATTCTCACTCTACGTTTGCTCATTTCGAACATTAAATATAGTAATAAGAATAAATAAACAAAAAAAATCATCAAGATTAACCAGACGAATCCAAGAGGAGGGTCCAAGATCCTGTGGTCGATTAAGTAATTTCATTGACAAGATCAAAATCTACGACTAATAATAATGATATTCAGTACCATACAGCAAGAGCAGATAGCAAATGAAAAGAGGAGAAACAAAGTAAATGAATCGGAATATCATAAAAATATCACCATTTCTTCAATGCCACACAAAGATTTAACCAGTTACTGCGTTTATTGCGTAGCAGGTAAGTTGAATTTCCTATGGGATTGGGTGTGTGCATGTAGATCTAGGGCATGCGAGCAATATATCCGAGATGAGCCTGAATCGAGGCTGCGCTCGTTCATCAAACTCATCCCTCCCTTCTTCCATGCGATGATGGCGTCGTTTAGTTCCCGTTTTACATAAGATGTTTTCTCTGTATTCTTTCCTTTTAACATCGCGGAAGCTATTTCCCTCAGAAGGAACCGAATTTAATGAGGGGGATTCGAACGCCTTACCTGTATATTGGGGATTTTCAATACTTGAACTTATGTTACTCAACTCCATCAGATGATAAGCAGCACGAATATCTATCTCAGTAATTTTAAATCCTTTTCGCTCGGACGGTTCGCCTTCCGATCTGAAGAATCGTCAAACCCGAACATATTACCTCAAATCATAAAAATTAATTTCAAACGTTGCGAATTGCGAAGGCTTTTAAGAGATGTTTTACCTTGGAATGAGATTTTGAATCTGATAATGAAGATGAACCAAGTCACGGTGTCGAATCTTCACAACAAAACGAAGAGACTGCGCTATTGTTTCCATGGGATGAGAATCGAGGAGGAGGGGAGAAGATATAATTTTAATTCAAATTTCAGGGTTTTAGATTTGAGGCAGAGTTTTGACCGTTCATTCTACGAAGTTTCCGATGGGCTTTGCGTGTTCGTCTAGGAAATATAGTAGCTATTATTGGTGATTTGAACGCGACACGTCTTCCAAATCAATCAACGCGAATGCCGGCCGTCGAATAGAAGTCCCAAGGCGTGTTTCACGCAAATTTTGCCTAGCAACAAACAATACCCGTATGCATGTAAGGAGAATCAATTTGCACCAAGTGTAAAGTCGAGATCAACAAGGGCGGTGGCCGATCCTTTTCTCGGCGTGTAAATGCATGTTTGTCAAACTATACAATTTTAAATAAAAAGTTGAAGGCTCTAATTTAATTTTTAAAAACATTTTGTTTATTATTAATCCAAGTTTAATTAGATAATAAAATATATCATTTTCTATATTCGAAATTAACATTTTATTTTGTTTTAAAAACACATAAATAACTGCTCGTATTATTATTTATATTATGTATAAAATTTTATATTTTAATATAAAAATAATCAAATTTTAAATTTAAAAAATAATATTATTTTTAATCACTTATAAATATATTTTTTATTTATTGAAAACTTGTAATATAGGAAACAGCCAAAGTATTATGTATATGTTTATGACTAATGATCTATGTAAAAAGTAAAAATTAAAAGTAATAACATTTTTTAATGAAGTGAAATTATATATTTTTAAATCTTACTAAGTAAAATAGATAATAATTAAAATTTTCTTATTTATATATATAGATATAGATAAATATGTGTTTTCCATTACTATGAGTGTAAGTGGTTTAACATTTGTAAAAGTTTATGGTTTATATTATATGGTCTAATATCATATCATAACTACATATTGGTATTGGTATTATAACAATTGCACAACTACAAGATTTGAAACTTATTCTATTTTAAAAATTTAAGGAATATATTTAGTTGAGCCTTTGATTTATAAATATTATATATATATATATATATATATATATATATATATATTATTGAATATTTATTTTCAATGTTTTACAAGCTTAAATAATTAGTTTAGATGTTAGTCTTTTTTAAAACTATGAAAATATCAATTTTTTAAAATTATGTTTCAATGTTTTGATAATATATTTTTTTTAAATATGCATTGTAAAGAGTAATTGTTACACTAACTATATATTGAAAAGAAAATTTGATGATAAATTTAGATGAAATTTTAGGGTTTGCAGGGCGATAGAGAAGGTTATCTTTGTGAGATCTGGTAGAATTTTTAGGGTTCACGGGTGAAGGTTACTTCTGTGAGATCCGATTGAATTTTTAGGGTTCACAAGTGAAGGTTACCTCTGTTAGATCCGATTAAATTTTTAGGGTTTGCAGGTGGGAACGGTTCTTCCCAAGAAAAAAGTTTACAAGGATGCTTTGTTGATTTGTGCAAATTGATGTGTAAACACAAAAGTGGTGATGTGATTAAAGAGAAATATATGAGAGAAGGTTATTTTCTCTATGGCGTTCAATTCTTCGAACGAGAGAGATCTTGTTGAATTTTTAGGGTTTGCAGAAGGAGGGTACTTGAGCGTCAACGGGAGATAGTATCTCGTAGTACTAGGTGGCAGCAAAGGTTACCTCTATGAGATCTGGTTGAATTTTTAGGGTTTGCATGTGATAGAGAAGGTTAAAGGTTTCTCGAAGAGATGGAAGTAGGGAGCATAGGTACTGATTTAGGGAGAAAATCGTCATAGAATTTTGAAATTCCTAGTGGTGGGAACCATGGATTAGGAGATGGTGGAGAGGATGATTTTGAGATCGGATCTCAAGTAGACGAAGTAGTGGAAGTTACCAATATTGGGGGTCCAGAGCAACAAAAATGAGGGGACTCATAGTGAGAATGGGGATCCTCCACTTGATCCACCTTGAAAGACATCTTTGGGGTCCTATGTAGAGGTCCTTGAAAAATTGAGCAAGAAAATATAGTCTCGAAAGAGGTAAAAACCCTGAGGTTTTTATCCAAAAAGACAAAGAAATTTTAATCCCACAAAGAGCTATGAAATTCATGATTGCTCAAAATTCCCTGTCAATAGTGGGTAAGTTTTTTAGGCCTCACCCAGATATAGAGTCCATTAGGAATGGGTCATTAAAAAATTGCATCCAAGTGTCAATATGGAAATAGTGGCATTGCCTCGAGGGTTTTTCCTAGTTAAGCTTAATAATTCTCTAGATACCACTAGGATTCTCACCATGGGCCCTTGGTTATTTGGTAGGCATAGTTGAAGAGTTCTACCCAAACTTATTTCAAAATAATTAATATAGAAATAAATAACCTAGAAGGAAACAACAACTCAAAATAAATCATGCACATAGAACACACAAGATTTACCTTGGTTCACCCAATATGGGCTACTCCAACAAACAAGAGCCACACCTCCTTTTATATTATTATTCACTCCTTACCCGTAATGGGACATTACAATCAATATAAAGGAAACTCTTACAACCCTAAACCACAACGTAGTATTAGAATACTGTGGGCACAATACCATGGGTTAAAACCACCCAGACTCACCAATCATGAGAATCCCTCCAACGCCTTTGAAAATAGCTCCAAGAATATCTCTGAAAAAATAGGGCCTAAAAATTTTCATAGTGGGGCTACCGAAGCAAGGGCCTTTCGTATAGTACTTCCTCTGCAAATGATGAGACACATCCAAAAGTAGTCCGTATATCAGAAGGTGGGGGGAGGACTTTAATTCTAAAATACAAAGAATGGGTTTCCCATCTAAGGCCCTTAGGCTGAATGGGTTTCCCCCTCAATTCTTCCATAATTTTTGGGATGTAGTCGACAATGATATAACTAAATTTGTTCAAGACATTCAATGGTCTAAAAGCTTACCTAGAGACACCAACTTCACTTTTATTGCTCTCATTTCTAAATCCCAACAATGTTGATCCGTATATAATTTTAGGTCTATCAACCTATGCAAGTAATTTACAGGATTTTTTCTAAATCCATTGCTAACTAGATGAAATTTTTTTTGCTAAACATCATTTATGCTTGTTAAGAAAGTTTTTTGTAGGGGAGAATCATTATTGATTGCATTATTACAATTCATGAGATCATTCACTCTATAACTAAAAGCAAAAATTTGAGCCTCCTTTTAAAACTTGATATGAACAAAGCCTTTGACCATGTTTCACGGGATTTTCTTTTTTCTATTCTAGCTAAATTTGGATTTCACATAGACTGGATTGCCCTAGTTAAAGAATACCTCACTTCTGCCTAGTTATTCATGTTGGTCAATGGTTCAATGACTAGGTATTTTAAAAGCGGTAGAGGATTATGGTAAGGTGACCTAATGTCACATTTTCTCTTTATCATATTGGCAAAATATCTGGATAGATCCTTCAAAGGTAGTATGCTCTATAGGATTAATTTCTAGGATAAAATCTTCTTCTCTAGCCCTATAACATATCAACAGTTTGTTTATGATACTATCCTGGCAATGTGTGCATCCATTCGAAAAGCCAAAGCTATTAAAGCCATCATAAACTTATATGAGTAAGTCATGGGATGAAAAATCAACTTTCATAAAAGTAAAATCTATTTTTTAAATACACCCCTAAATATAAAAATTAGAATTTCTAAGATCATGGGGTGCTCAATTTCAACTTTGTCATCCACGTATCTTGGTCTTCCATTTTTTTAAGGAAACCCTAAGGACGTGATGTGGAATAATATCATTGATCATATTCTCAAGAAGCTCATGGGATAGAAAGGGCTACTATTAAGTCAAGCGATCAAAGGAATGCTCCTTCAGGCATGCCTTCAAAGTATCCATAATTTCTTTATGTCTATTTTTAAAGAACCAACATTTATATGTAAGAGAATAGAATAGATACATAAGATATTACCCTGGTCTTGAGTTGAAGACTGTAGATGATATCCTCCTATTGCTTGGGATAGAGTTTGCACCAAGAAAAATCAAGGACTGGGATTTCGCAAAGTGAGCAAAATAAATCTAGCCCTTATAGCTAAGCAAGTATGGAGGATTATAAATAATTACCAAGCAACTTGGATCGAGATCATCAAAGAAAAATATTTAAAGCAAAGATCCTTCTTTGATGAACATTCCGTACCCCATGAATCTTGGTTTTGGAATTCTTTCATCCAAACAAAAAATCTCATAAAAGGAAGGAGTAAGATGGAATCTAGGTTGTGGAAGAAGAATCGAATTCTAGAAAGATACTTGGTTAACAGACCAACCACTAATCAATGATCCTAACCTTGTTTTTCTCAAGCCTTATACTAATTAACATTTTGGTGAGAAGGTTGACCATTTCATTCTTAGGTGGCCACAATGACCATCATGGAAAAATATTTTGCTATTCAACCTTACTTATGAAGGGAAAGTAGCAATATCTGAAATCACTAGTCTCCTCTAAACATGTATTATTCCTACAAATTCATTTACATATAAGCCTGTTTGGAGATTCTGTGAAGATGGTTGTTATTTTGTTAAAATTGCTTATTACCTTCAAGATTCTTCCATTTGTTATTGGCCTACTTTCAAACGTGTCTGGATTACTAAACTTGTTCCTAAAATCACCTTTTTCTTTTGGTTTGTGATCCAAAATAATGTTATTACCATAGATAATCTTCTTATTAGAGGTTTTATTATACCTAACCAATGTTGTTTATGCAAATCCAATTGGGATTCAGTGAGTCATTTGTTCCATAATTGCCCCTTTTTATGCTTTGTTTTTAATTCTTTGTTCCCGTTGGTCAACTTATCCTAGGTGCAACCAAGATTTATTGCATAATTTTATGAGAAATGGCCCAAATCCCTTTTCCAATGTACGCCTTAAAGCCTTCTAGTCTTTTTATCTTCCCCATTGCATGTGGCAACTATGGTTGGAAATAAATTATAGGATGTTATGTGACAATTCCAATTACTATTAATCTATGTTCATTTGTATCTTCACTTTCGCTAATGAGAATGCCCATTTAATTCCATCCTCGAAAGCTCCCAGACGAAGATTGGAGAATGAGTTGTTTAATTATCTTAAACTTCATTTTTATCTTTGTGGTCCTTAAATGCCCAATTTTGATAGGTCTATGGTCAAATGGTCTCCTCCATCGAATGGATGGCTTAAGGTCAATTTCGATGGAGTAGCCAAAGGTAATTCTAGCAGAGCTGGACGCGATGGCATAGTTAGGGACTATCAAGGAAAAATTATCTTAGCTTATGATGAAAATATGGGTACTCAATCCAACAATTTTGTTGAAGCAAAAGCTTTGTACATTGGAATCTCTATCCTTGAAGACCGTGGCATAGAGAAATTAATCGTTGAAGAATATTTGATGAATGTTATCAACTACATCAATCATTCTCAAGTCCCTACATGGAGTGTAAGCAACATTATAAGTGAGTGTCAAAGATACATGAGCAAATAAAAAAATATTGTTACTCAACATGTGTATAGATAAGGAAATCAGGCTACACGAAAACTTAGGGGTGTTGAGACAGGACCTTCATATTTGGCATAATAATTTCCCTTCAAACCTTAGTGTCCATATAAATTTTTATGGATAGCTCTTCCTTTGATGTTTGGATGTGGTTTTGGGGGTTAGAGGTTCTCCTTTGGGCTTGTAACTAGATTAATTTGAGCCTTAGCATGTGTGTTGGCAAGGTCATTTCAAATCGATGCAAAGTCAGCCAAAATCCACCAAATTGTGTCAACCAATTTCTACCTAGCTGTGTCAGATAAAATTCACCAAAATATGTCTATGTTTCTCATTTGTCAAAAGCATTAGTGTTGGTAGATGTGTTATCTATGTTGTGTGTATTATTTGTGTCATCCCTAGTCCGACTAACCCAGCTTTTAGAGTCACCTATAGTGAAGAGATAGTCGGCTTGAAGGAGACTAATGATGACAACAATGATGCTAACATCATCTTTGGTAGCTTGTTTACTGGGAATGAATAACAGGCTATTAGTTTGGTATATCTTTGGGTATTTGATGTTCTACGGGATTAATGTCTTCCTAGGTATACGTTGTTCTGTTTCGGATTCAAGTTCCCTTTTTTTATGGTCTGTGTTGAGTTGTGTTGTCCCCACTTCTGCTTTTTGTTATTGAATGTTGGTTTAGATTTTTGTCCATTTTGGCTACCGTTGAAAGGTAATCTCATCTAGATTACCTATTTTCAATTTGCATTGTAAAAGGTTTCGAGATCCTTTCAAAACCTCTTTTCCAATAAAAAAAATAGATAAGATTATTCTTATAATTTAAAACACATAATAATTATGGGTATTTTTGAGTTATTCATTGTATCATATTATGTATAAATAATATTAAAAATTAATAAATTTGTAAAGTAAAGGCATAAAAATTAATAAATTTGTAAAGTAAAGGCATGCAAATATTAAATGCTATTAGTTTTTTAAGAACACTTGTATACATAGTTTAATATAATACATTTTTTTCAAATACATGTCTTTCAATATGTATATTCATAAAAGAAGATTATTTTTAAAATATTAAATTGTAACAAATAATTTTACACTCTTTCATATTTTTTATTAATTGAAAATGCTTGATGAAAACTTTCTTAATTAAAATAAGTATGTGTAAGAGTAAAAAAGAATATTTTTTTACTAACATGATATCTCAAAAATTTGTATAAAACATGACAAACTAAATTAAAAGTAAAGTTACTTTTAACATGCATGAGGCTATGCAAGCAACGACGCAATAGGTATGATCTCATGGGATGATCGTCATGGTCATAGGTTTACCATAGGTATGGTCTCATGGGATGATCCTCATAGTCATATGTTATCTTGTCCAACTATATCCTAGTTATTAAAAAATTTGGACCTTTGTATTTGGAGTTTCAAAAACTCTTCGCTAAATAAAAATGTTTTATGCTAATACATATAATAAAGAGAAAGAAGAACCATAATAATAAAATCAAATACATTGGATTTTCTAAGTAGTGTTAATGAAGACACATGACATTTTTCTTATTTTAAAATAATAAAAATTATTTAATTATATATTAAATTATTTTTATTTTCGCTAAATAAAAATGTATTATGCAAAAACATATAATAGAGAAAGAACTATGATAATAAAATTAAATACATTGTCCATGGGATTAGGTGGATTGGTAAGTTGGGGTGCTTATTGAGAGGACACCTAGGTTCTAATCTCACAGGCTTGCCCATGCACAGACAGTAGCCCAGATCCGATTTCTCTGAGTGGTGCACCAGATTGATGACGATGGTGCAATCCCTATGCGTCCGATGGTCCCCATATCACACCGGGTTACCATGTACCAAGACGGTGGAAGTCCTGGGAGCCTTCGTAGATAGTTTGAACCCTACCAACTGTTGTGATAGTTACTAAAAATCGTGATTGTAACCATTGCTTCTATATATAAAAAAAAATCAAATACATTGGCTTTTCTAACTAGTGTTGATGAAGACACATAATACATTGGCTTTTCCTTATTTTAAAATAATAAAGATTATTTAATTATATATTAAATCACTTTTATTTTGATTAAATTATTATTTTTAAATAAATTGTAAAATATTTATTTTAGAAAATATTTACAATGAATAAAGTATGTTATTCTAGGTTATAGTATAGTGTGACATTGATGATTTAGAAGTGAAAAACTTTTAGTGTCTATTGAGGTTTATAATTGTAAGCTAGCCAATCAAGTAAAATAGGTTAAACCAAGAAATCAATCAAAAGAATTTTCATAATATGTGTTTTTGATTATAATATTTTAAGTATATTAAATATTTAAAGTATACTTTAATTTGAGGTTATATAATAATAAATATGAATTTTGATGTAGAAACTTGAAGTTTGTTGATTATGTTGTAATTTATTTATTTTATTTTCATTTTATTTTTAAATGTGGTGTTATATTTATATTATTGTTTTAGTCACAAGTAATTTTTTTTCACTTTTAAACCACAACTATAAATTTTTATTTTAATTTTTTTTTAATATGTTATTTTTATATAAAATTTTAAATAAATAATTTTATATATTTATTAATATATTTTAAAAATATAATATATAAAAAAAAAATTAAACAAATTTAATGTTATCGTAATTTATACATTTGTATCCAGGTGTTGTAGGTGAGTTGGAGAGGATAAGGCAATCCTCCAAGGGAGGTCCCAGGTTCAAATCTCCACCCTACTAAAAAGCTGAATTGGGTATCCAAAATCCAATTGATAATGTTGGTGTAGGAAGGGTCGAGTGCCACTCTCGGGTGACTTTGATGGTGTAGAACCTCCTGTTCATGGTCTCTCAGACCAAGGCGGCTCCGCAAGGGGTTTTTCGCTTTTAAAAAAAAAAAAATTATATATTTGCTTTGTGATAAAAAAATTATATTCAATGTATTTTTATCAAATGCCATGTAAACAATACTTACAATTACCATCACAAAACATCTTGAATATGCAACCTTGATTAATTAATTATGATGTATAACCCTATTCTCTTTTTATTGAAACTTTGGGCTTTTCTATTTTTTTTGATAAGATGGGGTGTTGAAAGGTCCCTAAAACTTGAATAAAGAGAAGAAGAAAAACCCATAGCAGAAGCCTACACCGAGGCAAAAGAGAAGGGAGGCTACACACAAACCAGCCTAATGCAAAAAAACCAACAAGCCTAAAACAAAATGAAATCATCTCAAAAAAAATCAAAATAACCTAAGGCCGAAGCAAACCACCAGGGAGGATGAGTTACACAATACTCATAAATATTTTGGGTGCTAAGATCATCCTGAAGGTCCTTGATCACCTTGGTAATGGTTGGAGACCGCATATCCACCTTCTGCTACTTCAATTTATGAATAACCTTCCCAGCAAGAATTAGCATAGACGTGGCCAAGGATCAGCATAGAAAACTCAAACCTGCAACTAAAACCAAGACCAACAACTTTACACAAAGTAAATCAAAGCATTTGAGATACATTTTTCCATCAAACATTGGAGAAAATATTCCACCCATATCTTCAAAGATTTAGTGCTTTGACCCAATTTGGCCATGATGTTAGCCAGTTGGTTGGCTTCATGATAAACATGCTGAATAGAAACATTGGCAAACTCATGAACATACAACCTTGCCTCTTCTATCATATTGACAATACTCCATGGGGGGTTGGTGTTATTCTTCAAGAGATTTATGGTGTTGAGGGAATCCCCCTCAATCACCACATTCTAAATGTCGAGGCCATGAGTAGCCTTAATTCCCTACAACATTGCCCAATCTTCAGCCATATTATTGGATTGTATTCCTATAAATTTAGTGTAAGAAAGTTGAATTTTGATGTGTTTATCTCTGATGAGATCTCCTATGCTGGCACTCCCAATTTTACCTTTCGAGGCTCCATCAAAATTAATATTAGACCACCCAACTGGTGGCGGTTCCCAAAAAACACTATCTCTGCTCAAAGGGATATCTCTAGTGGATGAATGAGGATATTAAGTTTTGAAGAAATTTTAGACTCAAAGTCAGACTTGGGATGGTCTGAGGAAGTGGTAATATTGACATTCTCAACAGTAAACAACACAAATTTGGCAGTAATGGCTTGATGATTTTTGAAAAGATTGTTAAAGATTTTGTTGTTTCTTTCTAACCAAAATTGCCAAAGGCAATGGGGAAGAATGAATTACCAAGTGGTTTTGAGCCGAGAAAATGAAAATGGGTTGGGCCATTGAAGGTAAAGATATTCAATAGAATTGGGATAGGCCCAAGCAATGTGAAATTTCTTAAACATAGATGAACGAACCTGACTAGAAAAGGGGTAGGAGATAAATAGATGATTGATCGACTCCCAATATGACTTGCAAAGAATGCATCTATTAGGGATGGTAAGGCCTCATGATATGATATTGTCATTGGTTAAGACCCTATTTTGGATGGCAAGCCATAGGAAATGAGCAATTTTGGGGGTGAGTTTATTAAGCCAAATTCTATTGGAAGGGAACCACCCATTGGACAAATCAACCAAGGCAAAGTAAGAAGATTTGATAGTAAACTCACTTGACTCAGTCAACTGCCAAAAGGGGCGATCAAGAGGTAGGTTTCTAGAAATAACATACCTTTTGAGCATGGAAGACAACACTTTGGATACCTCAGTCTGATCAGGATGATCCAGGTTATTAGGTAACATTGACCAGCAGGGATCATTGTGACAGTCTTTGAAAATAAATTGGAGACTAACCCTCCAAATAGGAAATCAATTATGGGTTTAAGCAATTGGAGATCCGAATTCTTGATGAGAGGTTGCTGAGAAATCCAAGAGTCTTCCCAAAATCGGATGGAGGAACCATTACCAACACACCATCTCAATCCTTTCTTAATTATATGTCTAGTATGAACCACTGAGTACCAGAAGGTAGAACCATCCGGGAAGGCATTATCTTCAAGCAAGGAGCACTGCTGAAGATATTTGCTCTTAATTATGTCAACCCACAATGATTTGGCATTTGAAACTACTTTCCACCCTTGCTTGCTCTTCTATTTGAAGTTTATTGTTAAACCCATGATTTTTTTTGAATGAAATAAGCTATATTATATTAAAAATACAACTTAATAATACAAAAATTGGATGGATACGCACACCCTAGTAGGGTCCTAAAAATCACACTAACCACATATGGTTAGGAGAAACCAAATAGCAAATATAAATTATATAGCTGGCTAACAAAAAAAGGAGGGAATTAAAATCATCCTCTTAGCCAAAAATCAAAGAAAAGCATGCATCCGTAGAACAGAAATCATTTCTAGACTTCGAGGGGACAAAATTGTCCACATTGTTAAACTCATGTTTTATAAAATGCATGTGTTAAGGAGAAATATAAACTATAATGGTAAAATCAAATACATTGACATTTAGGAAGTTTTGTTGAGGTTATATGCAGGACTCTTTCACATTTTAAAGTAATAAAATTTATTTAATTATAAATGTTAAATAATTTTTATTTTGCTTAATTTATATATATTTTTTAATGAAATAAGCTATATTAAATTATAAATACAACTTCATCATACAAAAGTGGGTGGATACACACATCCCAATAGGGTCCCCAATATCACTCTAACCGTAGATGGTTAGGAAATAGTATGAGAAAGAGTCTAGCAAACATTAACAAAAAAGAGGGCATTAATATCATCCTCTTTGTCAAAAAAACCAAGGCAACTTGTAACCAATCATTTTGAGATAGTAGGGAGGACATCATTGTCCACATTATCATTAGACTGCCAGGGGGTGTCAGCAATAGGAGCATGCAGGTCATTTACAATAGCACTGGAACCACCCATATCAGCAACGATTTGGCCGTCATTAGGCTAGCCAAGAGCATTTACTAGTGCCACCACAGGCACATATCCTCAGCCCAAAACCTGGTGTGAATATTCTGGACGGATGTCCCAACCACTTGACTACTATGAACTACTTGCACAATCATAATAGTGACATTTAATCACTAGTGGAGGTTGAGACCAATGCCTCTCATCCTATGGTGGAGCCCTGTGTCCCTGACATGCCTGAGATTGAGAGCATGTACATCGCTGCAATGTCGAATCTGGAGGGACCTAACTGATAGAGTAAGGTGCATTAGCCCAATGATCCAAAAGAGACTGTAAGTACTAAATATTAATATGGATTTTTTCCACTTGAACCTGTATCTATAACCAAGAGTTAAAAAATACAGCATATTTATCAGCTAAAGAGAATGAATCAGAAGTTGTAGCCCTGGAGAAAGCTATACTGTTTATGGATTTCCATAGGTGAAAAATAATATTGACTCTAAAAATATTCCAAACCGGCATAAGAGGAATATAGAACTTTATAGTGCCTGGTGCCAAGAGAAAGAGGTGGCCATAAAGGGTTAAAATAAGGATTATAACCATTCCTAAGCCATTTTAGCTTTACGACATACCCAGAAAACATGAGTGCAGTCCTCACATGCATTGCAAAAAAAACATTTAGGATTAGCCACACCCAAGTGTTTCAGCCATTGTCCTATAGGTAAACCTTGGAACAACAGACTCCAAGCAAAGAAGGTCTGCTTTGGCTCAAGATAAGAGGCCCAGAGCATTTTGAACCACACCTTCCACTATGAAGGTCTGGATATTAAATCCCAGTGCTCATTCAACTTACCCACCATGGGCAAGTGTGGAGAGAGCAAGGAATACCCCAGATGGGATATGTACTGCATCAACATGACTCTCTTCGGCCAGGTCCAGTCTGACCACCAAGGCTTCTGAAACTGCCTGGTAACTTTTGGCCATAGAGAGAAGGGGATGCTATCAAGCACAGTATCATAAGTGCTCTTATCATCCGGTTTCAGGTTATACAACCTTTTGAAATCCTCCCAGAGGATCCAAGCCCTATGGTGAGAAGAGAAGAAATCAGAGATGGTAGCAATCCCCTTCTTAAAGAACCGTTGAGCATGAATCCACTAAAATGAGGCCAAAGGGGAGCTTTGGTGAGTAATGACAGATGACCACCAAACACTGAGAGAGGGTATGGAAGCCCCTTTTTTTCGTTCACCACCATTCCAACAGATCCGGGGTTTGAGAGCCTCCCATGCATGTCAAATGCTTTGCATCACAAAGGATCCTTGAATTGTAATAGGTACCGAGGCTATGATAATAGATGGAAGAGCCATCCCCCACCAGCATTTCTTACCCAAAGGAAGGCTTTTATATATACAGTATTGAATAAGGACCTTCCATGCTTCTAGGCCATCAAGAGCTCTAATTATCCACTTTGCACAAAGAGAAAATCCCTAGCGGTGATAGTCAAATAGACCCATCCCACTAGAGAACTTAGGAAGACAACAAGTGCCCCAGGCTACCCTATGGAATCCTTTCTTTTGGGAAGAGCTAGCCCAAATAAAGTCATGCAAAAACTTCTCTAGATTTTGATAACAAGCTTGAGATGGAGTCCAAGAAGAAGAAAAATACACATGGGTGGTAGCCAAAATTTTAGCATAGACTTGGAACTTCCCTGCAAGGGAGATCTTTTTGGTAATCCAATAAGAAAGTTTCTTTTCAAATATTTGGAGCACATGCCACCAAATTTGGGTAGAGGTACTCTGAAAGGCAAAGGGAATGCCTAGAAACTTAAAAACCTCACTAGGTTGAATCCATTGCCAAGGATACTACAAGAGACATACTAGACAAGGAAGGGTAGACTGTTGGTAGCAAGCAGTCTTATGCCATTGAATTCTGGATCCTGAGGCAACACATAAGGTATTAAGGTAGTTTAGAGTAGTGGACATAGATTTTTGATCTTACCTAATGGTAAAGAAAGAGTCATTAGCAAATTTTCCATTAACCAACTGAATTGGTGAGTTGGAAAGCACAATTCCTTGAATACTTCCCTAAGACACTTGAGCAGCCAGGAGGTATCCAAATTATTTTGTGAAAAAGATAAATAAAGGAGCAAGTGGGTATCCTTGTCTCATCGAAAGGAATAGGCCCAGGGTCTCAGAGTAAGTATTGTTTAGAATGAGCATAGCTGAAGCATCTTGGAAGAGCATATAAACAGACTGAACAAAGTTTGGACCAAATCGAGAGCTTGCAACATGGTAAGAATAAAATTCCACTCAATTTTATCATATGCTTTTTCAAAGTCAATTTTGATGAAAAGAGCCTCCTGTTGAGACTGCTTGGCCCAGTCCATACCTTCCCAATCTGCCAAAACATTATCTAGGATATAGCGGCCTTGAAAAAACGATGTCTATTCAAAATTAATAATTAGAGGCAGGATGGGACGTAACTTTAGAGCCATATATTTTGCAATTATCTTATAGCTAACATTCAAAAGAGTGCTCAACCTCCAATTAGCGATAATTTTAGGGTCCCCAGCCTTGGGTATGAACCGAACATTACCTTTATTGATTATAGAGCCCAAGGAACCTGTAAGCATTGCTTCTTGATACACCTTAAGCAAGTCTGGACCAATAAGATCCCAAAGTTCTTTGAAGAACTCATAGGGGAATCCATCCAATCTAGGGGCTTTATCATTGGCCATTTGAAAGAGAGCCTGAGTGAGGTCTGCAAGATATGTGGGGGATTTAGATTTGGATTTTTGCTTAGAAGAGAGCTTCTTTGGCACCACTACACTACAAGCAGCCAAGACCTACTTCTGGATAGGGGTGAGTGACTTCAAGGAGAAAACTTATTGGTAATTCTAAAAAAATTAGAAGTGATGTCAAGAAGCTAAGTGAGTCTACCCCCATCAAATTTAAGCACTTGAAATTGCATATCTAGTGAAAAGGGGCATACTATTTTTAAAAACTCTTTGGAGACCTTATCCCCAATCTTAAGCCAATGCATTCTGGTATGGATATGAGCTCCTCTAGCTTCATGTAGCTCTACTTTTTTAGCTCATGATGGATGGTGGCAACATGAGCCTACAACACATGGTTGAACGAGGAAGACTCAAGCCTCACAGAGGCCTCTACAAGCTCTTTCTTGAGAGCAGAGTTTGTTGCCCTCCTTCGCTTCACAACTTCAACCCCAAGAGATCGAAGCATAGAGGATGTACGCCTGATGGCCTTATTCCACCAATCAATCCAGCCAATAGAGGTAGAGGGTCTTGGGAGAAGATTTTAGCATCGGGTAATATGCGCCTTCATAGAGTCATTCTAAAGAAAGGAGACATTAATATAGAATTATGATTGAAAGTTGTAGGGAAGTGAGGCCCGAATGGTAATATAAAAAATAATCAAGGAGTGATCAAAGAGGGTAGTGTATGAAATAGCATGCACAAAAGGGCAAGATGGAGAGAGCCTGTTAAAATGAAAATGAGTGGAATCAGATAGCATTGCTCTATCCAGGCACTTCAAAACCCTTGAAAAACTTGATTGGAAGTTGGACCAGGTGAACCAAATGTTCTCAGGGTGGTCAGCCTAAGAGAACCTATAATTAGGGTTTGATAGTCCTAGTTTGTGTTTCAGAAAGAACCAAGCTTCTCTTTCTCTAGCATTCCACCACATTGGCATGTGCCCAAACTTATCCTGGGGTTTTTCAATCATATTAAAATCACTACAAAGTAGCCAAACAATAGGCGACATAGAAAGTGCCAACCATCACCACAAACTACATCGATCGGAAGCATCATTCAATGCATAAAAATTAATAATGCCAAAATATTGACCCTGAAATTCAAACAAATTCCAAATAGCTTGATTTGAGGGGTCTACCCCCCAAGAGACTATATTCTTCATCCACCTAGAGGAGATGAAAGTGATAGCTCCCCCTTTTCTGGGAGGATGATGGGTTGCATGAAAACAACCCCGTGACCATAAAAAATTATAGGTGCAATCCAAATTAAAGTCAGAGATTTTGACTTCTTGTAAGCAGACAAAGTCAAGATTACCAAAAGTATGAGATATTTTAGCAACTCGTCTTAGACCAGATATTTGTGAACTAGATCCATCAACCCTCTAACATTCCATGAAAGAAACAACATTAAGACCTGTCGGGACGTAAACTAACCTCTACATCCTTAGAGTCACCAATCTTGCTAAGAGCTCCAAATGTATTTGTGGTGAATTGGTCCAAGTGGCCCTGAGCCTCTATGGACTATTCATCCTCATCATCTATGTGGTGCATGTGGTTCCCTGAATACTCCCTCCTTACCCAAGGAGGGCTATAGGAGCGATGAGCCTTGTATATCAGGAGTCTTGTTGCACCCACAACTTCCAAAGAGAATTTTCGAGGAGCTAAGGGGGTATATGTGTCTGAAACAATATCTTTGAAGGAAGGTCCGGTACAAGCTATGGGATTAGGGTGGGGTGGCATAATGATTGAGGAATCTTGGGGTCCTTGAATCACAATGAAAGAATTATCTAGTGCATGGCATGCCTGGTTCTTAGGGTGCTTATTACATCGATTATGAGAAATAGGAAGATGTTTCGAGGGATAGGTCTAAGAATGGCCAACCATGAGAGGGAAATCTAAAATTTTATGATAGGATGAATGTCACCTATAACAAGTATTGAGTAGGTTGATATACACAATTCATATACAAGTATTGAGTAGGTTGATATACAAGTATAGAGAGGTCCACTTTCGTGCAGACTCACTTGGAGGGGTGAGGACAAAAAAAATTTCAGATTCTAGGCACACAAATTTCCCTAACGGAGCAACTAGGGTTTTCAAAAATGGCCAACATGGGATAGGGAGACCAGGAAACTCAACCCAGACTAGAACTTCCATCGAGGCTTCCTCTTCCATAGAGAAGGTACGATAATATTGCTATAGAACAAGCAGGGAGCTAAGGACAGACCAGGGTCCTTTATGTAAAACTCTCTTGGCATGTTCTGCTTCAGCAAAACGGAATAGGAAGAAACCCTTGGAAAGGTTCTGCACGTTGACACACTGTATGTCGTAGGGTTGCCAGACTTGTTGGACCCAATTATGAATCAAAGATTCACTAGGGATACGACCAAGGAAATAGCCTACCAGATGGGTGTTTTCATACCATTCACAAGCTTTATTAAATTCTGCATCAGGAATAAGAACATGAGGGACAAAATCGTTACCTCGTGGTACACCTTCTCTACCATCTTGCGAGGGCATTTCCCAACCACCATCTTGCTCTCCACAAGCTTCGAAAGCAAAAAAGGTTGTAGTATGCACGACGTCCATTAAAAAGGACCCAATCCCACCCTAAGGTGGGATTAAAAGCGAGACGTAACCAACTAACACCACAAACACAAAATCAAAGCAATGGTGGAAGTAGTAAAGACACATGCACTTTTCGACACTTGTCTCAAGAACACATGCAGACCTTTGCTCACCTACTTTGATAATGAACCTTTATCCAAAGCACTCTACCAATTTCTAATTTTATTTTTAAATTAATTTATATTTTTAAATGATTTTTTTATTTAAAAAATTTATATATTCAAGGAAGAAGGTGATTCTAGGTTATAGTATATTTTGAAATTCGTGAAGTGCAATAATATTTAATAAACAAATGGTGCTTATTACAAATATAAAGGTTTATATTTGTTTCAATCTGGTCAATTAAGTGAATTAGCATCAACCAAGAGCTTAATCAAAAGAATTTTTTTTTTCTTAAACTATGTATGGTTTTTATTGGGGACCACTTTCATTAAAAATAAAACATTTCTCTATATTTTTATTTTTATTATTTTTTTAATATATAATATTTCCTAAAATATAAACATAAATATAAATTAAAATTTAAAAAAATATATAATTTTTTTTCAAATAAAATTTAGATATTTGTTTTAATATATATTAATTTATTGAGAACCATAGATATTATTATATTAATTTGCATTCATATATATATATATATATAAGCTATGTGTGGCTTCTATTGGAGGCTCCAACCATTTTGAAAATAAAACATTTATTGCTCTCATTACATTTCTAACAAGTTAATTAAAGCATATCCAACTTTATCTTTCTATGGGAGATATTCTTCCTTTACCCTTCTATGAAAGATATTTTTCATTTACCCTTCTATTAAATATATTCTTCATAAAATTGTTAAGTTTCCACAATCAACCCCTTTTATATCAAATGCCTTCAAAATTTCAAATTTTGTCAAGATGAAATTCAACACTGAAAATGGCTAAAATATTTTCTACGTGGCTTCTATATCCAAAACTATCTTGTCTATAACCACCTCACAATTTTTTCTTAATACTTTTTTTAGGGTTCTTATCCATCCCCTAATATTCCAAGATATTATTTTCATTATTATGTTTTGATTATATTAGTGGATTTGGTCTCACTTCTTGTTAACACTTGTGATATTTACTTTTGTTTTCCCATACTAATATCCCTTTGTGTTTCTTTTTCTCTTTTCTTGCTTCTTGGGCCTTCCTCTCTTTTTCATTCTCAATAATACTTTCATATTCATCAATCTCTTCAATCTTCTCACAATGCTCATAGTAAGACTTACCATCTTTAGATTTGTCTTGTTTTGAAGGATCTAAAGTGCAACGATGCTCTTTTGTAGTGATTACATTCTTATTCTACCCTAAAAGACCTAAATTATTATGGGTTTCATCCAACCTCATTTCTATATTAGTCTGCTCTTGAAACCTTTGTAGACACAAAAACCTAGGCACTCACAAAAAACCATTTGCATACCACCACACAAATTTGCATAATAAAATATGTATGCCTAAGTCCAAACTTAGACATATAAAATCCTGCACATAATTACCTTTTTCTAGATTTTTATTAAATCTAGAAAATCCACCTAGGATACCCTGTCTCCCCATGGGACATGTGTCCTAGTCACCACTACCCATCACCATGCCACATCTCACACACTCATGTCACCTTTGTCCCTTCACATGGGACATCCTCCACATTTCACTACACTTGCACTCACTCATCAAGCCACATCACCCTAGTTGCACTCACTCATCCTCCACATTGCACTCCACTTGCACTCACTCATCCTCCACATTGCACTCCACTTGCACTCACCCATTAGCCACATCACCCCAGTTAAGTGAGGCACTCTAAGTGACCCACTCTAACTCCCCCTACCACATGGAAGCCCTGGATTACCATCTATCCTTCCCTCCAAAGCCTTGAAATTATCTATAAAGTAAGCATCATCCCATAAAACAAATAAGGTCAAGAATACACACCGTTACATTACCAAAATCATGCCAAGATCTCGTACGCATCCCGAGGAGATCCGAGATTCGATGCCTTAGAGTTTATTTTTGAAATATTACACCACTCGACATCAACCACTAGATCTATAGTTATACAGTCACAATCGCTCAATCCATAGTTTCCTAACCATACCATCCATGGTTATCTAGTCAGAACCACGTGCACCACATTTACTCAAAATACATTGAAATCATCAAATACGCATATCAGATCCATAAGTTTTGAATATTTTTATTAGCAAGGCATTTAGATCTACTTTTTTGTGTTTTTTGCAAACATACATGCGAGGGTTTTATTTGCATTTGATCTTCAATCACATCTACAGGTGCTACTAAACCCCGTTTTATTTTCTTATGTGTGCAAGAAATAGACATCTAAAGTAGCTACTGAAGTTGGAGTGGTCCATCGTAGGATATGCAAACCCACTCACCGTTGTAGCAAAGAAGATCGAAGACACCAACATCACTTGTATTTGGTGAAAAGGGGTATTTCCCCTATTTCTATCCATTGTAATATGAGAGCAAACAATATTGTAATCATACCCTTGTGCATTCGAGAAAAAACATTATAAATGGAGATCAAGGCTCCATTCAAATATCAATACAAAAATCAATTTTATTATGTATTTGCTTGTTCTTTATCTTATTTTACGATGTCATCTTATTTTCTTACAACCTTAACATGCAAGGGATAACATCTTCACCACTTTCACTTTTATTACCTGAAGAGGATTTTTTAGAATTTCCCAAGAGTATAACTACAAAGCATTACAATATTTGAAGAAACAAAATAAAACTAACTTATTATTCCATGGATCAACTTTGTATAAATAACAAAGTTTATCATTGAGAGTCATTGGATTACAAAAACTCATCAAATCTGATGTAGACTATAACTGAGATTTTACCTGACTCATGAAGGAGTGGAAACTCAAGTAATTCTATCCTAGTAGAACTTAAGAGAATAATTACTTATTCTAACACCCCCTTAAGTGATACTAGGGGTGTATTGTGCAAATGAGTCTCGAAAATAGATCCTGATGAGGTACTCATGTACAATGGTTTCTTTTATGAAGATATGGTATAAACCCCATGGTAAAAAACATCTATCAAAACAGAAAAAGGAAGATGCATGTCTTCAGTTTGCGAAGATTTTCCTATTAATACAAAAAAAATGTGAATCCCGACAACATGGCTTGATAAGGTACTCATTTACAATATATATGAGAGATGGTGAAAAAACCACATGGGAAAAACCATCTGCTATGAAATAAAGAGGAATGTCTTTGGATGGCAAAGATTGTCCTTAATAACATAAAAAATGAGTCTTGACAATATGGCCTAATGAGGTACTCATGTATAATATGTAAGAGAGAGATGATAAAAAAACCACATGGGAAAAAAACATCCTCCAAAGAATACAATAATAAAAGGATAGGTGAAAGAGCTCTATTTCAATGTAGATGTAATACTCAAAGTTTCTCTTGCAACTATATGTAATATGGAGAAGGAAATAACTTGGTGAAGATGTCTACAACTTGATTTTTAGTTGGAATATATTCCAGGTATATGTCCCCATTCTGAATATGCTATTGAATGAAGTTATGTGTATCTCAATGTGCTTGGTGCACTAATGCTCAACTGGATTATGTGTAATATGAATTGTGCTCTGATTGTCACACCAAAGAGTAATAGGTTTGTCATGGGAAAAACTAAATTCTCTTAGAATCTGATGAAGCCAAAGAGATTCCTGACTTGCTAAAACTGTTGCCCTGTATTCTGCCTCTATAGATGATAAGACCACTGCTTGTTATTTTTTGTATAACCAAGAAATTGGAAAAGAACCAAGACAAAAGACAGCCAAAAGTTGAAAATTTGTCTTCTACTGAACCTGCCCAATCTGAATCCGTGTAGCCAATGATATCCATGGATTTTACCTCATATAAGAGCCCAAAGTGATTAGTTCCTTACAAGTAGCAGATGATTATTTTTGTTGCTTTTTAGCGACTGAAATGAGGTTGATGTGAGAATCTAGATATTAAGCCAACAACATATGAGATATCTAGATGAGTATGAGTAAGGTATAATAGACTCCCTACAAGCTGATAGTATAGAGTTGCATCACATAGAGAGGATGTATGGAAAGTACTTAGATTGACTCTAGACTAAAAAGGCATAGGAGAAGGTTTGCAATCTATCATTTTAAACCTTTGAAGAAGATCTAGAGTGTATATTTATTGACATAATGAAATTCTTGCATCTGTTTGATTTATTTGGATTGCAATAAAGTAATGATCTAGACCCAGATCAGCCATATCAATTTTTTTAGAGAGGGAGTATTTTATAGTCTGAATGTGAGTGAAGTCACTACCAGTGAGTAGTAGATCATCAACATATAGAACAAGTATGGTGATATTTACTTTATCTCTCCAATGTAGAATGTGTTATCATAATCATAATGAGAAAAAACTAAGGAAAGAAGGAGTCCATTTTTTCTTACAAATCTCTAGGAGCTTGTTTGAGGCCATAGAGATACTTCTTTAGCCTAAAAAAAGAGAGGAGTCTTGAGTGAAAATAGTAGGTTGTTCCATGAATATATCTTCCTTTAAGTCCCTATGTAAGAAAGCACTTTTTACATCCATTTGAAAGACATGCCACTTTTGTAAAGCATCCAGAGCAAGAACCAGTCTAACAGAATCCATTTTTGCAAGTGGTGCAAAGGTTTCAGCATAATCAATTCCTTCAATTTGAGAGAAACCTTTGGCAACTAGGCAAAATTTGTGTTTGTCAATTTCTCCATTAGGCCCATATTTTATTCTCTAAATCCATTTACAATGAACTAATTTCCTTCCTTTAGTTAGGAGGCCTAAATCAGGAATATAATTCATTTTCCATGGCATCATCCCATTATTTAATACCAGTTGCTTCTTTGAAGGATTGAGGATCAAAGGAAATAGACTGACATACAAGACTAGTTCCTATGGAGTTGGTTAATCTAGATGATGTAATATTTTGGATGTAAGGAGTAGCTTCTTTAACAATGGTGTGGGCCCATTTTGGCATAGTGGAAGGAGTAGAAAGAGTGGAAAGACTTTGAGTTGGAGTTATAGGTTCCTCATCTTGATCATCAAGCTCTAAATTAATCTCTAAATTTGGTTCTTCATTATATTGAGGTTCTACTATAGGAGAAGGCTCAATATAGGAAGAGGATGGTTGAGGATATTTTTGAGGGAATGTTTCATCAAATTGGACATTCCTATGAAAAAACACCTCATGAGTTGTGGGATCAAGGAGCCTGTATGCTTTCATTTCCTCACAATAACCAACAAAGATGAGCTTTTTATTTTCTTATCTAGAGCCTTCCTTTTATTCTTTGGGATGTGTGACCAAGAATTACACCCAAAAATATTGAAGAAGGAGACATCTAGTTTTGAGCCAGTCCATGCTTCTTCAGGATTTAAATGGTCAAGAGCTTAATGAGGTGTGCGGTTTTTAATATAGTTTGCACAGTTAATAGCTTCTACCCAAAAAAAAATTGGAAGCTCTCTTGAATGGAGCATACAATTTGCCATTTCCTTCAATATTTGATTTTTCCTCTCTATAATGCCATTTTTCTACGAATTATGGGAGATAGAATGCTGATGAATGATGCCATGATTTGATAGAAATATTGAGAACTCATTACTACAATATTCCCCCCATTATCTATGCGAATTTGCTTGATGTTGCAAGAGGCCTGATTTTCAACTAAGGCTTTGAATATTTTGAAGTGGGATAGAACATCACTTTTGTATTTTAGTAAGTAGACCCAATTTCTTATGGAAAATTCATCAATGAAGGTTAGATCATATTGTGCTCCTTTGAAATAAGGCTCTGGTAAAAACATCAAGTTACTATGGATTAACTCTATATGGAATGAGGCTTTTAGAGAACCACTTGGGTGGAAAGGATATTGATGTTGCTTTCCAAGAGCACATCCAGGACATAATCCATCAATAGAAGAGACTTGAGGTAAACCTGTTACCATTTCATGGGTGTTCAATTCCTTTAGGTAGTTATAACTGATATGACCAAACCTTTCATGTCAAATTTTACTTTCAAGATCTCCATGAACCACAAAATAGGAGGTCCCTTCTGTATTTATGAATCCTTTGAAGTGAAATAGATGAGTGTTGTGATCAATATCTCCTTTGGCTATAAGAGAGTGGGGGTCTTGAAAGTCTCTTATCTCAACTCCTGTTGGAGAGAAGAGAATAATTTTCCCATTTCTAGAAGTACAAATATGATAGACAAAGAGGAGATTTGTTGCAATGTTTGGAACATAGAGAACATTATTTATAGATCCACCATCAATGGATATGTCACCCTTTCCTTTGATTGGGATAAAGGAAGAGTCACCAACTTCTATGCTACATGTTGAACTTGAGGATATAGAAGAGAATGACTCATCTAAAGTAGTCATGTGATGAGTTGCTCCAGAATCTAGGACCCAATAATTAGATAAAGTATTGGTGGTCTTCCCTTGAACATTTAGGGCTTTTTATATCTACTTTTTACTGTCTATATTTTGATCCTTCATAGCTTCCTCTAGTTGTTGTAATCTTTTCTAGCATTTTTTTGTAGAATGACCATTTCTTTGCAGCGAGTACAAGTTATGGGATTCCTTTCTTTATTTTTAAATTTTTCTTTAGTAGAGGTGGAGACTACTAAGTCTTTTGAGGAAGAGGAAGAGATCTCATATTTTACAAGTTTTTTTTCTTCCCTAGTTAGTCTATCACAAAATTCTTCTAAGGAGAAATTTTTAGAAGTTGCACCAAGAGTATATTTTGTAGATAGAAAGGTGGTTGCAAAGATTTGAAATACACCATTTAGTTTAGAAAGAATTAGATAAATACATTCTTCTTTAGTTTTATTCTTCCCACTAACTTTGTATTGAGTGAGGACTTTTTTGAATTTGGTGAGAAAGTCAACAATATTGCTGAAGTCTTCAGGAGATAAAGTTTTTAATTATTCTTCTAGTTGCATTGATCTTATTTGATCTACTTTCCCAAACAAGTTCTTTAGTTTCTCCCAACTTCCATAAGGATTTTTACAATCTATAGTGTGAAACCGTAAGCTTTCATTTACATTAGAGCTTATAATACCCATTGTTTCATACATCTTCCCTTGATGAACAAATTTTTCATATTCTTTTTCTCACTCAGGTTGCTTTTCTTATAATAGGTGTGTGAGCCATTTTTGAGAAATGAGATTTAAAATTTTGGATTTCCATGTATGGTAATTATGAGGAGTGAGAAGATCAATTGTATTCATTGAATTCATTTTGCCAAAGAAAATTGAATTGAACCCAAACTTCCCCCCTTTAACTTTAATTTAGAGAATGCAATGGATATTAGTGAATAGAAGCCTTTAAGAAACACAAAAAATCTCAAAATACCTGCCCTAACGATAGGGAAACTATAAGTAATTTTGAGGAGATTTGATATTTATATTAGGCTAATGAGAACAAATATGCCAGGCCTATATATCTTTTCTCATCAAATACCTTCCCTTACGAGAGGGAAACTATAAGTATTGAGTATATTTGATACATGGAACATAGGCTTTTAATCAGCCAGACTCCTATATTGGTTACTTAATAACCCGCCCTTACATGAGAGAAACTATAAGTTATTTAGAATTTCCAATATAGGTGCATAGTTGATTTAATATATTTGCTCTTTAGAAATTTTTTAGAAAGGAATAATGAATTGAGAATAAAATAGATTAATAAGGGTTCATTAAAGAGATATCCTCACTTAAAGTCCTTTATCAAAAAATTATATAAATTAAGAAACTCTGTAAAAAAATAATCAAAATAAGTTCATTAATATAGAGACCTATTGCAAGAAAGGAAATAATGAAATAATATATATTAATGATATATCCTCACTTTCATCCACTAAAAAAATGTCTATATAATATTAAAGAACTTTGGAAAGAAAATTAATTAGAACAAAGTTGTGTAATATAGATATTTGCTTTAAGAAGGAATTTAAGAAAGGATAAAATATTTTTATTTAAGATCTTGAATGTATTAAGGAATGTAATTTGAAATCAATTATCCTCACTTATATTTCATTACCAAGATTTATAAACAAATGACTTATAACAAAGGTAATGAGGCAAAAATTGACGCAATAACAACCCCCCTCGATGCTATGATAGGTGCAAAAAGGCACCTATAAAACCCCCCAAAAAAATTATATTATAGATATTACAAATGTCCTTTATATCTTCGGGCCAAGGAGAGGCCGAAAAGAAAAGGATAGAAACTTTTGAAGGCTAAAAATTTAAACAAAGATAAGATGTATATTTTTATCTTAAAAAACTTAGCAGATCTGAGCTAAAATTTAATTGACGTCAGATAGAGGACAAGAAGCAATGAAGAAATGTTGATGTTGCATTTGTCAATGAACAAGCGATGCCAATGGGCAACGATGAAGGAGCTTTGAAAGGCTATGATTTGCTACACTGAGAGTTGAGTAGGGAAAAAACATAAAATATTATAACGATAGCTGAAGGGTTAGGGTCCACGATAAGCTGGATTGGAGCTTCAAAAAATGTGAACTTTTAAAGTTTTGCTTCTTATCACTGCACCTAAAAGGTTAATAAAGGAAGTGAAATTTATAAAAAATTAAATAATTGAATACCACCTCTTGTTGCGATTATGATACGTAGGGAAGGCACCGTAGTACGCAAAGAATGCAATGAGAATATAAGCTTCTTGGAAGATGAGAGGAAGGAAACAACGCTACACACAGAGATATTCCTTAAAAATAGAAGACATTAGACATCAAAAATCCTAACACAAATCACAAAATGAGTTCTACTGAATATCCATCTATGGCGCACTTGCAGAGATCCTCAAAGCATAGAAGACAATAGGCACCTTAAAAATTCATCAGTATAATGCTTAAACAAAGAAACACTATTTAAAACAAGAGAATAATATTATTTAAAAATTGTTAAGATAATTATATAATAAAAAAACTACAGTTCTTCCTGAGTGCCAAAGGACAAAAAAAATGGAAGAAGTTCGAGTTGAATGAAGATTTGGAAATCACAAGATCTTCGAACGATTGATATTTAATTAGGAAAATTCTTGTTTTATGAGATTTAGTCTCTATGTGTGCAAATATAAGCGGTGGCCAAAATCCATGTTTCTAAAAAAATAAATGGACTTTGGTCTATTCAAAGTTAGACCAAAATTCCATTCTATTTTGACACGAGGAGCGTTGCTTCCTCTAATTAAAGATATCACGAAGATATAACGAAATCCAAACTTCAATTAAAAAAAAGTTATATTGGCCAACAAATATTAATGCCTACGAATCTTTAGTCTCCACTTTTGAGTGATACATAGTGATGGCTAAATGGATCCGAAGCGAGCTGCGTTCGATATGGAGAAAAAAAATTTAAAACATAGGCATACGAGGAGGACACATAAAATTGCAAAAAAAAATGAGGAAAGTATTTGCATAACAAGGTAAAATAATATTTATCTAGATATTACCATAAGCAAGTTCCTCAAAAAAATTATAGATATAAAAAAATAATCTACAATAGATATAAAATCTTTTTTTTCTTTTTAAACAAAATATAAGAGAGTAAGAACCAGTTCGAGAGGCTGCCTTCAAGGGAGAATGCCTAGCAGAATCTATCCTGCTCTGGTCCCATGATATAATTTTCCAAGAGTAGAACTACAAAGCATTACAATATTTGAAGAAATAAAATAGAAGTGATTTATTATTCCATGGATCAACTTTGTATAAATAACAAAGTTGATCATTGAGAGTCGTTGGATTACAACTCATAAAATCTGATGTAGACTATAACTGAGAGTTCACCTGACTCATGAAGGAGTGGAAACTCAAGTAAGTCTATCCTAGTAGAACTTAATAGAATAATTACTTATTCTAGCAAGATTCTATACTACTTGAGGAAAATGAATATGATTTACCTAGAATAAACTTGATATTTTTTGTTGTCTTTGTTTTTGGTTTTATCTCCAGATCTTATTTTGCACCTTTAATTTCTTCTAAACTTACCAATTGATATTTTCGATAGGATTTATTTACCTCTTCTTTTGGAGTAGAATATCCTTGACCTAATCTAGCTTCTATTATTGAATAATTTCCTTACCTCATTTTGAATTTTATCTCATGGCTAGAATTTGTCATCTCTTTCTTCATAGTTTTTACTTTACAAACTCTTGCCATGTGTCCAATATAAAAATAATTGTGGTAATGAAATACAATATTTTGATAATCTACTTGTTGATCCCATTCTCTTGATTTAGATTTAATATTAATGGATTGTTGCAAAGGTTTTGAAATATCCATAGAAACATGAATTCGAGTATATATAGCATGCTTTCACTCCTTAGTTATTGTTCCTTCCTTGATGAATTCCCCTGGGGAATTTCCAATATTTTTTAAAACATCCGTATTTATAAGCCAAAAAAACTTACCAACACTAGAATATTCTTAATAGTTTTTGACTCAATAAAAAAAATTATTTCATAGTCTCAAGTAGAGTGCATCTCTTCACCTAAAAAATGGGCCACCAAAACTAGAAAATATGATGAGAAAAAAATATTTAGGAAGAAAAGTCACAGAATAATTTGAATTCAATCCCCATTTCCACTTGATCTAATTTTGAATCTCCAAAAACCCTAGCCATGATCTATGGAACTTACATATTAGCCCTCTACTTTTAAGAACCATTATATTATGCTCAATCATATCATTCTTGATACTTACTTATAGTGTACCATATGCTACTTGGATCGAACTTACATGTATTAACTCTTCCACTTATCTCTAACTTGGGCCTTCATACTTCCAACTAGGGCATCTTGACTTACCATTAGGGCTTTCAAAAATGATTTTCCTTCCAACATAGCTAATAGGACTTGCTATTGGCTTGCACTTCTTGTTTTGTACTCTCTCTCTCTGCTCGCACTCACGCTTATTTATAGCTTGCACTCTCTCTTGTATCACACTAGATATCATCTTGCACTCCCTCATGGATCATAATTGCTTGTGTATCTTATGCTTATTGTTGTTTCTTTGCTTCAATATTTTTTTGGAAATAATTTTCCATGCATTCATGGTAAGGATTTGAAGCATTGATGCACTCTGGATGAACCTATAGCTCTTTTGATATGATTGAATTTTGACTTGTACTCCCTCTTAGTTTGCACTCCCTTTTGGTTCACACTCTCTCATGCCTTGCACTCTCTTATACCTTGCACTAACTCCTATATTTCACTCTCTCATGGCTCACAATGTCTCTTATCTCTTCTTTTTTTTAGCGTTCCTTGGCTTCAATAAGTTTTTGGAAATAATGTTCCACACATTCATGGTAAGGGTTTGAAGCTTTGATGTATGCCGCATGAATTTTTTGATCTTTTGCCATGACTAATTCTTGGCTCACACTCCCTCTTGGTTCACACTCCCTCTTTGATTTCATTTACTTCTGGCTTGCACACTTACTCCTAGATCACACTCGCACTTATTATTGCACTTACTCATAACCTGCACTTGCACTCACTTTTGGCTACACTCACTTGCACTTACTTTCGATTGCACTTACTCACACTTGCTTCTACACTTACTCTCAAATAGTGCTTACACTTATTGTTGTACTTACTCCTGGATCGTGCTAACATTGGCTGCTGCACTTACTCCCAACTTGCGCTCATAGTCATTGCTACACTTACCCCTCATAAAAATACTGTATTTTAAATAAGTTGAGTAATATGTTAATAACATGGTCTATGGTATAGTTTTGTTATATGTAAAGTTACAATAATATAATACATAATACCTTTGATACTTAAAAATAATAATAATGGATAATATATCGTATATTTTATTTATTCTTTCAAATTTTAGCTTTATATTTTATAATAATCTATATATTAAATTCATATAAATATTTAAAAATATAAACAAAATAAATAAATTATTATAATTTTAATTTAATTTTAATAAAGCTAAAATTAAACTTTAGTGTTTTTTTCTTAAATTGAATGAGATCACTAAGTTATAGAAGTTATATAAAATTGAGCATTATTTTATGTTGTGGATTTTGTTGACCGGTATTTCTAGTGTTGTTTTCTTAAACTGACTATTCTTATGTTGGGTTATCCTGTTATGTGCTTTGTTGGATAGATTTGTTTATCATGATGATAGGATTCCCCTCTTCTTGTTTCATGTTAGGCAGAAAATGCTTTAGTTTGGGTGGTTTTTATTTGTAAATTTATTTTTAATCGACAACATTTTTGTTATTATGCTATTTTTCTCCGTTGCTTTAGATGCTTAGCACACGATTTTTTGACCATGAGAAAATCTCTTGTATTTTCTTAATAAACATCTATGGCTTATTTTCTATGAGGTTGTTTCATTGGATTTTCGGGTTTGATTCATGGAATGCATCTTAGTCTTTCTTGATGTCTTATTGCTATATATAAGATTTGGGGGTGCCTTTCAAAACCCCACTTGTAATAGGTTTGGGGGCCCTTTTAAAATACCTTCTACTATCAATAAAAAAAAAAGTTGAGCATTATTTGTAAAATATTTAAAACATTAAATTAAAATAATTTTTTATTTTTAATATATTTATTTTTGTTGTCTAATTAATTTTTGGTAATAAGTGAACAGTGATCAATTTTATATTCAAGACCAAAGTTGCAATCCCATGGGTAAACTATAAGGCCTTTCCCAACTATAAAGTTTAGAAAAATTGGTAATTAGTGCTTTGGGATAAGTAGAGGAACAAATATATGACAAGTTTGATCCAAGTAGCAAATGTTACACAAAAAGTGACTATATGATGAGATGAATGGGCATGATATAATGGTTCTAAAAATCAAAGTTTAATATGTGCATTCCATAGATCCTGGCTAGGATTTTGAGATATTCAACATTGGATCAAGTGGATGTGGTGATTGACTTCAAATTACTCTATGAATTCTCTTCCTAAATATTTGTCCTCATCATATTTTCTAATTTAGAAATTAGGGATAAAATATTGAGTGGTTGTCCATGGTTTATAGGGAGAGATGCCCTTTATTTAAGATCATGGAATGAAAATTTTTACATTCATATAGAAACAATTAAGAAGCTTTTGGCTTGGGTTAGGCTTTTTGGACTTCCATATTAGCTTATAATTAAGGATGGTTTGAAGAATATTGGAAATAGCATAGGAGAATTCATGAAGGAAGGACTACCTATTAAGGATTGAAAGGATGATATATATTCTCAAATATATGTTTTTATTGATATTTCAAAACCTTTACCACAATTCATTAATATTAAGTTTGAATCAAGAGAATGGAATTAATAAGTAAATGATGAAAATATCACATTTAGTTACAATTTTTATGAGATTAACCACTTGGCAAGAGTTTGTACAGTGAAAAATATGAAGAAAGAGATTTAAAACTTTGGTCATGAGATAAAATTCAAGGTGAAGAAATGAAATCATACATTAATAGAAGGTAGATCAAATAAAGGATATTTCACTCCTAAATAAGGGGTAAAGAAACCCTATCTACAACATATTGTGGCAAAGACAACCATATCTCACTTGTTAGAAGAAACAAAGAAGGATATAAGGGACTAGAAAGTATAATATATAAGTTCAAGTTCAGAAGGAATTAAATATACAAAGGAATATGTGGAAGAAAATCCTAACACAAAGAGAACAAAAGAGACCCAAATCTTTCGAAGTAAATTATCTTCATTTTCCTCGAGTAGTATAGAATCCTCTCCTGGTAATAAAATTGAAAGTGGTATAGAGTTTATCCCTTGTACTTTAGGGATTCAAGAGTAGCATAATAAAGAAAGAACGATGGAGGAATTTTATAATAATTTAGGGTTGTTAAGACACAATAAGAAGGTAATTGATTTGGAAGAGTATCCTTACTCTTTAGGGTTTTTAGGGCAATATAAAGGATATGATTTTGAGGTTATTCCTTGCTCTTCAAATGCTTCACAACAAGGTAAAATTATAGATGATAAGTTTTAATTTGAGAAATATGATAAGATTGAAGATATTGATGAAGATGAAAGTATTTATGGAAATGAAGAAAAGAGAGGAATATCCAATGATGTAGGATTCTATCTTGCAGAGGGCATAACTTTTGATTCGACCATCAGATCGACTTGAGATTTTACAAGGAGTTATATATTGAGGAGGACAATGACATTAAATTGTCTTTGGGGCCTTTCATAACCCTTTCCAATCCTTTTCGGGATTTTAATCCCTAATTATTTCATCTAGTGCCCTCAAAATAATTTTTTGTGTTTTTTTTTTTAAGTTTTTGCGAGTTACTAAAAGTGGCAATTTTTGGCTAAAAATGATAATTTGTCAAAAAATAGTAAATTCTTACCTTTAGGGTTTTTATGCTTTATGGTTTAATTTTAGGGATGTATTCTCCTTCTATTGTATTGTTGAGGAAAGTGTATCTAGGAATGAGAAAATAAATTATTTACAATTTGTTATCAATTTGTTACATGTATTATATGATTGGAGGTATTTTATCTAACCTCTTGCAGCTAGATTTATGTTATTTGGTATCAAAACTAGTTATATCTACCTGATAAAGGAAGGTAATCTTGTTGATTATATTTTTTTTTCTATTCTTGTTTTTTGTTTGGAATAACATGGATTGGACTAACATGAAGAGAGGAAGAGGAGGTTATGCCCAGTTTAACATGCATATGTAGGAGCTATAGCCACAAGTTGCTTAGTTGATTGGAATGATGGCCCATATGAGAGAAATACATCCAATATATTTTACATATCTATATTCTAATAATGATATTTTTGGATAAGACAACATATCAAAGGATCATGTAGAGGAAGAACCAAAGGAGAAGCCAAAGGAGCATCATTTTGGGGATAGGTTGATTAGGGCCTTGGAAGGAAATAGAGATGAGATCAAGGTTGACGTCCCTGAGTATGCATGAGGGTTGAAACCAGAAGAGATGATAGACTATTTGAATAACATGGATTTATTTGAGTTGAGAAACATTTCAGAGGAAAGAAAAGTAAATTTTACGTGCACGAAGTTGAAAGGGCGTGTGTTGATCTAGTGGGATCATCTACAAAATGAGAATTAGAGAAAAGGAAAGGAAAACTAAAGTAAAATGGAGAAAAATTTGATGGATAAATTCATGCCTATATATTATGCCCAAACATTATTTTGTAGATTTTGGAACCTTAGACAAAAGGATCATAGCATAAATAACTACACCAATGAATTCTATAAGTTATCAATTAGAGTGGAGCTTGAATATTCAGAAGAAAAGAAGGTTGTAAGGTATGTAAATGGATTAAGTTATGCCATACAAGATGATTTGAGTATGCTTTAGATCCATAATGTAGAGGATGCATATCAATTGGCATTAAAGGTAGAAGAAACATAAGAGGAGAAATATTAGAAGAGAAGTGAAGATAGGACCATCATTACCTCCAATCAAAGGGTATGGTGGATTTATTCCCTCAAATGGATAATCTTGTAATACAAGAAAATAAAGTTTCTATACAAGGTCATAGTAACCCCTAAAATGGTAGAGTATTTCAAGGAGGAGGAGGCTATGATGAAGGAAAATTTTTAAATAGTACATGGAGGTAATATACCAACTAAAAATATGATGAGAAAGGGAAAAAAGCTTTTGAGTGTCCACACTATCTCGCATAAGAAATAAGATAGGGAGAACAAGCTAGATTTAATATGGTTGAGGCAAAAGAAAACACTAAGACAAAAGTTATTGTAGACATGGGGGAAAATATCATGGTAAGGAGGATGATGATTATCCCAAGGAAGGAGAAAGCGTAGGAAAATGATGGTGGTGATCTTGTCTGCATACGAATATATTTCAAACAAGATGCATATCTAGAGGAAATATATGTAAGATAATTATTGATAGTAGTATTTGTGAAAATATGGTTTCAACTAAAATGGTTGAAGAACTTAATCTAAAGTGTGAGAAGAACCCTTATCTCTACCACATATTGTGGTTCAAGAAAGGAAATGAGGTGACTATAGATAAGAGGTTTCTGGTTAAGTTTTCAATTAGGAATACCTAAAAGGATGAATTATAGTGTGATGTAATTTTGATGGATGCATATCATAGATTGTTAGGGAGGCCTTGGAAATATGATAAGAAGGCTACCCATGATGGGGGAAGGAATACTTACACATTTTGGAAGGATGGAGTAAAAATGGTCTTGTTACTGCATAAGGAAGAAGGGCAGAGTGAAAGCCTATTGATAACTAAGAAATTTTTCATGGGGATAAATAAAGCTAGTTTATATTGTATTCATAGGAAATAATATGGATATTAAGGATGTTATTACACCACCTATAGCATTAAAGTTGTTGAAAGAGTATGTAGATGTTATACAATATGATTTACCATATGGATTACCCCCAAAAAAGGATATTTAGCATCATATTGATCTGATTTAAAGATTGGCTCTTACAAATTAGGTAGCCTATAGGATGAGTCCAATGTAGAGTAAAGAGTTGAATAGACAAGTGACAAAGTTGATAAATAAGGTAGTTAGAGAAAGTACAAGTTTGTGTGTGACTTATACACTAGTTACGCCAAAGAAAGATAATACATGGAATATGTGTGTGGATAGTAGGAAAATCAATAAAATCATAATCAAGTATTGATTTCCAATTCCAAGAGTGAAGAACACAAGCTTATATTGAGAGGGGGTGAACAGTATAAGAGCACTTCTAACTTTTTCTCTCAAACCAATATATGCAATGTAAAGATAGCAATATCAACATCGGTAATCAAAGCAACGTACACAACACCACATACAATAGAGACAAAGCAATTTACGTCGTTCACCCAAAGATGGCTATTTCCACAGAGAAAATATTTCACTAAATTTTCTCAATCAATCTCTTGGGAATCCTTCCCAATTACAATTTTTATGGACCTTTGTCCCAAGGAGATGCTGATCCCATAAATTTTTTTTGTGGATATCTATCCATAGGAGAACTCTTTCTCCTCTACTCTAGCTGGTGATCCTCTAGAAGACTCTACCTCTACTACATTGACTAGTGGATCTATCTCCACTTGAAGACTTTTGTCCTCACTTAGAAGACATATTGTCAATATCCTGGCTGATGGATATCTATCCACTGGAGACTCTATCCTCACTGCTATGTCACCTCCAAAGCTTTGTCTTAATTTTGTACTAAACATAGTCCAATCAGTCTAGCACAGCTCTACTCAATATCTTGCACTAAACATAGTCTAGTCGGTCTAGCACAAGTCCACTAAAATCTGCACTAAACACAGTCCAGTTGGTCTAGCACAAATTTGCTTAATAGGTCCACTCAGAACCTACTCAAATATGCTCAATAGGTCCACAGAACCTATAAAACTTTGCTCAATAGGTCCACATAGAACCTGTCCAAATATACTCAATAGGTCCACACAAAACCTGCTCAACTCTACTGAACAGGTCCACATAGAACCTGCACAACTCTGCTCAACATGTCCACACAAAACCTATCCAAATATTCTCACTAGGTCCACACATAACCTGCTCAACTCTGCTCAAAAATTCCGCACATAACCTGTCCAAATATTCTCAACAAGCTCACATAAAATTTGTCAAAATCTGCTCAACAAGCTCACACAAAACTTGTCCAAATATGCTCAAAAAGCTCACATAGAACTTATCCAAATTCACTCAACAATATCACATAGAACTTGTCCAAATTTGCTCAATAAGCTCACATAGGACTTGTCCAAATCTGCTCAACAAGCTCACACAGAACTTTTCCAAATATGCTCAATCACTTTCTCAACTCAAATCAATCTCATAGAAGCATAAAAAGAATTGTTAGAGAATCAATATGTTCTATACTCAAAAACTCAATCTCTTTCTATAGATTAAAAATACACGCCAAACAAAAATAAATAAAATCACAATGACAGAGTACAGAATAGTTGCACAAAACAAAATGATTTCTATTAATTGATGGAGTTTAAAAACTCCTTTTTGAATACAACTGGGCCTGTAACCCTTTATTTGTGATACACAGTTACAAGTTATGCTAGGGTTCTCCAAAACCCTAGCTAGCACAAATGGTGGCACTTTCGAAGAACGTATCTTCAATCCCAACAGAGTGAGTGGGCTTTGTTGTATCCCTTGCTTGGACCACTCCAGCTTAATCAGCTGCCATCAATAAACCGGATCTGCTGTCAAAAACCTACACACATTAACACTATCAAGGAGTTAGAAATTAATAAGAGGGCTCCACTATGTGAGCCCTCGAAAACAATCTAAAACCCTAGAAAATGAAGTGCAAGAATTCAATAACAGATCAATAAAAGAAAAGAAGTTACTTGCTTTAAACTAATTTATACCTATTCTCTGTTAACGCAGCTAGACCAGGTGACACCTGGAAGTAATGTGGCTGTCAAATCGGCTACGAAAGGTGCCCTGGTGCACTCTCTGAATGCCCGCGTGCTTCTGGAATAAGGTTTTAGACACTGGTCTGAGTCTGTGGCTGTGGGTAAACGCCCACGGGCACTTGGTAAACGCCCGTGGGCACTTGTTAAACGCCCGTGGGCACTTGGTGAAGGGGTAAACGCCCGCGGGCACTTGCGAAAGGAATGGGAGATTCTACAGAATGCTGCAGAAGGAATGGCGACGAAAGCGGCGACGAAAGTGACGATGGATGCGGCGAAAGGGTAGCAAAAGAGAGATATAGGAGATAGCAGTAGAAGAATTAGAATCAGAGATAGCACATCGGAGATAGAAGTAGCAAAATACATAGGGTTTGAGCCATCAAAGTGACTCAATTTATAATCTACTCTTAGGGCACACTTTAGGGTTTTAACGACACTTTGAACGTGTGGCTAAGATTAAAGTGGATCCAAGGGTAGAGAATAAATCTTGGTTGTGAAACGGATTAAGATGGATGGACGGATGAGATTAAATTAAGGATGGATGGCTCAGATTAAATCACTTAAACTATTATTTAAATATATATATTAAAATATTAAAATATTAAAATATATATATATATATTAATTTAAATAAATTTGGGGATGAAAAATGGTGGGAAAGGTGAAATTGGGCCAAATAATGGCGAGAAAGTGTGGATTTGGGCCAAATAATGGTGGGAAGGTGGATGACCGACACGTGGCTGACAGGAAGGTATAGATGAATTGCAAGTGGCTTGATTTTGGTGTCTACAGATGCCCTTTTTTGAGCTGCTTTGTGTGAAGACACAATGCAGCACAAAAACTTAGGACACCTGAAAAGCTGGATCAGACGCAACTCTCTCTCAAGACTAAAGCACAATTTTGAAGACCAAATAATAAAAGAACATTTAAAATTTTATCAGCTTACCCCCTCAATTGGGGAGCGAGAATGGTTCTCACAAGCCAATTGGAAGAAATTTGGAAGAAAATGAATCGTTTTTGCCCCAACGGTGAAAAAAGGGGTTGGTGTATGAACCATCTATTTATGTCCCAACAGAAAAGGGGTTGGTGTACAAACCATCTGTTTATGTCCCAACAGAAAAGGGATTTGTTTACAAACCATCTGTTTATGTCCCAACAGAAAAGGGGTTGGTGTACAAACCAGAAAATAATATGATTGAAGACGATATGAGTGATGTGAAAGATGAACCGTTTTCTGCCCCAACGGTTAGAAAGGGATTTTTGCCAAATTTTAAATTCCATGATCATGTAAGATGAATTTTACTATTAGGAAAGTTAAAAATTGATAACGGATGCCCCAACTCCTGTGGGTGAATCCATACTCGTTGATGAAATTGCCTTGTTGGTGCCATTGATATGCAGAGATGCAATATGAAAGAGTCCAGAACTTCATAGATGCTCCTAGTTACTGTATGGATAATTCCTCGGGTCGGAACCAATCAACCTAGGTAGCCTTAATCTCTAGCAAGACTAAAAATAATGATGATATTGAAGATTGTCCACGTTTAAGGCCCCATGAACTAGGCCATCAATGACAATTGTTGAGCAAATTAATCTTGGTATGAGGTCACTTGAAAAGTAGGATACCCAAAATTGATTTCCAATTTTCAAACAGTGAAATAATTGATGATGATAAATGGTAAGTGTCCTTATGGTGGTTTAATCCTCTTACCGAATTGCATGGATGGAAATCGCTGCAATCGCCAAGGTGATAGAATATACCACTAGATACGAGGTTTACTTTAATTTAATTTGGCAAAAATATGCATGATGAAAGAAGAATGAATGAAATTGATGATAGATCAGAAGAATTGATGAATGTTGTTAATTTTATGAAGTTTTTGAATGTTTTTAACCCAATTTGTAAATTAATAATGAATGATGCACTTTTTGAGCAAAATGACAAAATTTGTTTCCAAAACTTTTGTAACCTTCACAAAATATTTTATTATGATAAGAAGAATGGATGGATGCAATTTGATGAAATTTGGAGGAGGTAAGCTTCAATTTTGTAAGTTTTGTTCTTTTATTCAATACTGACACCAAATGCCGGTATGCATTTGGAGGTGGCAGAAATGCCCGCCGGTGTTTGAATGCATCATGAAATGACCCACTACATCTGAGAGCACCATGAAATGCCCCACTACGTTTCAGGGTGCCAAAACCAGCTATTTAAACAGTTTCAGCGAGAATTTCACTCATTTGTGCATTCGAGCTTGAGAGAAGTGCGTCTGAGGGAGTGGAATGAAGTGAAGTGAAGCAGGAGATTGTGGGTTCGTGTCCCACTGTGATCACCATTTGTAGATTAAAAATACACGCCAAACAAAAATAAATAAAATCACAATGACAGAGTACATAATAGTTGCACAAAACAAAACAATTTCTATTAATCGATGGATTTTAAAAACTCCTTTTTGAATACAACTGGGCCTGTAACCCTTTATTTGTGATACACAGTTACAAGTTATGCTAGGGTTCTTCGAAACCCTAGCTGGCACAAATGGTGGTGCTTCCGAAGAACGTATCTTCAATCCCAACAGAATGAGTGGGCTTTGTTGTATCCCTTGCTTGGACCACTCCAGCTTAATCAGATGCCATCAATAAACCGGATCTGCTGTCAAAAACCTACACACATTAACACTATCAAGGAGTTAGAAATTAATAAGAGGGCTCCACTGTGTGAGCCCTCGAAAACAATCTAAAACCCTAGAAAATGAAGTGCAGGAATTCAATAACAGATCAATAAAAGAAAAGAAGTTACTTGCTTTAAACTAATTTATACCTATTCTCTGTTAACGCAGCTAGACCAAGCGACCCCTGGAAGTAATGTGGCTATAAAATCGGCTGTGAAAGGCACCCTGGTGCACTCTCTGAATGCCCGTGTGCTTCTGGATTAAGGTTTCAGATGTCGGTCTGAGTCTGTGGCTATGGGTAAATGCCCGCGGGCACTTGGTAAACGCCCGTGGGCACTTGGTGAAGGGGTAAATGCCCGTGGGCACTTGCGACAGGAATGGGAGATTCTACAGAATGCTGCAGAAGGAATGGCGGCGAAAGCGGCGATGAAAGCGACGATGGATGCGACGAAAGGGTAGCAGAAGAGAGATAGAGGAGATAGCAGTAGAAGAATTAGAATCAGAGATAGCGCATCAGAGATAGAAGTAGCAAAAGACATAGGGTTTGAGCCATCAAAGTGACTCAATTTATAATCTACTCTTAGGGCACACTTTAGGGTTTTAACGACACTTTGAACGTGTGGCTAAGATTAAAGTGGATCCAAGGGTAGAGAATAAATCTTGGTTGTGAAACGGATTAAGATGGATGGACGGATGAGATTAAATGAAGGATGGACGGCTCAGATTAAATCACTTAAACTATTATTTAAATATATATATTAAAATATTAAAATATTAAAATATATATATAAATATTAATTTAAATAAATTTGGGGATGAAAAATGGCGGGAAAGGTGAAATTGGGCCAAATAATGGCGAGAAAGTGTGGATTTGGGCCAAATAATGGCGGGAAGGTGGATGACCGACACGTGGCTGACAGGAAGGTATAGATGACTTGCAAGTGGCTGTATTTTGGTGTCTACATTGTGGCTGGATTTTGGTGTCTACACTTTCTTAACTCAATTTCATATAAGCATAAAGAGAATTGTTAGAGACTCAATATGTTCTATAATCAAAACTCAATCTCTTTCTCAACTCAATATCAAATCAAATTAGAATATAAAATAGTTTGTTTTATGTAACTTGAAAAACCACTTCATACATCCACTTGACGAGGCCCAATCAACTCTACTCAACTAATCACTCAAGAAACAATTATTTCTCACAAACCCTAGTTCAAGCATGTATCATCCAAATCAAAATGTTTCCAATAATGCTCAACAAAAATTTTCACATAACAATAATAATCATGATATTTTCAATCCCTAGTTCAACTCACTTCAAAAACAATGCTCATAAATCAATCTTCACATAACAATGATCCTCATGATATTTCCAAAATCAATTTCAAGTTCTTTGCACAATCTAATGGCTTCAAAAACAATGCTAATGAAACAAGGTTTTAATCACAACACTTAATTCCAGAAAACCTTGAAGCATTAACTCAAACACTTCACTCAACCAATGGTCTTTAACAACAATGCTTATCAAACAAGGCTTAATCACAACTCTCAATTCAGAAAACATTGAAGCATCAACTCAAAAACTTTCTAAAAGGAAACCCTAATTAAATCATTTTCTCTCCAAAGATGTTTTTATAAATCAACGAACCAATCAAATTATCAGAGAATATTACCCAAACCTTTTTGTTTCCAAGGAGTTGTTCACAAAATCTGCCACACTTACAAATTTCTTTTCCAATCTCAATAAGGGTTAGAAGACTTCAAAAATCACAATACAAAAATAATAACTCAATCACACCTTATTACTCCAACTTAATTTTAACATCCACCAAAGTATTTTTAGAAGAAACCCTTATAAAAAATAATAGCCAACAAGTCTTAAAATAAATCTCAATCAAGCCTTAATTATAACTCCTTATACCTCCTAAAACATAACTCTCAAAAAAACAATTTCTAGATTATAAAATTCAAATAATCATCAACACTTCAATTTCAAAAATCAATCACCACAAACTTTATTTAATAAAGTTTATTCAAAATTAATAAACTCTAAAACAAACTTATCACTCCAACCTTAGGGCATAAACCATAAAAATTTTATTCAAAAATCATACCTTCCTCAAGGGGTTTCTATCCCATGACTTGCCCTCACTACGAGCGCCTTAGCCATGGCTATGTTCACCACATGATGTACACAATAATTCGCAAAGGGGGAAAAACCATGTGCTTCCTCTTTGCGCTTCTCCTTGCCCACTTTTAATAAAACATGCACCTTGGGCGCTTTCACAACACTGCCACCAAAAACCACTCTACGAGAATTGAACGCATGACCTTTATGCTCTCAACACCTTTGCGCTCTCCAAGCTACCACTAGGCCACACTACCCAATGCAAATTTGGGGGTGGTCTCACTCCGTCTTATCCTCTGCTTCCTTTGCCAATCATTTTAAACCACATGAGCTCATTTTTGCATATGCCACACAACAATCATTCAAGCAAGGATAATTCATGAATGAATTTGGGCATGTATTTATATTGCCCTCCTCCTTTGACTAAGTTTTCGATGCTTTTATTTGAATGCACCACATCAACGCTCTAAGGCTTCAAAATCCTTAGTAAAACCCGACCTTTGGGTTAAAAACTTTGCGCTCGAATATATTTTATTTCTCTAAAACCCAACCTTAGGGTTTTAATCAAATGAACCTTATCCTTTAAAATATAATTATATTATAATTAAAAATTATAATATTTAATTAGCTTTTTACCACTTTGGTAAATATTATAATAACAATTATAATATTTTTAACCTTCCAATGCTTCGGATGAATTGCTTCCATGGAGAAGTAAAAACCTCTTTCTGACCCAATATTTTGGGTGTAAAAAAAAAATATTTTAACCCATTATAAACTTCCATTAAACTTTGCACTCGAACTGAAGAAGAACTCTCACTGGCATATTGACATCAATGAAAAATTTGGCTTAGGGACTCAAAATATCCAACAATATCCCCCTTTGTCATTGATGGTAACCCACATTTTGTTTACGAAAACCTGACCTTTCTTTTTCCTTCTGCTCCCCCTGGGACATTGCTCCCCCTGGTTCAATGCTCTCTCAAATATCAAATCTCTCCCCAATACACAAATATCTCCCTCTTTAATATCAATGGCAAAGGATCACCTTTGGGGTTCAGGGCTAAGAATGAGCCTCTTAGCTTAGACCCTCCTCCATCTCCTCATGAGGTGATTAATTATGGTGTGGGAGTATTTCTACTCCTTGAAAATACTACTCTTTAACTTTATTATTTTCCCTTATTTTCTAAGTTTCCTAAACCCTTTGACTATTTCTATCCAAGTTATCACCCCTTTTTTTGTCATCATTCATGTTCTTGTTCTTGTTATTTTTCACATCTAGGTTGTTATTCCGGTTCCTGTTCCTATTCGCATCCATGTTCCTGTTCTTGTTCTTGTTCCTGTTCATGTTCTCATCCATGTTCTTGTTCATGTTCATGTTCCTGTTCATGTTCTTGTTCCTGTTCATACCTATTTTTGGAATGTTTGATCTACACCACTTTATTGTGTGACCATCATTATTGCACTTATAACACTTAAATATATTATTCCTTGGAGGTACAAATATCTTAGGATTTCTCCTAGTGAAGTCATATCCTTTTCTTTCATGAACCCTGCAATTCATTGCCTTGTGACCAAACTGATTGCATGAGTAGCAATACCCATGGAAAAATTATCCATTCTCATATTCTTGTCTTTCATGTGTCCTGCATTGTGAAGCCATGTACCCAAACCTATGACATGAAAAACATATTTTGTTGAAGCTTTCTTGTTTTGACCTCATCGATATCCTATTCTTATTGTTGTTCCATCTATATATTCTTTGTGCATTGTTCCTATCCTTTTTGAACTCTTTATTGTTTAATTCTTCCTCTGATGTCTGACTTTCTCTTACATTGTCTTCTTCTGAAGTATCTTCATTTGAAGTTTCCTCTTCAAAACTTGAAGTTAACTCTCCTTCCTATTTCTTTTGAGTTTGTTCAAAACCAAGACCTATTTTGTTTGTTGACATTCTTTGAACCTTGACTATCTTATCCATAATATTTGAATTCTTGAATCCTTTCATCTTGATCTTGGAGTCCTCTAAATCTTCTTTTAGTAGGGCCACTTCTTGTGCTAACTTCTCACATTACAATATCTTTGTTTCTAACTTATATTTGAATCTTTTTGCCTTAGCATTTGATTTTTATAAATCCTATATGATAAATCTTCTCTCTTTATCACATTTTTGAAACTAAATTTCAATTTTAGAGTGTTGCTTTCTTACCTTCTTTATTATGTCAATGACATATATAAGTTCTCCCTTGAGATCATAACCATTCTCTGTTGAATAATCCTCTATATTTTTGCCTTTTTCCACATCATTACTTTCTTTTGAATTATCTTATATAGGATCACTTACTTCTTATTCTAAAGCCATTAAAAAATTTTCATCGGGTCCTTCAAGTGCATTCTCATATTCATCATCATTGAAACTATAACCATCCCTTGTACAATAAATTCAAGATGTCCAAATTTACCACATCTAACACTTAAGAATAACTGGAGTCTTTTTCTTAACTAGTTCTTTTTCTTCAACCATAAATAGGTCTTCATCTCTATCATTATTTGAAGAACTAGTATCACTATCATTTGAGTACTTACTTGTATTTTCTGTATAGTAGCTCCTCTTTTGTCTTTGGAAGAACTTCCTTCCTTGTCCATCTTTGTTTTTCTTTTGGTGCCTGTGTCTTTATGATTCCCTGTACCTGTGATCTTATTTTTCTTCACCATTTTTGTTCTTTGGCTCTTCACAATATGTTGCAAAATGTCCATACTTTCCACAATTGAAACACTTAATAGATCTTAGATCTATGGGTCTTTTGGAACCTTTATCTCTTCTACCATAATTTTCTTCTTCATCACTAGATGACTCACTTCTTGATTCTGACTTCTTACCCTTTATATTCTTGTTTGCTTTGAAAGCAACCTCTTTTGGAGGGATAGGATCTTTTGTTCTTATATCAAAAGTTGTAAGCATGCCAAGTAAAGAATTTTTTGTCAGACTATCACTATCAATCGATGTTTCTATAGCAGACTTTTTCACTATACATTTTTGGAAGTGTTATCAAGATCTTATCACAAGCATCATATTCATCAACCTTCATTCCAAGACTTCTCATCTCATGTACAAGTTCATCAATCTTACTGAGATAGTCACGAATGTTTTCATCATCCCGCATTCTTAGATTTTCAAATTCTCCTTTGAGATTTCTGATCTTAGCTTTCCTGACACCTTTATCTCCTTCATATATGTCATGTAGTAGTTCCCACATTTCTTTTATTATTTTACAATACATAACCTTCATAGATTATGATCTACATAACCCTTTTATAATTGCATTCATATCTTTTGAATTTACATGCCTTAGAACCTTACCTTCCTTATCTATAGGAGGATTGATTGTTGAATCATATCCAAGTTCCACTACATCCCAAACTTCATTACCAAGTGCCATCAAGTGAAACCTCATCAGCATACACCAATACAAGAAGTCACTTCCATAAAATACTGGTACTGTATTATTGATGGACCCATCCCTTTGATCCTTTTGATCCATTGTGTTCTTGACCACTTTTCCTTAAAGCTATCAAATTCTTCTAAAGGAACCCGCTCTGATACCAATTGAATAACACAAGCTTATACTGAGAGGCGAGGTGAACAATATAAGAAAATTTTTTACTTTTTCTCCCAAACCAATACATGCAATGTAAAGATAGCAATATCAACAACAGTAATCAAATCAATGTACACAACACCACATACAATAGAGACATAAAAATTTACATGGTTCACCCAAAGATGGATACTTCCACGAAGAAAATATTTCACTAAATTGTCTCAATCAATCTCTTAAGAATCATTCCCAATTACAATATTTATGGACCTTTATCCAAAGGATATGCTAATCCCCTAAATCTATTTTGTGGATATCTATCCACAGGAGAACTCTTTCTCCTCTGCTCTGGTTGGTGATCCTCTAGAAGACTCTACCTCCACTGCACTAATTGGTGGATCTCTCTCCACTTGAATACTCTTGTCCTCACTCAAAAATATATCCTCAATGTCTTGGCTGATGGATCTCTATCCACTAGAGACTTTGTTCTCACTATTATGTCACCTCCAAAGCTCTGTCTCAATTCTATACTAAACACATTCCAGTTGGTCTAGCATTGCTCTTCTCAATATCTTACACTAAACACAGTCCAGTCGGTCTAGCACAAGTCCACTCAAATATGCACTAAACACATTCCATTCGATCTAGCACAAATATTCTCAATAGGTCCACTCAAAACCTACTCAAATCTACTCAATAGGTCCACACAAAACCTATAAAACTCTGCTCAATAGGTCCACATAGAACCTGTTGAAATATGCTCACCAGGTCCACACAGAACCTGCTCAACTCTACTCGACAGGTTCACACAAAACCTGCACAAATTTTCTCAATAGGTCCACAAAAAATCTGTCCAAATATACTTACCAGGTCCACACAAAACCTGCTCAAATTTGCTAAAAAATTCCACACATAACCTGTCCAAATCTGCTCAACAAGCTCACACAGAACTTGTCCAAATCTTCTCAACAAGCTCACACATAACTTATCCAAATATGCTCAATAATCTCACATAGAACTTGTTCAAATCTACTCAACAAGCTCACACAGAACTTGTCCAAATCTACTCAAAAAGCTCACATAGAACTTGTCCAAATCTGCTCAACAATCTCACATAGAACTTGTCCAAATATACTTAATCACTTTCTCAACTCAAATCAATCTCATAGAAGCATAAAGAGAATTTTTAGAGACTCAATATATTCTATACTCAAAATCTCAATCTCTTTCTTAACTCAATCTCATATAAGCATAAAGAGAATTGTTAGAGACTCAATATGTTCTATACTCAAAACTCAATCTCTTTCTCAACTCAAATCAGAATATAAAATAGTTTGTTTTATGGAACTTGAACAACCACTTCATACATCCACTTGACTAGGCCCAATCAACTCTACTCAACCAATCACTCAAGAAATAACTCTTGCTCACAAACCCTAGTCCAAGCATGTATCATCCAACTCAAAATGTTTCCAACAATGCTCAACAAAAAATATCACATAACAATAATAATCATGATATTTTCAATCCCTAGTTCAACTCACTTCAACAACAATGATCATAAATCAATCTTCACATAACAATGATACTCATGATCTTTCCAAAATCAATTTCAAGCTCTTTGCACAATCAATGGCTTCAAAAACAATGCTAATGAAACAAGGTTTTAATAACAACACTTAATTCCAAAAAACCTTGAAGCATTAACTCAAAAACTTCACTCAACCAATGGTCTTTAACAACAATGCTTATCAAACAAGGTTTAATCATAACTCTCAATTCAGAAAACCTTAAAGCATCAACTCAAAAACTTTTGAAAAGGAAACCCTAATTAAATCCTTTTATCTCCAAATATGTTTTTAGAAATCAACCAACCAATCAAATTATAAAAGGAGAATATTGTCCATACCTTGTTTTTTCCAAGGAGTTGTTCACAAAATCTGCCACACTTAAAAATTTCTTTTCCAATCTCAATAAGGGTTAGAAGACTTCAAAAATCACCATACAAAAATAACAACTCAATCACACCTTATTACTCCAACTTAATTTTACCATCCACCAAAGTCTTTTTAGAAGAAACCCTTATAAAAAATAATAGCCAATAAGTCTTAAAATAAATCTCAATCAAGCCTTAATTATAACTCCTTATACCTCCTAAAACATAACTCTCAAAACAAAAATTTCTAGATTATAAAACTCAAATAATCATCAACACTTCACTTTCAAAAATAAATCACCACAATCTTTATCTAATAAAGTTGATTAAAAATTAATAAACTCTAAAACAACCTTATTACTCCAACCTTAGGGCATAAACCATAAAAATTTAATTCAAAAATCATACCCACCTTAAGGGGTTTTTATCCCATGACTTGCCCTCACCACGAGTGCCATTACCATGGCTAAGGTTGCCACATAAGCTACATGCTCGCTCACAAAGCAGGAAGCACCATGTGCTTCCTATTTGCACTTCTCCTTGCCCACATTTAATAAAACATTCGCCTTAAGCAATTCCACAACACTGCCACCAAAAACCACTCTATGAGAATTAAACGTACGAAATCCATGCTCTCAACACCTTTGCGCTCTCCAAGTTGCCACTAGGCCACACTGCCCAATGTGAATTGGGGGGTGGTATCACTCCGTCTTATCCTATGGTTCCTTTGCCAATCGTTTTAAACCACACGAGCTCGTTTTTGCATATTCCACACAACAATCATTCAAGCAAGGATAATTCATGAATGACTTTGGGTATGTATTTATATTGCCCTCATACTTTGATTAAGTTGTCAATGCTTTGATTTGAATGCATCACTTCGGTGCTCTAAGGCTTCGAAAGCCTTAATAAAACCCAACATTTGGGTTAAAAACTTTGCACTCAAATATATTTTATTTCTCTAAAACCCAATCTTAGGGTTTTAATCAAATGAACTTTATCCTTTAAAATATAATTATATTATAATTAAAAATTATAATATTTAATTAACTTTTTACCACTTTGCTAAATATTATAATAATTATTATAATATTTTTAACCTTCCAATTCTTCAGATGAATTGCTTCCATGGAGAAGTAAAATAAAATATTTTAACCCATTATAAACTTCCATTAAACTTTGCACTCGAACTGAAGAAGAACTCTCACTGGCATCTTGACATCAATGATAACTTTGGCTTAGGGACTCAAAATTTCCAACAAAGAGTGGATGATATGATGGATGTGCTAGTAGGATAATGGTGTTTCAACAAAATTTATCTATGTAGTGGATACTATAATATTCAAATCTAGGAAAGACATAAATGAAATACCATTTTTAATACAAGAGATGGGCTCTACGAATGGTTGGTGATGTTGTTCAAATTATCAAATGCACCTAGTACTTTTATGGGGATGATGAAAAAAGCACTATGGGAATTTAATGGTAATTTCATGGTTGTGTATTTTTATGACATTCTAATATTTAGTAGGAATGATGAAGAGCACTTGTTGCATTTGAAATTGGTGTTAGAATTATTAAGGAAGGATAATTATGCCAATATGAAGAAGTGTAGATATCTTTAGAAGAGTCTAGTGTTATTGGGATTTGTAATCTCAAAGGATGGAGTAATTATGGAAAAAGAGAAGGTGAAGATAATTTTGGAATGGCCCATTCCAAGAAATATGATAGATGTGAGGAGTTTCCAAGGCTTGATGGCTTTTTACAAGAAATTCATCAAGAATTTTAGTAGTATTGTTGTACCTCTAACAGAGTGCATGAAGGGTAGATAATTTGTGTGGATAAATGCATCAACAAAGAGTTTTGAACTATTGAATAAGAAGGTGTCAGAAGCACCTATTTCGATATTTCTAGATTTTAGTAAACTATTTGAGGTTGATTATGATACCTCACAAGTGGGAATTAGAGTCGTGTTGAGTCAAGAAGGGTAGCTTATAGCATTCTTTAGTGAAAATTTGAATGAAGTAAGGAAGAAATATTCTACTTATGATGTGAAATTATATGCTATTGTGCAAGCATTGAGACACTGGGGACATTATTTTGTGGCTAAAGAGTTTGTGTTATTTATTGATCATGAAGCATTGAGCTATGTAAATATCCAAAAGAAATTAAATAGTAGGTATGCAAAGTGGGTATCATTTTTGAAATAGTATACATTTGTTTTGAAGCATAAGTCAGGTGCAAAATCAAGTTTTTGATGTTTTGAGTAGGTGTATAGTATTATTGACTACTATGGAGCATGAAGTAGTTGGATTTGAGGCAATTAAGAAAATGTATGATTATGATCCAAATTTTGGTAATATTGTGAAGCAGTGTAAGAATATAGTGTTGAGAGAAGCTATTAGTGTTTTTTGTGATTATTTGATGCAAAATGGTTATTTTTAAAGGGGAGTAGTTGCGCATTCTTGTTGATTCAATGAGGGAGAACGTTATTAGAAAACTACATACTAGAGGTTTGGCTAGAAACTTTGGAGAGAGCAAGATTATTGCTCTTGTAGAGGAGAAGTGTTATTGGTCAAAGGTAAAGAAGGAAATAACCAGATTTGTGTCAAGATGCAGAGTGTGCCAAATGGCTAAAGTCCATGCATAGAATACATGGCTTTATATGCATTTTCCAGTTCCTACATAACCAAAGAAAAATTTGAGCATGGATTTTGTGTTGGGGTTGCCTAACACACAGTAGAGTAAGGACTCAATTTTTGTTGTAGTAGATATATTTTCTAAGATAACACATTTTATTGCTTGCCAAAAAACTAATGATGCTACTAGAGTTGTAGAATTGTTTTTTAAAGAAATTGTTAGATTATATGGTATTCCAAAAATGATCACTTCAGTTCAAGACACAAGATTTTTGAGTCACTTTTGGAGGACTTTATTGTAAAAAATGGGGATAAACCTACAATTTAGTAGTGCATATCACCTCAATACTGATAAGTATATGAAAGTAGTAAATAGAAGTTTGGAAAATATTCTAAAGTATATTGTTGGAGATAAAAAAAAATAGTGGGACTTAGCCTTACCCCAAGCTGAGTTTGCATATAATAGTTTGGTCAATAGGTCAACAAGGAAATCTCTTTTTTAGACTATATATTATGAGAATCCTAAGGTTGTGCTAGATTTGATTTATCTACTGATTTAGGGTAAAATTAGCGATGATGTAGAGGCATTTATAGAGCACATGTAGGAATTGGAGGAAGGTGTTAGAAATAAGCTGCAAGATAGTAATTCAAAGTATAAAATAGCAGTAGATGCAAGTAGGAGAACAAAAGTATTTTATGTGGGATAAATGGTGATTTTTCACCTCAAGAAGAAGAGGTTTTCAAAGGGTACATATAATAAATTGAAGTATAAGAATATTGGACCATGTAGAATTTTGAAGAAGAAAGATAACGCCTATAAGGTGGAGTTACCTAATTATTTTGATATTTCACTACTTTTTAATATTTCATATTTGCATGACTTTCATGGGGATGAAGAAGAATTTGAATAAGAAGAGGATGTAAACTAGAAGCAATAGATATCCAAGAAGAAGAAAGAATAAATTATGCAAGTACTTTATAAGAAGACAATCAAAACAAGGTAGGGAAGTTATAGTAACTACTTGGTATAGTGGGAGGGTTTACAATAAGAAGATAATACCTGGATTTCAAAGTTGAAAATGAGGAAAATTTATAGAGGAAAGTTGTAGGAGTTTGATCAGAGGAACTCGTAGGAGCAGATTTCTTTTCAACCAGAGAATGATGTGGGAACCTATCTTGTAGAGGGCATAACTTTTGATCTAACCATCAAATTGGCTTGAGATTTTATGAAGAGCTAGATATTGAGGAGAAAAATGCTTCTAAAAGGTCCTTAGGACCTTTGATCACCTTTTACAAGCATTTTTGGGTAGGCCCTAATTCTTTCATCTAATGCCCTAAAAATGGATTTTAGTGTTATTTAAAGTTTTTGCAAATTACTAAAAATAACAGTTTTTGGCTAAAAAGGACAATTTGCCAAAAATAGTAAATTTCTATATTTAGGATTTTCACGCTTTAGGTTTTCATTTTAGGGGTATATTCCCCTTGTATTACATTTTTTAGTATAGTGGATCCAAGAATTAGAAAATAAATTATTTTTAGGTTTTTGTTTCAATTTGTTGCATGTTTTATGTGATTGGAGGTATTTGTTCTAACCTCTTGCATGTTAGAATATTAATGTGTACTTTTTTTGTGCACGTTATGACATGTTTCCTTGATACTTGTCATGTTCTCATATAGGCCTCATGCTTATATATTATAATTATTATTGTATCAATATAAAATATCATCTCTTTTTAGTCTCAACATTTGGTATCAGAGTGAGATTGGAATTCAGGATTGAGTGGGAGCTTGATTTGAGTGGGAGCTATGATAGAAGATGGGAATTTCAGGGTGTTTGTTCTATTTGGCATAAAGTGACTATGGAGCTTTTTCATGAAGGACTTAAACCCTAGATGGATAATCCTAAGGTTTTCTTTGAGATGCAGGTCAGTGGCAATATTATAGGATGGATTGTGATGGAGTTGTTCAATGATGTGACATCGAATATGGTGGAGAATTTTTGGGTGTGATGCATGATGGAAAAGGGAATGGGGTGCTCCTACAAGACCCTACACTACAAGGTGTTAAAATTTCACCATGTTATTTTGGGATTCATGTGCCAAGGTAGGGATTTCATCTGTGGTGATGGCACCGATTAGGAAGTCCATCTACGATAGCAAGTTCACCAACAATAATTTCACCAAGAAATATATCAAATTGGGAATCCTATCCATGGTGAACGTGGGACCCCATATGAATGGCTTACAATTATTTATCTCTACCAAGAAAATTCCATGGTTGGATGGCAAACACATGGTGTTCAGGTAATTCATTGAAGGTATGGAAGTTGTACGTGTGATCGAGAAGGTCAGATCCAATGGTGGAAAAATATATAAGGAAGTCATCATCACAGAATAAGGGGCATCTGAAGAAATATTTTTGGTCTCCAAATGGATATGGAGGAGGAGGATCAGAAGTAAATATAGCAGGTGACGTGTTACAAGAGGCTTTGATACTTTATTTTAAATATTGTATTGATCATGACTTTGAAAGACCAAATATTGGCCAAGCAGTGTAAGCAATGAGAAACAAGCATGTCTAGGGGGATGTACATGGTACAAATACTATTGCATGATTACGAGATAGATCACATGATGTGATTTTAGTAAATCACATTGTATGGTATGTGGATCTTATCATAGATGGTGATGGTTGTATCATCATGATGCATGGACAATCGTGGAGATGTTGAAATATCATGGATTTATGGTAGGTAATATTGTGTGTTGCTTTTTGATCATAGGAAAAGTGTGTGGATGACACATGTGATGGTTCAAAGCATGGTTACAACAATCTGGAGGAGTTGACATTCCTTTTTTGGCTTGAAGATGTTCTTTGGCATATCTAGCATTTGATACCAATTGTTAGAATTCACTATATAAACAAAAGGGATTCTTGAAGCAAGCAACTTAATAAGTAATAGTAGAAACTATTAACCATCATAGAAGAAGAACATAAACATGCAAGACAAGATAAAACACAACATATAACATGGTTCACCCAGTGTGGGTTACATCCACCAAGAAACACCAGTCCTTTGTATTAGCACCAATACAATATCTGAAGGGAGTAATCCTGCAACACAATAAGCTGCAAATTCCTCTTCAAAACACCAATATCTTCACACAATTACTCTAACAGTAATTCAACATGCAAATATCCGTGCATCAAGCTCTACATTAATCTTATTGCTCTCTCTATAGGATATACACAATCCTATGCACTTCATATAAAAAAAATACAATCCTCTCTACTTGAGGTATTACATAAATAGGTAAACCCAATTACATGCAGACAGATCTCAATGCATAAGATTTTATATAATCTATAGTTGGGTCTCAATGCATGATATTTGATACAATCTACAACCAGGTATCAAAGCATGCAGGTCTCAATCTATATATTAACTCCAATGTCAAGTTCCTAGCCCTTAATTGCGGGATAAAAACATATTTTATCCCTTGGCAATTGTATTTAACTTTCATTGGTCATTCTCTGTAAATTCAAAATTAGTTTCTAATTAGGCTCCATTCCTAACATTACAGCTAGATTTACATCACCCACAAAGAAAAAATAAATAGAAAAAAAAAACCATAGGGATATTAATATGGGAAAACAAAACCAAAAACCATAAGTGTTAACAAGAAGTGGAGCTAAACCCACAAATAAAAAATAATAATAATGAAAATAATATCTCAAAATATTATGGGTATGAATAAGAAACCTAATAAAAGGTATTAATAAAATCTCACATTGTTATGGATAATATATTTATAGATATGGAAACTAGCAACAAATAATCTAGCACTTCACAATATTGAATTTTATCTTGAATAAATTTAAATTTCAAAAGGCATATATATGAAATGATATAAAGGAGTTGATTATGGAAACTTAGCGATGAGGAAGATGGTGAATATCTTTAATAATAAAGGTATATGAAGTATATTTTTTATAGAAAGGCAAGTTGGATAATATTTTTCTTTTGTAATGGGAGTGGCCCCTAATAGAAGCCGCACATAGCTTATTAACAAAAAAAAGGTTTGGGATAGTAATTAGAAAGCATTGAGTTTCACATTCTAAACCAATAATTTTATCAAATGGATGAGCCTTAATAAAATCCCTATCCTAAACCAAGTATTTTATGTAATTTTATGGATGAGCATGATAACTATCATGATTTTAGCTCAATTTTTAATCTTATGGGTGATCCATTATATTTTATATTAGTATTATAAGTGTTCATTTTAATATTTACTAGCATAACTCCTAAAAATGCAAGCTACTTTGTTAGGTATGAATAATAGACTTAGTTTTTCAAAATCATCATCCAACATTTATATTGCCAATGTAATATGAAATTTATCAACCAAGCATTTTAAGGTACATATGCAACATTTAAATATATAGTGATAAGTTAATTGGAAGAAAATATACTAATCAAGTCAAGAAATATAATAATTAAGGGTTAATGGTGCATGCCCTTCTACCTCTAATTTTGAAGGTAAGGGTTTGTGGTTGAGTAATCTCTAAAAAATAAAATGCTAACACATTTAAACTAAGTGATGAAGATTTAAATTCACTCATACACCATAAAAAATATATATAGTGTAAGTAGAAGACAAACAAATATAATCAACACACCCAAGACTTAATAAAAATATCGAATGCAATAATAAATATCTATCAAACTCTATCATATGATTTGTCTATGACCAAATTTAGAAAAATATTTATATGTTCATGATCTAAATAAAATGTATGTCCAATTGGAAATCACTATACCATAAAGGATTATGATGAAAATATCATGGTTATATTCTTGCATAAATGTTTGATTTTCCATTACATTGATTTCATTATCCCTTTTAAATCCTTGAGTTAAACATTTTTCCTCTTTTTCTTAAATATATTATAATTTTTTCTTGGATGAAAAAGAAATTTTATTAATAAAATAATGTCTAATCATACAAAAAAAGTGTGGGTGGGATTAGCACACCCTGTAAACCAACACACTAACCACCGTGGTTAGGAGTACACAAGAGTGTCAAAAATAGTCCACAAAAATCCAGATAACAACCACCAAAATAGTGTCAAATATGTCGACTCATAGCACAGGGCACATTCCCCCAATGCTCCATGAGGGTATGTAAGTACTGTAGCTCCACATGTACTTTTTCAACCTATACTTGAATCTATAACTAGAAATCAAATAATATAGCATATTTATCAACAACAGAGAAGACATGCTCAACATCTTGTTGAGAAATAATAGCTCTATTCTGGGACTTCCAAAGATAAAATAGGGTACCAATTCTAAAGATAAAATAGGGTATCAATTCTTAAAATTTTCCAAACAAAACCCAAGTTGAAGGAAAAAGCAATAGGGTCACCCAAAATAGCATGCACCCAGGTAAAATACTCTTGCATAAAATATTTGAAAAATTCAAGATGTCACTGCCAGGCTGACTGAGCTTGATCACAAAACCAAAAAATATGCAATACATCTTCTGCCTATCTGTAAATCAAGAAAATGGGATTATGAACACCCAAATGCTTGAGCCTATTGCCAATAGGTAACCCCTAGTGCAAGAGGCTCTAAGAAAAAAAACTCCATTTAGATTCAATATAAGTAGCCCAAGCAATCTGAAACCTCTTATTCCATTGGGAGGGAAGAGAGACTAAGTCCCATCTCATAGTGAGCTTATCAACCATTAGAACTTGCAAGGTGAGCCATTTATAACCTATATGAGATTTATATTGCAAAATAAGAAGATACATAGACCAAAACCAAGACCACCAGGGTTTTTAAAAATTCTTATGTAGTTTACACCAAATAGAAAATGGAATACTATCAATAACCACCTCATAAGTATCTCTATCACCAAGATTTAAATTGTGAATTTGATGAAAACTTTACCAGGGTATCCAACTCTTGGTATGTTGGGAGAAGAAATAAAAAATGGAAGCAATACCATGCTTATAGAACCTCTGTGCTCTGATCCACTGCACCAGAGCCAGGGGAGATCCATGACAAGTGATAAACGAAGACCACCAAATATTCATGGAATGAAAAGAGGCACTTGCTTTGCGAAAACTCCCTTTCCAAATGATCCAGGGTTTGAAAGCCTTGTAGGCTTTCCAAATACTCTAAATTATAAAAGAACCTTTAACTTTAACATGGATAGGGGTAGTAAGAATGGATTGTAATCCCATCCCTTTCCAAAATTTCTTCCCCTGAAGTAAACCAGAAGAAATGCAATGCTTGACCAACACTTTCCAAGATTCATTCCCAATTAAATATTGGGTGATCCATTTAGCACAAAGGGCAAAACCTTGACGGTGACAATCAAACAAACCCATGCCTCCACAGTCTTTGGGAAAACAAAAAATTTTCTAGGCTACCCGATGAAAACCAATATTTCATTTATATATTTAGATATTCTAGATCTTAATCAAAGTTATACATGTAAGACTTTTAAAAAAAAAATAACCTACTATAGGACATCCATTTTGGAGAACTTTGGGTCCTAATTTTGGATTGACCATTATTAAGGAGGGCACATATTAAAATAAAGGATTTTCAATATGAGCTTGAACATACTTCTCAAAATATATAATAAGGTTTATAATCTATTTGCAACTAATTATTATATTAGAATCATATATACAATCATTCCATCATATGAGAATATTTTTATCCTTTTGTAACACATAAAGTTGCCACATAGTTGCATTCCTCATCCCAAACATAATATTCAAATCTCCTTTTAAAAGCAAATGCCAACAACCTAAATGATATATAGTACAAGAAAAATTAAATGATCCATTCTACGCATCTCTATTATTTTTTGTACAAATATACTCTCTAATCCTAACACTATCAAAATGTTATACATCCCAAACTCAGTTCAATCCCAAGGGAAATTTTGTTATTCCAAATAATACAAACACCAAAAGCATACTATTCCTAAATTCCCTTTTTGTTCTCACTACCACATAATTATTGTATTTTCATAGGTATTATGAACTATATTGTCTAGAACTTCTATATTGAATAAAAGGACTATTTCCCTCTTTGTCAATGCCTCTTCTATCACATCCTCAATAGAGAGTAAGAATATAAAAAAGCCTAAAAATATAACAATTTCATCCACTAAAGAAAACCTGATGTAGAGATATCATTAACTCACAATAAATAAATTCAAGAAAAAATGCACAAAGAATAACTAATAAATATTTTTAAATCAAAGTTTGTTCCTCTTAGCCAAGTACAAGGTTATCATTTAATAATTAAGCATATATGATTCTTTACATGACTAATTTTTAAGTATCCTTTTGACCTTTAGTACATTGAGAAAACATAGCCATGTCTACCCTCTCCAACAATCACTCCAACATCTAGTCTCTCTCCTTCCTCTCTATTGCTCACATGCCACAAGGTGGCATATAATACCTTAATAAATAGGAAGAAAGAAAAAATATTAGATAAGAAGTAACCATGGTAGCACCAACAACACATGGATGTATACTAAATTCATTAAAAGGAAACTCATGTTTGATGTAGGAGCATCCAAGCAATGAAGGTAAAAGTAACAGTTTTGAACAAGTATTATAGTAACCATCAAATAGTAGGAATATAAGGTCACAAATCCATATTTGTTGTGTGAGAGATACGGTGAGATGGAATGGTGTGCCTAGAAGAAGAGATAATGTCATGAGGGAGAGAATAGAAATATGAGGAAGGGAAAAAGAAAAGCAATTGATAGGAGAAGAGGAGAAAAGAGAAAGAGAGAGAGAGAGAGAGAGAGAGAGAGAGAGAGAGAGAGGACATAAATAATGGAAATAAAAGGATAATAGAAAATGGATAGAGGTTGAAATGCATAAAAACAATTCTAGTTGAGTACTAAGAACATGATAGGTGAGTTTGTTTAAGCATATGCATTCTATAAATCCATTCTATAATAAGCCATTTTTGTATAGGAGTAATAAAATTGCATCGTTTTCAACTATTTATGTACATATGTGAAAGATAATATTGTAGGTATTGTGTTGTATCATTAATTATATGTAGGTTGTGACTATAATTTTAGTGTTACCAAAGTATAGCTACCATGCAAAAGAAGAACATTAATACTATTCAAGGGAGACTTGGCCAATAAGTATCACTTGGGTGATGTACAGGGAGGTTGTTCAAGTAAAGAACTAGGGACTAGAGTGTCATTCAATTCAATTGTAGGATTTTCCATTCAAGGTAATGTAGTGGAAGTGTAGTACAAAGGGAAAAATTTGCTCTTATGAATCCCTAACATGCATGTGATAATTTTAATTTAGCTCACTATTGTCATTCAATAATGTTGTCTAGGTAGAAGTATCATGCAAGACATTATCATTCAATTAAAAGCATGGATGTCACTCAAAAGGGAGTATATCCTCTCATAGTATTACAATCATAAGACATGATTATATTGTAGTGTTGGCATCTTTAGTAACTCATTGAGTATGGTGTTGAGTGAATCCATCATGAATGATCCATTTAAGTGTTTGTTATCATAAGGATCCCATCATGATAATAGTATTCCATCCAAGTGTAGGAAGTAAATTATTTTATGTCTACATTGTGTTGTATATTGAAGTGTGTCATCTTAAGGAACTGCTTGTTGGCTTTTAAGCCTTACTATCATAGAAGATCACAGGTCTCTTAATAAATAAGACACAATATTGAAAAGTATAATAATATAAATGAGCAATCTAATATGTATATTAAGGCCAATATAATAATGAAATAACACTCACTTATAATATCAAATATGAATATAAATGGAAATAATTATTCATGAACATTTATGAAGAATACTTACAATATTAATTTCTCAAACTCTATATACATGCTTTATTCACTTTTCTATATATTTCACTTGCAATCAGATTCATTCGTGTTTGATTGTATGGAGCTTTGTCTCCATAATATAGACATAGTAATATGACTCTTCACATACTTGACTATTTCTCTCCATATGACAACTCCCATGACCTTTGGCTTATCATCTTGCCACTTGTATACTAGACTCTTCATTATCTTCTTACATGCACACTTGAGTCCATGACACTTGCACACTTCTATATGAATCTTACTCTCCTACATGCACCCCTAGTATAGGACACTTGTCCATATCCTCTCTTTACATATTTTTACACTTACATACACGAAACTTGTGTATATTGTCTCAATACACACTTGCACTCTAACTTAAATGACACATGCATTTCATGCATGTGTCACTTACATAAAAGAGTAAATATAAATCACTCACCTAAACTATAGACTCAACCCTAATCTATTACATTTTTACATACGTACCATGAAGGTACCATCGGGGTACATAGCATGTACCAAATAATGTAATATTCCTCAACACCCCCTTGTAATACATTATTTGGTTATTTATAACTTTACTCTTCAATCATGGTCTTCAATTTTTAATCTTCAATATTTATAGGATATTGCATTAATCATGATCCTCTACTTCTCTAGAATCATCTTCATTATCTTGAATCTTGGGTTAATCCATTTTTCATGTTTTTTTAATAATATTGGACTATGCTTAATCCAATTTCCTATTTCATGTCTTTTTGAAAAATCATGTAGCTTATAATTTATTTGAAATAGATGTTTAATAATATATTAAGAGAATCCCATAATATCTAAGGCAAATATTCCATTCTTTATTTGACCTTGTAGCTTCAGTTTATCTTTGATTCTTGATAATTCATTTTCTATGTTCATTTATATATTTGAATTCAACTATTCTTTGTCAACTAATTGAACTGAGATACGATTAGTTGATAATCTAGGAACATATAAAATGTTTTCTAGCACAAAATCTGAAAATGGTATGCTAGGTATTACTGTTATAGCTCCTTGAACTTTATACATCTTATCATCTATAATTTTTAGTGAAATATGATATTTGACCTCTAAATATTCAAACCAATGTAAGTTTCTAGTCATCTAGCACCTAAATCTATATACCAAACATCTTTTTCTCCTTGTATTTTTTTATGTGATTCAAGTGATATTATCTCACATATTTGATAAGAATTTTTAAGAACTCTTTTATGATTTTGCTCTTTGAACTCAAAAGATTGTTTTTGATACAATTTTTGTTTTGAAATTTTCCTCTCATATAGTATGGTCTTGCACTTTGATAATTTCTCCTATACTATGATGTTTGAAATTTATCCATTTTGTTAAGTTGAAATCCTTATATATCCTAAGTTAAATATGCACTAAAATATGAAATTTTCAAATTTTAAGTTTTCTAAACTTTTGATGTAGAAATCCTTTTAACTCCCTAATATATTAAATTTGCAAAGTTTCAAATTTCAATTTTTTTCAAAATCTTCAAAATTTTTAAAATATTTAAATAACTCCAAATAAAAAACTTCACTCTTCAAAAACCTAAAATATTAAAATCTTAAATCCTTTTAACTCCAATAAACTTTAATTCACAAACCTTTTAAAATTTCTAATCTTAAACCCTTAACCATACTTAAAATCTTTAAAAACTTCAAATCTTATAAAATATTAAATCTAAGTGGTAAACCTTATCACTCCATATCTAAAAACATAAATTCAAATTAAATTTGGTTTTTAAAAAATCTTAATTAAGGATGTCTAAACCTTATTACTCCACCTAACTTTTCAAAAGCCAATTTGAATTTATTTCCCTCCAAAACTTTATTCTACACCAAGAATAGAATGCAATGCCTAAAGACATTAACTGGGTTGGCCTAGGAGTATTTCACTATCATATTTAGGAGAACGTGATTGCTAACATTAATCAAATGATATTCTACATTCATTTTTGCTTCTTCTCTCCTATGAATAATGTCAAATGTATTTTCTAATGTGAGAAAAATAGCTTCTCTAATGGAACGACTCTCCTCTAGAGGTTCCTAAACTTCTCTCCTTTGCTTTTATAATGGTGGTCAAACATCTCTTGTGGCCAAAAATATCTCTTCACTAGAGATGGCCAAGCATATTTCTATTTTAGTGATGGAAAAAATTCTCTACTTTACTTATGGCCAAATATATCTTCATTGATAGTGTCCAAATATCTCTACTCTAATGGTGGCCAAATATCTCTACTCTAATCTCTTGTCTCTCTTCTAGTGGTGGTTGAATCATACTTGCTCTAGAGGTGGCCAAATGTTGTTTGATCTCTAGTCTACAACACATTTTGCTTTAATCCTCTACTTTTGGAGAATGGAATGATCTATCCTTAGATAACATCCTTCTAGACTGCTATATTCTTTTAACAACAACCTTTTTTAATCATAAATTTGCTTTGGATAATGTCTTTGTATCCTCTAAACAATTCTCTAGCATTCCTCTTTATAGTATACTTTTTCATATACTTGGTCTTTTACTTTGTATTTTATTATTTTGATTTCCTTATGCAAGCCTTTTTCTTTATATTGGATGCTTAGACCTCTTCTCTATGCTACTACTTAGGTTTCTTATTCAATGTAGGCTACTTGGATATCTTTATTTAATGTTGGCCTCTTAAGCATTTTATTTAATGTAGGAATATTGGTCCTCTTATTTAATGTGAATGATAGCTCCGCCAAATATATATAGATGCTCCTTGCTTAATATATCTAGATTTCTATTCTCTACTATAGAATAAAACTCTTTAAAAATATATGTCAAGGCCAAGACTGGTATTGCTTCAGTCAACCTGATGTTCCTAGTTTTTTGAATAATTAAAAGTTCTCTATACTTCTATTTCTCTTTATATTTAGAGGCTTCTTCTCTATACTTCTCAGTACTCTTCTTATATTTTTATGCTTATGTATACTACTACTTCAAATATTTGAACTCGGTAAGCTAAAATGCTTCTTTACCCATATAGGAAGCTATGATGCTTCTCAATCTACTATAGTCTTCTACCAATGTTTGAAATATTCTTAAATGTCTTAGGTCACACCTAAGAACCAAAATATGATTCTCCTATTTTCTAGAGAACCCAATATCAATGCCAAGGTGACTATGAATGTCCTTGAATGACTAAATTTCTCTTTATTTGGTTCTTTCTCAAATATTTAGTAGTTATTATCCTCTTCTTCTCTAGATAATCCTTAATATTATCAAGTTAACTTTAAATATCCCCAAATTTACAGTGTTATTTTGAGTTGGTTCTTTATTTAAATGCCTAAATTTTCTCTGAATTTGACCCTTAATCAAATATTAGCTAGGTCCTAGTCTTCATTGGTTTTCATTCAACCAATTGGAAATACCCTATAATTCAAATCAGGGTGACTATTAGGGTTATGCGTAAGGTGTCAGCCCCAAAATATATTTATAAAAATTTGGCGAATCGGTTTCAAAATCCAAGTGAATAGTTTCGAAACACATTTAGAAGGTTCACTATTATTAGGGGTAATGTTGAAAATTTAAACTTAAAATGGTCAAATTATTATAAATTTGGGGTGAATCAACCAAAAAAAAAATTGCACCTAGAAATTTTTGGCTAATGGACCCTAGTAAAGGGTCCCAAATATTAGCCAATTCCAAAATTTGAAAATCCTATTATTATCCAATTTTGCGAAAATAGCCACTATGCATAACCCTGGTGACTATTACTTGCCCCCTCAATATCTGCTTAATTATACCTTTTAGAAATAGAGTCCAAGTCTTCACTACTTTCAAACTAGATAGACTTTAAATTAACTCTATCAAGAATGGACAAAATTAAATGATGGTGGACCTGATAAAATAACTCTATAAAAAATGTATAAATTTAGGTGGTAGATCTAATACCATTGTTGTCTTTTAAGCCTTACTACAACATAATATCATAAGTCCCTTAATAAATAATCCATAGTATCAAAGGTCAATATATCAATATTGAAGATTCGAATAATATAAATGAGCAATATAATATGTATAGCAAGGCCAGTATAATAATGAAATAACATTTACTTATAGTATTAAATATGAAAGTAAACAACAAAAATAAATCATGAACATTCATGAAGAATATTTACAATATTAATTGCTCAAAATCTATACATAAGCTTTATTCACTTATCTATATCTTTCTCTTACAATCAGATTTGTATGTGTTTGATTGTATGGAACTTTGTATTCATAATATAGACATAGTAATATGAATCTTTACATACTTGACTATTGCTCTCCATATGATAGCTCCCACGACTTTTGGCTTATCATCTTGCCACTTGTATACTAGAATCTTCACTCTCTTCATACATGCACACTTGACTCTATGAAACTTGCATGCTTCTACATGACTCTTACTCTCCTACATGCACTCCTAGTACAAGATACTTTTGCACATCCTCTCTTTACATATTTTCATAACTTACATACATGACACTTGTGCACATTCTCTCAATACACTCTTGCACTCTAACATACATTACACTTGTGCATTTCTTGCACATTGTACTCTTACATGACACTTGTGAATTTCTTGTAAATTAACACTTACATAAAATGGTAAATATAGTTCACTCACCTAAACTATAGACTCAATCCTAATATATTACATATTTACAATTGTACCATGAAGGTGCAATGGGGGTATATTAGCATGTACTAAATAATGTAATATCCTTCAACACTACCATCTTGGATGAGGTTAAATTACACCTTTAAATGAATTATTTGTATCAAGTGAGATCTTCATGAGGAACTATTGTCTTGAGGAATCATCAACTTGTCCTTTCCATCTCATTTTATTATCATAAATAACATCGTCTTGTGAAATGGAATATTTCCATCATGAAGGAGTGTCATCATTAGAAGTTGTCAAATAATTACCATAGGAGAGCCATCACAAAGGAGTGTCATATCAAAGGAATGTCATATTGTAGATATATTAATAACTTGTTGTCTTGTACTCTCACCATCTCAAACAATGTTATATTATGCAGTAGATATTACCATCTCATAAGACTACCATCACAACACTCTATTTTTTCATTTTGAAACTTTTTTGATCATGTGTGATTATCATGCATCTTGCAATTTTATATAGATTGAACAATTTATTGCTTGATAAGGTCATCCTTAGGTGAATTCCATTCAATTATCTACATCAATTTTTGTAAAAATGGGTATGTAAACTATATTATAACCAAAATATTATACATAATTTAGATTGCATCTAAAATTTTATTTTTTGATTTTTCTATGCCAATAATACTATCCATTATGTTGCTTCTAAGTAACACAATTTGTAGCCTCAATTGTTATATACATTCTTAAACTTATTTCCATCCCCACGTTTACAATAACTAAAGGTAGTGAGTTATTCCATCACTACCCATAGCCACTATCATGCCTTACCTTTACATAGGATAACAAACATGCAAATAAATATTTACATAAATAAGATTTCCTAGATCGGATTGTTTCATGATATAGGTATTAATATTAAATAAAATCCTCCATAATGGATATTCCACCTCATATTCCAACAAATTATGAACTAAAAATATATTACAATGATAGGAAACAAAAATAAAGATCCACACACCAAAAGCAAAAGGATCCACAAAGGAATCATAGGTAGTCAAAAATAACATTAATACTTGATGAGGAAGGTGCATACTAAAGTGGATCAAAGAATAGTTTTATTGAATACCATCACCATAAATTCCATCAATACGTGTGCCAATATTATGACCCAATAGCACAACCTACAAACATACGAAATCCCATGAAATTCATATCTTATCAAAATAGTATAAATACCATTAATTCCTAGAACTGTGTTGCATATTATATGTATAATATACTTTCAATTATCGAATTATTCTATTTTTCCATTAGGTAACACTTCTATTATGATGTATTTGTTTTCAATCATGTATGTTATGGTTTTACTTATACCCTAGATGTCCCTAGCTACCATAATGCTTATCAATTTTGATGAATGTAAGATACTTATAACATCCCTTATATTTGAATTAATTCGATTAGATATGACAATGACTCCCACTGTTTCTCCATTAGTTACAACCAACACTCTTTCTATGGATTCCTTTTTTATATACTTGAGATGTTTATCAATATATTCTAGAATATAAATGTTAGATGTTGCCATCATTTTCCTATTTTTAATAACTACTTGCATATTTTTATTAAAGGTCTTGATGCTCTAATATGTTATAGTTTTGGAATATTCTAATTATAATAATGTGGATTTCATCAATATCTCATTTTTGTTACTCATTTTTTCACATATTCATTTTTTTTCTTTGCTAGAGAATGTTCAATATTGGTCTACACTTAGTAAAATTAACCCAAATTTTAAAGATTCCATTTCTTACAAACTTCATAGGTTATAACAATATGTTACTAAGATGCATGGAATTCACAACCTATATTCTAATGGTGGTATAGACATGCTAGCTTTTGATGTTATATATTTAAGAAAATGCAACCACAAGAACTTAAAATGAGCATGCAATATTAACTATATGATGATGATAATATACTAAGTAGGAAAAATTTATAATAAACTTATGCAATGACTTATAAATATTCCATCAATTAAATCTCACAAAAAATGATGTTCATACAAAATATGAAGATCTTAAACGCTCCATGCTTCATACAAGTTCTACATTGTGTCTAACTCTCCTATCTATTATCCAATTTCCTTTATGCTCACTCTCTGCTCTATCACTCTATGAAATGCCTATATATAAAGAGATATATCTCTTGACCTTTCACCTACCTATGACTCTTCATCTTCATATTCTATGACTCATGTACATGTAGACTACATGCACATTTACATTATCAAGTACATTGCACATTCTAACACTTGTGCATTTATTACATTGCATAAAGTAAATAATTAAATTCTAATCTAAGAAAAACTTCCTAATCTAAAGATGTACCCAAGGTGGTACATTGGCATGTACCAAACATTGTAATATATTCCAATAGCCCCATATATTACATTATTTGGTTATTGAAGACTTTAGTCTTCAATATGGATCTTCATCTTTCAAATGTTCTTCAGTTTGATCAGGGTCTTTTTCTTCTTCTTTAATTTGTAGATGGCCAAGTAGTCCATAGTTGTTTTGTCCTCTCATATTTCTCGAATATTTTATTTTCCCATAGACTTTTATGATATATGGATTTTCCCTTTTTGCAATTTGTTCCTCAAAAAATTTATTAGCGTTGTTTTAAAATACAACTATGTCTTTTGAAATCTCAATTGTGTACAGAGCATATTGTCACATCTCACCTTGATCGAACCCTTGTGCTTGGAAAAGAAAAATAAAAATAATGCTTAGTTTGTGAAGGCATAGAAAATATTGGAAATTTGTAAGGTTTTAGAAATTATGGTGATTTATTTAATATTTTTGAGAATGCACCCTAGAAAATAAACAACATATATTTTAATAGAAAAAGGAAATTTTCTTGTGAATTTAATTATTAGTATGCTTTGCAAACTAGTATAGTGTTAAAATATTTTGGAGAAGTATTTTGGTTCTAAAATACCATTAAGAGCTATGAGGAAAAAAATATGTACCCTCAATGCTCTAGAAATAATTTAAAATTATTTTAGTCACTCTAAGTCTTCAAAAGAACTATTGCTGCCATTTGTTTGCATCATGTCCTCAAGTCCTCAAAAATATTATGCCTCTAATTTGCATGCATTACCACATTAGTGGTTCTAACTACCAAAATGACCTCCCCAATAGGTACTTACCTAGAATTCCCTTCACCATTTTAAGAGGCACTCCCTAAAGGCTATAAAAGGTCACCTTGAGAAACCAAAAGGGGTCATGAAAGGAGGAATCCTGAAGAAATATTGGTAGGAAAACTTGGGCTTAGGGATTATGCTCTTTACCCTTTGGTAAATCAGAAACCAAACAACCTTAAGTTTTAGAGACATTTGGTAAAGGTATTTATAGAAGGGAGGTCAAACAAAGAAAACTAGACAGAGAAAGGTTTTAGGGAGCTAGAATTATTCAAGTCATATCCTTCCTCATAACTATGTTGGATTGTCTGTGTAATACTTTAGATTGAATATGAATATGATTATTGATATTGGAATGTTTTGTATGCCTATGTGATTAAATATATTGAATGTGACTAAACCTAACCCCTATCAATTAGGTTGGAGGTAGGACTACATTTGTTGACTAATCGATATCCGTTGATTATTTATTATAGGCCATGATTGCATCTATTTATTAATTAATACAGACCATGATTTCATCTATACATGACTACCCATGAATGCATCTATGGATTAATTAATACAAACCATGATTGCATCTATATATGACTGCATTTATTGAATAATTAGTATGAACCATGAATGCTTCTAACAACTAGTTAGTATGGGTCATTGTTGCTTGGATGTACAAATATTTATGGATTAATCAGTACCCTTGTAGAGCAGGATCACGTTCCTCAAAATATTGTTATTAAACTTGATTAGGGAAACCAATCAACCCAAACTAAACGTAACTATGCTCCTAGGAATCTAAGGATCGCTATGCAGTTGAATCAACACCACCAATAGATCCACCGCTTGATGGTTATCATGTTAATAGTGCATGAGCACTTTTAAGGAGACTTTTAACCACACCATATTAAGTGTGGGATAATGCTTTATGAACAATTAGAAAAACATGATAAAAAAGAGATGTATGCCTCATCATAGAGATACTAGTACATCAAGGAGATTATCATCCATATCTGAAGGACTTCTAACTATCCACTATGTGTGAACATCGTAAGACACACCATAAAAAAATTAGTCAATCATTGAAAGAATGTCGAGTATGATGAGAGGATGGCACATTCAAAGTCAATATCTATTGTGTCTACTAACCAAAATATAGGTCTTACGCATTTAATGTTGTTGTGGATAGAATCAGTTATATGCGGAGAATGTTACCCCCCTACACGATGCAGGTGCATCAACCCTCTACCTCTTCATCTATAATATAGGGATCATCATCTGGATTACCATGTCATAGTCGAAAAACACTCTGGTGAATATCACTATATGACTGTAAGCTGCAAATCAATGACATAGACATGTATACTTCATAATCTCAATCACCCTGTGCATGATGGCAACATTTGGAAGGATCTAGTGGGAGGAGTCAAATGGATTCCCAAACAATTATTGGAAATATGAGCAAGATTTGTTGTCATTGATGTCAAGAGTCAGTTTCAGTGAGCAGTGCAAAAGGAAGGATGTCAAGAGTCAGTTTTAGTAATCAGTGCAAGAGAAAGATTGCTTCTAGGCCTAAGGAAAAATAATATTATAATATTCCTATTATAATATTCAAGGTGGTCATATGAGGTCTAAAGAGCAATAGGAAGGCCCAAGAAAAATAATATTATAATCTTGTATTATAATATTAAAGGTCTAAGGTTAAGACCTAAAGATTTAAATTAATTATAAATTAATTATAATAATTTCATTATAAATTAATTTATAACTTAATTTAATTAACTTTAAAGTTATTAAATTAATTATAATAAATTATAAATTAGTTTATGATTTAATTTAATTAAATAACCCTAAGGTTAGGGTTACAAGGGCAAGCGACTAAGTTAAATGGCATCGACGTCGACTAATATTCTCATCCGTCGACGTGCCAAGAAGGACAACACATTGGTATAAATACCATGTGCTTTGGAAAACCCAAAGTCACCTTTGATTGAATCTTTGTGAGTGCATGCAAAAATTTGTGAACTGCGTGGAAGAAGAGGACAAGGTTTTTGCTTACGTGGTGGTCATCGAAGGCATAAGAGGAAGGAGGCTTGGAGCCTCATAGCCAACCATGGTGGTTGGGCTAGTGGCAAGTGGTTGTGTGCTTAGGGCGCTAACAGGTGGGAAGTCCCACGATCAAACCCGATGGCTGCGTTTTGGTAGAGATTCGCATTTTGGTTTTGGCGCCAAGGCAAAGCAATAAAGTGCACGAGGCGCTTCTTGCTTCTAAGGTGAGCACCTAGCTCACGTGGCACGTGGGCCACGGCTAGGGCATTGTGGAGGCGCAAGCGGGAGTTCGAATCCCATCGAAGGCAAAGGTATTTAATTTTTGAAAATTAAATTGCTTCTAAGGTTTAAGGTGGCATGATTAATTTTTGTTAAAGGGGAGTTATAAGGTTTTTAAGGATTAATTATTTTATTGTGATTTTTGATAAATTGAATTGAGATAGGAGTTATAAGGTTGGAAAAGAAAATTATATTTTATGATTGGGATAAGCTATGATGTATTAAATATTTTGAGAAAAGAGTTAAGGTGTTCATAAAGAAGATTATTGTGATTCTTTTCTTTAAACAAATTGTTGGCTTATATTTTGAAGTGTGGAGATTATAAGGTGTAATAGAGATTTATTGCTATGTATGGTGAAATATTTTGAGGGATCATTTGAGTGAATTTTTTAGAAGATATTGCTACCTAACCTTTGAGATTGGCAAAGAGTTGATTGTGATTGAGATAGGTGTTTGAGGTCAAATCTTCTTCAAACAAAAGGTATGGGCACATCTTCCTTGTGAGTGATTGTTGGATGTTGTGAATGCTAAGTTGGAGTGAAAAGGATTGTTTGATAAGCATTGTTGAGTTTGGTTTTGAGATATCCAATATTGATTGATGTGGGTTTTCTGGAATGAAAGTTGATACTAGAAACCTTGTTTGATAAGCATTGTTGGAAATATTGAGTAAGCTTTCATATGCTTGATTAGGGTTTGTGAAAGATCATGAGTATCATTGTTATGTGAAGTTGAGAACTATATTGAACTAGGTATTGTGAAATATCATGAGTATCATTGTTATGTGAGGTTTGTTTGATAAGCATTGTTGAATAAGCTTTCATTGAGTGATTGGTTGAGTGGAGTTGATTGAGCTTAGTTGATTGGAAGTGTTGAAGTGATAGTTCAAGTTATATGAAACAAATTGTTCCTTTCTAATTTGAGAAAAATATTGAGTTGATTTTTGTATGCAAGTTTTACAATTAACTTAAACAACTTTTGTGAAATCTTGAGAGCTAATTTGAGTAAGATTTTGTAAAAGCTTAAGGATAGATTTGTGTGAGATTTTATGGAAGCTTACAAGCAGGTTTAAGGCAAGTCTTGATAAATACTTGTGGATAGATTTGAGGTAAGTCTTGGTGAAGACTTGTTGAGCAGATAGACAAGTTCTAGAGAGAACTTGTTGAGCAAATTTGAGATAGAGATTGAGCAGACTTGTGCTAGACCAATGGACAGTTTTTAGTGCAGATTTGAGATAGATATTGAGCATATTTGTGCAAGGTAGAGGATAGTGTTTAGTATAGATTTGAGATAGAGAACATAAGAGAGTAAGCATAACTTTGGAGGTGATAGAGCAGAGGATAATAGTCTCTAGTGGATAGAGATCCATTAGCCAGGATAGTGAGGATAGAGATCTTCTAAGTGAGGACAGAGTCTTCTATGGAGAGAGATCCACAAGCCAATGTAATGGAGGTAGTAGTCTTCTAAGAGGATCACCAACCAGAGTAGAGGAGAAGGAGTTCTCCTATGGATAGAGATCCATAAACTTGATTAAGGGATTGGTGTCTCCTTTGGATAGAGGTCCATAAACATTGTAATAGGGAAAGGATTCCCAAGATAATTTATTGAGAAAATTTTATAAGGAATATTTTCTCCATGGAGTAGCCCACATTGGGTGAACCATGTTAAATCATGTCTCTCATGTGTGTGATGCTTTGTGTAATGTTTACTACTTTAATATTATTGATGTTATCATATGGATTGAAAAGTAAAAAATTTTATCTTATACTGTTCACCCCCCTCTCAGTATAAGCACATGTTCTTCAATTGGTATTAGAGTGGGTCTCTCCATGAAAAGACTAACAACTTGGAGGAAGATCCATCAAAAACACACATGACTTCAGAGAGTGAAGAAGAGACCATGTTTGACATAAAAGAGGAATTCTTTGTTGCTCTCAGGAATCTTGAAAAGGTTAGAAATAAGAACTCAAGTTTGAAGGATCAAATTCAAGAGGATGAAGAAGCAAGGATAGAACTTCTACAGAGTCTCACAGAACTCAAGATAAAGGTAGAAGAGGGAAATAAAATTGAATAAGATATGACAGATCTATTAAGAGCAAGAGAAACAGAATGTGAAATATTGGAAGCAAAAATTGTTTATCTAAGGAATGAAGTTGAAAAGACCAAGGTACTACAAGATATAAAGTTTGGGAAATAGAAAGAGGAGTCAAGTCTTCAAGAAGTAGAGACTTCAAACAAAGATAAGCAAGTGACTTATACTCTAAAAGGAAAAGACATCAAGAAAGAAGAAAGCAAAGAAGAACCATGGACAAAGGTTAATTACAACAAAAGGAGAAGCACTCGACCATATTTTCCAAGGCATTCAAACAGGTTACATACTCTCTTCCATGGCTATTGCTTTTCATGTAACAAATATGGTCATAGAGTTGTACATTGCACTGGTTATGTTAAAAAGGATGTAAATAGAAATTTCAATTCTTTTGCACCTCTTATGGATAGTGATGTTATATGTTATAAGTGCAATAATATTGGGCACAAGGCTAGATGGTGCAAAATGGTATTGCCTAAGTCAAGTAAAAATAATACAACTTCAACAATTAGGAAAGAAAGAAAAGGGGATGAAAAAGCTAGATCAATGTTAGTTCAAACAACTCTTCATGCTCAGGATAAAGAAGAACAATGGTTTCTTGATAGTGGTTGCTCTAGACACATGACAGGAGACAAAGACAAATTTCTTGTACTCAAAGAAACTAATAGAGGATCAGTAAGTTTTGGTGATAATGGATCAAAAAAAATTTATGGAAAAGGAACTCTGAGTTTAGATAATGGGAAAACAAGAATAGAAAATGTACTATATGTCAAGGGGTTAAGACACAATATGCTAAGTGTAAGCCAACTTTGTGATCAAGGTCATATGGTTACATTTCACCCAGATAGATGTGAGATAAGAAAGTCAAAAACTAGAAAGTTCATTGCAAATGCAAGTAGAACTCCAAACAACCTCTATATGCTTAATGAGATTAAAGGAGAAAAGTGTTTTCTATCACAAGAAGATGAGAGTTGGTTGTGGCATAGAAGAATGGGTCATTTGAATTTTGAAAACATAGTCAACATAAGCAATAAACAGGTTGTCAGAGATTTACCCAAGCTAAAAAGGCCACAAAACACAATTTGTGCACCTTGTCAGCATGGAAAGCAAACTAGAACAAGTTTCAAATCAAAGGGATATATGTCATCTGAGCCATTGAAACTAATACATACTGATCTATGTGGTCCTACCAGAACATAGAGTATTCAAGGTGAAAGTTACTTCATATTGTTTATAGATGATTACTCCAAAATGATTTGGGTAGCCTTCCTAAAAGATAAGTCAGAAGCATTTGGTAAATTCAAGGTATTTAAAGAATGAGTTGAAAATGAAACAGGTAAGAGGATTAAGTGTTTGAGATCAGACAGAGGAGGAGAGTTTACCTCAAATGAATTTGTAGATTTTTGTGAACAACATGGAATCAAGAGAGAATACTCAGCTACAAGAACTCCTCAACAAAATGGAGTAGTTGAGAGGAAGAATAGGACTATTGAGAATATGGCTAGAGCTATGTTAAATGAATCCAAGATTTCAGATGGCTTTTGGAGGGATGCAGTCGACACAACAGTTTATATCATCAATAGAGCTCAAATAAGAGTAAACCATCACAAGACTCCATATGAGCTTTGGAAGGGAAGACCAGCCACTGTGAAACACTTCAAAGTTTTTGGAAGCAAGTGTTACATAAGATGGGAAGAGCAAAACTTGGGCAAGTTTGACCCAAGATGTGATGAGGGTATTTTTCTTGGTTATTCTACTAAGAGCAAAGCCTATAGATGCTACAACAAAAGGACACACACTATTGTAGAAAGTATAAATGTAACAATTGATGAGAAGATAGGATTAAGAGAACCAATTCAAGAAATTGTGTATCAAGAAGATGGAAGTTGTCAAGAGGAGTTTCATGAGGAATCAAAAGAAGAAGAGGAAGAAACACAAAGACTTCTTCCTAAGACTCCATCCAGGTATGTACAAAAACATCATCCAAGAGAGCTAATCATTGGGAATCCAGATGAGAGACAGACAAGGAGAAGGGTAATAACATCAACTCAACAAGCAAATTTTTCTTTATTATCTAAAATTGAGCCAAAAGACTTCAATGAGGCAAGTGAAGATAAGTTTTGGATTAAGGCAATGGATGAGGAATTAGATCAGATAGAGAAAAGTAAGACTTGGGAACTTGTTCCATGACCAAAAGATAAAAATGTGATTGGCACTAAATGGGTATTCAGAAACAAGTTAAATGAAGATGGTCAGGTAGTCAGAAATAAAGCAAGGTTAGTGTGCAAAGGTTATGCACAGGTAGAGGGAATTGAATTTGATGAGACATTTGCTCCAGTTGCATGACTTGAAGCTATCAGAATATTCTTAGCCTTTTCAAGCTTCAAAAACTTCAAAGTATATCAGATGGATGTTAAATCAGCATTTCTAAATGGTGTTTTAGAAGAAGAGGTTTACATTGAGCAACCAGAAGGTTTCAACTTGACTGATAAATCAGACTATGTATGCAGATTGAAGAAAGCACTTTATGGACTAAAGCAAGCTCCTAGAGCTTGGTATTCAATATTGGATAAGTACCTACAGGAATAGGGTTTCAGGAAAGGAATAGTGGACAATAACTTATACATCAAAAATGAAGGGAATGACTTACTAATTGTGGTTGTTTATGTTGATGATATCATTTTTGGAGGAAACAATGATAAGATGTGTCAAAAATTTGCAAAGAGCATGCAGAATGAATTTGAGATGTCTATGCTTGGTGAGTTGTCCTTCTTTCTTGGACTTCAGATTTCACAATCAAGAGAAAGGGGTATTCCTTTCACAAACCAAGTATATAAAAGAGATGCTAAAGAAATTCAAGTTAGAATATTGCAAACCAGTAAGTACTCCCATGGTCACAGGATGTAAGTTAAGTAAATATGATGAATCTCCAGAGGTAAATCAGAAATTATATAGATCTATGATTGGCAGCTTATTGTACGTCACAACTACTAGACCAGATATCATGCAGGCAGTGGGATTAGTGGTAAGATTTTAGGCAACACCTAAGGAAACACATGTAGCAGTAGTAAAAAGGATTCTCAAGTATCTAAAAGGGACTATGGACTTTGGGCTCTAGTATCCCAAAAGTGATAGTTTCACTCTCACAACTTATACAGATGCAGATTGGGCTGGTAGCATTGATGATAGAAAAAGTACAAGTGGAGGAGCATTCTTTCTTGGAGACTATTTGGTCTCTTGGCTAAGTAAGAAACAGGCATCAATATCCCTATCTACAACAGAGGTAGAGTATATTGCAGTAGTTGCTAGTTGTACATAGGTATTATGGATGAAGTGAACTCTAGAGGATTTCAAGATAAAACATGATCATCCTATTCCCATATTATGTGATAATACAAGTGCTATAAATATCTCAAAGAATCCAGTGATGCACTCCAGGACAAAGCACATTTCGATCAAGTATCACTTTCTAAGAGAGCATGTGATAGATAAGCAAGTCAGGTTGGAATATGTTACTACAAAGGAGCAGATTGTAGATATTTTCACTAAGCCACTTTCGAAAGAGACTTTTGAGTACCTTCGAGAAAATTTGGGAGTAGTTCTACTCCCACCCCAGAATTAACCACCTCAAGAGGAGGTGGGGGAGGGGCTAAGCTAAGAGTCTCATTCTTAGCCCCGAGCCCCAAAGGTGACCCTTTGCCATTGATGTCAAAGGGGGAGAGATTTGAGTTAGGGGGAGAGCATTCAATCAGGGGGAGCAGTTTCTCAAGGGGAGAAGAACAGAAAGAGGTAAAGGAAATGGTAAAAGGTAAATGGGTTGCCATCAATGACAAAGGGGGAGATTGTTGGAAATATGAGCAAGATTTGTTGTCATTGATGTCAAGAGTCAGTTTTAGTGAGCAGTGCAAAAGGAAGGATGTCAAGAGTCAATTTCAGTAATCAATGCAAGAGAAATATTGCTTCTAGGCCTAAGGAAAAATAATATTATAATATTCCTATTATAATATTCAAGGTGGTCAGATGAGGTCTAAAGAGCAATAGGAAGGCCCAAGAAAAATAATATTATAATTTTGTATTATAATATTAAAGGTCTAAGGTTAAGACCTAAATATTTAAATTAATTATAATAATTTCATTATAAATTAATTTATAACTTAATTTAATTAACTTTAAAGTTATTAAATTAATTATAATAAATTATAAATTAGTTTATGATTTAATTTAATTAAATAACCCTAAGGTTAGGGTTACAAGGGCAAGTGACTAAATTAAATGGCATCGACGTCGACTATTATTCTCATCCATCGACGTGCTAAAGAGGATAGCACATTGGTATAAATACCATGTGCTTTGGAAAACCCAAAGTCACCTTCGATCGAATCTTTGAGAGTGCATGCGAAAATTTGTGAACTATGTGGAAGAAGAGGACAAGATTTTTGTTTACGTGGTAGTCATCGAAGGCATAAGAGGGAGGAGGCTTGGAGCCTCATAGCCAACCATGGTGGTTGGGCCAAAGTAGGTAGTTATGTGCTTAGGGTGCTAACAGGTGGGAGGTCCCATGATTGAAACCCGATAGCTACATTTTGGTAGAGATTCACATTTTGGTTTTGGTGCCAAGGCAAAGCAATAAAGTGCATGAGGTACTTCTTGCTTCTAAGGTGAGCACCTAGCTCACATGGCACGTGGGCCATGACTAGGGTATTGTGGAGGTGCAAGTGGGGAGTTCAAATCCCACCGAAGGCAAAGGTATTTAATTTTTGTAAATTAAATTTGCTTCTAAGGTTTAAGGTGGCATGATTAATTTTTGCTAGGAGGGAGTTATAAGGTTTTTGAAGGGTTAAATATTTTATTGTGATTTTTTGATAAATTGAATTGAGATAGGAGTTATAAGGTTGAAAAGGAAATTATATTTTATTTTGGGATAAGCTATGATGTATTAAATATTTGAGAAAAGAGTTAAGGAGTTGTTCATAAAGAAGATTATTGTGATTATTTTCTTTAAACAAATTGTTGGCTTATATTTTGAAGTGTGGAGATTATAAGGTGTAATTGAGATTTAATGTTATGTATGGTGAAATATTTTGAGGGATCATTTGAGTGAAATTTTTGAGAAGATATTGCTATCTAACCTTTGAGATTGGCAAAGAGGTTGATTGTGATTGAGACAAGTGTTTGAGGTCAAATCTTCTTCAAACAAAAGGTATGGGCACATCTTCCTTGTGAGTGATTGTTGGATGTTGTGAATGCTAAGTTGGAGTGAAAAGGATTGTTTGATAAGCATTGTTGAGTTTGGTTTTGAGATATCCAATATTGATTGATGTGGGTTTTCTGGAATGAAAGTTGATACTAGAAACCTTGTTTGATAAGCATTGTTGGAAATATTGAGTAAGCTTTCATATGCTTGATTAGGGTTTGTGAAAGATCATGAGTATCATTGTTATGTGAAGTTGAGAACTATATTGAACTAGGGTTTGTGAAAGATCATGAGTATCATTGTTATGTGAGGTTTTTTTGATAAGCATTGTTGAATAAGCTTTCATTGAGTGATTGGTTGAGTGGAGTTGATTGAGCTTAGTTGATTGGAAGTGTTGAAGTGATAGTTCAAGTTTTGTGAAACAAATTGTTCCTTACTAATTTGAGAAAAATATTGAGTTGATTTTTGTATGCAAGTTTTACAATTAACTTAAACAACTTTTGTGAAAGCTTGTGAGCTAAGTTGAGTAAGCTTTTGTAAAATCTTAAGGACAGATTTGTGTGAGATTTTGTGGAAGCTTACAAGTAGGTTTGAGGTAAGTCTTGGTAAAGACTTGTGGACAGATTTGAGATAAGTCTTGGTGAAGACTTGTTGAGCAGAGAGACATGTTCTAGAGAGAACTTGTTGAGAATATTTGAGATAGATATTGAGCAGATTTGTGCTAGACCGATGGACAGTGTTTAGTGTAGATTTGAGATAGATATTGAGTATATTTGTGTAGGGAAGAGGATAATGTTCAGTACAGATCTGAGATAGAGAATAAAACAGAGTAAGAGCAAACTTTGGAGGTGATAGAGCAGAGGATAGTAGTCTCCAGTGGATAGAGATCCATTAGCCAGGGCAATGAGGACATAGATCTTCTGAGTGAGGATAGAGTCTTCAGTGGAGAGAGATCCACAAGCCAATGTAGTGGAGGCAGTAGTCTTCTAAGAGGATCACCAGCCAGAGCAGAGGAGAAGGAGTTCTCCTATGGATAGAGTTCCACAAACTTGATTAGGGGATTGGTGTCTCCTTTGGATAGAGGTCCATAAACATTGTAATAGGGAAAGGATTCCCAAGAGAATTTATTGAGAAAATTTTATAAGGAATATTTTCTCCGTGGAGTAGCCCACATTGGGTGAACCACGTTAAATCATGTCTCTCATGTGTGTGATGCTTTGTGTTATGTTTACTACTTTAATATTGTTGATGTTATCATATGGATTGAAAAGCAAAAAGTTTTATCTTATACTATTCCCCCCCCTCTCAGTATAAGCACATGTTCTTGAACAATATCCCACATAGGACATGTCAGGACCCAACTAGAATTTATTAATGGAAATGCTTCCCTATATACTCAACCTTTAAATGATGGTCAAGCTCTGCATTGTGCAATGGTGATAAATCCATTCAAAGATCTTCTCCCTTAATTTATGAGTCATCTAACATTTATGTGTTATGGTCGTCATATGTTTGACTGGTTGAAAGTATGTTGGTTTCATAGTGTGCTCCTGCTAGGTATGGAAGGTTGACTATGCTATGGCCTGGGGGGCTAGTCGTATGTTTGACCATGCAACCACACTTTTTGGATAAATCCATGTTTAACCGATGAGACCCTTTTGGGTTAAAGACATGTTTAAATGATAAAACATCAATGTAGGGTGTAAAAAGTTGAAAACATCAAGGGTTAGTTATGATTAATCAAATCAAAGAATTCTTGTATCAAATTGACACAAGTAAAGAATACTCTTTTTGGGTAATTTCTCAAAAAAATGTCTTAGATATTGTCCAACAAATTTATGGATAAATTAAGATAAAATTTGCAAAGTAATCCCCTAGTGGATTATGAAATAGGTCTTACAGAAAGGCTATAGTAAAGATATTGTATTAACCATGATGAACTCCTATTGGAATACCTTGTCATAAATTTTGAAAAGGATTTGTAAGAATCTTGTTGATAAGCCAAAAATTACCTATTAAGAGCTATAGTTTAACCTTAATGGGTGATTGGTTAATAAAACCTTTTTGCTAATATTATGTACCTATAGTGGTTTTTGAAACAAATTAAGGACCAAGTGAGTAAACCTATAGTGTAATATTGTGTGATAGATTACGAGTGGAGTTGTAGCTAAACCTGAGTAATCTTATTGGTAGATTGCAAGAGAGATTGTAGCTAAACTCGTGGAACTATAGTATGATCTTGTTGATAGATATTGAGATAACTTGGTAGCCATATTTATGGAAAAACTATAGATTACAATACATATTAGCAAACATATTTATGAGATACTTTTAAAATTATGATTTGTTAAATGTTATTTTAGTTTGAAGAAATATGATATACTTGTGAAACTATGATTTGTTTAAATGTTATTTCTATTTGAAGAAATATGAGATACTTGTGAAAGTAATTTTTATTTAAATGTTATTTCTATTTGAAGAAATATGAGATAATTGTGAAAGTATGATTTGTTTAAATGCCATTTCTGTTTGAACAAATAGAGATACTTATGAAAGTATGTTTTGTTTAAATGCTATTTTTGTTTGAAAAAATATGATATACTTGTGAAAGTATGATTTTTTTAGAATGTTATTTCTGTTTGAATAAATATGAGATATTTGTTGATGTGTTTTCATTAAGCACACCATTAATTCTCAATGTATTTGTCAATCCAGGGCAGTGTACAATGCTATCTGCAAAAGGAGTGAACATGCCTATAATTTAAGGTCAATTAGGAGCAACAAGTCTTATTGGTGAAACTAATTGTGTGGGGGTTTTTAGGTATCTTCTACCTCTAAATTGCATAAATTTAACTTTAATCTAATTACAAGAATGAAAACTAATTGTTGATTACAAAAATGAAACCTTAGTTATAGTTGCAAGAATGAAATCTGATTAAATTGTAGAATTAAAACCCTAGTTACAGTTGCAGAATTAGAAACCTAATTACAGTTGCAAAATGAAAGTCTATTTACTCTTGCAATAATGAAAAATAAAATTAAGTCATGGCAATACTCTATAACATAAGGTTGTCAATATTCTGTGCAGGGGTTGACAACATAAACAATAATGCAGGAAAATTACATAAAATTGTAAATTGCTGGAAATAGAAATTGCAGTAAATTGAAAAGTTGTTGGAAAGCAAAAAGATTAATCAGATATACTACTAATCACATCACAAAAGTATCTTGAACATAAAATAAATTATTAGGACTGAAATATATGTTAACTACTACAAAAGAATGAAATTGACAAGTTTCACAGCTTATTCTGCTACAACAAAATCAGAACAAAACCTGTCTGTTAGTCCTCATCCTAGGTCTAGAAGTGGCTAGCCTCCTTTTTTTGAAGAAGGTATGAGTTCCTCTCTATCTAAATATTACACTCAAACATAATAGAATGAATAGAAAATCTTGTACTTTATTGATTCGGAACATGATTACAAATTTGCTGTTAAAATCTATTACATAACTGTAACAGTCTTAGTTTTCTCACTTATTCTCTATCTTTTCTCTACTACTATTTATACTATTATTATTATTATTATCTCAACATTTATGGGAGCTATCTTTTATATATGCCTAAAATCTAATTACAACAAAAAATATAATCTGCAAATCAATTCCTGTTATTCTACAGTATTCCCTTGGTTTATCTTAGAAGAAGATCTTTTCCATAAATTGTGGCTTTGGATGGCAAGGACGACAAATTTATATGGGAGATATTTTTCTTTAACCTCATCATACTTCTTTCCCTTTTTCCACCATCAAAAATTAGTCAACAGGTCAAAAAGTGCTTTATGTTCTCAATTCGGAGCTAAGTGGCTCAATCCGAAGAGACTATATTTCTCAATCCGAAGATCTTCGGAATGACCAACTATGTACTCTTCAATTTATTTCAGATACAATTCTCAGGTGGATTAGTCCTTAGGATCATATTGCAATAGCCTTCATTCCTCTTCATGTGTGAATTTCATGCCTTGCCATTCATTGGTAATTGGCTGAAATTTACATAGAAAAACTAGTTTTTGCTGCATAGTAACAATTCTTTGCACTATTTGCTAAATTTAAAGAAATTAATGCTTGAAAAACATCAAAATAAGAATATTAAAGTGTTTCTATCAGCCTAAGCATATCCCTTATGTAACAGGTCATGGCAAAGTGACATAAAACTACACAAAAATTGTAAAAATTAGCATATAATATTCCAAAAACATCAATCATGCAAACAATTAATACACAATATATTAGATCAACTTAACTAGTATATAAACTAAATCACAGAGTTTTAGGAAAGTTTTAGTTCAAAAATTTTTATGATGGAGGCATTTCCATGCCTCATCATTTTTCCCCCAACTTATATTAATGAATATCTTCATGCATTATGTTGGGCTATAGAATCACAGATATCCATATTCAAGTTCCATGATCTATAGAACAACTTTTTGCCTATATAGTATCCTTTGTTCTCCTGAAGGAGCCAATTTTCAAACTGCTCATCTAGTTGAGGATCCTCTTCAAAATAGTAGGGAACTGGAGTAATGATGGTTAGAGGCCTAAATCTAATACCTACCCAATTATGCTGCATAATTTCAATAAGCTGTATCACCACTTCTGCTCTTCTTCTGGACCATTCCAGATTAATGGGGGAGATAGGCTCCCTTTTCTGTAAAGACATGGAAAGTTTTGCCCATCTATTTCTGCAATGTGATAATGCTGGAATAAAATTATCATTATAGAAATTTTGGAATTTACTTACACAATCCCTCAAATTTCTCAAATACATCCTTTTTATATCGTCCCTGTTCATCATGAGAAAATGATGTCTTCTGATAATCGAATGATTTGGCTGAATTGCTCTGACTAAAAATTCAGCTCTTAATTCAATTTCCTTATTTTTCCTTTTTTCTTGGTCCCAGTAAAACTGATTTTGTAAGGTAGACATAAAAGATCTCAATTGCACATCTCCTACGCAAATCTGGGGGTGGAAATCTACATCCTTTGGAATGAAAAAGATGTGCAAAAATAACTCACATAGCAAGTTTTTTTGCTCTGTAGGACTGTTAAAGTAAGCTTCAAAAAACTCTTCAAATTTTTCTAGTTTATAGGGGAGACCTAAGCTAATTCTCATAACCTACCATCTCAGATATCTATCCTTCAGAATGAGACTGTAAAACCTGGCAGGTCTTCTGAAATGAACCAGAAATTCAACAATTTGACACAGGTTAGTTACTTTTTCATTCAATGCACTGATTTCTATGTCCTTTGTCTCTAGCTATTTTCCTACCAGTTTCAATTTATCAACCTATGTGGCAAGCTTTTCATATTTGATCATCCAATTAGCAATGTTTGTATTATATTGCTCCAGGGATACAATATTAGGTGATCTAATTATGGGTTGAAACTTAGGCAACAGTTCCACCTGTACCCCTTTTTCTGCAACTTCTACTAGTTGAACATCTGATAGCAATTCTACTTTTATCCTTTTTTCTAGTACTTCCACTAGTTGGACATCTAATAGCAATTCTACTCGTATTCCTACTTCTACAAAAATATTATTCAGAGGAGAACTTACTTGATTATTTACATTTTGCTATTCAAAATGATCCTATGCTGGTGTTTCTTGTAGACATAACTACTATGACTCTCCATAGATATTCTTTTATGGGTTCCTGATCGATTCTAGAGCATCTCCAAATTGAGAAGGTGTTGCTTCGGAATGGAAGGGCACTACTTCGAAATGAGCTCTTGTGTTTTCATCCAAAGATACCTCTATCAAGGGGGAAGAATTATCTACCCTAGATAATCCAAGCAATAATTGAGCCAACTCTTCCTCATTATCTGTTGTAGTTGACTATTTTTCAAATTGTAATGGTCTTCTTTTTAGTTCCTCCACTTCCTGCTGCAACTCTACAATTCTTTTTTCATTTTTTTCAATGATATTTTCCTTCTCCTCAACCCATGTGGTTTGTATTTTAATCACACTCTTGGTTGCTCTCAATTTTTTTGCAATGTCCACCTCCTCTTCTTTTGATTCAAAATCTGATGCAAATAAATTATCTACAGTTTGTTGCTCATCCATTATCTCACTTTTTATTTCAACTGTTCAGTCCTGTTCAGAAGGTTCCATGAGGTTATTTATGATTGCATCCAAGTTTGCATCAATTTCAAAATTGTCTTGTCTAGACTCTTCCTCAACCAACTGTTCAAGAAATTCTAAAAAATCCTCCAAGGTGGTATTTACAGTGGCTGTTTGTAGTTCTATGACATCAAGACTGCCTTGGTTGTTTTTCTCTTCAATCATCTATTTTTCTATTTCTTTCAGGTGGAGTCTTGTAGACCTCCTAGTTCCTGGTGTATACTTTCTCTTCTTACTTTGTTTTCTTGTGTCAACAGGGGCTATAGGAATTGTATCAGGTTCTGGTGGAATTTCCTCTACTTCCACTTTTGTCTCTTCTCTAGTTTTGTTGGGAACTTCACTCCCTTGTTTTGTCAGATCAACAATATTCTCAGAAAAATGGACCCTCTTATGTTTTCCTTTTTTGTTTCCAGTTCTAGACCCTCTCTTAGTTTATGAGGTTGAAGGTTTTGGGGAAAGGTACTTTGTTGCTTTTGCAGCAATATCTGTAGCAGCATATATTTCCTCCTCTACAGTAGCATCTGTGTCTTCTTAGGTTTCCTCTAAAATGATGCTTGCAGACCGATTTGATAAGACCATGGTGGTGAGGGATCCCTTTTCCCTCCTAATAGCATTTTGCCATGTTTTGCAACTCCTGGTGCAGATATGGGGGAATATTTACCCTAACCTCAAGCTTTTGCCTACCATGTCTATGGTGGTTCAAAATTTTAAAATGATGCCCTAATAAAACTACATACTGCCCTTCACAGGTTAAAAACTTGATTACCCATGTGGCTATTTCATCCCAGGGTTTTTGCAAGCTGGTCCTCTTTACACCCTTACACATGTTATTTATCAAGTATTTTGGTTCTTTATCATCTTCTTCTAGAAATTGACTAACTATGTTTTCTAGTGTATTCTTGCCAGTTCTAGAAATTTGAAGGCCCTCTAATGGAAGTTCAGTAATTTGAATAAGAACTTCAAGGGTTACCCCAATTCTCATTTCGTTGATGTGCACCCTGTTGTTTTTGAATGTGCGAGCAAATTCGACAGCCAAATCTTCAGAGCTTCCATCGAATTTGTCTAAAAATGGCATAAACCCTCCATATTCAAAAATTTACAACACTTCTAGAATCTCTCGAAGGATGGTAGTATCTGTTGGTTCCATTTTTATCTTTCGTCCCATTTTTTTGTTCTTGTTGTGCTGAAAATACTGCTCACCTCTGCTACTACAGCCGTCCGCTAGGTCACTGGTTTTTGGTTTCTACAAAATTATAGGGTTTTCTCTTTGGATTTGCAATGTTTTATTCTTATTCAGAAATAAATTCTTGTAATCATGTTGCATCAGTGATTAATTCTTCAGAATGAAGAGTGGCACGATTTGTTGTTTCTAACTTGGACACCTGTCCATCAATCATTAGATAGATGTCCTTACCATCAAATATCCTTAGCTCATATGATATGTGCATGATTTTCCCACATGCATGGTTATCAACAACGAATGGTGGTGGCATGTTATTAGTTATTTTCCCCATGATTTCATACTTCCTTGAGATGAGACAAATCTCATCGCGAACCAACTGACATGTGTCAATGATCACATGGAGTCAAAAAGTTTGTTGATCGTGTTTTTTATCCCTCCTTGGATGCCATGTGGAAACATAACATTAAGTGCTCATTCCAAAGATTAAATTTCATTCCAAAGATAAAGGTTCACTTCGAAGACAAAGCAGGACTTGTCATTCTAAAGATAGTTTTCAATCCGAATACAAGGTTGGACTTGTCATTCCAAAGATAATTTTCAATCCGAAGACAAGGCTGGACTTGTCATTCTGAAGACAATTTTTAATTTGAAGATAAAGCTTCATTCCGAAGATACAATGCAATAGTCATTCCGTAGATACAATGCAGTAGTCATTCCGAAGATACAACAGAAACAAACATTCTTCTTTTAAAACAAGTTTTGCTTATGCCAACTCTTATGAACACTTTTATACTAATGGTTAATTGTCATATACTATATATTAAATATTTACAATGAGAAAAGTGCAGGAAACATATACCTAGTTAAAACAAGTTAATGCATATTTTTGAAAGATGGTTGCTTTTGTTGATGCTCTGTTGAGGCTTACTGCAATACTTCAAAAAAAAATGTAGTTGGTGAATTTGTACAATGGTGACTCAAAAGTTTTCAAGGTTATGCATGCTATAAAACAGGTTTTCATGCATACCAACTCAGGAGTGCCTTAGAAAAAGGTTTTCACTGCTGAGTTATTAATTTTTCTCTCTTTTTTTTTCTTTATTTTTTTTTATTCTGATTATGCCCATGAAGAATTCACAACCAGAATTTATTCATCTTTTTGTTTTATGATTTTTCTAGTTTTTTTTATTTTTATTTTTTCTTGAAATCCATGATTATGCTCAATCTGTGGCAATTGTGGTGGAAGAGGGAATCTCTTCTACCTATTGTGCATCCAACCTATCAAGTTGTTGCAATAACTCCTACTTAGTTAGAGGTGTATGGTACACTCGAAGATGATGTCCATTCACTACCAACTTTCTCTATGAATCATCAATAGGAGAGAGGCAAGTTGCTCCATTGTCAAATACTTCTTAAATCTGGTATGGTCCAAGCCATCTAGTCCTTAGTTTTCTAGGGAAGTCCACATAGCAAGAATCAAATAGCAAAGCCCAATCTCCTTGCTGAAATTTTCTCTATTGCAGGTGGCCATCATGCCACAGCTTCCTTTGCTCTTGAATTACTTCAGTTTGGTGCAGAGCATCCAACCGAAGTTCATCCAATGAATTTAGCTGCATAATCTTGTCCGCCTGTGCCTGTGACAATTCAATTCCAATTTCCAATGTTGTGCACAATGTTAGTAGCTCAAATTCAATAGGTAGGAGGGGCTTTTTACCAAAAAACTAGTTCATAATGTGTGAATACAGTGGTGGATTTTCAAGTAGTATTGTAAGCCCAAACTGCTTCAAGTAATTTATCTAGATATTTTCTCCTATGAACAGCTACTATTTTCATTAAGAACCATTCCAATTCTCTATTTTTTACCTCAACTTGGCCATTTGCTTGTGGGTGATAAGGTGATGATTTCCTATGTTTGATTTCATACAACTCTGTAAAAGCCTCAATAACTTTAGATGCAAATTGAGGTCCTTGGTTAGTGGTGATAGACCGTGGAGCTCCAAATCTTTGAAAATTTTGATTATACAAGAAATCAGTGACCTTATATTCATGAGCATGTTTGAAAGCATGCACCTCTACCCACTTTGTCAGGTAATCAGTGCATACCATAATATGCACCTTTACTTGAGAATGTGGATCAATAGGTCCCACAAAATCAAGCCCCCACCTATCAAATGGTTCTAAAACCACTTGAGGCTGTAGTGGCATTTCATTTGTGTGAGTGGGTTTCCCCATTCTTTGGCATGCATCACAATGCTTGATGTACTTTTTCACATCCTTATGAAGAGATGGCCAATAATATCATGTTCCTAAAATTTTCCTAATTGTGCTTTTATAGAATAGTGTCCATCAGAGGGTTCATCATGACAAGCCCTAAGGATATCATATACCTCATCATTTCAGATGCACCTACGTAACACATGGTCAGGAATACTCTTGAAAAGTATACCTTGAATCCATTCAAAAGAAGAGCTCTATTTGATCAATTGTTTTCTTTATTTGGAAGTAAAATGTGGGGGAAATTTTCCTATGACTAAATAGTTGGCTATATCTGCAAACCAAGGTGATTGGACAGATATAGCAAATAATTTTTCATCAGGAAAAGTATCCTCCACTAATTCCCCTTTCTTTGTGTTTTGCAACCTGGACAAAAAATCTGCTACAACATTAGCTTTTCCTAGTTTATTGATTATTGTGATATCAAATTCATGCAGCAACAATAACCAACGAATAATCCTTGCACTCACCATAGGATTATTCATCAAATATTTAATTTTTGTGTGATATTTGTGAATGAATATTTGATAACCTGTGATGTAATGCCTAAATTTATTGATGGCATAGATTACTGCCAAGAATTCTTTCTCAGTTGTGGTATAATTTTTTTTAGATCCTATCAAGTTCTTGCTAATATAGTAGATAACATAGTGTTCAACATTTTCGATTTGTCCCAATGCTACTCCAATTGTAGTATTGGAAGCATCAGTCTGTATGTGGAATGGTAATGTCCAGTTAGGTCCTCTTAACATAGGTGAAGTTATCAATTTTTCTTTTAGAGCTTCAAATTATTCCTAACACTTTGCAGTCCAAGAGAATTCAGAATCTTTAGTAAATAGGGCAAACATGGGATGGCCTATTGTGCTAAAGCTAGGAATAAACCTGCGATAAAAACCAATGTGTCCTAGGAAGCTTCTGACATCAGTCTGAGTTTTAAGAGGGAGACGGTTCTTGATGATTTCCACCTTCTTTGGATCAACCTGGATCCCTTGAGGAGATATGTGATGACCAAGAACTATTCCTTCCTCCATCATCATAAAAAATTTGTCTAGATTTAAGGATAACTAGTAGGTTTCACAATGAATTAAAACTTTATCAAGGTTTTCCAATGTAAAGTCAAAAGTCTGTCCATAGACTATGAAATCATCCATGTATATTTCAACACTATTGGTAGTCAGATAAGAAAATATGGCTAAAACTGCTCGTTGAAATGTTGTTGGGGCATTACACAAACCAAAAGGTAAGACCCTATAGGCAAATGTTCCCCATGGATAGGTAAAGGTTGTTTTCTCTTGATCTTCAGGTGCAACCTGAATTTGATCATATCCACTAAATCCATCAAGAAAACAAAAATATTTCTTTCCAAGAAGAGTATCTAACACCTGATCTATGAATGGCAATGGAAAATGATCTTTGTATGTCACTTTTTTTTGTTCTCTATAGTCTATACATAATCTCATTTTTCCATTTTTCTTAGGAACTATAACCAATGGAGAGACCCACCGGCTATAAAAATTGGGTAAATGAATCCTACTTCCAGAAGTTTTTCAATTTATTCTATCACAATATCCCTCAAGGTAGGATTTAGTATTCTCTGAGGTTGTCTTACAGGCTTGCCACCTTCAGTATAAATTCTATGAGTACATACATCAGGGTGAATCCATGACATATCTTTGTAATACCAAGCAAAATCATGGATATGCTTTTGCAAAATAGTTGTCAATTTTTCTTCCTCTTCCCTAGTAAGCTAGCTATTTATGTTCATAAATTTTCCTGGTTGGACTTCTATTTGTTTTGTATTTGGAAGGACTGAATTTACTTCTTCACAATTGTTGACTAGGGAATTAAGAGGACAATTATGATATGGGAGGACATAAGAAGTTTATGTCTCATTTATTTTTGATGGAAGCATATCCTGTATGGAACAATGAGAAGGAAAGATCAAGTGATGGTGCCACCCATGTGGTAGTGAAATAGATGTTTCATGTGATGGTATATATGGCCTTTCTTTAGAAATTTGACCTTCTTCTCTCACTAGAAATTGATAGATATTGGTTGATTCCTCTTCTAACCCTTGTGCATGCAGAACATTCATTAGGACTATTTTATTTTCTAAAATTTTTGTGTCATGGAGGTCTTTTGTGTGTTTCCTTACTACCAAGGTGGCTAGTGTGGAAATAACCTCTTCTGGTTTTTCATCTGAGTGAGGAAACCATAATTGACCTATGAAATTGCTTAAAGGTCTTGCAGGAGGATATAAAGAAATCTATTTTAGGTCAATACCATTTGAAATTATCATTTTTCCAGATCTGCTGTCTATAAAGGCTGCTGCAGTTGTAAGACAAGGTCTTCCTAGGATAATGGGATAGCCATGTGCTGATTTTCTTGGTTGTAAAACCAAAAAATATATAGGATATTCCCAAGAAGAAACTTCTATAGGGACATCTTCAATGATACCTTCAGGTTTTGCAATTGACCTATCAGCCATTTCTAAAACTGTGAATGTGGGGCTGAGATGTTTGAGCTGTAATTATTCCATTGTATTCTTGGTCATGATATTTATTGTAGCTCCTATATTAACTAAGACATTTGATATTGGTATTGATCTTATGATCACTGTGATAACTGGACTTCCTGGGTCACTATACTTTGGAGGTACTAGTTTTCTTGACAAGAGATCAACTATCTTTCCTTCAACATGAAGAGTTTTAGGAAATGTTTTTTTTTTTCTTCCTGCTCTTCTGTTGCACAAATATTGGACAATTCTTTTAATCATAGGTATATCATTAATGTATTGCAATAAGGGCAATGATATGGCTAATTTTTTGAGTTCTTTCACTAACTCTGATTTAGAATTTTTTGCTGTAGTGTTAAGTCTCTCAGGGTATGGAATTATCCCTGATGAAGGTAACTATTCTGCCTGTGGTTCTTCTTCTTTTTTTGTTGTTGGTTTGACAATAGGTTCTTGAATTTCATTTTCTTTCACTTCAATTATAACAGGTTTAGGTAAAACTTTCCCTAAATGTAGTTGTATGTTGCTACAATCCAAAATTTGCATATCTGAATTTCCTTCAGAATCAGCCATATAGGAAGGAGCTACCTGCCTTATGTTATTTGGATTTATTATAGGTTGAGCTATTAATTGAGGTTTTTTCACCTGTTGCATTTTTTAATTTGGTGAAGGTAGCAAATTCTAAGTTTGACTTTGATTTCTTTGCTGCCTTGGATAGGACTGGTATTGTTGACCCCACTATTGTTGATTTTGCATCAAATATGGATTACATTGATTCTAAGTCCATGGTGGGTTATTTTGATTCCATGATGGGTTATTTTGGTTTTGATTCCAGGATGGATTATTTCAACCTATATGTGGCCATTCTTGAGAATTTTTCCATTGAGAATAATTCCAAGGACGTTGGGGTGGTTCTGATTGTCCCCAAGGCATGTTTCCATGGTTGTTTCCCCAATTTGTAGGAAAACAAGGAGTATTTTGATACTATTGAAATTTACCCCCTTGTCTTGGTCCTACATAATTGAGTTATTTTATTTAATTTTCTAGGACAATTTTTAGTTGTGGTAGTAGATGACATTTGTCAGTCAAATGTCATTTTGAGCAAATACTACAAATAGCTAAAATGGATGTTTTATTTAGAGGTCATTCCTATAAGGCATGTTTATTCCTGCATCTTGGGCAATAAATTGCTAAAGTTTTTGTGGTTTTTGCTTTAGCAAAAATTTCTCCCAGAGTTGTGTTTAGTTGTACCAAGATATTAGTCTTAAAATTTGCAAGTTCCTCTATTAGGTCCTTCACATCAGTGCCATTTGTACTTTTTTTCTTTCTTTTCTGCCTAATGTGAGAGTAATTTCTACAAAGATCCACAATCTCATCCATATTATGAGTACTTACATCCCCATTTTCCATCAAATATAATACCTCTCTGGATTCATCTTGTAATCCTCTTAGAAAAATGGTTTTGCACAATTTTGGTTCTCCTAGTCCACACCTTCTTTGAACAAACAAAAATCTATCAAGGTAATCTTCTAATGTTTCACCATCTTCTTGTTTAATTTTGAACAACTCATCTTTCCTGTTCCTTACTCGACAATACTCTTGATAGTTGTTTAAAAGCACAATATCCATTTGATCCCAGGTTTGGATGGAATTTGGTTGTAAGATCATGAACCAGCGTAATGTTGAGTCCTTAAGTGTTGAAGGGAAAACCTTGAGTTTATGATTATCATTTATATAGTCATAGGTTTTACACACTACTTTGAACTCAAATAGAAACTAATCAGGATCTTCAAATGCAACACCCCAGAAGGTTGGAAGCACTGAAGGTGAGATTATTTTCAAGAGAGAGTTTTTTGTGGGATTTAGAAGAATAGGATATTCAAATTTTCTAGGAGGTTGGATCACATCTTGATCATCTTGATCATTTTCATTATGGACATGGTCATGCTAGTCATCCCCATATGGATTGCCTCTTTCTGCCATAATTTCTTATTCTTCAAAAATAGTTAAACCTATCAAAATTTCTTTCTCAAGAGGTCCAAAATATTCTATTGGTAATGAGTTCAGTAATTTTTATTGCTCACGAGATCCTAATGATGATGAAGTTGGTGGTTTTTGTTTTAGTTTTTTTGATAGTTCAAACACAGGTGATTCACCCCTTAGGCATGAAGATCTTCTTAATGGAATAATCCAAGTATCTATTTGGATAATTTTACCTTATTCATCCCTAGGCCTACTCATTCATGCCTAATCCTTAATGACATAAATTATAATTCAATAATTGTTACTTAACCAACTGTTATATTCAGATTTTACCCTGAATTTTTATAACTCGGTCTAATTAATAACTATTGAACTGTTGACACCTTCTAACAATACTTCCACTGGAAATGACACCAAAATGATGCACTGTCATTAAGCACACCAGTAATTCTCAATGAATTTGTCAATCTAGGGCAGTGTACAAGGCTATCTGCAAAAGAAGTGAACAGGGCTATAATTTAAGGTTAATTGGGAGCAACAAGTCTTATTGGTGGAACTAATTATGTGGGGGTTTTTAGGTCTCTTCTACCTATAAATTGCATAAATTGAACTTTAATATAATTGCAATAATGAAAACTAATTGTTGATTACAAAAATGAAACCTTAGTTACAGTTGCAAGAATGAAATTTGATTAAATTGTAGAATTAAAACACTAGTTACAGTTGCAAAATTGGAAACCTAATTACAGTTGCAAAATGAAAGTCCATTTACTCTTACAATAATGAAAACTAAAATTAAGTCTTTTCAATACTATGTAACTGAAGGTTTTCAATCTTCTGTGCAGGGGTTGACAACAAAAACAATAATGTAGGAAATTTGCAAAAAATTGTAAATTGTTGAAAATGGAAATTGCAGTAAATTGGAAAGTTGTTGAAAAGAAAAAAGCCTAATAAGATCTACTACTAATCTCATCACAAAATAATCTTGAATAGAAAATAAATTATTAATACTGAAATAGATGTTAACTACTACAAAATATTAAAATTGACAAGTTTCACATCTTATTCTATTGGAGCAAAATCAGAACAAAACCTATCTATTAGTCCTCCTCTTAGGTCTGGAAGTGGCCAGCCTCCTTTTTTAGAAGAAGGTATGAGTTCCTCTCTCTAAATCTTACTCACACTCAAACATAACATAATTAATGGAAAAACTTTTACTTTATTGATTCAGAACATGATTACAAATCTGCTGCTAAAACCTATTATAGAACTGTAACAGTCTTAGTTTTCTCACTTATTCTCTATCTATATTTTCTCTACTACTATTTCTACTACTATTATTATTATTATTAGCTCAACCTAGATGAGAGCTATCTTTTATAGATGCCTAAAATCTAATTACAACATAAAATATACTCTGCAAATCAATTCCTGTTATACTGCAGTATTCCCTAGGTTTATCCTAGAAGAGGATATTTTTCATAAAATGTGGCTTTGGACGAAAAGGAAGGCAAATTTATATGGGAAATATTTTCCTTTAACCTCCTTAGCCTTCTTTCCATTTTTCCACCATCATAAATTAGTCAACAGGTCAAAAAGTGCTTTATGTTCTCAATTCGGAGCTAAGTGGCTCAATCCGAAGATATTCGCTCAATCCAAAGAGACTATATTTCTCAATCCAAAGATCTTCGGAATGACCAACTATGTACTCTTAAATTTATTTCAGCTGCATTTCTCAAGTGTATTAGTCCTCAGGATCATATTGCAATAGCCTTCATTCCTCTTCATGTGTGAATTCCATGCCTTGCCATTCATTAGTAGTTGGTTGGAATTTACACAGGAAAACCAGTTTTTGCTGCATAGTAACAATGATTTGCACTATTTGCTAAATTCAAAGAAATTAATGCTTGAGAAACATCAAAATAAGAATATTAAAGTGTTGCTATCAGCCTAAGCATATCCCTTATGTAACAGGTCATGGCAAAGTGACATAAAACTACACAAAAACTATAAAAATCAACATATAATATTCTAAACACATTAATCATGCAAAAAATTAATACACAACATATTAGATCAACTTAACTAGTATATAAAGTAAATCATAGAGTTTTAGGCAAGTTTTAGTTTTTCAAAACATGCTATGATGGAGGCATTTTCAGGCCTCATCACTTGTGAAAGTATGATTTGTTTAAATGTTATATGTATGAAAGGGAAAGGGATCTCATTTATAAATGAATGACATTCTCTTGAAAAATATTAGCAATAGTTGATTGTAATAATTCTTGTTTTAAAGGAATATCCTTGTGGAGAAGTATATGAGATGAAAATGTGATTTTTAGTCTTAGGAAAGTATGGGATTTCCTTCCTTTGAATTGTGGAATGCTTTAGACAATTACATTGTGGAGAATGTATTGTGTTTAGTTGCATTCAATTAAAAATAATTACATGTTATTGTTTGCCTAAAATGCAATTGCATATACATATAATGGGTTGTCCTAATCCCAAAACACCTACAATATAGTACTGGTGGCTCGAATAGAGTCAAGCGAAGATTGGTACTATTCAACTTCTATTGGTCATGTATACATGTTGTAATAAGGTCTCTTTAATGAAAGGCCTCCATTATTGTAAAATGTATTTATTGAGATCAATTATAATTTTATTATATCACTCCTTGAGAGGATTTGTATACAATGTAATACTTGACTTCAAGTAATCATAGAATAAAATGTAAAGTTATATCATGACATGAAGTTATCTTTTTTTTTTAGTAGATAAGATACTATATCATTAATACCAGGTTTTACAGGTTGACCCAAAACCTTTTCAAAAATCAGCCTAAGGTTGTTGATGAACATGTCCTTACTAAGGTTCCTATATATGTAAAATCTACATGCCGCCAAAGCCATTACATCCGGTAAGGCACATAGCCTATTATCAAATAGAAACTTCCCATACAACATTTTGGGTATATCCAAAGAAAATACACCTACATCATAATTAAAAAAAAAGAAACAGACACAGATCCCTTCCTTGAAATAGTGGAGAAACAAAAATTTGCAGACACACATAGCAGAGTACTGAAAAAAACTCCCACAAGCTCTATATTGACAATTACTCTTAATAATTTTTTGGTAATTACTTTCTTCCGTATATGACATGCTTTGGGACCACATCCCAGCTTGGCCAATCAACCTTGGAGAAGTGAACCTGTTGGGTATATTTATGGCTGTGACTATCTGGTGGTCCATGTGGCTCTGGTTCGAAGTCTTATATTGTTGTTTCTTTCCTGCCCTGTGATTATAAACCAACATCAAATTACTAAGATGACTAGGAGCCATGTTATCTGACATGTGACTACCCCCATTAGTCTTTGTGGTATTTCCAAGCAGCATCCACCAAGACTAATAGCTCGAATAATTTTTATTGTGAGTCATTTCAAAAAAGAGACAGGAATACTCATAGCATCCAAACTTACAATGTGTTCCTTGTTGGTAAATTTGACTATCATTCTTGGAATTCTTGTTGAATAAGCTCCTCTACTTTGCTCGGGACACCGTGTTTCCATTTGAAAATTCCATCACCATCGACACCCAAATTGGCCAGCTTATCAGCAACTTTGTTAGCTTCTCGAAAGACATGTTGGGATTTTATGTCCTATCTTCCCTGGAAAAGGATCCTAGCCTCTTCAACAATTGTTTTAATCCTTCAAGTAGGTGTTTTCCAATTATTGAGGAGATTTATAAAATTCATAGAGTCTCCTTCTATGATCAAATTGACATGAAATTATCTTATGATAAGGATTGAATCTTTAAATGTGAATTAAATATTGTACCTATGTGACATAGAATAACCTTAAAACTACAAGGAATGTATGAATCACAAATTTCACTTAGAGAATAATCATGAGAGTGATTATAGAGGGAAATATTGAAATTTATCTATTTCGTGGAGATTATAGTTATTTAAATCAAGTAAGGTAAAATGGTAGACATTCACAAGTCTAGGTTTGTGTGATAACTCCCTTAACTTTCTATGGTTGATATGGGACAGTTAAGCATTGCAATGTTTTTTGTTCTATCCTTAAGGAAGATGCAACTAATCCTCAAGGCATATACCTAATGTATTTTTTGAAAGAGACCTAACATAGAAGTTAGTTTAATGTTTGATTTAAACTAGTAGGGAAATATGTCATTCCTATTTGAGATAGGATAATTCCCAATTGCAAGATAAATAAACCTTACCTACAGGTCATTATAGGGGTTGGCCACTCCTATCCACAAGATAGACACTAACCATGTTGGATTCCTATGAAGTGTAGCCTTGAACTTACTTGGAAACTTATCTATAAGCAAACCACATGAAGATACTTTTAATTCACTCATGAACTAGTAACAATGATAAAGACTAAACAAAATAAAAAATAAAAAATTTCCCTGAGGTTGGTTGATCCTGGAATAGGGATGTTACAATTGGTATAAGAGCATAGGCTGATTAGGTACAATGCTTCCATAAAAATTTTATAAGAACTCTGAATGAATGCATGCTTGGTAAGGAAAGAAAATTTACTTGGAGGTTACCAATGGGTAAGTCCTCTCTCGCAAGACCGAACCACTGGTGAATTGGCTTGGAAGAGTTAAGCGAACCCTCCACGTTAGTGGCTCTTAAGCGGTGTACCTGAGACTCTTTTGATAAATTGTACTTGATATTCGTAGCTCTAAGCTAAGTCTTTTCCTTGCATAGACACTATATTGCAAATCAACAAGAGTTATCTATAGATCCTAATAATAAGAAGTTGTCTTAATAGGATATTCACATTAGAAGAAAATATCAAAATGTTTTTCTTTTAATTTGTTTGATGTTACAACATGACCTTTTAGCCATATATGGAAGTCATGTGAAACTTAGTTAGGATATGATGAAACGTATCCCACGATTGAAACACCATTGCATTACCACCAAATGGTAGTCAACTATATAAAAGTATTGTATACTATTTATACATTGAGATACTTTTTTGCAAAATATGTGGTATTTAAAATTTGCATATAGTATAAATAAATGCATAATTACAAAACTAACACCACTCTTAAATTCGGGAAAACATGGAACCTAAATTAAGAAGTGGAAGGTAGAGGGTTTATCGAAAATAGAAACTAATTAGCACTGACAGTATTGAGGGTAGACTTGTAGGGGATAGCTCAAAAAATTCAAATAGAGTAAAAAATATCATGGATGTTGTGCATACAATGCAATGGGAAATGAATCTGTATAGAGATAAAATGGTCCAAAAAAGCAACCTGTTGGAAACCATTAGGTCTGAAATATGAAAACCTTAGAATACAAATCCTAGGCCATCAAACCCTATGGTAGGACAAAAAAATGACATAGATGAAGTGGATCATGTAACTAAGGCCTGCATTAATAAAGAACTGGAAAGGGGATTGAAGCATGTCAATATTAGAAAATTCTCTAGAAAATAAGGGGGAGATTCGACAAAATCTTGGTTGAATGAGTTGGAGGTCTACTTCTCCATGATAAACTATTTCTCAACAACCAAGATGGTCTGGACCATAGGGATTTTGACTGAAACAAGCCTAGAATGATGGGAGACCTATTATAAAGAATTAAATATCTCAAATGAGAGAACTTCATGAAAGCCTTCAAAAAAAGGTTCCTCACGAAATAGTTTTATATGAAGAAACTTGATGAGTTCATTCAATTCCATAAAATAACCCAGTCTGTAGAAGTATATTATAGATAATTATTGAAACTGCTCAAGTATGTCCCATATTTTGAGAAGGATAATAATATGAAGGTGAATAAATTCCTCTTAGGGGCTAAATATCATATAAAAAATTTAGTAACTATGCATAAACCTGGTGATTTAGAGACAGCTTATGAGATGGCTTTCCAGGGAAAATACAATTTGCACCCTAGTAATAAATTTTGCAACTCCTCAAATGGGTCAAAGAAGAAACATCATCACCAGCAAAAGAGTATGTGGGAGCCTAAACCAAGTCAAAAAGGGTGAGAAAATCACAAGTTTGCAAATAAGAACAATGAGAAACTAGGGCACTTTAAGAAGTTCTAGAAAAATAATAAGAGCAACAATAATTTTGAATGACCTTAACCTCTAAAATAGGCAAGACCACCTCCTACCAATGAAAAGGATAATTCAGTTCAAGGAATAGGTCAAAACCATAAATCATGATGCTACGATTACGGTGGTCCACCTTATGCAAGGAATTGCTCCATTTGTGCAAATTATAGCAAAAAGGTAAATGGGAAGGACCACAAGATATATATAGCCACTAGGAACAGAAACCTGGAAGGATAAGCAACTCCTTTACTCATAAATGGTAAGATATTTGGTAGAGATGTTAAAATTATGATAGAGAGTGGAGCTACAAATAGCTTTATTTCTAGTAGCATAATATGGGATATGTTAGAGAGACCTAGATCTTTGGCACAAGGGTGGAAAGTGGAGTATGGTTCAGGTTAGACCTACTTCATGGATCAATGCTTTTCCATAGATGAAATTTCCCTACCCAATATCTGATGTAGGAGCATGCAGCGGTGTAAGAGTGATCTTGCATCATCCAAATTTATATTTGTTTTATTTTTCTCTAAATTTTATTTAGTTGTTTAGAGGATGGACAAATAGACCCAATGGTGAAAGAATCACCCCAATATCTTGAGCGATTTGGGAGATATGTAAGTTTTATGGTAAAAACCCTACCAAAATGGTGAAAATCTTGCTACTAAAACTTGCAGGTGAATTTTGAATACCTTAGAGGCCTCATAGAGGGGTGAAAATTAGTATTATTGTCCTTAAAAACATTATAATGTTGTAGGTATTTTTGAGAGCTTTCCGAAAAGGTGCACTAATAGTCAATCCGAGCAATGAGCGAGGAGTTATGACCCCAAGAAGTTTTACCCCCAAAATTCAAATTTCAAATGGATTATTTTAGGCGAGAAAAGGGAAAATAGGGTATTTCAAAATTGTAAAAGGGGTCTGGTTTTGTATCCTCATTATCAGTAAAAGTAATAGAAGAGATCTGGCACTATTTTGGTAATTTTTCTCTATTTTTCAGTAGATTGTTTGTGTTCTATTAATTTAGTTCTACTTCACTATCTCCACAATTTGGAACCTATATGTAGCACCTCTACATGCCTTTGATATCATCTTGGGCATGGATTGGTTAAAAGATCACAAAGCTTTGATCAATTTCCAAGATTGATGGATTGAGTTCACCAATGATATGGAGGAAAGGATAAGAATGGCCAATGAAAAATGATCCTTTGATCCTATGCTATTGTCCATAATGCAACTAAAGAAGGCCATAAGGAAAGGAGGTATGGTCTACATAGTCAATTTAAAAGAAGTGGAGGATGACAATGAAGATGAAGCATTTCAGAGATTATTGATTCTACAAGAATATAGGGAAGTATTTACCTCAAAACTTTTTGGAATGCCTCCCAAGAGAGAATTCGACTTCATCGTTTGATTTAGTATCAAGCACATAACCCATCCATAGGGCTTTTTATAGGATGAATCCTATACAAATGCAAGAATTGAAGGTGCAAATTCAATAATTGCTTAACAAAGGGTTGATCAAGCCAAGTATATTTCCATGGGATGCACCAGTACTATTTGTGAAGAAGATAGATGGTTCGCTAAGGCTTTGTATAGACTACAGGATGTTGAACAAAGCCATCATCAACAATATATATCCTTTTCCAAGGATAAAAATATCTATTTGATCAAATCAAGGAAGCAACCATATTTTCCAAAATTGATTTGAACTTAGGGTATCGTTAATTGAGGATCTTGGATGAGGATACTCACAAAAATGCTTTAAAATCCTAGTATGGACACTATGAGTTCAGTGTCCTACCATTTGGATTGACCAATGCACCAGCTACATTCATGAATTTGATGAACAATGTGTTTAGGAATCAATTGGACCAATTTGTATTGGTATTTTTATATGATATTCTAATCTATTCCTATAATAAATAAGAGCATGATATACACTTGAAAATCATTCTAGGGTTATTCAATAAAAATCAACTCTACAAACAACGAAGCTAAAGCTAGAGCTATGTGGAAAGGCCTTCAAATGACTCAAGACTTAGAAGGCAATTTGATCGTAGAAGGAGACTCTATGCATGTTATAAATATCCTAAATAATTGGAAAATACCTCCTTGGAGGATTAAAACAATTGTTGAAGAGGCTAGGATCCTTTTCTAGGGAAGACAGGACAAAAAAGCCCAACATGTCTTTCGGGAAGCTAACAAAGTTGTTGATAAGCTAGACAATTTGGGTGTCGATGGTGACGGACTTTTCAAATGGGAACATGGTGTCCCGAGTGAAGTAGAGGAGCTTATTCAATAATAATTCCAAGAATGATAGTCAAATTTACCAACAGGGAAGGCACTATAAGTTTGAAGGCTATGAGTATTCCTGTCTCTTTTTTGAAATGGACTCACAATAAAAATTATCCGAGTTGTTAGTCTTGGTGGATGCTGCTTGGAAATACCACAAAGACTAATGGGGATAGTCACATGTTAGATAACATGGCTTTCATCATATTAGTAATTTGAGGTTGGTTTATAATCACAGGGTAGGAAAGAAACGATAATATAAGACTTTGAACCAGAGCCACGTGGACCACCAGATAGCCACCGCCATAAATCTAGCTAGTAGGTTCACTTCTCCAAGGCTGATTGACCAAGATGGGATGTGGTCCCAAAGCATGTCATATACGAAAGAAATCAATTACCAAAGAATTATTAAGATTAACTGTCAATACAAAGCTTGTGGGAGTTTTTTAGTACTCTACTATGTGTATCTGCAACTTTTTGTTTCTCCACTGTTTCAAGGAAGGGATATGTGTCTATTTCTTTTTTTGTAATTATGATGCAGGTGTGTTTTCTCGGGGTATACCCAAATTTTTGTATGTGAATTTTCTTTTTTATAATAGACTATGTTCCTTACTGGATGTAATGGCTTTGACGGCATGTAGATTTTACATATATAGGATCCTTAGTAAGGACATGTTCATCAACAGCCCTAGGCTGATTTTTGTAAAAGGTTTTGGGTCAACCTATAAAACCTGGTATTTTTATGTGCCACAAGTACATTACTTGGGACATATAATCTCCACAAATGATATTGTGGTATATCCTCAAAAAATTGAGGCTATTTTGAATTGACCACCTCCCGCTAATGTAATAGAAGTGAGAAGCTTCATAGGATTGGCAGGGTATTATCAAAGATTTGTGAAGGACTATTCGAAGATAACCTTCCCAATAAAAAATCTTCAAGGGAAAGGAAAGGTGTTCATATGGATGTACAAATGTGAAGACACATTCCAATTTCTAAAATAGAAGCTCACTTCTACCCCTATACTAAAAATATTAGACCTCCAAGGTGATTTTCTAGTGTGTACAAATGCTTCTTTGGAAGGATTTGGAGGAGTCTTATCCCAAGACAAAGTGGTAGTAGCATATGATTCAATAAATCTCAATAAATATGAGGCTAACTATACTACAGATGACCTAGAACTAGTTGTAGTGGTACATGCCTTGAATATCTGGTAACACTACCTTGTGGGTAAATCCTTTGAGTTGAAAAATGATCACTAGAGTTTTAAGTATGTTTTTACTCAAGCTTTTCTAAATGCAAGGCAAAGAAGGTGGATTGAGTTCCTAGCCGAATATGACTTTGGAATAGAGTATATCAAGGGTAAGGAAAACAAGGTCGTTGATGCTTTGAGAAGGATAAGACACATTACTGTACTAAATTGAAGTTATATACATCTTATGGATCAAGTTAAACAAGCTCAATTTTAGGATCAACTTTGTAGTGAGATCCAAGCCAAGATGGCACAAGATCCTAAGATAGCTAAATAATATAGTCTCAAGGATGGACTTTTATGTTTTAAGGATCTGGTAGTCATCCCTAAATATGGAAATATAAGAAGGGCTATCATGAGGGATGTTCATAGATCCCCATATTATTCTCATCCAGGAGGGGCCAATATGAGGGAATACATGAAGAAGACCTTCTATTGGCTTGGTGTGAAGAATGATGTCACTAATTTTATTTCTCGCCCTCTAGAATTCTATAAAGTGAAGGTAGAACATAAAAATATAGTAGGAAAGTTGTGTCCACATGATGCACCCATAAAAAAATGGTAAGTGATGTCAACGGATTTCATAGTTGGGTTACCTAAGACTAGGTACCAACATGATGTGATACTGGTTGTAGCAAATAAACTGACCAAGGTGGCCCATTTCATATACAAAAACACCAAGGATGATGCAGTAGTAGTCACCAATAGATTCACCAAAGATATCTTTAGGTTACATGGATTTATTGAAGTGATCATCTTTGATCGAGATTCTAGGTTCACATTTGATTTTTGGTAAGCCCTCCATCATGTAATTGGCACTACACTAAATATGATTTCTTCTTATCACCCAAAGATAGATGGAAAAATAGAAAGATTCAATCAATTTCTAGAAGACATGCTTCACATGTATTACCGTTGGATATTTTGAGTCAAATTTGGCATTGATGTCGAGGAATAAACTACCATTGATGTCAAAATATCAAGAGGAACAATGCAAAGGTTAAAGGCAAAAGGGCTTCAAAATAATTTTTAATATTATGTGGAAGCATAAGTTAGAATGGTTTTTATTAAAACCAATGGTGAGAAAAAATAAAAGGATTTTCATAAAAACCCAAGGAAGCTTATTGAAAAGCTAAAGAAGGTTTTAATATTTATTTTATAAAATATTTAAATTCAAATTGAATTTAAATTTTATAAATAAATATTATTATTTATACAAAGTTGTAAAATGAGATAAGGCTTTAATAAAGCCAAAGGGATGTAAAAATTAATTTATAAATTAATAAGTTAAAAATTGAACTGTCGATGTTTAAGTTTGAAGAAAAATCGAAGCACCGACGTTTATGTGTGAAGGAGGAAATCAATATAAAAACACTATGCCTTAGAGGTATTTAATCATCCTTTTTCTTGAATGATAATGCGTGCAATCGTGTGTTGAGAACTCGTGTGAAAAAAGAGAAGAGAACATTGTTTTGAGCTTCAAAAAAATAAGGATAAATCAACAAGTGTCGAATTGCAAGAGTCATTTGGACAACATGGCCTAGTGGCAAGTGGACAGTGGCTAGAGTGTTTGGTAGGGAAGTGACCTACGATCGAATAACGACGGTAGCATTTTTTAGTTAGTTGTGCTTGTGTTGGAAGTGCCAAAGTAAGTGGTGCACATTTTTGCATAGGCAAGTCAAGGAGGGTTATAGATCACGTCGTGCTCTTTACTCCCTAAGCGAGCGCCTAGCTCGTGTGACAATTGGAGCTGTGGCTAGGGCACTGGTTGAGGCTGCGTCGTGAGATCGAATCCCAACAAGACAAAGATAATAAATTTTGAATATAATTTTTATATTGCCTAAGGTTTGACATGAGGTCTTAGGGAGTTAAAAGGTTTGTTTAAAAAAGGTTTTTAATTAATCATTATTTTTGGTAAATTGGAGGAATAAGGAGTCAGCTTTATTATTTAATAAATTATTTGTGTCAAATTGGCGTATTGGAAATTTAAACTGTTGAGAGGACTTCTTGCCATTGAGTTATTTTTGAAAAGGAGATTGCATTGATATTATTCTTGGTATTGAATATTATTGGGAGATTATAAGGTGTATTTGGTTAATTATTTTTATATGTTGATGGATGCTTTCTTTAAGATGGAGTGATAAGGTGTATGTGTGTTTTGATACTTGCATTGTATCTTTGAAAAATTTCAGTTTCTTATAACTCCTTTGAGCTTTTTAAAGAGGTTTTTGTGGTTGTGACAAGTTTTAGAGGTTCCTTCATCATCAAGAAAAAGGTATGAGCACATTCTTCCATAGTTGAGTTGTTTTGTTGGTTTTTTGGAAAATAAGTTTAGAGTGAAAAGGACTTGATTAGGGTTTCCTTATTGAGTGTGTTGAGTTAATGCTTCAAGGTTTTCTGGAATAAATATTTGTTTTTAAAACCTTGTTTTATAAGCATTGTTGTGAAAGCCATTGGTTGAGTGAAGAACTTGAACTAGGGTTTGAGTATCATTGTTATGTGAGAGTTGTTTTATAAGCATTGTTGTTGAAGCCATTGGTTGTATGAAGAAATTGAACTAGGGTTTGAAAAGAACATGGGTATCATTGTTATGTAAGAATGGTTGATAAGCATTGTTGGAAATATTTTGAGTAAAGGATCATATGCTTGGACTAGGGATTGTAAGCAAGGATTGTTTCATTGAGTGTTTGGTTGAGTAGAGTTGGTTGAGCCTAGTCAAGTGGATGTGTGAAGTGATTTTTCAAGTTCCATAAAACAAACTATTCTATATTCTGAATTGATTTGAGAAAATGATTGAGTATTGAGTTGAAGCATATTGAGTCTCTAACAATTCTCTGTAAGTTTTTGAAAGAGTGATTTAAAGTGATTGAGCATTGAGGTAAATGTGAAGCATATTGAGTTTCTAAAAATTCTCTATATGTTTCTAAAAGAGTGATTGAAATTGATTGATAATTATGATGAGTATAGAGCATATTGAGTCTCTAATAATTCTCTTTATGTTTCTATGAGATTGGACAAGTTCTAGTGTGGAATTTTTGAGTAGATTTGAAGCAAGTCTTTGAGAAGACTTGTGGATAGATTTGGGTGAGCTTTTGTGGAAGCTTACAATATAGATTGAGAGAAAACTTGGATAAGTTCTTGTGAAAACTTATTGAGTAGACTGGACAAGTTATAGAGAGGACTTGAGGACATATTAGTGTGAGCTTTTGTGGAAGATTACAACATAGATTTGAGACAAGTATTTGAGAAGACTTGAGAGCAAAGTTGATTGATTTGTTCAAACCTTGAGTTAAGGTTTGGGATAGATCCAACAGAGTTGATTTGAGATAGATTCAAGCTTTGAGTTAAGGCTTGATAACAGAGATCAATGATAGACTTGTGCTAGATCGAAGGATTATGTTTAGTATAGATTTGAGGACAGATTTTGGCGCATATTTGAGTACAGGTTTGTGCCAGACCAGAGATAAATATTAAGGACAAATTTGTGCTAGACCAACAAACTATGTTTAGTACAAATTTTAGATAGAGCTTTGGAGGTGATAGAGTTGAGGATAGAGATATCCATCTAGAGAAGGGAAGACAGGTGTCTTCTATGGATAGATTTCCATTTGCTAAGGGTAGTGGAGGTAGAGGTCTTCTAGAGGATCACCATCCAAAGTAGAGATTAGGAGATTGGTGTATCTTGTGGATAGATATCCATGAACTTGATTTAGGGGATTGGTGTCTCCTTTGTACAAATGTCCATAAAAATTGTAATAGAGAAAGGATTCCCAAGAGATTTATTGAGAAAATTTTAGTGAAATATTTTCTCCATGGAGTAGCCCACATTGGGTGAACCACGTAAATTATGGTTTCTCTATTATGTGTGGTTATTTATGCATTGTTTTGATTACTTCTATTGATATTGCTATATGTACATTGTATAATATTGATTGGGAAAGAAGTAAAAAGTGGTCTTATATTGTTCACCCCCCCTCTCAGTATAAGCTTATGTTCTTCAATTGGTATCAAAGCGAGTTCCTTCAGACTATTTTAATAGCTTTAAGAAAAATCTTACAAGAAAACAATGGATTCTAAGAATGGATCATCAGATAATACAACACCAATATTTGATGGGAATGACTATGTATATTATATTTTGAGAATGAATATCTACCTAAATGTACTTGGCAATGATATTTTGGAAGCAGTTTAAAATAGAAATATATTACCAGTTGATCCACCTACAGATAAGGAAGGTAAGCTTCTACAACATTACAATTCAAAAGTGATGAATGCGATTTTGAGAGGTTTGTAGTGATGCTAAACTAAGAACAATGAATTGAATTACAATTTGACAAATCAGGATTGCTTTTTAATGAATCGCAGGTTATATTGAATTGGAAACCAATCGATAAGTATATATAATTCAAATATTCATTGATGATGCTATTTGTAATCGTATAATTGCATTAAAATACCTACTCTAAAGGTGAGAGTGAAGGGTTGTAACCCTTCAAAATATAATTAATAAATAAATATAATTAGTAGACTATGTTAGGAGGGTCCTAACATGCCACCCTCCTTAAAAAGAGCTTTGTCCTCAAAGCTGGAATTGTGGAAATTGTTGTTGGATATCGTGAAGAGTCTCCCAAGTAGCGTATTCTAAAGGTAGACCTTTCCAGTGGATCAAAACTTCCGTGATATCTCGATTATGAAGGTGGTGAGAGCGATGTTCTAAGATAGCTTTAGGTTCAACCAAAAGTACTCCACCATCGGTAAATTTAGGAAGGTTAGTTTGTATAGTGATGTTGGCTCCCACCACTGGCTTAAGGCAAGATACATGAAATACGAGATGAATTTTGGAAGTTGGTGGCAACTCCAATTTGTAAGCAATGGCCCAATACATTAGAGAATCTTATAAGTTCTGTATAACTTGGGTACTAACTTTTGTGAACCATTTTGTTTGAGAGAGGATTGACAGTAAGGTTGGAGGTGTAGAAAAACCTTATCACCCTCTTGAAAACTACGCTCACTTCTATGTTGATCGGCTTGCTACTTCATGCGATTTTGGGTGATGTGTAAGTTCTCTTTTAGGATCCACAGAATTTCATCTCGAGTAGAGAGTTTCGTCTCCACTTCTTGTACCTTTGTACTTCTTGGAATATAAGAAGTGTGTGATGGAAATGTTTGGCAATATACTACTTCATAAAGAGTCATTTTGATGGATGTATGGTAGGATGTGTTATACCACCATTCTACTAACAGAAGAAACTTTACCCAATGGAGTGGTTGAGTAGAGATGAAACAACGAAGGTAATTTTCTAAGAATTTAATAACAACTTTCATCTGGCCATCAGTTTGAGGATGGTAAGCGATTCTCATACAAAGTTTAGTACCTTGTAGTTTGAACAATTCCTTCCAAAAATCATTGGGTCACGATCACTAACAATAATTGATGGCATACCATGTAATTTAAAGATGTTATCAAGGAAAATATGGGCTATAGTACTAGCAATGTAGGGATGAGACACAGCACAAAAATGGGCATATTTGGATAAACAATCTACTACTACAAAAATTGTTGTTTTTACACCTAATTTTGGTAAGCCTTCAATAAAATCCATAGAAATATCCACCCATGTTTTGGTTGGTATAGGAAGAGGTTGAAGTAATCCTGGAGTAGCAATTGTCTCTCCTTTATGTCTTTGGTAAGTTTCACATGCTTTTACAAATGTTTTGATGTAGTTTTTCATACCTACCCAATAAAAAGATCTAGTTGCTCTTTTATATGTTTTTAAGAACCCTGAGTGTCCGGCAGTGGGTGAGGTATGTAATTCATGGAGAATTTTTTCATGATAAGAGGAATTTGGGGCGAGGACCATCCTTTCTTTGTACCTAAATATATTATCCGTCCAAGTGTATGGAGGTTTGCTATTAGTATTATGTTGGAGTTGTTGAATTAGGATGTGGGTAGTAGGGTCATTAATCCATTATTCGTATACCTCATCTAGCCATTTGGGGATAAGGGAGGAAAGAGCATGGACTTGAGGCGTGTCTTCAAATTTTCTAGAAAGTGCATCAGCTGCCATGTTGTCCTTTCTTTTTTTGTATGTAATTTCATAATCATAGCCAAGTAGTTTTGTAACCCACTTTTGTTGTTATGGGGTATTAGTACGTTGCTACAAGAAGTATTTTAAGCTATAATGGTCAGTGCATATAATGAAATCTTGTCCAATAAGGTAAGGTCCCCAATGCTAAATAGCATGAACAATTGCCAACATTTATTTTTCATAGGTAGAACGGGCTAAATTCTTTTTATAAAATGCATGGCTTGTAAAATCTAGAGGCATTTCATCTTGCATGATTACTGCTCCTATTCCTAACTCTGAGGCATCACTTTCAATGATGAATGGTTTAGAAAAGTTGGGCATGGCTAAGACAAGAGTGGTACACATGGCATTTTTCAATGTAGTGAAAGCTTCATCCGCGTGAGATGACCACTTGAAGGTATTTTTCTTAAGCAATGCTATTAGAGGAGCTACAATTTTTCCATAATTTTTGAAATTTTTTTGATAATATCCTGTTATCCCCAAAAACCCTTGTAGACCTTTTAAGGTTTTTGGAATAGGCCAAATTTTCACATCCTCAATTTTGTGAGGATTTATGTTAACTCTGTATTTAGAGACAATGTGTCCTAAGTATTTGATTTCTTGCTTTCCAAAGGAACACTTTGATTTCTTCGCATAGAGTTGATTTTCCTTCAATATTTTTAATGCTTGGCTAATATGGTTCAAATGATCTTCCCATGTTTTGTTGTAAATTAGGATTTCATCAAATAAAAATAAGATAAATTTGTGAAGTAAAGGGTGGAATACCTTGTTCATTAAACTTTGAAAAGTTGAAGGAGCGTTGGTAAGGCCAAATGGCATCACCAAGAATTCATAGTGCCCTTCATGAGTGTGAAAGGTAGTCTTTGGAATGTCCTTTTTGTTAACTCTAATTTGGTGATAGCCCGATCGTAAGTCTAGTTTGGAAAAATAGGCAGCCCCGTGTAGTTCATCTAGTAGCTCCTCTATGACTGGAATAGGAAATTTATCCTTGATGGTCATTTTGTTAAGTGCTCTAAAATAGACACATAAACACCATGACCCATCCTTCTTCCTCACTAATATAACTGGAGAGGAGTAGGGGCTTCTGCTAGGTCTAATGATGCCTGCTTTAAGAAGCTCTTGTACTAGATTTTCTATCTAGGTATTTTGTAGATATGGATAATGATAATGCCTAATATTAGGGGGTGGATATCCTGGAAGTAGTTGAATAGAGTGATTGTGACTTCATTGTGGAGGCAGTCCTTTTGGTTCATTGAATACTTCTTTATGGTGTTCTAAAATCTTCTATAACTCTGGCACCTCCTATTCTTCATGAGTGGGTTGGATTGAAAATAATTGGGCTACCATTCCTTTGCTTCCTTTACGGATAATTTTCTCCATCCTATGAGAACTTATGATTTGTGAGGGTCTAGATTTTAATCCCTTGATAGTATAAGTTTGATTCTTCTTTGTAAAATTCATCCATAATTCATCAAATTTCCATTGAACTATGCCCAATTTTTGTAGCCATTGTACTCCTAGTACGATATCACAACATCCTAGGGGTAGTACATATATGCCTCCTTTCATGTTATAATCCCCTATAGTTAGTTTAATATTTTGACATTTACCTTTACATGTAATTTTTCCCCTATTTCCAATAATCATTTCAAAATTATTATAAGGATATATAAAACAATTAGCTTGGTTAACCACCCTTGGATCGATAAAATTTTGCATGCTACCCTAGTCTAGGAGCACAATAAGTTTTTTTGCTTAAAATTCCCTTTTACCCTCATCGTTTGTGGAGCAAAAAATCCTACAAGGGCATTGAAGGATACCTTAGGTGTATTTTCCTCTTCACTTTCTGGTGTGTTGGATATTACTTCTACATCTATCTCAGTTTCTTCTTTGAATGAATTTCCACAGTCCATAGCATCCAGAATATACAACTTTCATGAGGTGCATTTATGATTTTGGTCAAATTTCTCATCATAGTGGTAACAAAGACCTTTAGCTTGTCGTTCCTTAATTTATTCAAAACTAATGCATTTAACTAGTAGGGTTGGGTTAATTTTAGGAATTGTGTATGAATTTTGTACCCTCCCAATTTGCATGATTTTGGGATTAGTGTGACTATTTGATGATTTCCCCATGGGTGGTTTCCCCAATCTGTGTTGTGCCCTGATTTTGTCCTCCACTAGTTTCACCAATCCTATGGTCTCCATCATATTTGTGGGTCTATATATTTGTACCTATATTCATATTTCTTCCTTTAATACATTGATGAAACAATATTTAAAGAAGGAAGAATCTATCCCGGTTGTCCAATTTGCCAATCTTTCAAATTCAGCTTGATATTCTTTTACCGAAGTGGTTTGGCATAATTTTGTGAGAGCTCCTCTGAAATTTTCAAAAGTGCTAGGTCCAAACCGCAATAATAGGTTTTCTATAAAGGTAAACCAAGTAGGAGTGTTGATGGTTTTTTGAACCATTGGTACCATTGGATGGCTTCGTTCTCTAAGTGAAAGAATGCAATATGCACCTTTTGTTTTTCTGGAATTTGATTCAACGAGAAAAATTGCTCTGCCTGATAAATCTAGTTTGTAGGATCACCACCTTCAAATTTTAGGAAGTCTAACTTGGTATTTCTTGGCAGGATGGATGTTTGTGGCCCTCCCAATTGTGTTTTGGGTGGCGATCCTCCACTAGTTTGATTTGTTTGCACTAGTGCCAGATTATGGCTGACAAATTCTAGTTTTAAGTTTAATGCGAGTATTATTTCTTGAAGTTCATGCATCTTAGCTGTGTTCTCCTCTTTGCCTTGGAAAATTTCTTGGAGAAGTTTATCCATAGTGATATCTTGTGATTTTCGTCCTTCCCCCATTTACAATTTTGCAAAAAATTGTTAATTTTTTTGTACTACTGCCCTTTGTAAAATTTTTTGATTTTCAAATATTTGGGCTACTACCCTTTGTAATTATGTTGCTAACAGTCTGACAGAGCACAATAGAGGAGAAGGCATGGTGTGGGGGCAATAGGTGGGAAGGACAAGGAGCAGGCACAATGTGAGTGTGGTAGGCAGGGTGAGGGCAGTGGCGGTAGGTTGGTAGAGCATGACATGAGGGCGAATGTGTACAGCGGAGGAACTAAGCAGAGGTGGAGAAACTGAGTGCATGTGAAGGTAAGGTTTTGACCAGTGGTTAGGAAGTCAACAACACAAATTTTGAGGCCATCAAGACACCCACGAAGACCCACATGCCCACAACTGGCATGACCTACGTGCGGGCGTTATGCCTAGCACGTTAGGCACTTCACTACTTGCGCATTTTCCTTCCTAAAACCATGAAGGATATTGCCTGAAACAATGTGAGATGAAGAAAATAAGTTAATTTTCCTGCCTTTGTCTTTTGACATCAAAATTTTTGCTCTGATGGTCATATTTTTAAACAATTAAATGCAAACCTTATAAGTTCATTTAATTTTTTCTTTTACCATGAACCACGTCACTGGAAAATGCTCCCAAGGTTCTTGACCTTCAATTTTACACTTGTTTCAGCTATGGCTTATGATTTTATGCAATGGTTGATCCTTAAAAATATAGTGGGTGGTATTTATTGTGATTTATTTTGTTTTGGTCGCTAATTTTTCATTGTGTTATGTTCACCTTGCACTTATGTCAACAACCCAGTGACTATTGTTCTACTACATAAATATTCCCATCGACGATGCAAGATATCTAAATATAGTGTGTGAGGATGTATTTATTTACCAATAGGTAATGGATAGATAAGCCAAGTCATTTGATGTCCTGACGAAGCAGAAAAAAAATTTCCCTGCCTGGTTTAACTAGCTCTAATACCAATTGCAGTGATGTTGAACTAAGAACAATGAATTGAATTGCAATTTGACAAATCAAGATCACTTTTTAATGAATCGTAGGTTATATTGAATTGGAAACCAATCAATAAGTATATATAATTTAAATATTCGATGATGATGCTATTTGCAATCGTATGATTACATTAAAATACCTACTTTAAATGTGAGAATGAAGGGTTGTAACCCTTAAAATATAATTAATGAATAAATATAATTAGTAGACTATGTTAGGAGGGTCCTAACAGGTTTGCATAGAATAGATTCCATACACGTTATGCACTGTCAAGATGCAAAAGGAATGTGGGACAAATTGTAAAATATATATGAAGGAGATAAAGGTGTCAAGAAAGCAAAGATACGAAATATCAAAGGATAATTTGAAGAATTAATAATGAAGGATGAGGAAAACATTAGTAATTATCTACTTCAAATTTATGAGGTTGTTAATGTTATGCAAGGACTTGGAATGAAGGTTGATGAATCAAATGTTTGTGATAAGTTCTTAAGATCTCTTCAAAAAATATTTAGTGAAAATATTTCTGCTATAGAAGAGTCAAAGGATGGTGATTCTTCGACAAAATATATGTTGCTTGGTATTCTTACAACTTTTGAGTTAAGAAAAAAAGAGCCTATTCCCTAGAAGGAAGCAAACTTCACAATAAATAAGACAAAGGGTAAGAAAGAATCAAGCAATGAGTCATCTAGTGATGAAGAAGCTAATTATGGTATAAGGAATAAGGATTCAAGAAGATCTGGAGATACCAAATTTTTTAGATGTTTCAATTGTGGAAAGTATGGTCATTATGCAACTGATTTTCAAGAAGCAAAGAATAACAATGATGAGGAAAAATAGGATCATAGGAACAGGGAATCAGAAAGATACAGGTACCAAAAGAAAAACAAGGATAAACAAAGTAGACAAGGAAAGAAGTTCTTTCAAAGAAAAAATAGGAGCTACTATGTGGATAAGGCAAGTAAGTACTCAAGTGATAGTGATGCTAATTTTTTAGATAATGATAGAGATGAAGTCCTATTTATGATTGAATAAAAAGAAGTCCAAAAAAGAGTACCATTGATTCTCATGTGTTTTATATGTTGTAACTTTGGACATCTTGAAGATAGTTGTACAAGGAATGGTTATAGTTTTAGTGATGATGAATATGAGGATGCACTTGAAGGACTATATGAAAATATTCTAATGGCATTAGAAGAAGGAGAATATGATCCTATAGAAGTCAAGTCAAAAGAAAATAAATATGTGTACAAATGTAAAAAAATAGAGGAAGAATCAGATAAAGAATATTATGATCTCAAGGGAGAACTTATTTATGCTCTTGAAAAAATAAATAAGGTAAGAAAGCAAAACTCCTAATTAGAATCTCAGTTTCAAGAATGTGATGAAGAGAGAAGAATGCTTATAGAGGATCTAGATAAATCAAAGGCTAATACAAAGAAGTTCAAGGATAAGCTAGAAGCAAAGGTCTTAGAATGTGAAAATTTAGCACAAGAAGTGGTTCTACTAAAGGAATATTTATAAAACTCCAAGAGTAAGCTACAAAAGTTTGGAAAGAGTTAAAATATTGTGGATAATATGATCAAGGTATAAAGAAGGTCAACAAACAAAACATGTCTTGGTTTTGAACAGGCTCAAAAGAAACAAGAAGAGAGGTCAACCTCAAGTTCTGAAGGAACTTCAGAATAAGAAACTTTAGAAGAAGATAATGTAAGAGAAAGTGAGACATCTAAGAATGAGTTGGACAATAGAAAGTTCAATAAGAACAAGAACAATGCACAAATAATATACATATGGAACATCAATTATAATAGGTCAATAGATACTAAGAGAACAATGAGGTCAAGACAAGGAAACTTCAATGGAAGATATTTTTCATGTCACAGTTTTGGGCACATGGCTTCACAGTGCAGGACACATGAAAGACAAGAATATGGGAATAGACAACTTTTCCATGGGTATTGCTACTCATGTAATCAATTTGGTCACAAGGCAATGAATTACAGGGTTCTTGACAGAAAAGGATATGGCTTCACTAGGAGAAATCCTAAGACATTTGCACCTCCAAGGAATAATAAAATTAAGTGTTATAAGTGCAATAATTATGGACATACAACAAAATGGTGTAGAGTAGACATTCCAAAATCAAGCATGAACAAGAATAGGAACAAGAACAGGAATAGGGATATGGATATAAATAGGAATAGGAATAGGAAAAGGAATATGGATATGAATAGGAATAGGAACAAGATCATGAATAGGAATAGGAACAAGAACATGGATATGAAAAAGAACATGAATAGGAATAGGAACAAAAATATGGATATGGATAGGAACATGGACATGGAAAGGAACAATCATAGGAATCAGAAGGATCAGATAAGAAGAAAAGAGGATAAAGGTAAATAAAGTGCTTGATGGGAGTAGAAATACTCCCACCCTAGAAGTAACTACCTCAAGAGGAGGTGGGGGAGGGACTAAGCTAAGAGGCTTATTCTTAGCCTCGAGATCCAAAAGTGACCCTTTGCCATTGATGTCAAACAAGGAGAGATTTGGTATTTTAGTAAAGAGGAGAGATTTAAAAAGAGCATTGAGCCAGGGGGAGCAATGTCCCAAGGGGAGCAAAATAAAAAAAAGGTTAAGTTTCTGGTAAAAAGAATTTGGGTTGCCATCAATGACAAATGGAGATATTGTTGGACATTTTGAGTCAAATTTGTCATTGATGTCAAGGAACGAAGTTGTCATTGATGTCAAGGAATAATCTACCGTTGATCTCAAAAGATCAAGAGGAATAATGCAAAGGTTAAATGCAAAAGGGCTTCATAATTGTTTTTAACATTTTGTGGAAGCATAAGTTAGAAGGGTTTTTATTAAAACCAATGGTGAGCAAAAATAAAAGGTTTTTCATAAAAACCCAAGGAATCTTATTGAAAAGCTAAAGGAGGTTTTAATATTTATTTTATAAAATATTTAAATTCAAATTGAATTTAAATTTTTATAAATAAATATTATTTATACAAATTTGTAAAATGAGAGAAGGCTTTAATAAAGCCAAAGGGATGTAAAAATTAATTTATAAAATTTAAATTCTAAAGAATTTAAATAATTTATAAATTAATAAGTTAAAAATCGAAGTGCCAACATTTAAGTTTGAATAAAAATCGAAGTGCCGACGTTTAATTTTGAATAAAAATCGAAGCACCGACGCTTATGTATGAAGGATAAAATCAATATAAAAACACTATGCCTTAGAGGCATTTAATCATCATTTTGCTCGAATTATAATGCGTGTAATCGTGTGTTGAGAACTCATGCAAAAAAGAGAAGAGAACATTGTTTTAAGCGCCAATGAACAAGGATAAATTGACAAGCACTGAATTGCAAGAGCCATCTGGGCAGCGTGGCCTAGTGCCAAGTGGACAGTGGCTAAAGTATTTGTGCGTGGAGTGACCTGTGATCGAATCGTGGTGGCAGCATTATTTTTTTGGTTCTGCTTGTGTTGGAAGCACCAAAGGAAGCGACACACATTTATGCATAGGTGAGTTGGGGAGGGTTATAGAGCATGTGGTGCTCATTACTCCCCAAGCGAGTGCCTAGCTCGCACGACAATTGGAGTCATGGCTAGGGCACTGGTTGAGGCTACGTCATGAGATCGAATCCCACCAAGGTAAAGGTAATAAATTTTGAATATAATTTTAATATTGCCTAAGGTTTGACATGAGGTCTTAGGGAGTTAAAAGGGTTGTTTAAAAAGGTTTTTAATTGATCATTATTTTTGGTAAATTGGAGGAATATGGAGTTAGCTTTATTATTGAATAAAGTATTTGTGTCACATTGGTGCATTGGAAATTTAAATTGTTGAAATGACTTCTTGCCATTGAGTTATTTTTTAAAAAGAGATTGCATTGATATTATTATTTGTATTGAATATTATTGGGAGATTATAAGGTGTACTTGGTTAATTATTTTTATATGTTGATGGATGCTTTCTTTAAGATAGAGTGTTTAGGTGTATGTGTGGTTTGATACTTGCATTGTATCTTTGAGAGAGCTTAGTGTCTTCTAACTCATTTTATATTAGAAAATATGTGTTTGTGGTTGTGGTTGATTTTAGAGGTTCCTTCATCATCAAGAAAAAGGTATGAGCACATTCTTCCATAGTTGAGTTGATAGGTTGGGTTTTTGGAAAATAATTTTTGAGTGAAAAGGACTTGACTAGGGTTTCCTTATTAAGTGTTTTGAGTTAATGCTTCAAGTTTTTTTGGAATAAATAGTTGTTGTTAAAACTTTATTTTATAAGCATTGTTGTGAAATCCATTGGTTGAGTGAAGAACTTGAACTAGGGTTTGAGTATCATTGTTATGTGAGAGTTGTTTTATAAGCATTTTTGTTGAAGCCATTGGTTGTATGAAGAACTTGAACTAGGGTTTGAAAGGAACATGGGTATCATTGTTATGTAAGAATGGTTGACAAGAATTGTTGAAAACATTTTGAGTAAAGGATCATATGCTTGGACTAAGGATTGTAAGCAAGGATTGTTTCATTGAGTGTTTAGTTGAGTAGAGTTGGTTGAGCCTAGTCAAGTGGATGTGTGAAGTGATTGTTCAAGTTCCATAAAATAAACTATTCTATATTTTGAATTTATTTGAGAAATTGATTGAGTATTGAGTTGAAGCATATTGAGTATCTAACAATTCTCTTTATGTTTCTGAAAGAGTGGTTGAAAGTGATTGAGCATTGAGGTGAATGTGAAGCATATTGAGTCTCTAAAAATTCTCTATATGTTTATAAAAGAGTGATTGAAAGTGATTGAGCATTGTGATGAGTATAGAGCATATTTAGTCTCTAACAATTATCTTTATGTTTTTATGATATTGTACAAGTTCTAGTGTGGACTAGTTGAGCAGATTTAAGGTAAGTCTTTGAGAAGACTTGTGGATGGATTTAGGTAAGCTTTCGTGGAAGCTTACAATACAGATTGAGAGAAGACTTTGATAAGTTTTTGTGAGAACTTATTGAGTAGATTGGACAAATTCTAGAGAGGACTTGAGGACATATTAGTGTAAGCTTTTGTGGAAGCTTACAAGATAGATTTAAGACAAGTCTTTGAGAAAACTTGAGAGCAGAGTTGATTTATTTGTTCATACCTTGAGTTAAGGTTTGGGATAGATCCAACAGAGTTGATTTGAGATAGATTCAAGATTTGAGTTAAGGCTTGACAATAGAGATCAAGGATAGACTTTTGCTAGATCGAAGTATTGTGTTTAGTACAGATTTGAGGACAGATTTTAGCGCATATTTGAGTATAGGTTTGTGCTAGACCAGAGATAAATATTAAGGAAAAATTTGTGCTAGACCAATGGACTGTGTTTAGTACAAATTTTAGATAGATATTTGGAGGTGACAGAGTTGAGGATAGATGTCTCCATCTAGAGAAGGGAAGACAAGTGTCTTCTGTGGATAGAGTTCCATTTACTAAGGGTAGAGAAGGCAAAGATATTCTAGAGGATCACCATCTAGAATAGAGATTAGGAGATTGGTGTCTCCTATGGATAGATATCCAGGAACTTGATTTAGGGGATTGGTGTCTCCTTTGGACAAAGTTCCATAAACATTGTAATAGAGAAAGGATTCCCAAGATATTGATTGAGTAAATTTTAGTGAAAGATTTTCTTCGTGGAGTAGTCCACATTATGTGAACCACGTAAATTGTGGTGTCTCTATTGTGTGTGGTGATTTGTGAATTGCTTTGATTAATTCTATTGATATTTTTATATGTACATTGCATAATATTTATTGGGAAATAAAATTCAAAAGTGGTCTTATATTTTTCACCCCCCCTCTCAGTATAATCTTGTGTTCTTAAATTACATGGATTAGAAGTCTTTATGGGAAGACTTTTTACCTTTAGTAGAGTTTACCTACAACAATGGGTACCATGCTTCTTTAAATATGGCTCCTTTTCAGTCTTTGTATGACTGAATATGTAAAACACCATTGTCATAGGATAATATAAATGATCGGGTCATTATTGGGCCAGATACACTCAAGGAAATGGAGGAACAAATAAGGGTAATCTGACAAAGTCTTAAGGAAGCTTCATATTGCAAGAAGCATTATGTCAAATTTAAGAGGACTCCTAATAAATTATATATGGGAGATAGGGTTCTTGAGGGTAAAGCCTATGAAAAGTGCTATCAAGTCAACAAAACTAGATCCTAGATATGTTGTACCATTCACCATCTTGGAAAGGATTAGCCCCATTGCCTAAAAACTTGACTTGCCACCAAATTTGATAAATATCCACTATTATTTCCATGTGTCCCTTCTTAGGAAGTATATTGATGATCCTAACCATGTTTTGGATGTCTCAAATTTGTAAATGGTGGATCCAATGTACATTAAGGTAAAACCAGTAAGGATCCTCGAGTTTCACTCCAAGACCATGAGGAAGTGAAACACATAATAGTGCAAGGTCCAGTAAGACCTATATTCATAATGTAATGACACCTGGGAAAGGGTGGAGGACATGATGAATCACTTTCCTTATTTATTTGAGAACAATGTGTAATATTGTTTTAGATAGACTTTGTTTGATGCATAGATAGATACTCTGATAGAGATACTTATGCATTAATGTTGGTATGTGTGCACTGATCTATATCTCATTACCTTATGATGATATTTATATTTTATGCTTTGATCTTACCATGCAAATAAATTATTTATGAATGATTTTCATGCAGTATAGATGTTTTATTTCTTGAAGAATATGGTACTACTAATATTTTGTTGCATCATAGGACCAGGAGCTCTTGTGGATGGAAGAAGTTGACCTTATCGTAAGAATGAGGAGTTGTTCGACCACCAGGAATGAGATACTAGAAAAATGGAAAGGATGATGAAGATAACCCAAGGGTAATATAGATAATTACCCACATATATGTATACTCATAACTGCACCATTGGGCAATGATGTATGAGAATAGCCTCCTGGATTGGATGGTGGTAGTGAGCCTATCTTAAAAAGGCCACCCCAAGGATAAAACAATAGTGTGGAATATTGAGATGCATGGTTGTCTGTGATTACAATTTGGTAAAAGTATTGTGGTTATTTATTTCCATTGCTATATTTTGGTTACGCATTAAAGTTTTATTGTTTGCTAACTATGGTAACACAAGGTCTTGTGTTTAGTATAATGGGGGAGTATGTCACATCCCATGTCGACCGAACCCTTGTGCTTGGCAAAGAAAAATAAAATTAATGCTTAGTTTATGGAGGCATAGAAAATATTAGAAATTTGTATGGTTTTATAAATTATGGTTATTTATTTAATATTTTTGAGAATGCACCCTAGAAAAGAAACAACATATATTTTAATAGAAAAAGGAAGTTTTCTTGTGAATTTAATTATTAGTATGCTTTGCAAACTAGTATAGTGTTAAAATATTTTGGAGAAGTATTTTGGTTCTAAAATACCATTAAGAGCTATGAGGAAAATAATATGTACCCTCCATGCTCTAGAAAGAATTTAAAATTATTTTAGTCACTCTAAGTCTTCAAAAGCACTATTGCTACCCTTTGTTTGCATCATGTCCTCAAGTCCTCAAAACACTATACCACTAATTTGCATACATCACCACCTTAGTGGGTCTAACTACCAAAATGACCTCTCCAATAGGTCATTACCTAGAATACCCTTCACCATTTGAAGAGGCACTCCCTAAAGGCTATAAAAGGCCACCTTGAGAAACCAAAAGGGGTCATGAAAGGAGGAATCCTGAAGAAATATTGGTAGGAAACCTTGGGCTTAGGTATTATGCTCTTTACCCTTTGGTAAATCAAAAACCAAACAACCTTAAGTTTTAGAGAAATTTGGTCAAGGCATTTATAGAAGGGATATCAAGCAAGGAGGAATAGACAAAGAAATATTTTAGAGAGCTTGAATTATTCATGTCATATCCTTCGTCATAACTATGCTAGATTGCCTGTGTAATCCTTTAGATTGAATATACATCTTATTATTGACATTGGAATGCTCTGTATGCCTATATTGGATGTGATTAACCTATCCCTTATCAATTAGTTTGGTGGTAGGACTACATTTATTGATTAATATATTTGCATTTATTAATTATTATAGTCCATGACTACATCTATGGATCAATTAATACAGACCATGATTGCATCTATACATGACTACCTTTATTGACTAATTAGTATGGACCATGACTGCTTCTAACGACTAGTTAATATGGGTCATTGTTGCTTGGATATACGAGCATTTATGGATAAATATATAACCTTGTAGAGCAGGGCCACGTTCCTCAAAATATTGTTATTAAACTCAATTATGGAAACCTATCAACCCAAACTAAACTTAACTATGCTCCTAGGAAGCTAAGGATCGTTATGTAGTTGAATCAACACCAGCAACAGAGATATTGCTTGGTGGTTATCATGTTATTAGCACATGAGAAATTTTAAGGAGACCATTAACCACACCATATTAAGTGTGGGATATTTATTTGTAAAAAATTAGAAAAACATGATAAAAAAAGAGATGTATGCCTCGTCATAGAGATACTTGCTCTTCAAGGAGATTATAGTCCATATCTAAAGGACTTCTAATTATCCATTATGTGTGAACACCCTAAGACACTCACACCATCATAAAATTAGGCAATCATTAAAACAATGTTGAGTATTACAAGAGGATGGCACATTCAAAGTCAATCTCTACTGCATCTACCGATCAAACTGTTGGCCTTACCCATTCAATATTTTCATAGATAGAATACATTATAGATGGAGAATATTACCCCTCATGGGTAATACAAGTGCATTAAAACTTTATCTCTTCATCTAAAATATAGGTATCATCATCTATATTACCGTTTCATAGTTGGAAAACACTCTGATGAATATCATGATATGACTATAAGCTGCAAATCAACAACATCGATAGGTATACTTCATAACCTCAAACACCCTACACACAATGGTATCATTCAGAAGGATCTAGTGAGATAAGTTAAATGGATTCCTGAGAAATTTCCCACATAGGACATGTTGAGACCCAGGTAGAGTTTTAATAAGGGAAATGTTTCCCTATCTACTTGATCGTTAGATAATGGTCGAGCTCTACATTGAGAAATGGTTATAAATCTATTTGAAGACCCCTCCCTTGATTTTTGAGCCATCTAAAATTTATGTGTTCTAGTCATCATATGTTTGATTGATTTAAAGTGTGTTGGTTGCATAATATGATCCCACAATGAATGGAAGTTTGACTATGCTATGGCCTCAGAGGCTAGTCATAAGTTTGACCATGCAACCACCCTTTTTGGATAAAGCCATGTTTAACCAGTAAGCTTCTTTTGGGTTAAAACCATGTTTAATTGATAAAACATCAATGTAGGGTGTAAAAAGTTCAAACCATAAAGGGTTAGTTTATGATTAATCAAATCAAATAATTCTTATATCAAATTGACACAAGTAAAGAATAGTCTTTTTGGTTAATTGCTCATGAAAATTTCTTAGATATTGTCCAATAAATTTATGGACCAATTAAGATAAAATTTACAAAGTAATATCCTAGTGGGTTATGAAATAGGTCTTAAGCAAAGGCTATGGTAAATATCATGTATTAATGATGATGAACTCCTATTGTAAGACATTGTGATAAATTTTGGAAAGGTTTTGTAACAATCTTATTGATGATCCAAACATTACCTATTAAGAGCTATAGTTTAACCTTAATGGGTGATTGGTTAATAGATCATATTTTCTAACATTGTGTACCTATAGTGGTTTCCAAAAATAAATTAAGGACCAAGTGAGTAAACCTATAGTGTAATATTGTGTGATAGATTACGAGGAGAGTTGTAGCTAAAATTGAGTAATCTTGTTGGTAGATTGCAAGAGATATTGTAGCTAAAATCGTGGAACTATAGTACGATCTTGTTGATAGATCTTGAGACAACTTGGTAGCCAGATTTGTGGAAAAACTATATATTACAAGATATATTATCAAGTATAATTATGAGATACTTTTGAAAGTATGATTTGTTTAAATGATATTTATGTTTGAAGAAATATGAGATACTTGTGAAAGTATGATTTGTTTAAATGCTATTTCTATTTGAAGAAATATGAGATACTTGTTAAAGTATGATTTTTTAAAACCTATTTCTATTTGAAGAAATATGAGATACTTGTGAAAGTATTTTTTGTTTAAATGCTATTTATGTTTGAAGAAATATGATATACTTGTGAAAGTATGATTTTTTAAAATGATATTTTCGTTTGAAGAAATATGAGATACTTGTGAAAGTATAATTTTTTTAAATGCCATTTTTTTTTGAAGAAATATGAGATCCTTGTGAAAGCATGATATGTTTAAATTCTATATGCATGAAAGGGATCTCATTTATGAGTGAATTGCATTATATTGAAAAGGACTAGTAATAGTTGATTGTAATATTTTATTGTTTCAAAGGCATATCCTTGTGGAGAATGATATGAGATGAAAATATGGTTTTTAGTCTTAGAAAAGTATGGTATTTTATTCCTTTGAATGGTGGAATTCTTTAGACAATTACATTGTGGAGAATTTATTGAGTTTAGTTGCATTAAATTAAAATTTATTACATGCTATTGTTTTCCTAGAATTCATTTTTATATACATGTAATGGATTGTTCTAATCTTGAAACACCTACAATATAGTACTGGTGGCTTGGATGGAGTCAAGGGAAGATTGGTACTATTTGAATTCTACTGGTCATGTATACATGTTGTAACAAACCTCTATAATGAAAGGCCTCCATTATTGTAAAATGTATTTATTGAGATCAATTGTAATTTTATTATATCACTCCTTGAGAGGATTTGTATACAATGTAATATTTGACTTCAAGTAATCATAGAAGAAAATGTAGAGTTATATCATGACATGAAGTTATCTTATGATAAGGATTGAATATTTAAATGTGAATTAAAGATTGTGTCTATTTGACATAGAGTAACCTTAAAACTAGAAGGAATGTATGAATCATACATGTCACTTAGAGATTAAACATGAGAGTGATTATAGAGGGAAACATTGAAAGTTATATATTTCATGGAGATTATAGTTGGTTAAATCAAGTAAGGTAAAATGGTAGACATTCACACGTCTATGCAATTTTGTGTAATAACCCCCTTAAATTTCTATGGTTGATATGGGAGATTAAATCATTGAAATTATTGTTGTTCTATCCTTAAGGAAGAAGCGACTAATCCTCAAGGCATACACCTAATGTATGGGTTGAAAATGACCTAACATAAAAGCTAGTTTAATGTTTGATTTAAACTAGTAGGGAAAGAGGGCATTCCTATTTGAGATAGGATAATTCCTAATTGCAAGGTAAATAAACCTTATGTGCAAGTCATTATAAGGGTTGACCACCTATCCACAAGATAGACACAGACCATGTGGGATTCTTGTGAAGTGCAGCCTTGAACTTACTTGGAAACTAATCTATAAGCAAACCACATAAAGATACTTTTAATTTACTCATGAACTAGTAACAATGATAAAGACTAAATATAAAAAAAAATTGTAAGGTTGGTTGGTCCTGTAATAGGGATGTTACACATATATATCATCGTGGAATGATCTTGTAGCTTCTACCTCTTTTTGGTTTATGATGAGACACTTATTGACTCCATATATATCTAAAATCAACGATTTTTTTTTCTCTCTACCAACTTGGCCATTGAAATAAGATTTGAGTTTAATCCTGGAACATGCATAACATCATGTAACAAAAGATTTGGAAATGATGTGCTAGGTGTTACACACCCATATCCATGTATATGATAGGTTTTTCCATCTATAATTTTCAACCTAAAATTGTTAGTGACTTCAAGATAATCAAACCATTGTAAATTTCTTGTCATGTGATGACTTGCATTGGAATCAATAAACCAAATGTCCTTTTTATTTTGACCTATAGAATTATTTGTGCTTGAAGTAATTTTACATATTTGATATGGAATATTGTATGGATTTTTATCTTGAATCCTTTTATAGTGTATCTTGTGATGATATGTTCCTCTTGCTAACTTATCCATTATCTTAAGAAATTGTAGTATTCCTTATGTCTCCCAATATTTTCAGCTTCTAGATTCTAACCTTCAATTCTTGTAGTATGTGATCAATCAATAGTCAAATTTTTAAATAGAATTCTTTTTGTCTCTTTTTTATTGTGAATAAATTTGATAGAACCTTTTATCTTTTAAATCCTTTGAAGTTGTCTACCTTATGACTCCCTAATTTTGATATTTAACTCAATGAACTCTTTTTCACTTCTCAAATTTATAGGATATCTTGAATTTACTAATGGTTTTGTCAAGGTTTTAATTTTTTCAAATCTCTATGTAGAATTCCTTTTAACTCCTTAGTATTTTTATTATGAGATCAAATTTTATATACTCTATTCAATTCTAAATTTATAGGATACCTTGTATATCCCAAGTGTTTTGAATATACTATGGTTTTGATAAAGTGCTTAGATTTCTTAGTTTTCCTTTGAGTTGAATACCTTTTATCTCCCTAATGTTAAACTATTATTCTTCATCTTATTTCTTCGTATTTGTGAATAGAAAGCTAAAAATAATTTCAATGAACTTTCAATTGATGAAATATTCTATCTTAAAGAATTTAGAGTTGGATTCCTTATGTCTCATTGATTTGAGCATGAGACTAATTTCAATGTAGTTTTCCAAATTTATGATAGCTTTATGTTTTGATTTCTATATCATTTAAATTTCAATGATATAGTTTCTAAATTTCAATCTATTTAATTAGGTTTTGAACTCCTTATATCTCCCTAATTATAAATTTAGAAAATAAATGATATTTTCTAATTTAATGTTTCAATTTTAATGTAGAAAACCTTATTACTCATAGTTAAATTATTTATAGATATTTAAATACTTGAACTTCAAATAATGCAATTTTAAAAAAGGCTCTCAGATTATATTCTCCTTAATTCAATAGATGTTCTAATCAATTAATAAACCATATAAGGTTACCGATTTATTTCCTTATATCTCCAAAGATTTAATTAACTAAAATTAACCTTAAAATAAATAAACCTTATGCCTCCTTAACCTTAATGAATATGCAAATAATATTTGAATGTTAATATACCTACTTCAAGATGACGTGCTACGTATCGATCTGCTACTTCTTTGACTCTATCCTACATGCTAATTTGGGCTTTGTTCTCCTCTCAATATTTAATACTTGGCAAGGTCCTTTCATTGCATTTATTACTCTTCCCTTTTATGGTTCTCTTCTAAACTTTTGACTATCCTCCTCTTGCCTCTTCAATGTTCTCTAACCTTGAATGATTAGTATGCACACTCTATTAATGGTTTGGGCTCTTCATACCTGACTATATTCCTTTCCTTACGTTTTGCATGGAACTCAACATAATATTTGGATATTATTCCTTATTTCTCTTCTCTATTAGGTGGCGTAGGTGTTACTTTATAGGTTACTCAAATCTTTGAAAAATATAGGCATTACTTTATAACATGTGGCATCCTTTCTCAATGAGCACTGGTCTGGAATGATGGTGCTCCCTATTCTTCTACACCAAGTGGTCTACGAAGTATTTAACTAATGTTACAATCAATTGCTCCACTCTTCTCTTGCATGTAATATTTCTTTTGGTGCTCAATATTTCTTTCTTTTCCTTAACATTCTTTGCCAACTCTTCTCTCTTTCAACATACATTGTTTAGTCTTCCTTTCACAACTATCGAGTGCTTCTTGATTTCCAAAATCTAGTGGTGGCTATTTTCCTTTAATATATTCTCATCTTCAATGGTGGTGGCTCCTAATTTTGTGGTGCTTCAACACTTCTTATTTTGTGGTTGTTATGCCACTGTTCTTCTATATATACAAGCCTCTTTATCTAGGTAAAAAATGTGTTACATGCTTTATTTTCCTTCTTTACGACTTGCATAATTGTCCTTCCTTTGGATCTATCCTTATATTATTTTTGTCTTATTTCTTTTTTTGTAGGTTTTAAACCAATGTGGGTGTTACTTTCTTGGAGTTTTAGAGCCCTATTTGGTGTCTTTAGACACCTTGAATATGTCAACTTTTAGCACTTATTTGACTTTTTCTTCTTCACTTTATGGATTTTTATTTTCCATTTGGTGATTCTACCACTAATGGCTATAACTTTTTGTATCCTTTTTTTGTGTCTTTAGAAACTTCAACTCTTGCATTTCTTTTGCTACTTATAAAAACCAACTATGATGCTTTTAAAAAACTAGAAATGCATCTATTTTAAACTTAGATAAAATGTCTTTATTGCACCAAAATTTTAATACCTTTTAAGTCTCGTTTTGTAGCTTTACTTATTGAATTTATCAAATGGTCCTTATTTGTTTTAATATGGTGGCTCCTCCTCTTTCTCTTGGAGGTTTTACTACTCCTCTGGTGGCTCCTCTTCACCAAGACTTGTTGCAACTTTTACCTATACTTTATGGTGTCTTTGGACACTCTAACTTAGCCTCATTATTTTGCACTATTCATTCTCTACTTGATTAATAATATTGCACTTTGTTAGCTCTCAAAAATAGCATGCATTAATCACTATCTACTTCTTCTTATTTCTCCTTTAAAGAAACTTTTAACTCTATCTTGTGTTGATGTATTTTGTAGGTTTCAATATGATAATGCTACCTCCTTTCCTAACTTTAAAACCTTTAATTTAAACTCCTTTATGCTACCTTTAATGATGTTTAAAAAAATTTATAATTACTAGCATGAATTTTCAAGTTATGAACTTTTATAGCACCAATATTGCATACCTATTCACCTCATTTTTGTAGCTAGTCTTCTAGGTGATTCGGTTCACCTTTTTGCTGCCCTGAATCTATAAAATTTGAAGCTTTCCTTTCTACTCAATTGCTTCCTCAGTATTATTAATTTTGTAACTTCAAATCCGTGTGATTTTCTGCCCTAAACTTGTCAATCTTACAACTTCCAATGTTGCCCTTATTTTTCAATTTTCTATCTTAGATTACTACCTATTTCTCCTTCAATGTTTCTTGCTCAAGCTCTAACATTTTCAGCTATTAGTGCAGCCTTGAATGCTGCTCTCTTGCTGTACTAAAATCTATAATTTTTCAGCTTTAAATGTAGCCAATTCCTCCTTAATTTTACTATCCTTAACTCTATCGAATATATTATAAAACTCCTCCAATTTTCAGCTATATGTCACCTTCAATTTGTTGGCCTGTGACTCTTTAATTCTGCTACAAAATCAACAATATTCTCTTCCATAAATTAGCCTTCTCGCTTTTAATGGTAGTCTTCAAATTTATCTAATCTGGTGACCACTTATAACTCCTTTATCCTCCAATATCCTTGTTGAATTTTAACTTAAACTTGACCTATTTGTTGGCCTCCTTATCAAGAATCTAAATGTATTGAGGTCTTCTAGAATTCTTTCCAAAAATATTACAAACTTCTTGCCAAATCCTTTTTCCTTTTAGGATTGTTGTCAGATGGTGATAGTTACCCCAAATTCTTCTTTATTAGGATCTTCTCCTTGATTTCTTATTATTTAACTTTTTTAGTAGGGATTTTTTTAGCCCACTTCTTCTTTTTCCTTCCAAGTTTTCTTGACACTTCTTCTCTTGGATATTTAAATTTTACAACTTTTCAAATATTTAATAGGACTTTTCCTAGTCCTCCTCTATCTTCCAAATCTAGAGGTTCTTCAATGGGACCTTTCTCTTGGGTCTCTTCCTTCTAGATTTGCTTTCTATTTTCTTCAATTTGCAATCTGTAGTCTTCAATATTCTATGGAAATCATCTTCTTAAGTCTCATCAATATTTGATCTTCAATAGGTCTCCTTTGGCCTCTTTCTCTCTTCTCAATATTCAATATGAGATCTTCAATATTCAAGCTTCTATGGAGGCTTTCGTCTTGGTTCTCCTCAATATACAATGTCTAATTTTTTTGCAACAAATAACTAATCCCAACATGAGGAAGTACATATAATTTTAGGTAATAGAAGATGAAATTATTCTCTATCCATTGTAGAAAGCTTCTCAAATTTTGAGAACTAGTTTTTTGTAATAAAAAATTAGATAATAGCAAGTAAATCCATGTAAATATCTAGATATATATAAGCCAATAAATATCACTAGTTATTCTTCAATCTAGTGGAAAGAGATCTATGTTGAGTCATAGTCTTCACAATGTTTTTCTATAAATCTATGGAAAGACTAGACAAATAGAAATTCCAAATTTTTTAAAAATTATAGAAATGAAATATCCCTATCTTCTCTCAATATCTCTCGTGGATCTATTTATTTCCTATCAATCTACCTTGTGCTTTGATACCACTATTAGATTTTGATGCTATATATTTAAGGAAATGCAACCACAAGAACTTAAATTGAGCATGCAATATTAACTATATGATAATTGCATTAATCAAAAATATATTTATAGACATGTCTGCCTTTACAAGTCAGTATTTAATACGTACGATCCATGTGAGTATTAAAAAAATACATCACGATCCATGTGAAAAGGGATAATATTAGAGAATATAATACTAATCCTTATCAAATATACTAAGCAGAAAAAGCTTATAATAAACTTCTATAATAACTCAAAACTACAATTAATGAAATCTCACGAAAATATGATGTTCATACAAAATGTGGAGATATTAAATTTTATATTTGTTTGTGGAAAACACCCCAAATGGGATGCCACTTTTGGGTAAATCCCAAGGAGGCATGGGTATCTATTTTGCCAAAAACTCCTAAGGATCGCACCTAGCCTACCCCCTTCGACACACTCAATGAGCATACCTAAAACAACAAAAACAAGAACAAACAAACACAAAAAATACAACAACAACAAAAAAACAAAGACAAACAAACAAAAACACAAATTAAACAAAACAACATAAAAGTATAAAAACAACCAAAAATTTAAAAAGAAAAAAAAAAACAAAACACAAAACACCCAAAAAACTATAAAAACAACAAAACAACACACAAACACAAAAAACAAAAACAAAAATACAAAACATAAAAAACAAAAAATACATAAAAAAACAAAAACACAAAAAAAAACACAAAACAACAAAAATACAAGAACAACAAAAAACAACACAAAAACACAAAAACAAAACAAAACAAACACACACACACACACACCTCAAAAAACTAAACTAAAAAAAAAAAGGAAAAAAATAGAACACAACAATGACCTTTCTAGGCCAAAAGACTTTTAAGGCAAGATTCAACATAGGAAACAAAAGAAAGATTTTTTTGAGCTAGGGAACTAAAATACCCTAACCAAACCAAAGATAAGCAAAAATAAAGCAAGAAGGAACTAGGTACCTCCAAAACTAGAGTCTACCAAAGAAATGATAGAAATAAGAGCTTCCATTATTTGCAAAGCCCACCATCTAGGAGGGTGGCTGTAGCAAGATCACCTTTGTCCAATGCCCAATTATCTAAAGCATTAGCACTCCTATTCTAATATTTGACCATATGATTGTAATAAAATTTCAAAAAGCCCATCTGGATTAACTGAATATTCTCAATATTTATTTGTATTTTCCAATAAACCTTATGATTCTTAGGAGTCTTCAATATATTAATCATGAGTTGAGAGTTGGATTCAACTAGCACATTTTCCCATCCAACCTTAGTAGCCTCTTGAAGATCTCTGAGGATATTATACCCCTCAACAAGGTTGTTGGATAGAATACCCAAATTTGCAGAAAAAGTAAAAACAAGGGAGCCATCTGAAAGTCGACCAATTCCTCCTACACTAGATTTTCTAGGGTTCCCCTAGAGGCTCCATTAGTATTGACTTTTCCAAAATACTTAGGAAAAGGTTTCAAATTTCTTGTTCTATCCATATTACAATTACTCAAATTCCCTTTAAGTTGGTTTTCCTTAGAAGAGTTAATCTTCAATCTTTGCATCACTTGATCCCTTATTTGGTGGGATTTTTTGGGGTGATTAAGTAGTTGTTGGACTGATTCAACTAAGTTGGCATTGGTCTCTTGCCATATATAGTAAATATCCTTCCTTTATTGATTGAAAATTTGGTTGTTCCTTTCATTCCAGATATTCTAAAGAAGAATGGTAGAACCCATCCAAATTAACTACCTAATAAAATGATCAACACCCTCTTGTTTAGGTCAATTCCTCCAAAGTTGTTCAAAAGTAAAAAAATGGACCATTGTAAGCCAAGTAAAGTGGCCATTCTTCTCCATAGATTAGAGGCTAAATTACACTCAATAAAAATATGGCTAAGAGTTTCCACATTCTCTCCACACATTTCACATCTAAAAGGGCCATGAAAACCATGCTTCATAAGTTTCTCACCAATAATAACCCTACGATGCAATAAAGACCAAGTCAACAACCTCACATTAGTCTAGAGCTTTTAAGCCCACAATTGAGAAAATATATCATATGATTTTTTGGGATTATTATGGCATAAGGTCAAATAACCTTAAATAATTGAATACTCACCCTTAGTAGTGTTGTTCCATCCAAAATAATCTTTATCATGGGACCAAGAGAGATATATCATATGAAGGATGCATTGGATGTCTTGTCTTTGCCTTTCTAGGATTTGAATAGATCAGTCCTTAATAGGGATCCAATATTTACCAACCTCTAAATTACCAGTATGGTACCGATATTAATTAGCCACCTTTATCCAGTTAGCTTAGTGAAGCTCCTCAATCCAAGGCCTCCAATAGGGAAACTAAGTTATAAAAGGCTTGTGACCATCCCATGAATCTAACCAAAACATTTCTTGTTGACCATTATGAATGATCCAAAATAAATATTTCTTTATTAAATCCTCACTAGTCTTAAGAACTGCTAAAATGAGAGAATATTTGGTAGGTAATTGATAGCGAACAAGGTCTTCAAGACTTTTGTTCTCAACATATTTAGCATAGAAATTTTTGGACCAAAGAGAATTGGGGTTATGCAAAATCCTCCAATACAATTTAGCACCTAAATCTTTATTATTATTAAAAGCAGACCAAAATCCTAACCCCCGTTCATTCTTAGGAAGACATAAAGTGTCCCATTTTAGCAAGCCCCATTTTATTTTCTCCTTAGTACCACTCAAGAGGAACCAATGACTGATTTGATTCAGTTATCGAAGAACAACCTTTGGGATATTCAACATAGTAGAAACATAAATAGGAATAGCTTGAAGGACTGATTTTACCAAGGTGATTCTACCCCCAAAAGAAAGCCACCTATTGGTCCACTTTCCAATTTTCTTCTTGACTTTGTCCAACAACCAATTCCAATATTTTTTGTCTTTTTTTGATAATTTAAATTTAACTGGATTTTTATCAAGGGACCCAAAACTTGATTACAACAATAGTGGAAAATGCTATAAATCCTTAAGTATACAATATAAAATCCTTCCTCAAATGAGGTAAAAAAATCACCCAAAAAACAAGTGGGACCAATAAGAACTTATGAAATTAAATTGAGATGGAAAGGAAACACCCTTACAAAATATCGTATGAAAAAGGCACATCACATGGATAAGGAATAAAACAGGGCCATCCTTCCCAAAACAACAACCAATTCCAATATTTTTTTTTTTTGTATTTTAATATTGATGGGAATACCTAAATAAGTGATCGAAAGGGAGGTCTTCTTATATATTATTTTATCCAATACCACAGATTATTGTCTGGAAGAGCAGTGAAAGAAAATGACTTTATATTTGTCTTCATTGATCAATTGCCTAGAAGCATTAGAAAAATAGCTAATGATTTACTTAATTTTAGAAGCTTCCTTAATTGTAGTTTTACTTAATAGAGTAGAGTCATAAAAAAATTGAAGATGAGAGATAGGTATAGCTCCATGAGCAATGCTAACTCTCTCAAGGGTTTTGTTTTCTCTATTTTTGGTTATAGTCCTACCCAAGCATTCAACAAGAATGATGAATAAATAAGGGGAGAAGGGGTCACCTTGCCTAATACATCTAGAAGTTGGGAATAATTGAGAAGACCTTCCATTGATAAGAACTAAGTAGGAAACCGAAGAGATACATCCCATAATCCATTCCATCCAATCCTAAGAGAAATAAAATTACCTCGAGACTTTGATAAGGAAGTACCAATACACTCTATCATAATATTTGGATAAGTCTAATCGAATGAACATAGAAGGATATTTTTACATTTCCATGAAATGGATGGCTTCTTGAGCAATAACTATCTCATCCACTCCCCTTGCTCAGGGTAAATAACCTTATGCAAAAGAGGCTTCAACCTTTCTGCCATGATCTTAGTAATTATTTTGAGAAGAACAATACATAAAGCAATAGGTCTAAAAGCTAAGATATGTTTAGGCTCTAGAGATTTTGGAACAAGAGTAATTTAAGTTTTATTGATAACCTTCAAAATTTCTTTGGTTTTCCTGGATTCTTCCACCACCTCTAATAAATTAGCATGAAGGATATCCTAGAAATCTTGGTAGAACTTAATGGGAAAACCATCAGGACCTAAGGTTTTCCCTTTTTGTATTTTAAAAAATACTTGTTGAAGCTCATTGATAGTATGAGGAGAAGTAAAAGTAGAGTTCTCCTTAGAAGTGATAAGATAAGGGATTGCTTGAAGAACATTATGTTGATAAGTCGAGTCAAGAGGAGTAGCAACAAAAATATTGGAAAAGAAATTGACAACAGTAGATTTCATGCCATCCCAAGTGTAGACAATATCTCCAAAATCTAATTTTAGGGAATAAATAATGTTGTGATATCTTAAATCTAGAAGATATTTGTAGAATAAATTTATGTTTCGATCTCCTTATTTGAGCCATTGAATTCTAGATATTTTCTTCCATAAGAGTTCTTTTTTTTCCATCCTCTAACTGAGCTTTGAGTCTAATTTCATTTGCACTTCTACTCTTTGAGTCCATCTAAATGGATTTTCTTATTCAAATTTTCAAGCTAAGCAATAACTTCATATTTTTTTATGAACATCCCCAAACTCCTTCTAGTTCCAAGTCTTGATTTTGGATTTAATGTATTGCAATATTTTGGTAAAACATAACATCTTAGTCCCATACCTAGGTTTACATTACTTCCACCATTGTTGCAATCAAGGTCTAAAGGAAATCTCTCTAAGACACATTAAGTAAAATAAAAAAGGAGAGAAACTCACATTAGTTTTCCACATTTCCACATTAGTTTTCCACATTTCCACCATGACTAACCAGTGATCCAAACCAACATTATTAAGTGATCCAAACTAGCATTGTTAAGAGTCTTCAATTTAGGAATGTGACCATGGATTAAGAAATTTTCAAAGAGAAAGAACCTATACAATCTCTCCATTATACAAGCTAAGCCTTACCTTTTGTTAGACCAAGTCATAAGGCCATTATTTGGTTGGATGTCCACAAGATGGAGGTTTGCAATATATTCTCTCATGAGGTTAGTGCTCCTGTCCAAATTTCTATTTCCCCCCATTTTCTCATCGAGAGAGAGGATGGTATTGAAATATCCTTCGATCAAGATCCAAGATTCAAGAAAATGAGAGATAATATAAGTTATATCCTTCCACTATTTATTTTTTCCTCCAAAGTAGTCAGAGCATAAATAGTAATGTAGAGCATAATTTTTTTGGAATGTCTACTTGGATAGCTATAGCCAAAAGATCCCAAATACCAACCATATGGTGAATAACTATGTCTTTTGGGTCCCAAAGGCAAGAAATACCACTAGAAGCTCCTTGGGAACTGAGGGAAACCACTTTTCCAGTTGGCCAATTTTTACTAGCAATTGATTCCATTTCCTCTAGTGATATATTTGTTTCTTGAAGGAAAACAATATGTGGATGATTTATCTGAATCTTTCTTCTAATTTCATTTTGATTTGAAAGACTCCCTTTGAGTCCTTGAATATTCCAAGTGATGATATTCAATAATACCAAGGCTAAAATTTGGGAAGGTCATTTATCTTACCTTCCTCTATAAGTTTTTCACTTTATTTACCATATGATGTTGATTGGTCTTGTGACCTACCTCTTGATTAGAATCCATATTCAATTTTTTTGTCCTATTTATTGACTTACTTCAATTGAACTTGATATGGCTTATAACCTTGAAGAATGCAAGTACAAAGCCAAAGTTTTACCAAAAGGTTCAATAGAGTATACATTGAAACCTGAATTATTTGAAATTTTAACATTTAAAATATTGTTTTTCTTGTGTATATTTTCTTCCTTTTTTCTATTGAAACTCTTTGATTTGTTAGTTTATCTTTGAGTTCTTCCCTTCATATTTAAATTGTGTTTTCAAGATTTATGTTTCCATTATTTTCTCTTCCTCACTTGGGATGTCATTTGTGGAAATAATTTCAAACATATTAGAAGATAACTTTGATTGATCCTTCATAAATGGTTTTTTCTGAGTGTTCTTCTTCTTATGCATTTGGAAACCTACTGAGTTTATATATTCTTTCTTTTTATATAGAATTTTATTTTGGAAAACACTAGCCAAATGACCATATTCATGGAAAATTCTACAACAAAAAGGAATGTTCTCATAGTCCACTACTTGCTCCCAAGTGTCCTCCTCAAATTATAATGATATTTTTTTAGGAAGAGGTTTGTCAAAATCCATTAAAACACAAATTTGAGCATAAATAATATGTTAAATTTCTTAGTACAATCAGAAGTCATCATAAAAGTTCATAAAGAGTTTCTAATTTATGAAAAAATAGTTTGATTCTAGAATTTAATTCGGCGGCCAAAGAGTCTAACCCACATGGGACCTATAGAAGGCATATCTTCTTCGGCTTTAAATTTAGTATGCCAAGACTTCATGAAAATCCTTGCCCTTCCAAAGAACTAGGGAAACCCTTGAAATTTTTTCTCTCTATATTCATTATTAGCAAACAAAACAATAAAATAACCACTTGGATGAATAGATATTTATAACTCACCTTTAGTTTTTCAGTTTTTTTTAGCCCAGAATTTGAAAGCAGATAGGCTCGGACGAAAACCCATGAAACAAAAAATTAGTCCTTTTTTTCTAGATCTTCAATGCCAATCTGAATGTTTCCCATATCAAGCTTAACAATATGATTTCCATTAGCTGTCCTAAGATATCCTGACTCCATTTTCCTAAGATCAATATTAGGCATTCTTAGATGTTTATAGGAAGCCCTAAGATTAATATTAGTATTAGGCTGAGGCTATCCACCATGGAGGACATCCCTAACATTCATTTTTAGGGCTGAGTTTTGGAAATTTTTACCCTTAAAAGGGGTTTCCATAGTGGATTCATTTTTTGGGTGCACCTTAGCACTGGATTCACTTGAGATCTGAGCCATTTTTTATTAGCTGCTTAAAACTTATTTAGTGATCTCTTTAATCCATGTCTTGGATGCTGAGGAAAGGTATGATTTTCACTTTTCTTTTGTGCAACAAATTGGAAGCCATTTTCAATCAAGTTTACAACATGAATATCTATTGAAAAATATATTTCTAACCAATCTTGGATCCCTTGCAACATATTTTGCTAAAATATTGATAAAAAACCACAAAAATATTGGTCATTGGGGCTCGAAGGACCCAAAAAACAACCTCTGGAGCTACTTGCACTCAACCCAAATGAAACCCTCACACACTCACTTGTGATCTTGTGTGTTTTTTTATCTTAAATACTTCATGCTTCATACAAGTTCTACATTATGTCTAATTTGTATTCCACTCTCCTATCTATTCTCCACTATCCTTTATACTCACTCTTTGCTCTATCACTCTATCAAAGGCTTATATATAAAGAGGTATGTATCTTGGCCTTTCACCTACCTATGACTCTTTATCTTCCTATTCTATGACTCATGTACATGTTGACTACATGCATATTTACATTATCAAGTACTTTGCACATTCTAACACTTGTGCATTTATTACATTGTATAAAGTAAATACTCAAATCCTAATCTAAGATAAACTTCCTAATCTAAAGATGTACCCAAGGTGGTACATTGGCATGTACCAAATAATGTAATATATTCCAAGAATAAATATTGTAGAGCTAAAAACATGACACCAAGCAATGCTAAATAAAATAGAATTCAAATAACCATATATTGCACAACAAATAAGATTTATATTAAATGGGGGGAGCCTAAAAACTCTATTGTTACAATAGTGGATTTAAGAATCCTTTTTGATACAATTATTACAAATATTTCTAGGGTTCTCCGAAACCCTAGCTACAACAAATGGTGGTGTCTTCAGTTGTGTCTTTGCTCCCAATAGGTGTGAGTGGGCTTCTACGTATCCGATGTCGGGCCACTCCAGCTTAAACAACTATCCAATGCTTTGATGACTATCTCAATCTACACACAAATAAACAGAAGAGAGTTAGTAATAATAATGAGGGCTCCACTGTGTGAGACCCTCATAAATCATAACAAAAACCCTAACTATAATAGTATGACTACTGCAAAATAATTAAAAAATATGAAATATAACGAAATAAAGAATGATTTACCTTGCTCCTTGCTGGTTGTCTTTTGATGGCTGGATCTGTTGCAGGTCGATGGCGAAGGTGTGCCCTAGCGACACCTGAAGATCTCGCTTGTCATCATAATAGGGCTCTAAAACACGATAGGGCTCTTAGGAAGAGTAGTAGGGCACTCATGGAGAGTGGTAGGGTGCTCAGGGCTATGGTGGAGAGTAGTAGGGCACTCATGGAGAGTGATGTGGTGGTCAGGACTATGATGGAGAGTATAAGAGTGCTTGTGGATAGTAGCAAGGTACTCGAGAGGTTAGATCAGATTTGTAAAATTAGATATGATGATGGTGAAGGATGCAAATATGGTGGTAGTGAGCGAGGGGATGGGGAATATGATGGATGGAGTGGGGCTAAGGTACAAATGCTAGATTGGAACTCTAAGGCACTTTGAAAGCTTGAGGAACCTTAGGGAACTCAGGGTATTAGGAAAATTAGCAAAATACTTAGGGGTTGAGCCATCAAAATGGCCTCTATTTATAATCCAACTTAGGGCATACTTAGGGTTTCAACGACACTAATCATGTGGCTAAGATTAAAGCATATCTAAGGGTGGATATTAAATTTAGGGTGTGGTATGGATTGATGTGGATGGATGGATGAGATTAAATGAAATCGGATGGCTAGGATTAATTTATTTATATAAATATATATTTATATATAATATATAAAATATTATTATTTAAATATATATATAATAAACATATATAAATATATATAAATATTGGGCGGAAATGGTGGGAAGGCTAGGATGGAGGACAAGTGGCTATGTTTTGGTGGTGGAGATGGTGGGAAAGCATGGATGGAGGACAAGTGGCTAGATTTTGGTGTCTATAGATGCCCCTTTTTGTACCATGTTGCGTGAAACACAATATGGTGCAAAAATACGAGACACCTGATCGGGCTAGGCACAGAAGCAACTTCTCTCTCTTGTTGGAATGTGGAACAAAATTGAAGGTAAAAGAATAAATAATTTTGGAGTTATTGCGTAGCTTACCCCCTCAATTGGTGAATGAGTTGCGGATGAATCTCATGAGCCAATTGAAAAAGAATGAAATGTTGTGCAAATAAGGAAATGGGAATGATGGAGTGTGTGACCATTTTTGGTCCCAATGGTTGAAGGATAATTTGTGGAATGGGAAATATGAATGCATCTATTTTTGCCCCAACATATGAAGGGTTTTGGGAGAAATGATGATGATGAATGCATCTATTTTTGCCCCAACAGATGAAGGGTTTTGGGAGAAATGATGATGATGATTGCGTCTATTTTTGCCCCAAAATATGAAGGGTTTTGTGCCATATGTAGATGTCATGATCATGTAATATGTATCCCATTGTGGGAAAATCATAATCAAATTTAGTTGCCCCAAATTTGGGGTGATTCCATGATGTTGAATAAATTTTGTCGTATGGCCTCATTGATATGCAATATGAAGATGCAAAAAGAAAATAAAGAAGTCAACTTTGGAGGGCCTACTAGTGACTATAGAATAATTCCTCTCAATGGAACCAATCACCCTAGCTAGAGCCAGTCGCTATGATGACTGTCAAGGAAATTGGGAATGATGTGATTTGATGTTGTTCATGTTTTAAGCCCCATGAACTAGGCCATCAATGATAGCTTTTTAGCAAGATTAATCTTGTCAAAGGTTCACTTGAAATGTGAGGAAGAAAATTTGATTGTGCTTTCGAACTAGGAGATATAGAATGATGATGATGACCAAGTGTTCTTATGGTGATTCATTCATCTTACCGAATTGCATGGATGCAAATCGCTGCAATCGCCAAGTATATAGAACAAACCACTATATACAAGATTCACTCAAAATGTGGCACATGTGGAAAGAAATGGATGATGGAGTATGATGTTAGTGAAATTTGAAATTTTGAGGAAGAAATGTGATGATTTGTGAAAAATAGAACTGATTGGTGAACATTGGATAGCATGTTGGTCAATTTTACATCTTTGGACACAAAATTTGATTTATTGAGCCAAATCAACTCAGATTTTCATAGAAATTGGTGGGATGATGAGGATTATGATGCAGATGATGAAGATGGTCATTTTGTGAAAATTTGGACTAGTTTGATATGTTTTGTAATTGGAATTGTGCTTTTTATGACTGTTGGTCGTAAACAAAAATTATGCATCCAAACTGATTTCTGTTTTCACAAAACCTGATGTTATGATGGAATTGATGTGTGGGTGAAATTTGGTGAAATTTGGAGGAGGTAAGCTACCGATTTGGTCGATTTTTCCTTTTGTGGATTTATGCATCAAACGCTCGTGTGCATTTTTGAGATGTAGGAAACGCCCGACTGCACTTCAGGGCACCTGGAAATACCCTTGCATGCTTCAACATTCTAGCAAGTGCCCATGCATGCTTAGGCTTATCTGAAACACCCAAGGTGCTTCAATGCACTTGCATTTGCTATAAATAGCCTACAGGTTGGAAAATGTAACTCATTTGTGTGTTTGCAAGTTTGAGAAGCTACATTCTAAGGAGTGAGTGGAGTGAGGAGTGAAGTGAGGTAGTGGGAATTTGGTGCAGAAGCTATGGTGGTGGAGGGAACGAGTGCTGCGGTTGGAGCAGAGGCAAGGTTTGCCAAGGTAATGCTTTTGAAGATTTTTTGTGTTGTGCAAAATTTTGTTGTTTTTGGTTTTTTTTTTAACTAATGAAATGTGTTGATTGTTGTAGTTGCGGATTTTGGAGCCCCAGCATCGATTTTATCCCCTTGTTCCTGGGATGAGGAAATTATTGTCAGAGGTGGACTGGGGTGTACTGAAGGTGGTGGGGATAGAGGGTGCAACCGACTTGATGTGGTGAGGGCGGATGAGGGGTATCTTTCAGCTTTGGCTGAAATATGGGATGCGGATAGGGGGACCTTCCAGCTACCGACCGGGGAGGTGACCATTACCCTTGAGGATGTGTATCACATTCTCAAGGTGCTAGTGGAGGGGGTGAAGGTGGAGGTGGGCTATGATAAGAAGGCCCATATGAGTAGGATGTTTGGGGATAGATGGGAGGAGGTGAAGGTGGAGAGTGGAGGGATTCCCTACTTGACCATGTATGTGGACAAGGAGTTGGATCCCCTCTCGACCTTGGTGATGTTCATGTTGGTGAACATAGTGGTTCCCAATAGTACTAGTTGTAGGTTCCCATGGAACCTATTGGGATTGGTGAGTGATTTTCTCACCACATCACAACCATATGCATGGGTGCCTACTTTGTTGGTGCAGGTGTACCGAGAGTTGTATGAGGTGATGTGGTGGAAGAGGAAGGGCTTGGGGTGCAACTTTCTTCTTCAATGTTGGGGATGGGAGCACTTCAGTGTGGCATGACCGGAGGGTCTACCCTATCATGAGTGGGATGGTGTGCAACCCTATGCTAGGAGATGGGTGGTAGCGAAGGAGGTACAACCGAGTCATCCGATGCACTCGAGCCAATGGTATCGGGATATGTGGGTTGGACTAACATCCATCCAAGTGATGTGGAGGCCTTGGTAGGGGACTAGGTGGACTGGAGATAGGGAGTAGTTATGATAGGTCAGGAAGCTGAGGTGGATAGTTGGGAGGTGGTAGGGTGAGGTGGAGTACTTCTAGTTCTCATGGGTGTTGTAGTAGTTTGGCTTACCATAGGGAGTACCGGAGGAGCCGATGCTTTATAGGAGGTATCGAGAGGAGGTAGGGCTTCCATGTGTAGAGCCATGGAGGGTGGTGGTCAAGGATGATGAGGAGTTAGAGGTCCCTGATGTGGATAATGCAGGGATGACCCCCAAGTATGTGGTATGGTTTGGTGCCCAACCAGTATGGGTACCTAAGGTGGTGGTCGATGGTGAGGATGATGTTGAGGAGTCTGATGGGACTCCGAAGTGATCGAGACCCCTCCAAGCTAGAAGTCAGAGGAAGAAGTTAAGAGGTGTGAGGCAGTAGACTCCTATGGTTGGTAGAGGGGAGGATGAGGAGGAGGATGATATGGGGGAGATATTCGAGGTGGTGAGGTTACAGGCTGAGATGGAGCAACTATGAGTAGAGTAGGAGGATTTGGTGTAGTCTCATGATGAGACTGTAGCATAGCTATAGGTAGAGCTTAGTGCATAGGATGCAACTATAGCTCAGATGCAGGTAGAGTAGGCGATTGGAGGAGTTAGTGGGGATGATCGGGAGATGATCACGAGGCTCCAGGTAGAGCTTCTAGGAAAGGAACGTCGACATAGGTTGGACTTACAATGACTTTGGGTGAGTGAGGCATATGTGCACTCCTTGGAGGATTTATGTATGGCTAATCATATCATGTTTCTAGATCCTCCATCTTTCTTGATGACGTAGTCAACTAGGCCAGCTAAGTCTAGGTAGAGTTCTAGGTCTAGGGCTCCTAGTAGGTCCCAAGGGTCCACTCATGGGCATTAGCTAGTGCTTAGATACAATTTTTATATATGAGCCTTGGTGCTCTATTGTATGTAGCCTTTGGGAACTCATTGTACATGTGATATTTATACATATATATACATGGCTTTTACCTTTTGTGTTTTATGTGTTTGTGAATGCTTTTGTGTTATGCATATTTTTTATTTATGATGAATGCATATGCTATGTTATGGATGATTAATGCAAGATGGAATATATGGATGATTAATGCAAGATGGCATGTATGGATGATTAATGCAAGATGGCATGTGCTAATGATCATTTATAGTTTAGATCTTTGCTTGACCCTTTTCTAGCATTGTTGTTTAATCAGGGGCACCAGACTTGGTGGCATATGGGATGAATGGCTTTTTACGTGACATGGATGGTGACATGGAAGAAGATATGGATGTTGATATGGAAGAAGATATGGATGTTGATATGGAAGAAGATATGGATGTTGATATGGAAGACTACCTATTTTATAGAGACTCAAACATCCTAGTGGCATCAAACAAACTCACTAAAACTACCTAATCCCTCTAGGACCAAATGTGTGTGTAGTGAATTCATTTACCTAATCAAGAGCATGGTAATGACTCGAGGCAATAAAGAACCAGTGTGTGTGCAAGTGAGTTCATTAACTCATCTTGAGTAAATTGGGTAAACCTGTTATGGTTGAAACCAAGAGGCTAGCTTGTCCATATGAGCGGTCAGAGGTCTCTTTTAAAAGAGACATGTCGCCACGCATGAGCGTACTCCACTACCAATCAAGCATCTATAGCTCCGGTGGAGGCTAACTCCATAGTCCATGAATTTTTTTGTTGATCTCTTAAGTTTTGGGGATGACTACCTAACCATATGACTGGAAATATAGTATGATCCTTACAACCCAATTGATCAGTGGTGTGTGATGTAAAATATTTAGAGTTTTTGTTAGGGATTTTTCCTTACTCTTTATTTTATTTTTGGAATTGTGATAGTGGTGAGAACCACTTTTTTTATGGACTATGTTGCATGATGGGACTAGCAAGGATGACCCTTTTTACTTCAAGGTTCATACCAAGTATGGTGTTATCCCTCTTTGACACAAGATGTTTTTAAGATGTGAAATTGTGTTTGGTTCAAGAATGTTTTGGAGTCAATTCCCAAAACTCAAGATTTTCTTAGTGTATATGTGCAATGGTCCTAAAAGAACTCGACATGTATTTTGGAGGTTTCTTAAAACACTAGGAGTGGCTGAGTGACCGAAAACACCTAGGAGTTGTGAATGTGGCTTGTGCTAATGGCAATTTGACTTTGTGGAATTGTGTGGATGACATTGTGAAGGTGCCCCTGATTAAGGCAACATGAATTTTGTTGGACCAATTAAGACCTTGAACTTAATAAATGATCCCTATATGAAATATGGAATGTGGAATGTGAATGTGAATGCAATGCAATTTTATGAAATGTGAAATGCAATATGAAATATGGGTGAATGCATTGTTTTTGGAGTGAAATGTAAATGCAAGTGAAATGCAATGTTATGAATGAAGTGTATGCAAATATTTTTGTGTATTAGCCATGTGTATATATACATATATAGTAATAAAATCATGCATAGAATGCTTTCAAGTGTATAACATTAAGTGGTTCAGATTCTTCCTCTCCCTCTAGACTGGAAAGTCTGTAAGTACCATTACCCACTCTTTGTGTAACAATGTATGGACCTAACCAATTAGCCATGAATTTATCATGAAGATGTGGCAATGCATTGGTATTTTGTTGGTTCTCTTTAAGGACAAGATCTCCTACTTGGAATTCACGTAGATGGACTTTGGTGTTGTAAGCACGTTTGAGGCGGTCTTGATAAACTCGTAAATGCTCTAAAGCATTGACTCACCTCTCATAAAGAAGTGTGAGTTGGTCAAGACGTGCTTGTCTAGCAGTGTCATCATCTATGAATTCCTACAAAGAAATTCACAAGGAAGGGATCTCGAGCTCAAGAGGCATGATTGCTTCGGCTCCATAGACCAATAAAAATGGTGTTGTCCCTGTAGGCATGCGGATGCTTGTTTGATAAGCCCATAATGCCAAGGGAATTTGTGTATGCCAATCTCTATGATTTTCTTTGACAAGTTTCTTGAGAATAGCAATTAAGGTCTTGTTGGAAGCTTCAGCTTGTCCATTTGCTTGTGGGTAATAAGGAGTCGAGAAACTATGTTGAATGTTGTATTTCTCGCAAAGTGCTCGAACATCCTTGTTCTTGAAAGACTTGCCATTATCTGAAATTATTTTCGAGGGGATACCAAAATGACAAATGATATGATGAAGTATAAAATCCACAATTCTAGGTCCTGTCATGCTGGTTAGAGGAATTGCCTCAACCCACTTTGTGAAGTATTCAGTGGTTGTGATAATGAATGTATGTTGTCCCGAGGAAGGAGGTGAAATTTTTCCAATTAGATCTAGGCCCCATTGTGAAAAGGGCCAAAGGCTTTGAATAGGTTGCAAGGCTTGTGATGGTACATGAGTTAAATTAGCATGTTCTTGGCACTTTTTGCAATGTTTAATATAGGTGCAACAATCACGTTCCATTGTGGGCCAATAATAACCCATGCATAAAATATGCTTTGCAATGGCCATTCCACTAAAATGACCACCACAAGTACCATCATGGGCTTCAACTATGGCTCTTTGAGCCTCACTAGCCTCAAGACAATGAAGGAGGACTCCATCATAACCACGTTTATACAACACGTCCCCCAAGAGAACGAAATGGGCTACCTTTTGCTTGAAAGTGCATTTGGCAGTTTGAGACATGTCAAATGGGAGTGTTCCAAACTTGAGAAAGACTACTATTTGGCTTGACCAAGGCTCATATGAATCTGATTGGATAAAGCAAACATCCTTTTCATCTTTAGACTCAACATGGGTAATGGCAAATTTAGAGACTATTGAAATTATGAGGGGTTGTACCTCTCCAAAGGAATATTTTAGAATCAATGATCCAAGGGAGGCCATCACATCTACAAATCTATTAGTCAAACGTGGCAAGCTATTGATTTCATACCAATCAAACTTAGAGAGCAATTTCATTGCTACTTCATGATAAAGCTTAATGGTAGGTTCTTTGCATTGGTATTCTTCATTGATTTATTTGACGACAAGTTGAGAATCACCAAATATCCTAATACACTTAATGCTCATAGCTATAGCTGATTGAAGACCTAATATTAAGGCTTCATACTCTATAGTGTTGTTTGTGCATTGGAAGTCTAGTTTGAATGACAAGGGGATAGGTACCCCCTATGGTGTGTGAAATATGACTCCAGCACCTTGAACTTTTGCGCACTTAGAGCCATCAAATAATAATGTGATATTGACATCTTCCTCTAGAATGACATCTTCTTCTTGCTCAGTGACAAAAAATACCAAATCATCTAGGAGCTCAATAATCAAAGGATGATCACTAGGTAGTGGAGCTTTCACAAGTTGATCAACTATTACCTGATATTTAATGGATTTTTGGTTTATGAATTCCAAGTCAAATTCAGTGAGGAGCATTATCCATTTAGCGGTGTGGGTATTATTGTAAGTGTGGGACATCATGTAATGCAAAGGATTTTCTCTAGCTATGACATAAGTTGTGTGGCTAAGCATGTAATGTCGAAGTTTCTTAGTGGTAAAAACCACTACTAAGCATAGTTTTTCTACATAAGCGTATTTAGTTTCATAGCTTACCAATGTTTGACTAATGTAGTAGACAGCTTGCTCTCAATTTTGTTCATTATTTTGTGCAAGCATTGTCCCTAATGCAAAGTCCATTGTTGAGATATAAAGATAAAATGGGACCCCTAGATGAGGAGGAGCTAAGACTAGCATAGAAGCTAGGTATTGCTTAATGTCATCGAAGGCTTTTTGACATTCATTTATCCAAGAGAATGGCACCCCCTTTTGTAGTAGGTGATTGAATGACCTACATTTTTCTAAAAGTTGCACAATAAAATGATGGATTGATTGGATATTCCCTTTTAAACTACACAATTCCTTTAAGTTAGTTGGGGGAGGCATCTCCAAGATAGCCTTGACCTTATTAGGGTCCACCTCAATGCCTCTTTTGGAGACAATGAATCCTAGTAGTTTGCTCGAGGTAACACCAAAGACACATTTCTTGGGATTCAACCTTACATTATGCTCTAGGAGTCGGTCAAAAACTTTCTCCAATACACCAATATGTTCTTGTCGAGTTTTGGATTTAGCCAAGAGATCATCCACATAGTCTTTGATAATCTTATGCATGTAGTCATGGAAAATGTATGTCATGGCACGTTGATAAGTGGCACCTACATTTTTTAGGCCAAAGGGCATCACCTTGTAACAAAAAATTCCCCAAGGTGTAGTAAATGTTGTTTTGTGTTGGTCATAAGGATTTATTTAAATTTGGTTGTATCCTAAAAAACCATCCATGAGTGAAAGCATTTCATGGCCAGTGTAGGTATCGACAAGAGTATCAATGTTTGGTAGAGGGAAGTCATCCTTAGGATACACTTTGTTAAGATCTCGAAAGTCAATGCAAACATGTATCACCCTATTAGGCTTGCAAACGAGTACCATGTTTGAGAGCCACTCAAGATAATCGATAGGAACTATGAAGTTCATGTCTAAGATTTTTTGAAGCTCTATTTTTACCAAGAGGGCCACGATAGGATGCATTCTCCTAAGTTTTTGTTTGATCGACTTAGCATTAGGCTGTAAGGTGAGATTATGGACAACCAAACTAGGGTCAAGACCGGGCATGTCCTTATAGGACCATGCAAATATACCCTTTTTCTTTTGAGGAGAGCAATTAATTGCTTTTGTTCATTAGGTGATAAAATTTTGCCAAGCTTGACAATTTGGGGATTATCTTTGTCTGAACTAAGGTCCACATCGATGGTATCTTCAATAGACATGTGGGAACCTTCCTCAAGTTGATGATGTGTAGGGATAAAATGAATATTATCTAAGATGTCATTAAACTCTTCTAGCTTATCCTCATCTATTTCTACCCTGAAAACCTCGGGATCCAAAGGTGAGGGTGAAGGTGAAGGCAGAGGAGATGGAGGAATATTTTTGGTGAAATCCCATAACAATTCCTCAGACAAGACATATTTGGTAAATATTGGGGGTAAGGAAATCCAATCCATATCAATGAGGCTTATGTCAATTGGAATTGGCTTAGCCGGATCATATGGATTATGGAGTAAGGTGAATAAATCAATAGGATTCATGTTGACTTATGCAAAATGGTGGATGAGGTTGAACATAATGGATGGAACCTAAGAAATCGATGCTAGGGGCTTGGTTAATCTAAACAACAATAAGCAACACAAATAAATGCATTTGTCTAAATGATATATTTACATACGTAATGCAAAGAAAGAAAACATGTTTTTGATTTTTGATTGATTTTTTTTTGTAGTGGTGATAACCACTATTTTTGTGTTATGTACATATGTTATAAATTTGGCTTATGGAATGGCTTAATGGAATGGAGGTGGTGGTTCACCGATAGGTACGACTCACTCTTATGGAAGAAGAAAGCGAAGGATGGGCTTATGGATGGGGAACATGTTGAGATAAAACTCATCTTGTTCAGAATGGGGAATGATGGACTCTGATTCTTCTTTAGATTCATCCAAAATTATAGACATAAGTTTGAAATATTCATATATTTCCTCACTAGAATTATTGAGATGGAGGATTTCTTCTCTTGAATTGAGGTTAAGCCTTTGGAAGGCTTGTTCAAGAGAAGATATGGTGGAAAGTGGGTGGTAGCCTAGACCTGAACGGTCGTGCACCTATTGATATGGAAAATTGATAGGTTGATGCACTCTCTATTCATATAATCCTAGGCCATGGCATTGCCAATTGGCTATGTGAAAATATAGAGATGGAAATCTTGTCATGTTTGTAATATTGGTAAGAACCGATTCTTTGGGTTCCTCTATGGGAGTTGGACTTGATGAAGACTCAATCCCCTCATATACAAAATGTATGCTATTTGGATCTTAACCCATGCTATATAATACTCCTATTTCTATAGGTTGGTTACGTGGACGACCAAAATTCTTAGCAATAGGGATGGTTATGGGCATGACGGTGATTTCTTGGACCATGTATTCAATAATATAAGGATTGGTAAGGTGAAACTCGACTTGGGATGACATGGGAGGATCATGGTTAGGTGATGGATAGGTAAATGGTGTAAATGGAGATATATCACAATCTATCACTTCAACTTGTGAAACATTATGTGAAGGAGATGGATTGGATTGGGAAGGCTTCTGAGTGGATGATGATAATTTTGATGATGTGGATTGAATATGACCACATTTTCATGTATTCAATGATGATTATGATGGGGTTATGGAGGTTTTATGAGGTTTGGTGATAAGGAGCTCTTCAAGAATGGGATCCTTGAAGAACACAAGGTTATACTAAGAGGGGTGGTGAACAGTATAAAACCACTTTTAAATTTTCATTCCCAAATAGTATTAATCAATATAATCAATTACAATATAAATAGCAATAACCAAAGCAATGCACCAATCATCACACACAATAACAAAGTAGATTTTAATGTGGTTCACCCAATGTGGGATACCTCATCAGAGAAAATATTTCTTCCAAATATTTCTCAAATAATATCTTGGGAATCCTTTCCAAATTACAATGTTTATGGACCTTTTTCCAAAGGATATGTTGATCTCCTAATCTCAAGTCCATGGATCTCTTCCATAGGATAACTCTTTACCCTTATGCTCTGGCTAGTGATCTTTTATAAGACTCTGTCTCTATGCTACATTGACTGGTGGATCTCTCTCCACTTGAAGACTGCTCACTCAGATATATCTTCAATTGTCCTGGCTTCTAGATATCTATACACTGAGACTCTATCCTCTATACTCTATCACCTCCAAAGCTCTATCTCAATACTATCCCAAACATAGTTTAGTCGGTATAACATAGTTCTGCTCAATCTCTTGCACCAAACATAGTACAATTGGTTTAGTACAATTTTTCTCAATAGGTTCACTCAGAACCTGCTCAAATCTGCTCAACAGGTCCACACATAACCTATCCAAATTTTCTCAATAGGTCCACACATAACCCATCCAAATCTGCTCAATAGGTCCACACAGAACCTATCCAAATCTGCTCAACAAGTCCACATAGAACCTGACCAAATCTTCTCAACAAGTCCTTTCTTGGACTTGATCAAATCTACTCAATATGTCCTCTCTATGACTTGTTTAAATCTGCTCAATAAGTCCTCTCTAGGACTTGCTCAAATATACATAGCAAGCTTTCACAAAAGATTACTCAAATCAGTCCATAAGCCTTCTTAAAGACTTATCTTAAATATGCTTAACAAGCTCACTCAGAACTTGTCCAATCACATAAATCATAAAGAGAATTTTTAGAGACTCAATATATTCTAAGCTTAATGTTCAATCAATATCTCAACTCAATCTCATATAAGCATAAAGAGAATTTTTAGAGACTCTATATGTTCTATACTCAAATCCCAATCTCAACTCAAATAAATCTCATTGAAGAACAAAGAGAATTGTTAGAGACTCTATAAGTTCTATACTCAAATCCCAATCTAAACTCAATAGAAGCATAAATATAATTTTTAGAGACTCAATATGTTCTATTCTTAAATCCCAAACTCAACTCAAGTCAATCTCAATCTCAACTCAAATCAATCTCAACTCAGATTAGAATATTGAATAGTTTGTTTCTAGGAACTTGAACAACCACATGCATCCACTTGACTAGGCTTAATAAACTCAAATCAACCAATCACTTAAAGGAAAAATCCTTTCTCAGAAACCCTAGTCCAACCTTGTATTAACCAATTCAACTCAACCAATCACCTCAAGGAACAATACTTTTTCACAAACCCTAGTCTAAGCATGTATTAACCAACTCAAAATGTTTCCAACAATGCTTAAACACAAGTCTCACATAGCAATGATACTTTTTTTTTAATAACTCAAGTTCAATTTCATTTCATCATCATTGGGCTTCAACAACAATGCTAATAAAAAAAGGTTTAAATACAACTCAAAAACCAAAAAACTTTGAAGCATTCAACCAATCATTTTTTCAAAGGAAACCACAATCAATCCTTTTCTCTCCAATGATATTTTAGAAATCAACCACCATAAACAATCAATAGGAGAATGTGCCCATACCTTTTTGATGCCAATAAGTTGTCCACAAAATATTCCACACTTAAACACAACTTTCCTTTCCAATATAAACAAAGGTTAATGGACTTCAAATAATCACAAAATAAAGCATTACTCAAATTACACCCTTTTTACTCTAAGCTAATAAACACATCCACCAGAGTCCCTTTTATTAAAACCCTTATCAAAAATAATAAACCTCTCAAAATTGATTTTAAAAAAAACTCCTTATTTCTCCTAAAATTAATTCTCCATAACCATCAAATAAATCATAAACCAATTATGCTTTGCAATAATAATCATAGCCCTAATAACAAACTTTAATTTCCATTAACTACCTTATAAATCCAAACTTTAGGGCTAATAAAAATTATTTAAATGCAAAATGTAATTACCTCCTCAAGGGGATTCAAACCCCTAACTTGCAACACCGCGAGCGTCTTAGGTGCGGCTAAGATTCCACACAAGCTATGTAATCATTGGAAAGGCTAAGGCCCAAAGTGCCTTAAACCTTCCTCCACCTTCCGCAAAAGACAAATTGCTAAAGTGCTTTCCACACACCTTCCGAAATTCCTTCCAAGGGATTCAATCCCTAGTGTTTGCGCTACCTTGTCCCTTAAACCAAAATAATTTGCCAATGTGCCACACTTTCCACCATGTTTTGACTTTCCAAGCATTGTCATTTTATTTGTTGCTTCTCTTCTCAAAATTCTCATGAGCTCATAGACTTATTCGAATGCCAAACATTTATGACAATATCAAGGATAAAACTTTGATTCATTTACCACCCCTTTATATAGTTTTTAAAACACTTCAAAGACGTTGGTGGAAATATGAATTTATATTTGCTTGATGATGTCAGCAGGAAACTTTACATTTAAATTTAAATTTTAAATAATTAAAATTTAAACCAAATATTAAAACTCAAATAAATCCATCATCGGGGCACATTTTTCGATGAAACGAAACCCCAACTTGGGTTTAAGAAAAAACCAGATCAAATTTGTTGTCCATGGTTTTAAATAAAATATTTTATTTTTCCTGCCTTTGTTTTCACAGAAACCCTTCATATATCCTTTTGACATTAAATGCTCTTTTGACATCAATGACAACATTTTATCTTAGGGACTCAAAATGTCCAACAATCTCCCCCTTTGTCATTTATGTTAACCCAAATCCTTTTACTGAATTCTGACCTTATTTTCTGCTCCCCTTGGGACTTTGCTCCCCTTGGCTCAATGCTCTCTCAGATATCAAATCTCTCCTCATATCCAAAAACTCTCCCCATAATACACAAATCTCTCCCCCTTTGAAATCAATGGCAAAATGTGCCCATACCTTTTCAATGCCAATAAGTTGTCCACAAAATCTGCCACACTTAAACACAACTTTCCTTTCCAATCTAAACAAGGGTTAATGGACTTCAAATAATCACAAAATAAAGCATTACTCAAATTACACCCTTTTTACTCCAGGTTAATAAACACATCCACCAAAGTCCCTTTTATTAAAACCCTTATCAAAAATAATAATCCTCTAAAAATTGCTTTAAAAAAAACTCCTTATTTCTCCTAAAATTAATTTTCTATAACCATCAAATAAATCATAAATCAATTATGCTTTGCAATAATAATCACATCCCTAATAACAAACTTTAATTTCAATTAACTACCTTATAAATCCAAACTTTAGGGCTAATAAAAATTATTTAAATGCAAAACGTAATTACCTCCTCAAGGGGATTCAAACCCCCAACTTGCCACATCACGAGCGTCTTAGCCATGGATAAGATTCCAGACAAGATAGGCACTTGTTGGAAATGTAAAGGCCCAAAGTGCCTTAAACATTCCTCCACCTTCTGCAAAAGACAAAGCACCAAATCATTTTCCATACGCCTTCTGAAATGTCGTCCAAGAGATTCGATCCTTGGTGTTTGCACTGCTTTGCGCCTTAAACCCAAATTATTTGCAAATGCACCATACTTCCCACCATGTTTTGACTTTCCAAGAACTGTCATTTTCTTTTCTGCTTCTCTTCTCAAAATTCACACGAGCTCATAAACTTATTCGAATGCCAAACATTTATCACAAGAGCAAGGATAAAACTTTGATTCATTTACCACCCCTTTATATAGTGTTTAAAACACTTTTAAGACATCGGCAAAAATATGAATTTATGTTTGCTTGATGACATTGGAGGGAAACTTTACATTTAAATTTAAATTTGAATTTAAATTTTAAATAATTAAAATTTAAACCAAATATTAAAACTCAAATAACTCCATCACCGGGGAACCTTTTTCGATGAAACGAAAGCCCAACTTGGGTTTTAAGAAAAACCCAGATCAAATATGTTGTCCATGGTTTTAAATAAAACCTTTTATTTTTCCTACCTTGGTTTTCACAAAAATCCTTCATAGATCCTTTTGACATTAAATGCTCTTTTGACATCAATGACAACGTTTTAGCTTAGGGACTCAAAATATCCAACAATCCTTTGATGAAGAGATTGCTGAAATGGTAGATGGATTAATGATGGCAAAAGAAAAAGTTGAGTGGGAGGAAGCATGGACTCATAAGGATTTGAGATGATTGCAATACTTAAATGGTTCAATATCTTTCGATATGCCATGTACTTGTCCCTCATGAATATATTTAAAACATTGATGTAGTATTTAAGGGATACATCTCGTTTCCCTCATCCAAGGTCTTCCAAGGAGTACATTGCAAGCCATGAATCCTTCCAAGATGTGAAATATTATGTGCAACATTTAAACCCCTACTTCGATGGGAAAAATAATAGTTCCAATTGTGGAACACAAAGCATCATTGAATGCTTTCAGGGTGAAGGATGACTTGGTTATGTGATATGGAGGAAGGTTAAAATTATGGAGAGTGGATGTGGTGATGATGTTCACCATTTGTAGAGCTAAAAATATGACACCAAGAAATTCTAAATAAAACAAAATTAAAATAACCAAATATTGCACAAAAAATAATATTTATATTAAATGAGGGGAAGCCTAAAATATCCGTTATTACAATAGAGGATTTAAGAATCCTTTTTGATACAATTATTACAAATATTGCTAGGGTTCTCCAAAACCCTAGCTACAATAAATGGTGGTGTCTTCAATTGCATCTTTGCTCCCAACAGGTGTGAGTGGGCTTCTACGTATTCGATGCTAGGCCACTCTAGCTTAATAGATTTACCTTGTTATTTTCTTACTATCTATAAATGGTTGGGCTTGTTGCAAGTTGATGGCAAAGGTGTGCCCTAGAGACACCTGAAGATCTTGCTTATCATCATAATAGGTCTCTAAAACATGGTAGGGCTCTTAGGAAGAGCATTATGGCACTCATGGATAGTGAAAATATGCTCAAGGCTATGGTAGAGAGTAGTAGGGTGCTCGTGGAGAGTGTTAGGGTTCTCGAGACTATGATAGAGAGTAGCAGAGTGCTTGTGGAGAGCAACAGGGTGCTTAGGAGGTCAGATTAGATCTACAAAAGTAGATCTGATGATGGTGAAGGGTGCAACGATGGTGGGGGCAAGTGAGTGGATGGGGAATATGATGGATGGAGTGGGACTAAGGTACAAATACTAGATTGGAACTCTAATGCACTTCAAAATCTTGACGAAACTTATGAAACTCAAGGTACCAAGAAAATCAGCAAAAGACTTAAGGGTTGAGCCATCAAAATGACCTCTATTTATAATCCAACTTAGGGCATACTTAGGGTTTCAATGACACTAATCATGTGGCTGATATTAAAGCATATCTAAGGGTGGATATTAAATTTAGGGTGTGGCATATATTGATGTGGATGGATGGCTAAGATTAAATGAAATTGGATGGCTAGGATAAATTTATTTATATAAATATATATTTATTAAATATATATATAATATAATATATAAAATCTATTATTTAAATATATATAATAAGAATATATAAATATTGGGCGAGAATGACGAGAATGCTAGGATGAGGGACAAGTGGCTATGTTTTTGTGGTGGAGATGGCAGGAAAGCATGGATGGAGGATAAGTGGCTAGATTTTGGTGTCTACACATATATATGTAAGAAAAAAAATCTACCTATTACAATCAAATTTTCATATATGAAATACAATCTACTCCTAAATGTTATAAGTAATAATAATTATAGACAATAAAACATTATGCTTTGCTAGCATTGCTCTAATTACTATATATTTTAATGACTATAGGAACAAGTATTTCATTTAGGATTAATACAACTATTGAGAAATATATTACACAAACTATTATAACTAAAGGTTTGTCTTGCAATACTAGTCATTTATTATGAAACCATTTTTATAAACAAATATCACCATAATTCCTATGCAATTATTGAAGACCTAAAATTATAATACAAAATACATTCTTTCACTACCAGCTATAATGAGCTAAGAGGAGAATATGCCCACATACAAAAATATATTTATTTAGAAATTCTAAATGAATTATCAAGGTTTCATAATTGGATTTAGCATTTACAAATATTAATACAAAAATCTATGAATAAAAACCTACAACTCATACCGAAAAGAAAGAATCATTGTAGAATTAACATTCTATTATGCATTTTGTAATTTTAGTGTTACCACACATGATTTTGAGGAGTTATACACATGAAAATAGGCACATTTATCTAGAATTTAAGAAAATTAAAAGTTGATAAGATATACGATCATTGAGAACATAAAACAAAACGATAGAGAGGAGGGACATTTTTTCGTAGGACTGCCCAAACTATCGAACTTGTTTTGGCCATATCTCACTCATCCGGACTCGGATTGAGCTGAAATTTTGAGGGTAGATGCCTGAAAAACCCTAGAACGTCTCCACCAATTTTCATATCATTTGGAGCAACACAGATCCTAGCACATCCCTATGTGTGAACGAGATTTTTGGCAAGCGACTATGCGAGGGTTTCATCTGGGTTGAGTGCAAGCAGCTCCAGAGGTTGGTTTTTAGGGCCTTCGGGCCCTAGCAGCCAATATTTTTGTGGTTTATGCTCAATATTTTAGTAGGAAATGTTGTAGGGGATCCAATATGGGTTAGAAATTTATCTTTCAATAGATCATACTATGAACTTGAGTGACAACGGCTTCCAATTTGCTGCACAAAAGAAAAGTGAAAACCATACCTTTCCACGATGTCTAGGGCAAGGATTAAAGAGATCACAAAACAAGTTTCAAGAAGTTGATCAAAAAATGGCTCATATCTCAAGTGAATCTGGTGCTAAGGTGCACCCACAAAATAATTCTACTATGAAAACCCCTGTCAAGGGTAAGAATTTTGAAAACTCAGCCCCAAAAATGAATTTTAGGGATGCCCTCCATGGTGGACAGCCTCAGCCCAATGCTAATATCAATCTTAGGGCTTCCCATAAACCTCTAAGAATGCCTAATATTGATCCCAGGAAAATGGAGTCAGGATGTCTTAAAGCAGCTGATGGAACTCCTATTGTTAAGCTTGATATGGGTAACATTCAGACTAGCATTGAAGATTTGGAAAAAAGAGGACTAATTTGTTGGTTCATGGGTTTTCATCCGAGCCTATCTGCTTTCAAAGTCTGGGCTGCAAAAAGCTAGAAAACTAAAGGTGAGTTACAAATCTCTATTTATCCAAATGGTTATTTTCTTGTTTTATTTGCTAATAATGAAGATAGAGAGAAAAATTTTCAAGGGGGTCCTTGGTTTTTTGGAAGGGCGGGGCTTTTCATGAAGCCCTGGCATACTAAATTTAAAGCCGAAGAAGAGATGCCTTCTATAGCTCCCGTGTGGGTTAGACTCTTTGGCCTCCCTATTGAATTTTGGAATCCTACTATTTTTTCTTCAATTGGAAACTCTTTAGGAACTTTTATGATGACTGCTGATTGTACTCAAAATTTTGAACATATTATTTATGCTCGGATTTGTGTTTTAATGGATTTTGACAAACCCCTACCTAAAAATATCACATTACAATTTGGGGAAGACACTTGGGAGCAAGTAGTGGACTATGAGAACATTCCTTTTCGTTGTAGAATTTGCCATGAATATGGTCATTTGGCCAGTGCTTGCCCAAATAAAATTCCTGATCAAAAGAAAGAAGATATAAACTCAATAGGTTTCCAAATGCCTAAGAAGAAGAACACTAAAAAAAAACTAGTTATGAAGGATCAATCAAAGTCATCTGCTAATATGTTTGAAATCCTTTCCACAAATGATGTCCCAAGTGAGGAAGAGGAAATAATGGAAACATAAATCTTAGAAACACAATTTAAATATGAAGGGAAGAACTCGAGAGACAAACCAACAAATCAAAGGTTTTCAACAGAAAAAAAGGGAGAAAATTTACACAAGAAAAACAATCTTTTAAATGTCAAAACTTCAAATAATACAGGTCCCAATATAGACTCCATTGAACCCTCTAGTAAAATTTTGGTTGTGTACGAGCATTCTTCAAGGTTAGAAGCCATCTCAGATTCAATTGGAATAAGTCAAGAAATAGGGAAAAAAAATTGAAGATGGATTCTAATAAAAAAGTAGGTCGCAAGACCAATCAATATCATATGGTAAAAGAAGGTGAAAAGCTTGTAGAGGAAGGTAAGATTAATGCCCTTCCCAAATTTTTTAGCCCTGGTATTAATGAAGATCATCACTTGGAATATTAGAGGACTCAAAGGGAGTCTTTCAAAACAAAATGAAATTAGAAGAATGATTCAGATAAATCATCCACATCTTGTTTTCCTTCAAGAAACAAAGATGTCAATGGAGGATATGGACTCAATTGCCAATAAAATTTGGCCAGCTGGAAAAGTGGTTTCCCTCAGTTCCCAAGGGACTTCTGGTGGCATTGCTTGTCTTTGGGACCCAAAAGAGGTAGTTATTCACCATATGGTTGGCAGTTGGGGTCTGTTGGCTATAGCTATTCAAAGTAGACATTCCAACCAAATTATGCTCTGCATTACTATTTATGCTCTGACTACTTTGGAGGAAAAAAGAAGATAGTGGAAGGATATAACTCATATTATCTCTCATTTTCCTGAAGCTTGGATCTTGATCGGAGGAGATTTCAATACCATCCTCTCTCTGGATGAGAAAAGGGGGGGAAATAGAAATTTGGACAAAAGCAACTGACCTCATGAGCGAATATATTGCAAACCTCCATCTTGTGGACATCCAACCAGATAATGGCCTTATGACTTGGTCTAACAGAAGGCAAGGCTTAGCTTGTATAATGGAGAGATTGGATAGGTTTTTGCTCTCTGAAAATTTCTTAATCCATGGTCACATTCCTAAAGTGAAGACTCTTAATAATGTTGGTTCGGATCATTGGCCAGTCATGGTGGAAATGTGGAAAACCAATGTGAGTTTCTCTCCTTTTCATTTTCAATTAATGTGGCTTAGAGACATTTCCTTTAGACCTCATGTGCAACAATGGTGGAAGGAAGGTAAACCTAGGCATGGGACTAAGATGTTCTGTTTTGCCAAAATACTGCAATACATTAAATCCAAAATCAAGACTTGGAACTGGAAAGAGTTTGGGGATGTTCATAAAAAAACATGAAGTTATTGCTCATCTTGAAAATTTGAATAAGAAAATCCATTTAGATGGCCTCACAGAGAAGAGAAGTGCAGATGAAATTAAACTCACAACTCGGTTAGAGGAATGGGAAAAAAGAGAAGAAATCTTATGGAAGCAAAAATCTAGAATTCAATGGCTCAAAGAAGGAGATCGAAACACAAATTTCTTCCACAAATCTCTTCTAGCTCGAAGATCTCACAACTTTATTTCTTCCCTGAAATCAGATTCTGGAGATGTTGTTTATACTTGGGATGGCATGAACTCTATTGTTGTTGATTACTTTTCCAATATTTTTGTTGCTACTCCTCTTGACTCAGCTTCTCAACAAAATGTTCTTCAAGCAATCCCTTCTCTTATCACTTCTGAGGAGAACTCTATTTTGACTACTCCTGTTACTATCAATGAGCTTCAACAGGTAGTTTTTAAAATGCAAAAAGGGAAAACCCCAGGTCCTGATGGTTTTCCCATTGAGTTCTACCAAGAGTTCTAGGATATCCTTCATGTTGATTTATTAGAGGTGGTGGAAGAAGCCAGGAAAGCCAAAGAAATTTTGAAGGTTATCAATAAAACTTATATTACTCTTGTTCCAAAAGCTCAAGAGGTTGATCATATCTCAGCTTTTAGACCTATTGCTTTATGTAATGTTCTTCTCAAAATCATTACTAAAATCATGGCAGAAAGGTTGAAGCCTCTTTTGCATAAGATTATTTCCCTAGAGCAAGGGGGTTATGTGGAAGGGCGTCAAATAGTAGATGAGATAGTTCTTGCTCAAGAAGCCATCCATTCCATGGATATGCAAAAATCTCCTTCCATGTTCATTCGGTTAGACTTATCCAAAGCTTATGACAGAGTGGATTGGCACTTCCTTATCAAAGTTTTGAGGCAATTTGGTTTCTCTAAGGATTGGATGGATTGGATTATGGGATGTATCTCTTCAGTTTCCTACTTAGTTCTTATCAATGGCAGGCCTTCTCAGTCATTCCCAGCTTCCAGAGGTATTAGGCAAGGTGACCCGCTATCCCCTTATTTATTCATCATTCTTGTTGAATGCTTGGGTAGGACTATAACCAAAAAGAGGGAAAACAAAACCCTTGAGGGAGTTACCATTGCTCATGGAGCTAGACCTATCTCTCATCTTCAATTTGTGGATGACTCTACTCTTTTAGGTAAAGCTACAGTTAAGGAAGCTTCTAATATTAAGCAAATCATTAGCTTATTTTTCTAAGGCTACTGGGCAATTGATCAATGAAGACAAATCTAAAGTTATTTTCTTTCACTGCTCTGCTAGACAGGAATCCATGGTCTTGGATAAATTAAGATATAAGAAGACCTCCCTTCCAATCACTTATTTAGGTATTCCCATAAATATTCAAAGGCAGAAAAATAAATATTGGAATTGGTTGTTGGACAAAGTCAAGAAGAAAATTGGAAAGTGGACCAACAGGTGGCTTTCTTCTAGGGGTAGAATCACCTTGGTAAAATCAGTCCTTCAAGCTATTCCTATTTATGTATCTTCCATGTTGAATATTCCAAAGGTTGTTCTTCGAGAACTGGATCAAATCAGTCATCGTTTCCTTTGGAGTGGTACTAAGGAGAAAAGAAAATGGGCCTTGGTGAAATGGGACACTTTATGTCTTCCTAAGAATAAAGGGGGGTTAGGATTCTAGTCTTCTATTAATAACAACAAAGCTTTAGCTGCTAAATTATATTGGAGGATGTTGCATAACCCCAATGCTCTTTGGGCCAATAATCTCCATGCTAAATATGCTGAGAACAAAAGTCCTGAAGACCTTGTTCGCTATCAACTTCCTACCAAAGGTTCTCCCATTTTAGCAGTTCTTAAGACTGGTGAGGATTTGATAAAGAAAAAATTATTTTGGATCATTCATAATGGTCAATAGGTAAATTTTTGGATAGATTCTTGGGATGGTCACAAGCCTTTGATAACTCAGTTTCCCGATTGGAGGCCTTGGATGGAGGAGCTTCACCGAGCTAACTGGATAAAGGTGGCTAATTACTATCGGTACCATACTGGTAATTCAAAGGTTGGTAGATATTGGATCCCTATTGAGGACTGGCCTATTCAAATCCTAGAAAGGCAAAGACAAGATATCCAAGGCATCCTTCATATGAGATCTCTCTCTTGGTCCCATGAAAAAGATTGTTTTGGATGGAACAACACTACTAAGGGTGAGTATTCAGTTGCTCAAGGTTATTTGACCTTATGCCATAATAATCCCAACCATTCTTCTGACATATTTTCTCAATTGTGGGCTCAAAATCTTTGGCCTAAGGTGAGGTTCTTTAATTGGCTTTTATTGCATCGTAGGGTGCTTACTGGTGAGCAACTTATGAAGCATGGTTTTCATGGCCCTTTTAGATGTGAGATGTGTGAAGAGAATGTAGAAACTCTCAACCATATTTTTATTGAGTGTACTTTAGCCTCTGAGCTATGGAGGAGAATGGCCACTTTACTTGGCTTACAGTGGTCCAATTTTTTTACTTTTGAACAACTTTGGAGGGATTGGCCTAATCAAGAGGGTGTTGATCATTTTATTAGGTAGTTAGTTTGGATGGGTTCTACCATTCTTCTTTGGAATATTTGGATTGAAAGGAACAACCAAATTTTTAATCAAGATAGGAAGGATATTCACTATATTTGGCAAAATACCATAGCCAACTTAGTTGAATCAGTCCATCAACTCCTTAATCACCCCCAAAACTCCCACCAAAGATGGGATCAAGTGATGCAAATATTGAAGATTAAATCTTCTAAGGGCAACCAACTTAAAGGGAATGTGAGTATTAGTAATATGGATAGGACAAGAAATTGGCAACCTCCTCCTAAGGATTTTGGAAAAGTCAATACTGATGGAGCCTCTAGAGGGAACCCTAGAAAAGCCGATGTGGGAGGAATTGGTAGACTTTCAGATGGCTCCCTGGTTTTTACTTTTGTTGAGAATTTGGGTATTCTTTCCAATAACCTTGCTGAGGGGTATGGTATCCTCAGAGGCCTTCAGGAGGCTACTAAGGTTGGATGGGAAAAGGTGTTAGTTGAGTCTGACTCTCAACTTATGATTAATATTTTGAAGACTCCTTCCAAGAATCATAAGGTTGATTGGAGAATAAAAAGAATTATTGAGAAGATTCAATTAATCCAGATGGGATTTTTGAAAGTTGATTACAATCATGTGGTCAGAGATCAAAACAAGAGTGTTGATGCTTTAGCTAATTGGGCTTTGGACAAAGGTGATCTTACTTGTTATGGCCACCCTCCTAGATGGTGGGCTTCGCAAATTAGGGAAGCTCTTCTTTCTATCATTTCTTTGGATGGCTCCAGTTCTGAAGGTACCTAGTTTCTTCTTGTTTTTTTTTGCTTCTCTTTGGTTCATTCAAGTTTTTTTAGTTCCCTAGCTCACTCTATTCTTTCTTTTGTTTCCTTTGTTGTTTCTTGCCTTAATAGTCTTCTGGTCTAGATAGGTCATTGTTATGTTCAATTTTTTTCTTTTTTGTTTTTTTGTTTAGTTTTTTAAGGTGTGTGTGTTCTTTTGTTTTGTTTTGTTTTTGTGTTCTTTGTGTTGTTTTTTGTTGTTTTTGTGTTTTTTTATGTTTTTTGTTATTGTTCTTGTGTTTTTGTCGTTCTTGTTCTTGTGTTTCTCTTTGTTTGTGTTAATTCGTATTTTTTGTGTGAGTGTTTTCTATGTTTTTTGTTTTTGTTTATTGTCTGTTGTTGGTTGTTTTTTATTTTTATTTTTATTTTATTTTTTTAATATTTTAGGTTTTGGTTGTGTTTATTTTTCATGTTTTTTTTTGGGTTATGTCTTTGTAGTGTTCTGTTGTTTTTGTCTTGTTTGTGTTTTGTTATGTGGTTCTTGTGTTTTTCTATGTGGTTCGTGTTGTGGTTTCTTTTATCTTATTGTGTGTGTGTTTGGTTGTGCTTTTGTTTTTGACACACTCAAGGAGCATGTTTTTTATTTTATTTTATTATTTTTGTTGTTTTTTACTTATTTATTTACTTATTTTTAAATTGGTTTTGTGTGTTTGTTTGCTCCTTGAGTATGTCAAAGGTGGTAGGCCAGGTCCGAGTCCTGGGCATTTTTGGCGGAATGGATACCCCTGCCTCCTTGGGTCTTACCCGAAAGTGGCATCCCTTTTGGGATGTTTTCCACAAAAAAAAAAAGAGTAAAAGTTCAATAAAACTCCATGATTCAAGAAAAATAATTCTAAATCTTAAATCAATATATGAGACAACCCAATTACAATTTGAGCCATATAATATTTATTTATACGGAATATTTCACCTAGAGAGTTTGTTACATAAACCCTAAGCATTGGATACCTTATAGTGGGCAATGAATCCTTGGATCACACTCTAGAAGTCCTACATGATCTATAACTCGGAGGCTTCTAGGGAGTAAGATCTTAAATATTATTTGAACATGAGTGCATCAAGATGTGAAACTTCAAATATTATTCCTATCACTCTATATTACCATAGAAAAGAGGGTGGTTGTTGAATTTTATAGTCTACCTACTCCTCTTACTCTTCTTGTAAGCTTATCTAATTATTTTATTTTCCACTATATATGTACTTCCACATACATCCATTATAATTTGTCCCAAGAACCTCTAGTGATTCATCCTATCATTGGGAATAATCCTTAGGTCCTCCCCATCATTCTTTTCTAGTAGCTAATATGTATTCATTGTTTAAGAATTTCTTTTGAGATATGTTGTTCAATCTAGATTCCTAGTGAGAGAGTTAGTTGTTTGATCCCTAATGATACTTAATTTAAATTTAATATTTTAACTTTATATAAGTTCAAGTTCTATATTTATCATAATATAGATCTCCAATTTTTGCTTCCCAAGGGATACCTAGAAAAAAATTAGCGAACCTCCATAATAAGTAATTCCTAAGGAAATTTTAGAAGTCAAGCCCTTTTGTATTCCACTCCTATGCATGAGTCAAGTCTATTGCTATTTTAAATTATGTACCCATGTCTATTCTATAATCTATGGAAACATCTAAGAAAACATTTTCCTCATGTCATATTCAAACATCCACAAGATTCTCTCCTCAATATCACCATTCTTTATGCATCCTCATTTTTCCTATCTCATTAAAGTTATAACTCTTAAACCTCCATAACCACTATAGACTAGGCCTTTTCCTATATCCTCCTTTTATGTCTCTTAAATTCCACATCCTCACCATCTTAATAATTTCCAACTATGGGCATGGCCTAAGTTTGTGGTACATTACATTCATTTATAGTCCTTGCACTAGATTGACTTGTTATCACCCACACACTATAACCTTGTGTTCATAGAACAATCTAATATTTGAGACTAATCCATGGTATCTCCAATATTTTACTATACTTTATTATTTTATATTTTAAATATTGTGTCACTTCATGAAAAAGTGGTAACCTTATGGATGCAAGATGTATTCTAGGAAAAGTGCCAAGGTCAAATATAAAGGCAAAGGTATGCATCTAAAACCCATTTATATTTGATAGATGCTTGGATAAAGGGATGACATTACTTTAGGTTTATAATCTCTATATACCTTAGGTGCCTACCATTCTTATGTGACCAACTAGTTTATGGCCACCATGTGATTTACCACCTATATTTCCTTTAGGATATCATATAATTTCTATATAGTGGTCTTGACCATAAATTTATATAGGTTATACCTATCCATAAATGCACCTCAAAGTTGAATAATTTTGGAATCCTTAAATCCTAAAAATGACTAGGTATAGAAAAATATTAAATATGTTAAAATCAAATTTATCCATTATATATCCAACCATCATGAAACAATTATAAAATATCTAAGAATTATATATTTATGTATAAATTAAAATAAATGTTGACATTTACATAGAAAAATTTATATACAGTTGGTTAAAATTTATAATAAATATATACTCAACCTTTAGTCATGCATTTCTATGTAAACTTTATGAACTTTGACTAATACATAGCTTTTTGGCTATTATACCACATATTGTGTTACTTTCTAACTATTATCTCACCTACTACACCATTATACTATACTTTGACTATTAAAAAGTAGCACAATTGCCATTTTTCACATTCCTTATTACTAATTTATCACTATAGAAGGATTCTTTGGCTTCCAGTAAATATTATTTTTTCTTAAATTTTATCAACTAATCCTTATCAAGTACTACACCAAATATTGGCTAGCATAGTCATTCAATTTATTTCAAAAATAAAAATTACAATATATACCTTATTTAGAAATCCACTTTGCATCCAATTTTAAATAAATATCCTTTAAATAGTGGTATAGCAAGATAAATTATATGAAATAAGGAAAATACCCCTAATATTATTCTTATCCTATATTTTCATCTAGCTCAAAATGCTATGTTAGTAACTCACAATCTCTCACAACTATCTTGGAATATTAATCGTCCATATCCATCATCTAAAAGAATAAATTACTCTTCTATCCCCCATTTTAGGCTCTTATCCTTCTAAAGAGTCTTCACATCAAGATCAATATCAAGGCTCCTCATCAACCAAGAAGATTAGAAAGTAAACAAATACATCAAAGATGCTAATGCTCTCAAATACATTCAAGCAATAAAGTCATTGAAGAATATATGTACATTTAAGCTTTTTCATCAAATAAAATTTACCTAAGATGTTACTACTCTACATTGATTTACATTGATTTGTATTAGACATATATTACTACTTACATTCATCTATTTTTCCAATATTGTCTTTATATAGATATAACACACTAGGAATAATGCTATACTAGCACTTCTCCTAAATTTCCCCAGACTCCTATTTTTCTTTTTAGGCTTTGCCTAAGTTTAGGATTGACTTGGTATTTCCATTTCCTACATGGTGTAGTAATATTCTTGGATTTTCCAAATATAGAAATAAAAAATAACAATAATTGTATACTATGACATAGTTAAATTTGTGTATTTATAATCTTGTACTTGGAGCAAAGGACCCCTTTGTAAATTTGATCATTTAAATTCCTTATGGATCCTAGTATATGCATAGTACTATATATCATAAGAGGTTTTCAATGTATCAAAAAAGTAATAAATGAATATTTAAAATTCATTTTTCATTCTAATGAGTGATCCAATCTAAAACATATGAACCATTGCAATATTCATTACAAGAGCCTTAAATTAGCGTATGCTAGGTGGATTACTATGTCAACTCAAAGGTTGTAGTGTGACATAATTGTCACCACCATTTGAGATCTTTTTCTAGTATATCAAATATTTTAATGTATCATCAAATCCCTTGTTATTAAATTATACTAGAAGTTGTAATGAAATTTGAATTTATTGGACATTCTAAACAATATTAATTTACATTTAAATATAACTAGTTAGCCTAATTAAATGAACAAATGAGAAGAGGAATTGTCTGTGTATGCATGTGTGTGTGATAGAGATAGAGAGAGAGAAATAGTTAGAGAGGAGAAGGGAGATAAATGTACCTATGTATACTTATGTATATGTTCTCATTCAATTTGATTATAAACGTATGGATTATCATATACAGTTACAATGGCTTGGTTTTAAAGATATGGAAATTTTATCTACGATTAAATTTTACAATTTTTAACCATAATAGTAAGAAAATTTTGTTCGACATCAAGGATAATTTTAAGTAGAAGTATATTATTTCAATATTTATGGGCATTAAGAATTGAGATAAAATTAAGAGAGTAACAAAAACTGTCTAAAGGTTCGATATCTAGACCAATTGGTTCATCCAAACCCCATAAGGGGGGCAGAGGTCCAAGGTTCAAATCTCAGGCCTCATCGGACTGAACGTTTGTCCCTTTCCTAGTGCTTTCAGTGGCGTAAAAGGTTTAAAATGATTGTGGCATGGCGGTTATAGGGGCGGACTGTGCAAAGATCTGTGTGGCAGCTTCTCGGTTGGACAACACAGAATACTATGGCGGTCATAAAAGTTGTATAGCCTTCCCAAATTCGTTGCGGCTACCGATTCCACCATGTTAAAAAAAAAAAAAAATGGCTAAACTAGTGCAAGGAGATTGAAAATTTAAATAGTAGTATTGGCATAAAAAGAAGTGTATATTCACCAAAGAAAGAAATATGATAGATTAACAATAAATATGCATATGATGGGATGATGAACTCCATAAAGAAACATGGTCACAAATAATAATTATAGAACTTATAAAATATTATATAGGGTAAAGAAGAAAAGAGAAATATTAATTGTTATCCTTGTAAACATGAGATGAAAAATTCTCATTGGTCCTAGTTGAGAAGGAAAGTGAGGAATCTCTATCATTATATAAGGTTTAAAATATATTAAAAGTAAGGAAGCTATTGATAGGGTCCTAGACACAAACCTTTGAATGAGATATCGATAATCATATTTGAATCTATGATAGACACTAGATCTAGAAAATATATTTTTAGATTTCTATGATTTATTTTGGTGAGTAATCAATATCATTATGCAATACTATTATATATAGGTTAAGTAGTAGTGATTATATAAATAATTTACCACTCCCAATGATGGACTACTTTATTGTAGCCAAGATTTGAAAATGAGATTAGAAAAATATGAGAGCTTCATAAAGCATATAAAGTATGAATACAATTAAACATGATGCATTTTGGATCTATGAGAATTAATAGAATTTAGAAATATACCTCCAAATTACAAATGTAATAATCCAATTGTCCCTAATGTTTGTATTATTAGAATGGAAATGGGGTAACTTTATGTCTGATTTGAAAGGTTTTAGGTTTATTATAATACCAAGAGTAAACACATTGGTGGTTTTCTATTGTACAATTGAATTGTTGAAGCATCTTAAAAAATTTGAGCTGAAAATTTAAATGTTGTTATTAATTATGAAGTTCTTTTACATGGAGGTGGGGTAAGTTAGGATTTTAGGTCAAACTCAAGGGATTTTAGGACTAATTAAATGATACACAACATGAGGTGCAATAAAGAAAAGCATCCTTTCTATCATCTAGATTGACCAAAATTAGGTAACAATGGTAAAGTTTAAAGGTCATGCATGACCAATTTAATGTGTAAATTAACATAATGGCAAATAACATTTACTAATTTTATAAACTAATTACAAGGGGAAGCATATTCATTACATGTTCAAGTGAGAAAATTATATCATACCATTAGTGGAATTGATCCATATTCCTTTTTGTTATAAATTATTTGCAATGATTAATAGACATCTTTGTATTATTATATAAATATAAAATGTAGCATTGTTTAATCATTTTTAATAATAGTTGATACTTACAACATAGGTTTTATCATTACAAAAATTAATATATACGTTTAGTAAGGTAGTAAAATTTATGAATTGAGAGATCAATAAAGAACTCATATGTGTCATAATATATATAGTGGATCACGTTTTATATTTATATCAACACTGCAAAAACTTAGTTGATTGAGAATTGCTATGAAGTTAATGGCTTACTATGGTAAGTTATTATTATAGGAGTAAAATAATCCATAAAAATGAGTTTATCAAAGTTGTTATGGGCTAATGTAGTGTTTTTTTATAGCTTAAAACACTTCTTAGTGTTCCTATGTGAAGTCTTCTTATACCCTTTTTGGGCAGTACATCCTAATCCTATAAAAAGAATCTAATGAAATGGATTCCATGTCATACATAAATTCATGAAGAGAACATTCAAACTATTTTAAAAAATTATTTGCATAGGACTTCTATGCATTTAAATTTATTAGGAAACATAGAGGAGTTTATTTATTATCTTGTACCATTACAACCATCATAGTGCAATGAAGCAAAATCAAGTGTACTTATGATAGTCACCAAATATTTTGATACTTCAAAAATAGTTTTCACACCCTCAATGATATTACACTAATATTCAAATGAATTTATATCATCAAGTAAACTTGTATCAATATTATAAACTCTTTTAGTTGGATTAACCTTATTATTAGATGCTTTCAAACTAGAATACCATTCAAACCTCATGTCTTTTAAAGAATTTTTGTATTCTTGATAACTACACAATATAAATCATCCTTTAACTCTAAACCTAGAATACAATTATTACTAGTTTCATTGTTACCAAATAATAAATCTTCTTATGATCTATGAATATCATTAAAATATTTTTTATTTTAATATTTGGTTTATTTTTTAACTTTTACACAATTTTCATATAATTATTTTCTTATTACCTAGGCACTCAACCTTTTTTATGATAAACATGTTCATCTATTTAAACTTAATCTAATATATTGGATTTCATGGAACTATCAAAGGGAGGAACATCCACATAAAGACTCAAGTTAATTTTTTCAAACATGCTTTCTAAATTATTTTTAATTTCTTGACATTTTCTAGAAGAAAAAGTATCATAAGATATAAATTTATTTTTGGAACACCTATGGATACAAGACAATAAACATATAGATGCGATAAAAGAACTAAATGTAGTTTCATGGATGTTGATAAGGAATCATTCTTATGAAAATATGATTAAAAATGGGAATAGAGTATCAATTGCAAATGAAAAGACCTAAAATTTTTAGTCAAAAACCTAGAAGGATTGCCTTATAAAAATTCATATAGATGAGATAATAAATTATTCAAGGAATTTCTTATAGGAAGATCAAAGCCTAGTGGTATGTGTTGTTGTCTCTGATTATCCATGGTATGAAAATCACACCTTCAAGGTTGACGAGCTTGTTCTCAATCATGCCTTGCATGAGGATATTTTCTTTGGAGACATGAAGGTTGAGTATTTTTGTCACCCAGATGAAGGATTTGTGGATGCAATTGAATGATGTGATCCTAATTTATGTGGGTAGAGCTCTAAATACAGTGGAATACTTCTTAGCTAAGACAGGTACCAAGAAGGAGGTAGGGATTTTGTGGTATAGTGGTTTGGCTATTAAGGACAAAAGGATTAGGAAATTTGGTGAGAAAAGCTAGCATTTTTCTAATTTGGATAGCCATTGCAGATAATGGTTTAGGATATTTGGCTCCAATAAATATTTCATTTCAATTTTATAACCAAAAGTGGTTAGTTCTAAGGAACTCGAGCTTTAGATATATGGATATTTGTTATAAATTTAAAAGAAATAATGTGTGCTCTTACTAGATAAGTCTAGGAAGATTTTCATCCCAACTTGTAACTAATCATGTTTTAATATTATTTTTCATTTTTGTTTTTCAAAAATACTGTGTATTCTAGAATATATCTCCTAGAAATTTTAAAAATTTGTGTTTTCTCCAATGAATAACTCCAAATAATTTAGTTGGAAAAAAACCTTTGAATACTTCAATAAAAAAATTAATCTTTGCAAACCTATAACATTCAAAATCTTAAAAAACAAATGGTTATAGTTTTTTATCACTCTACTAGCATGTTATCTACTTGGTGCTAACTTTTTGCTAAAACAATATTTTTCTTTCTTAAATATGACTCAAGAAATAATGGTCACAATTTAAATAATTCAAATGCACCTCAATTTATCTCTTGATATTTGCAAAGCTTATGACAGAGTGGATTGACCCTTCCTTATCAAAGTTTTGAGGCAATTTGGTTTCTCTTGGATTGGATGGACTGGATTATGGGATGTAAATATTTAGTTTCCCACTTAGTTATTATAAATGATAGCCCTTCTCAGTTTTTCCTAGCTTCCAGAGGCATTAGGCAAGGTGACCCCCTCTCCCCTTATTTATTCACCATTCTTACTGAATGCTTGGGTAGGACTATAACCAAAAAGAGAGAAAACAAAATCCTTGAGGGACTTACCAATGCTCATGGAGCTAGACCTATCTCTCATATTCAATTTGTTTATGACTCTACTCTCTTTGGTAAAGCTATAGTTAAATAATCTTCTAAAATTAAGAAAATTATTAGTTATTTTTCTAAGGCTACCAAGCAATTGATTAATGAAGATAAATCTAAAGTCATTTTCTTTCACTGCTCTACCAAACAGGAATCCATGGTCTTGGATAAATTAAGATATAATAATACCTCCCTTTTTATCACTTATTTAGGTATTCCTATCAATATTCAAAGGTAGAAAAAAAATTGAATTGGTTGTTGAACAAAGTTAAGAAGAAAATTTGAAAGTGGACCAATAGGTGGCTTTCTTTTGGGGGTAGAATTACCTTGGTAAAATTAGTCCTTCAAGCTATTCCTATTTATGTTTCTACTATGTTTAATATCCCAAAGGCTATTTTTTTATAACTAGATCAAATCAATCATCGGTTCCTCTAGAGTGGTACTAAGGAGAAAAGAAAATGAGCCTTGGTGAAATGGAACACTTTATGTCTTCCTAAGAATGAATTGGGGTTAGAATTTTGGTTTGCGATTAATAATAACAAAGCTTTAGCTACTAAATTGTATTGGAGCATTTTTCATAATCCCAATGATCTTTGGGTAAAAATATTTTGTGCTAAATATGTTGAGAATAAAATTCCTGAAGACCTTGTTCACTATCATTTACCTACCAAATGTTCTCCCATTTTAGCAGTTATTAATACTAGTGAGGATTTGATAAAGAAAAAATTATTTTGGATCATTCTTAATGATCAACATGTAAATTTTTGGGCAGATTCTTGGGATGGTCACCATCATTTGATAACTCAGTTTCCTGATTGGAGATTTTGGATGGATAAACTTCACTGAGCTAACTGGATAAAGGTGACTAATTACTATTGGTACTATACTGGTAATTCAGAGGTTGGTAGATATTGGATCCCTATTGAGTATTGGCCTATTCAAATCCCATAAAGGCAAAGAAAATACATCCAATGTATCCTTCATATGAGATCTCTCTCTTGGTCCCATGATATAGATTATTTTGTATGGAACAACACTACTAAGGGTGAGTATTCAGTTACTCAAGGTTATTTGGTCTTATGCCATAATAATTCCAACCAATCATATGATATATTTTCTCAAATGTGAGCTCTAAAGCTCTGGCCTAAGGTGAGGTTCTTTACTTGGCTTTTATTGCATTACAGGGTGCTTGATGGTGAGCAAATTATGAACTGTGGTTTTCATGGCCCTTTTAGATGTGAAATGTGTGGAGATAAAGTGAAAAATCTTAGCCATATTTTTATTGAGTTTACTTTATCCTTTGAGCTATGGAGGAGAATGGCCACTTTACTTGGCTTACAATGGTCCAATTTGTTTACTTTTGAATAGCTTTGGAGGGATTAGCCCAAACAAGAGGGTGTTGATAATTTTATTAGGCAATTTGTTTGGATGGGTTCTACCATTCTACTTTGGAATATCTAGAATGAAAGGAACAAACAAATTTTTAATCAATAAAGGAAGGATATTCACTATATCTGGAAAAATACCATTGCAAAATTAGTTAAATCAATCCAAAAACTCCTTAATCACCCCCAAAACTCCCACCAAATATGGGATCAAGTGATGCAAATATTGAATATTAACTCTTCTAAGGGAAACCAAAGGGAATGTGAGTAATTTCAATATGGATAGAACAAGGAATTGGCAACCTCCTATGTATTTTGGAAAATTCAATATTGATGGTACCTCTAGGGGGGACCTTGGAAAATCTTGTGTAGGAGGAATTGGTAGACTTTCAGATGGCTCCTTGGTTTTTACTTTTGCTAAAAATTTGGGTATTCTTTACAATAACCTTGTTGATCGGTATGGCATCCTCAAAGGCCTTCAAGAGGCTGCTAAGGTTGGATGGGAAAAGGTTATAGTTGAGTCTGAATCTCAACTCATGATTAATCTTATGAAGACTCCTTATAAGAATCATAAGGTTGATTGGAGAATAAAAAGAATTATTGAGAAGATTTATTTAGTCCAAATGGTCTTTTTGAAAGTTGATTACAATCATGTGGTTAGAGATCAGAACACGAGTGTTGATGATTTAGATAATTGGGCATTGGAAAAAGATGATCTTATTTGCTAGGGCCACCCACCCAGATGGTGGGTTTCGTAAATAAGGTAAGCTATTCTTTCTATAATTTATTTGGATGGCTCTAGTACTGGAGGTACCTAGTTCATTTTTTATTTATTTTTGCTTCTCTTTGGTTTGGTCAGGGTATCTTAGTTCCCTAGCTCAAACAAATATTTCTTTTGTTTCCTTTATTGAGTCTTCCCTTAAAATTATGTTGGCCTAGAAAGGTCATTGTTGTGTTCTGTTTATTTATTTTTTAGTTTTTTGAGGTGTGTGTGTGTGTGCATGTTTGTTCTATTTTGTTTTTGTGGTTTTTGTGTTGTTTTTGTTGTTCTTGTATTTTTGTTGTTTATTTTTGTTTTTGTTTTTTTGTGTTTTTTATTTTTTATGATTTTTTATTTTTTTTTATGTTTTGTGTTTTAATTTATTTATTTATTGTGTGTTTGTGTGTTGTTTTTTTGTTTTTATAGTTTTTTTGGGTGTTTTGTTTTTGTTTTATGTTTTTTTTCTGATTTTTGTTGTTTTTATGCTTTTATGTTGTTTTTGTTTGTTTTTTTGTTTTTTTGCCTTTGTTTTTTGTTTTTTTTGGATTTTTTGTGTTTTTTTGTTATTGTTTTTGTTGTTTTATGCATGCTCATTGAGTGTGCCGAAGGGGGCATGCCAAGTGCAAGCCCTGGGTATTTTTTGTGTAATAGACACCCCTGCCTCCTTAGGACTTATCCAAAAGTAGCATCCCATTTGGAGTGTTTTCCACAATATATATATATATATATATATATATATATATATATATATATATATATATATATATATATATATATATATATATATATATATATATATATATATATATATATATATATATATATATATATATATATATATATATATATATATATATATATATATATATATATATATATATATCTTGATAATTTATTCATAGTCTAAATAATCCAAAGACACTAACTAAATGATTTAAAGATAAAAACTTTATAATATTATTCATTATCTAAAGCAGCATTTAGATATTTCAAAGGTAATACTTGATTACTTGCTATAAATCCTTTCTAGTAAATGATATTCACTTGTGGTGGTTATGAATGCTACAAATTCTAGCTATAAATTTAACTGTAGACCTAGCTATGATTGCTTTAGATCCATTAAATAAAATTTCTAAAGAAGGTGGAGTTTAAAGGGTAGATATAACACCTTCATTCAAATGTGATTTTTCACCACCTAAGGATAAATCAAATATTAGGTTTTATTAACTTAATCTTAGCTTCTCTAACTATGCAAATGTTACAATTGCAACTAGATAATTTAAAGCATTATTGTAGTCGGTCATATTCATCTTGAGTCTCAAGTACCCAAAAATAGTTGATTCATCTAGAGAATCTTCTTTGTTTTGATTTCATGTAGATTTGGACTTCAATATATAGATTTTATTCAAAATTTTAGCTACCAACCCTTCACCTTTCATATCCCTGGTCATAGCTTTACTCTCAACATGGAAAACCAAATTTTCTTCTTTAAATGACTTTCGTTCACCAAAATTGTATGTGCTTCATTGTTGTCCGTAATATTTTCTAATCTACTCATCTGTCCTTCCAATATCTTCCTCCAATATACTCATTCATTCTTCCAAAATACATGCTCATCATTCTAATATCTTCCTCCAATCTCCATGCTTGACCTTCCAAAATATTTCTTCAATATCCATGTCTATCCTTCCAATATCTTCCACCAATCTCCATGTTCAACATCCTCCAATATTCTCTCTTAGTATTTAATATGTAGTTCGTCCTTATCTATTATTCTCCTCTAATTTACAATATTCCATCTCTAAAATTTCCTCTATTATGATGGTAGTTATTCTTCACTCAATTTTTGATCTCCTTCTATAATATCTTCCTCTTTATTCACCTTAAATATAGCTTACTAAAGTGGCTCTAATACCACTATTAGAAAATGGGCCCAAAGATATCATAGGTTTGTAATTCCAATACCACAATCTCATACATAATATCTCATTCAATAATAATATTTCAAAAATCTTTATTGATCATAAAAAATTCTTCATACATCTTCTTCATTACATTGCATAGAGCTTTATCATCAATACATAACCTTACATTAGAATCTTCAATACATGTAACTTTTGATATCCTCAAAATCACAAGAGATGCAACCTTTCATATGTATTTCTTACATAGTAAGAATCTCTCATGAGTACATAACTTCCTACTTCTAATATTGACACATCACACATGACACCTTACACTCATAACTCATACTTACACACATAAAACCTCACACACATTTTCATTTCCATACATGACACATTTTACTAATAAATCACACTTGATATAACATGAAACATAAATACAGTTCATAACCTGACACCTACTAAATAATAAATACACTGCCTAATCTAAATATTTACAATGGTACTCAAGGTACCAACTAATATAATACTACCAAAATATTTACTGGATTAAAAGTATTGATTGGCTTGGGGGAGAAATTTAATCAATAGAGGTAGCTGATTTGATCACTAAATATGAGGAAATCACTCATAAAATGCAAGCAGATTTTTTGAGAAAACCGATCAAATCAATCAAAAAGTTATAGAAGTAAAAATCAGCATGGATCACAAGAAAAATCTTCTAGAAAGTGAATTTTTGGAATATAGTGTCACACCAACTCATTTTTTCAGCCTTCTAAGCCTACTGGAGGTATCATTAGAGGCATGTAAGATTTGGAAGTATAACAAGTTTGCTAAAGTCTATCCAAATATATTTACTTTCACGAGGAGTATTTTTTTCACCCTAGGTTACTCAAAGATAAACATTTACTATAAATAGGGGCCTAGGGCCCTTATTCCATTCATATTTTAGGCACAATAATTTTGTTAGAATAGGATTTATTTTATTATTTATTATTATTAAATCATGTTGGATGCATTATTATTATTTTAATATGCATTGCATGTAACAATCTCCTAAATCATGAGTATTTATATTCTAGTTTGTAACCCTAAAGCATGTATTAAACATGTTTATTACTCATCAATATAATTGATCCACTTTGTTATCATTCATATTAGAGAAGGGTAATCCATGTATGGTCTAAACCTATGGTGTTATGCTAATCTAGTTTATCAGAATGGATTCCTTGGTCCAGATCACCATTGAGTGTGTGTGATCTAAGCAGAAGGGGTAATTATTACCAACCAATGATAAGCCTTCCACTTGTTTAATTTATATAGGCATGGATTCTATGTTGAGATTCAACTCAATTTGAAATAAACAAATTCAAACGTATATTGAAACCAAGTTGATCCAAAAAGAGGAGGTGAACCTATGTTGTATGAGAAAAATGTTTCTCATTTTTTTGAGGTGACATAGGTCGACAACCACTAAAACCATTAATGTCCCCCTCTCTTCTTATCAACAACAAAAGCCAATTGCCACCTTGATCATCAACTATAGTATTTTACCCCTAATACCACTATTCATGTTGATCAAATATCCATTGATGGTGTCTTGATTAAGCACTATCACTAGCTTACTCCCTCGAGTAGTATGATTGACCAAAGACATCAAAGAGGATGTTAGTAGCCAAGACTACCTCTATCAAAACCTAGACCAAAAATATCTACACTAGTCTCCCTTGGGTTTGACCCTACAATCTGCATAGATGGAAATAAATCTAGATATTATCATGTTATAAAGGAGGGCAGTATTCTTAGTTTAATCCAGGTTGATATTTGTCACACCAATATTCCTTTGATGTCTAATCAAGGAGTACAAGGTGATGTGCTTGATTATTTTTTTTGTTAAGTTGGAAAAGTGCATTTTTAAAAGGAATGCTAACCTTTTACATCAATAGATATGGCCAATCACTGTTCATTTCACCAAGAAATATTTCCTATTGGCATAAATCCTATAACAACCGTGTAACAACAAACACACTTCACTCACCACATCCAAAACTAGAAAACTAGCATATACCTTGCATATCTAAATATCATATACTTTATGCTTTCCTGGCAGCCTCTTCCTACTGATACCCATTGTCAATTCCTATGGTATTATCATTGTCAACTAAATTATTTATGTGCATTGGGATATCATTCCCCCATTCCTTTCTGGCATCTACTACCATAACTCCTTCGTTAGCAAGACCATATTCTACCCTATTGGCTTATCTATAAATATGATTGATAGACACATTCTTGAGTATGTCCAAAAGCACTCAAGCTTCCACCATCATTAAATTAATATTCTAGGTGGTTGGTTGTCCTCCCTTTAAAATTTTCATAATATTTTGTGAGTCTTCTTCACCTATGAGCTTATCTAGATTGCAATTGATAGCCAAATAAATTCCTATATAAGCTGCTCTTACTTTAGTAAAATGACTTGTCTATTCACCTAGTGGTTCAGCAAAGGCTTTGATTACCTTACCTAGATGATTTCAGATCACCCCTCCAACTCTCGCTAGCCCAGGATTACCTTTTGATACCCCATAAAAATTTAATTTGAACCATCCAACCGATAGTGGTATCCATTTTGCATGAGTTCTAATATGAACTTGAGGTATTGGTAATTTCTCTCTGATTCCCCAAAATATCAATATCCTTTCTTCCTTTGATTATCATCCCTCCTTGAAGTGAATAGTGTTAAAATTCTCCATTAGGAGACTTCTTACTTGGATCCAAACCATTTCCTAGTCCATATTCAAGTCCTCAAAGATTATGTAGTTTCTTTCATTCTAGAATCTCTACCAGATATGTGGAAGGCTTAGAAGCTACAACTTCATGATTCTTCTACCTTTAAAATGAGGCTTCCATTACAAGTTCAAGTCTTAGATAGTTCTAGGGAAAATCCATTGAACTTAGAATTCACTGTAGAGCTGATCAGATAATTTTTTGGTAAAGGAGCACTTAAGAAGTATATGATAAATGCTTTCCTCCTCTTTTTCACATAAAACACATGTATTTGGTAAGAAGAAAACATATTTTTTCATATTATCTTTGGTCATAATTTTATTATGCATAACTAGCCACTAAAAAATAGTAATCTTAGGGATGAAATATTTGTCCCAAACCTTTACATGGGGCCACACTACCCCTACACCTTCAGCCAAGTTATAACTAAACTTCACAAAATAATCTCCAATATTTTTTTTTATGCAAATAAATATATCATTCAGTCACCAATGGTTGAGTATGTAGGCATTAAGGCATATATTAAGACTTTAGAGGTGTGGACACAAGTCCTCATTGATTTTCTTAGCATAAAGCTTCTTCCACTTCTTGATTCCATTTTCTTCCACCATATAATCTTGAACCAATAATACATAAATAGGATTAAATATTGTTCTTAAGTTTGCAAACTTTGGGACTCACAAAGGGGAGAGTTAAAGAGCCAAGAATCCTACCAAAATATCACATTAGCACCATCTCCAATCTACCATCTACAACCTTAATAGATTAGAGATCTTACCTATTGAAGGTTATTCTAGAAACTAGACCCCTTAAGGGGGTTGATATTTTCCATGAAGGAGGAATTATGTAAATACTTAGATTTTATAATTTTAATGTAGGGAGTGTCCTCTTCCTTTGCCAACTTCCAACCCAACTTTCCCATTAGAGATTTATTCATTTTGGGAAGAGTTTTCAATCCCAATCCCTCATATTTTTTAGAGGTATAGACTTTATCCCAATCAAGTAAATATATCCTCTTCTTTTCCTTAGCCCCAAACCAAAAAATAATCCTTTGGATCTGTTCAATATTTTTGGCTGACCAAAATTGCATCTTAAAAATTGACATGAAGTAAATAGGTATACTTTGAAGGCAATATTTCATAAGCTAGGCCTTTCCTGTCTGACTAAGAAGAGAGCCTTTCTAGGAAGATAGTTTCTTTATAACACTTTCAATAACCGGATCCCACAAGGCTTACTTCATACTCCCATGAAATAAAGGTATCTCTAGATAGGTTTCTAGCAAATAACCTATGCCATAGTTGAAGATTCTTGCTATTTGTATTTGGAAAGATCTAGAGGTACTTAGGAAAAAAGCTTGATTTTATTAAAATATATATTTTGTCCTACTAAAAACTCATAGAAATGCAAAATCATCTTAATATGTCTTTCTTGTGGAAGAGATTATCTTGTAAAAATTAGAGTATCATCCACAAGTTTTTGAAAAGAGACTGGTTTTAAAGTGGAAGCTAGCCTGATACCTTCTATGTCTCCTCTATTTGTGGCTAATGTGAAGGCTCTACCCATAACTTTAGCTAAAATTATAAATAGATAAGGGGACAGTGGGTCCCCTTGTATCAAACCCCTCTTTGTAGGAAAATAACCCATTGCAAATACATTAACTAAGATGGAGATCATCACTATCAAGATGCAGTTTTTCATAATAGAGTTCCAATCCTCATTGAAACCAAAATGTTGGAGCACTTTGATCAAGAATCCTAAGAAACTCTATCATTAGATATATTAATATCCAATTTAAGAAATATACCTTCCATTTTTTATTTAGAGATAGAGTGTGGTATCTCATGGATCGAGATGATCCCATCAAGAATATGTCATCCCTGAACAAAACCCCTTTGGTTTCTGTCAATGAAAAAATGGAGAGCAATTTTCAGCTAGTTTGCAAGGACTTTCGACACAATTTTGTAGAGAGTATTACACAGGCTAATTGGGCAGTAATCTGCAAAATAATTAGCACCTGCAGTATTTAGGATGAGGGATAAGAAAATATATTTCACATCATAAGGGATCCTTTTAGAGGTCTAAAACTCCTTAATTACCAAGGTGAATTCAATGTGAATGATGTGCCAAAACTTGTTATAGAAGAGCACCAAAAACCCATCTAGACCAGGATATTTGTCTCCCTTCATGGAGAAGATCACCTCTTTAATTTCCTCATCCATAAAGGGGCTAAGGATATAGTATTTTATTTTGTAATATTTAAGGTAATATGGCCTAACAATAGGTTCATCACCTCTTCATATAGCTCTTAATCCACTCCTAATATATCTTAGAAAAATCGAACAAATTTCCCTCTAATTTGGAAAGGATCCCTTGTATAAGAACCATCGCAATCTTGATCTCCAATATTTTATTAAAACTTTTGTGCCTAAGATTTGAAACAAGAAAAGCCCTTGTATTCATTTTCCCATCATTTAACCACAAAGATCTTCATTTCTACCACCCGAAAGCCTCCTCACATGCCAAAAAATTGTGCTAATCACATAAAATATCCTTTTTCTCTAGTCTAGACTTCCTCTGAATGCTCCCCCAAATGCAAAGAGTTTTCTAAATCCATGAGCTATTGTTGTAAATATGCCTTTTTAACCATAATGTCTCCAAATATCTCTTTATTCCATAGTTTTAAGTTCTGCTTAACAAATCCCAGTTTATTTGATACTTGAGTCAATATATCCCTAGAAAAATCTTGCTACCACCAAGATTGAATCCTGCCCTCTAAATCAGAATGGAGGATCCACATCTTTTCAAACTAGAAAGGGGTAGAAAAGAGCCTTCTCCTATTTTTTGTTTCCCAAAACAAAGGATTATGGTCTGAGCCAATTTTTGGGAGGTTTGTGAGAGTAGTGTCCCCAAACAACACTAAGCTCTCCTAAGAAATCAACACCTTTTCCATTCTGATCTAAATCAATTAACTCCCTAGCTACCTATTAGTCTAGGTAAACTTTGCTTGTCTAAGTTCCAAGTCCATAAAAGCATTTGAATTTATAAAATTACCAAACTCAGTCATACTCTCTAAATATCCTTTAATGCCTCCCTTCTTATCAGATGGATACATAGGGGTATTAAATTCCCCTGCAATGATCCAATGGACACTTACAAATACATGCCTAATTTCACTCAGTTCCCTCCATAAAATTCATCTTCCAACCATAGTAGTGGGTGCATAGACATTTGTAATGATCCAATGGAAATTATCCTCCTTTAAAAAGAAGTGGATAACACAAAATATATCATTTGAGATAATTTGTTGTCCTTCCAATTTATTTGGGTCCTAAATACACATCATTCCTCTTGAGGATATCATTTAGGGTTGAGAAACAAAGTATGATCCTCTCCAAAGCTTATCTTTAACCATTTCTATGTTTACTTCTACCACCTATGTCTCTTGTAATAGAAAAATGTCTAGGTGATTATCTCTTCTCAATGTTTGTACTGATCTATGTCTTCTAGTCCCATTGAGACCTCATACATTCCATGAAAAAACCTTAATTTTTTAGATTTAGATGATTTCTTCCCTTCCCCACCCATATTTATGATAGTTTGTATTACTATGGTTATCTCTACCATTGTTTCCCTCTTCCTTACATCTGTTAAATGGGGTCTACCTACAATGTGTTCCTTGCCAACATACAAGGGAGTTCTCTTTGCTTTATTCCTAGTCACCGTTGAGGGCATTATTAGAACCTCCTCTGAACTGAAATCCTCTTGTATTGGAGCTACATGCTTCACCTCTATATTTTTTAGGATATGCTTATCTTCCCTTAATGCTTTTCTAGCTTCATATTTCTTGTCCAAATTTGTAATAATTGTGTCAATAGGGTTAACCTCTACAACCAATTCTAGATGTTTTACACTCACATGTTGTACCACCTCATAATTCACCCATTGTGTCTCCTCCACAAATTCTAAAACTTCAACTAGGTCTCCCATTTCATCCTCTTTAGCTCATCTCAAGAAAGTAAAATAGTTAAGTTCTATAAAGTCAAGGGGTTCCAAAACTCTAAGGTGGGGTTGAACTACCACAACTCCATAAGAGGGATCTTCCATGTGTTACTCCTCAGCCACCACAATCTATTGGTGTGAGGTGCTTGCTTCCTTCTTATCATCCACCACTAGATCTGTATCTTTACCATGCTCTACATCTTTACTCTCCTTCCTCTGCCAAACTTTCTTATTGGAATATTTATTATTCTTTAGATAGAAGCTTGAGATATGACCTCTTCCTTTACAAATATCACAAAGGGGTAGAATATTTTCATACTCCAGCCTTTAATTTCAGGTACCCACTATGGATTTTATGTCTATTATTTCTAAATTCTTGCTATCCAGATCAACATTAACACAAATTAGAGCAAACACCATACGAGACTTTAGCATGGTTACCCTATCAATGGTAACAAAGGTAAAAATACCATTTGCAATAGCTATTAAAACTTCATCATGCTAATATTGAAAGGGAATGTGAGGTAATATTACCCAAACAATATTTATGTTGAGACTTTGGGTGTGAGGATTAAAATCCACATCCCATTTTCTGAGAAATAGGCTACGCTTATGCATCGACCATGGTCCTCCACCTAGAATTTTTTGTATGTCACTTACCTTAAGAAGTTTTATCATGATGAACCTTTTTGGAAGTGCCATAATATCCATGTAGCCCACTAGTTTCCATATAGCAAAGGCCCACTTTCGAATAGTATCTATATCTGGCCTTGCCCCAAAAAACTTGCCCACCAAATTGTATTCACCTTCCACCTTCATGTTCAAAATTATCTTCGAGGGAATGTTGAGAATACCATATTTAACTCTCAATTTTAATGGTCTTACCAAAGTAGGAAGAGTAGTAGAAGGTTTAGAACCATGTACCACCTGGGCCCAAGAATGTTTATGTCCCACTTATGAGGCATGATTCTCCTAATCGTTGTCTACCTATGATTCATCCTACCCCTTCTCTGGGACCACTTTGTTTGGAGGTTCTTGGATTTTTATTCTTAGAAATCCAGTCTCTAGCTCTTCATCCAAGGCCCCATTTATTTACATACCTTCCAAGGCCCTAGTCTAGCCCTACACTACTCTAATTCCTGCACCAACTATTCCATGTCCATATTTAGTCTCTCCAAACCCTTGTCTGTCCCCTATTTTTATTGTTCATTCCATTTTTTAACTCAAACACCCATTTATGGGTTGAAAATAATTGAAAACCCTATTTTTTGGGTTTTGCTTTTTTCCCCTTTTTAGGTTTTGAACCGTCATTGGTTATTCACCCTTCCTGCTACTCTCCTAAACTAGGTCCAAGAAATTATTTTTTCCACCATTGTTGCTTGCCTCCATCATATTTATTATTTTTTCCCACTATGCATAAGGGTTTTTGTTATTTAACCCACTACACACATGTGTCCTACACCTATGTCGTGTGTATGCTTTCTGTTTTCAGTCATTGCAGTAATTGAAACTTAACTTATCACTTCAATTAAAACTTACTTTTAACCTTATTTCTTCTTATTTCTTATCCCTATAAGAATTGTTTCATTATGTGTGCATCAGTATATCTCCTCGCTGGCTAAAATAGGATTATCGAGGGCAATGCGATAACACCTATCAAAACCTTATCCTTAACCTTTGTGGATTTTCCATTTTGTGTATTATATTATGTGTTTCATATGTCAATCTTAATGAATCATACTTATTAATAATAGAGAGAACACATATTTTGTTGTATTATTTTACACTTTTTAAATAAGATCCAAAAGCTTACATGTTCTCATTTATGCTAGGAATATTAAGTGTTTATATATGTCCTTTAGGTGGTATATGAGTGGTGCTATCTCAAGGTTTCATCTAGTAAATATATATGTGCTTGATTCTTCTTTCTTCATCATTGGATCTAATTACATAGCACCTAGCTCCACACTTTTATTCTAAAGTGAGTTCTAACCACCATAAATCAATGAATGCCTATATATCTCGCATTCAAATCATTCCATATTAGAAACACGATAAAGAATTAGATCATATACAAAGGAATAATAATTTGATGTAATGTATTTGAGTTGGATTTATAGGAAATAACATCAAGGTCAAAACCCATTTTATGGACCCCACTTTGAACTATCTTGTTCAACATATCTCCTCAACCCCATGGAAGCCTCTCCTTAATAAGCCCTACACCTAGTCAATTATCTTGTACTTATTCCTAGTAAAACCCTCTTCAACAACTCTATTAGAACCATGTCACTCAACTACTCATCCACGTGTGTGTATTAGGCATGTCATATTAGGAGCATATTGGTCAATACCCTTTCTAGCAATCAGGATTCTCCTTAAAAGCTAAAATCGAGCAATAGACCTACTATTTAGCATCTATGAGATAATTATTTTGCAACCTACAAACACCCAAGTTTGAATCCCATTAGGTAAATATTTTTCTTTCTCCATAATGTTTTTTTGTTAATTTAGGTACCTATTTTTCTTTTCAACCAAAATGGAAAGGAAAAACTAAAACATTTTTTTCCTTTCTAAAATTCTATAGTTTATAAATCAGTAAATATTTTTCTAATAATTATATTCATTTAAAAAAATAGTGGGGAAAATAGGGGCTTATAATTATTACACAAAAGGGGGCTACTTTTATAAGGGTGTCTTATTCCTTTTGCAAAAAAAATCATTGTAAAAGGTCCATTTTTTTGTGGATTTTGACACCTTTATTACTTTGCTAAGTTTTTTTTCCAAGTTTTGCATTTAATATATTTTTCAAAATCTGTTCTTAATTACATTAGAGAAAAAAGGAATTTATAGTAAGCAATCACATTTCTCTCAAACCAACAAGGTTTGAAGCAATGTATTGTATAAACAATACCTTTGATAACTATTTATAGATAATGTTGTTGCAATTTGATACTACACTTAATGCCTAATATAGTTACAACAATGACATCTAGGATTACCCTATAAACCATCAAGGAGAAATAAGGAAGACCAAAATATTTTATTCACTCCATAATTCACCCTATTTGCTATTATCGCTCAATATAAACCCTAAAAATAAGACCCTCATCAAAATTCTTTCTAGGTAGGTGTCAATATAGGATGAATCATTTTTCATACTTCTTAGGTACCACTTATTATACTCTATCATGTACCTTAAGGTATCTCTCATGTATGGTAATGTATATTGAGAGGACTAGCTTCTTCTAGTATCGACAGGTATATGTAAAGGGTAGATATATCAAAGGTATGGTATATTGTACTAGCGATAAATTGAAAGGAAGACCACTTTGGAGAGATAAAAAACTTGAAGAACACAAGCTTATACTGAGAGGGGGTGAACAGTATAAGATAAAAAAATTTACTTGTCAATCAAAATGATAAAAGTAATAATATAAAAGCAGTAAATAATGCACACATCATCACACACATGAGAGACATGATTTAACATGGTTCACCCAATGTGGGTTATGTCCATGGAGAAAATATTTATAAATTTTCTCAATGAATCTCTTGGGAACTAAATCCCTATTATAATTTTTATGGACCTATGTCCAAAGGATACACCAATCCTCTATGCTTAATTTCATGGATCTCTCTCCATAGGAGACCTCTATCCCCAGTGCTCTAGTTTGTGGACCTCTATTCATAGGAGAACTCTATCCCCTTTATGTTGGTTGGCTTCCAAATCCTATTCTCAGCTTTGCTCAAATTTGATCAAATCTTCTCACAACTATAAACAAATCTACTCACAAGTCTGCCTCAAACCCGCTCACAAGACTAACTCAAACCTACTCATAAAACTACCTCAAAATTGCTCATAAAAATTGCTTAGAACTATTCACAACTCCTTTCCCAAAATGCTTGCTCAAAATAGCTCACAATCATGCTCTAGTCTACTCACTGTATCTACTCAATTCTACTCTAACACATGCTCATAACTTCTCATAACACATGCTCAAAATTGCTCATAACACATGCTCAAAAATGCTCAAAACTACTCACAACACTTTCTTGATCATAATACTTCAAACATATTCTATCCAAAATTATTGTTCAATAACACATAGGAAATGATATGCAATATAATTTCACAATATGTTCCTTCCAATATTACTCAAACCCAAAACACAAATTGCTTTTACAAAACTTGCTCATCCACATTCAATACATTCAAACCAATGCTTCAAAAATTACAAATTCATTCAAACAATGAATGCACAATTTGTTTCACAAACCCTAGCTCAAATATTTCCAACAAAGCACACCAATAAACCCTTTTACCTCCACCTCAAAATTTCTTTCTTGAAACACAACCACCTAGATAAAGAGTTGAACCACCATACCTCAAAATGCTTGATGAAGATGTGCTCTTTAATACCTGTCTTAAAAACAACTTATCTTTCTTGTGCCACTTTTGAAAGTTAGATAGCATAACACTTTTTCAACCATCCACATGGAAAATATTTCCTCAAAACATATGCATAGAGATATTTTTTTACCACTTCTTTTAATTTCACAAGGCAAAGCTTTTTAATTAATAATCATCACCCTTCAAACACTTTCTTTCACCATGCAGGAATACTCACAATAATCAAACCATTTAACACCTTATAACTCCTACTTATGAAAGCCACATTTAATTTTCAACAATATCAACCTAGAAACCCTAAGTGCATACCACAAATTTAATTTCACTACCATACACCTTATACCTCCAATGTATCTAAATTATTTCAACCACACTCAGAATCTGAGATATCACAATGCGCATAGTATTTTGAATTTAATTAAATATGAAAAATCTCAACCTTATATCTTCCCTAGATCAAACAACATGCACATCAACCAATACAAAAATTAACCCTTATGTCTCCCTAGGACAAGCGTTGTGCATACCTTATTTTTATCAAAAATTTGACTTGCCTCAAGTGCTACTGCCATGGATCAAACTTGCAACCTTTTTTTGGTCTGCATCCTAGCCCACCCTAGGTTACCATGTGGGCTAGCTGCCCTATTGAAACAAAATGTGTGTTACCTCCTAATTACTTCGATGCCCTGCCTTGAAGTGTGTGAAACCTATATTTTCTCCTTCCTATGTCCATGCAAGTTATTTTTGGATTTAATCAGTGCGCTCAACCTTAGCCTTTCTACCCTTGAAACTTTGATGTCGGTGTTGCACTTGGAGTAATAATATTTTCAAATATTATATTATTATGCCCTCCATGATTTTGGTGCCTAACCCATCTTGAGTTTGAATTATAATATAAAATATTATAATGGGCTTTTTAACTTCCCTTGCAACACTTGAACCTTTGTCTTCAAACCTTTTGTCCCAAATATTATAATATTATAATATTATAATATTATTTAAACTTGCTTTCTTTTTTAACCTTGGTGTTAAACCTTTTATTCAATTACTTGGAACTTTGTCCCAAGTGCTTTTAAAACCTCTTTGGCTTATAATATTTAAAATAAATATTATAACCTTTTTATTTTTATCAATTTTCTTGCATTTATCATCCAACTTATAAACCTTATATTTTTTCCATACCAAGCTATATTTGACATCAATCCTTTGACATCAATGACAATAAATGTACTCAATATTTTCAACAATCTCCCCCTTTGTCATTGATGGCAACCCTTCTAAAACAAATCATTTTACAACCACTGAATTCCAAATTTACCCCTTGAGAAGCTGCTCCCCCTGACTAAATTCTCTCCCCCTTACTTAAACTCTCTCCCTTTGACATCAATGGCAAATGGACTCCTTTGGGGCTAAAGATAAGACTCTTAGATCATCCCCATCCTCACATATTTATTAAGTTTCCTTTGGTAGTGGCTTAGTAAATATGTCTGCAATCTATTCTTTTGTAGTAACATATTCCAATTTTACTTGCTTATATGTCACTTTTTCTCTCATAAAATGATATTTGATTGGAATGTGCTTGGTCCTTGAATGCATCACTGGATTATTTGAAATTTTTATGGCACTTGTATTATCACATAGTATGGATATGGGATGATCATGCTCTATTTTAAAATATTTTAAAGTTTTTTTCATCCATAACCCTTATGTACAACAAGAAACTATTGCAATATACTCTGCCTCTACTGTGGATAAGGATACCAATGATTATTTCTTACTTAGCCAAGAGACTAAACAATCTCCAAGAAAGAATGCTCCTCCACTTATGCTTTTTCTATCATCAATACTGCCTACCCAATCTGCATTTGTATATATGCTATGAGAGTGAAGTTGTTACTTTTGGGATACCAAATTCCAAAATCCATAGTTCCTTTTAAATACATTAGAATTATCAATACTTCCAGTACATGTGTTTCCTTTGGTGATGCTTAAAATATTTCAACTAGTTCCACTGCTTGCATTATATCTTGTCTTGTAGATGTGACATATAGTAAGCTACCAATCATAGATCTATACAATGTTTGATTTGCCTCAGGAGATTCATCATCTTTACTCAAGTTGCATCCTATAACCATGAGGGTGCTCATTGGTTTGTAATCCTCCAATTTGAATTTCTTCAACATTTTTTTATATACTTGGTTTGTGAGAGAAATACACCCTTTTCTGATTGTGAAATATGTAGTCCAAAATTCATTTTTTATACTCTCTATAAATTTTTGACACATATTATCATTACTACCTCCAAAAATAATATCATCCAAATAGACAAGCATAATCAATAAGTCATTTCCTTCATTTTTGATGTATAAATCATTGTCATATATTCCCTTTATGAAACCTTATTCTTGAAGATACTTATCTAACCTTGAATACCAAGCTCTAGAAGCTTTCTTTATTCCATAAAGAGCATTATTTAATTTTGAATAACACAAGCTTATACTGAGAGGGGGGGATGAACAGTATAAGACCTCTTTTTACTTTCTCTATTTAACTTCAACTTCGCAAAGCAATGAACCAATAGCAATATCAAAGCAATGCATAAAGCAACACACAATGAGACACCAATTTTAACGTGGTTCACCCAACATGGGCTACCTCCACAAAAATTTTCTCTAAAAAGGTTTCTCAAAGTTCTTTGGGAATCCTTCCCAATAATAATGTTTATGAGCCTCATCCCAAAGGAGAAACCTTCCCCTACTCAAGTATTTATGAGCCTCTACCCAAAGGAGAATCCTTCCCCTCCTCATGACTTTATGAGCCTCCTGCCCAAAGGAGAATCCTTCCCCTTATGAATTTATGAGCCTCCTTCCCAAAGGAGAATCCTTCCCCTCAGCTTTGGAAATGATACTTCAGAAGATCACCTGCCTCTTATTCCGCTAGCACATGGAACTCCTTTCCATAGAAGACCTCCTATCCTCAATGCTCAGCCTCAAGAGACCTTTGTCCTCATTGATCACCTCCACAACAACTCATCAACCTGTACTAAACATAGTCAGTCGATCTAGCACAAGTCTTCCTCACTCTATTAGATCTGTCCCAAGCTCAACTCATAAAGCTTGAACAAATCAATCTCTGCTACACACAAGCCTTCTCAAATACTTGTCAAAATTTTCCTTAGGTTCTTCTCAAAGAACCACTTCAACTCTGTCCTCAAGTCCTCTGCTAGGACCTATCCAAATCAGCTCACAAGTCCTCCCTAGAACTTGTCCAAATCAGCTCACAAGTCCTCACTAGAACCTGTCCAAATCAGCTCACAAGTCCTCACTAGAACCTGTCTAATTTAGCTCACAAGTCCTCACTAGAACCTGTCCAAATCAGCTCACAAGTCCTCACTAGAACCTGTCCAAATCAGCTCACAAGTCCTCACTAGAACCTGTCCAAATCAGCTCACACAAGTTCATCAAGAAAAACTTGCTTAGCATGAACCTACAAAGAGAATTGTTAGAGACCTAATGTGATTCATCAACCTCATAGAAGCATAAAGAGAATTTTTAGAGACTCAATATGTTCTATACTTAACTCCCAATCTCAATCTCAACTGAATCTCAATCTCAAAAGAATAAGATAGATGTACTATGCTTTTCTCAAGAACATGAAACACAACCCAATAATTTCCAACCATGCAATAACTCATATAACAATGATACTCATGTTCTTTCCACAACCAATATCTTTTCACAACCAATTAGGGCTTTAACAACAATGCTTATAGACAAGTTTTAACCAACATCATTCAACTCAACATTAACCTTGAAACATTCGACCAATCACTACATGAAAAGGAAACTAGTAGACATCCTTTTCCCTCCAAAGGTATTTGAACAAAATAGCCACCAAAATAAATCACCAATGCAAAGAATAATTTGCTCAAATCAATCTCAATGGAGTAAGCCCAAATCATGTATCAAGTAAAGCATTAACTTGATCAAAACAACCTCTATGGAAGCAACTCAACCATCAATCTCAAAACATCCAACTAAGGGTTTCACCATCTCAATGCAAGAGCAAGACTTACTAACATAAACCCTAGTGCAAGATGCTTCCTCTTCCTCAACCAGAATTATGCATTCACCCAAAAACTCATCAATGATTTTAATGCATAAAAAATCTTCAATATCTAGAAAATGGAATTACACCAACAAGAATACCTAGTACACAATATTTTCTCTCCAAACTCAATTTCAAAAAATACACCATCACCAATATACATGGAAGAAGTTGCCCATACCTTTGTTTGAGGAAGAAGAGAATAGTTCTTCAACCTGTTACCAACACCACCCTCAACTTTGCCACCAAGTTAGGGTTAGATCATAAAAGTAACCACAAAAATATTTATTCCATAAAACACCTTATGACTCCAATCCTTAGAAGTCAACTACCAAAAATATAAAGCATACAAACAATATATCCTTTTACACCTTATTTCTCCAAATTAATTAAACCATGCTCAAGGAATGATAGCTTCTAAGCAAATCTCACTCAACAATCAAGCCAAAAATCTCAACCACACACTATCAACCTTATATCTCCAAAGAAGCATTTAACCTCAAAATTAATTTTAAATAAATCTGCCCAACCACTTCTTCATTAACAAAAATGCAAATTTTATTTATAAAAAGCTTACCAAAAAAATGCTTTCGAAAATCGTGGGTCAACAGTGCCTCCGAAAAAATCGAAGCACAAAAACTCTTCTCACACTCCACGGTGGGAGTCGAACGCTTGACCTCCCTTCAAGCACCTTCACAGAACAGTCATTGCCACTAGGCCAATGGTGCTAGCTTGAAGGCTAGCAAGAGTCTCCTCCTCCTTAACCCTTTGGCGGCGGATAAACATGCCGAAAAAAAATGATAGCCGTAGCTTTTACTTCCCAACCTTTGCGCAATTCAAATTTATTTAACACCTTGCTTTGGACTATAGGTTATGGCTTATATAGCCAAACTTCCATGCTATGCACGACGTCGATGGGAGGATAATTTGAACTTTTTGAATTAATATTATTTTGGAACCTTCGAAACAACTTTAGGGTTTATGAAACCCTTTTGATTATTAAAAAATAATCATAGGTCTTTTAGACCTTAGACCTTAGGTGGAGAACCCATTAAATTATTAAAATAATTTAATCACTAAATCAAATAAATAATTAATTAAAAAACCTTAAAAAGGTTTTATTAATTAAGTTATTTAATTAATAAGTGTTTCGAGCCTTTGCATTAAGCGAAGAGTGGTTTTGAGAAAAACCCTTAATGCATCCACCTGGTTTTAATAAAAACCCTTAAACCTGCCATGGTTTTGATAAAAACCTTTTCATCTGCCACATGGAATCTCTCTGGAATCTTCTAGAAAATATTCTTTGGAATCTTCAACCTTTGAAGCCAATAAATCCTCTTGACATTAATGCCAGTTCCTTTTGACATCAATGACAACTCATAGACAAGAAGCTAGGATCTCAAACCCAAAATTTCCAACAATCTCCCCCTTTGTCATTGATGGCAAACCATGCTTCTCAACAACACTGAAACTCAAAACTACTGTATAGAAATCAGCTCCCCCTGACTTGAGGCTCTCCCCCTTTGTCATCAATGGAAAAGGGTCACCTTTGGGGCTTGGGACTAAGAATGAGCCTCTTAGCTTAGTCCCTCCCCCACCTCCTGTTGAGGTGATTAATTTCGGGGTGGGAGTAAAACTCCCATTAGGCACTAATCTTCATCAGTGTCTATAGTTGACTTACCATGTCTTCTCTTGTTCTCCTTGTCTATATTCCTGTTCCTGTTCATGTCACTGTTGTTGTTCTTGTTATCATTCCTGTTCTTATCCATGTCTTGATTCTTGTGTCTGTTCATACCCATGTTCCTGTTCTTGTACCTTGGAATTTTAGCTCTACACTGTCTAGCTATGTGACCTTCATTGTTGCACTTATAACAACTAACAATGTTATTTCTTTGAGGCATACCTGATCTTTGACTCCATCTGTTCTGACCAACCCTGTTCTTGTTATTAGCCTTACAATAAACAACCTTGTGCCCAAACTGTTTACAAGAGTAGCAATACCCTTGAAATAAATTACCACCTTTGAATCTGTCATTTACCTTCCTCACTTGAGTCATGCAATGTGAAGCCATGTGACCAAACTTGTGACAAGCAAAACATCTGCCATTAAAATTTCCTTGATTTGACCTCTTAGGTCCTGTAAACTTTCTCCCCTTTTTTTTATTCTTATTTTCTGATTATGTGCATCTATCACTCAAGGACTCTTTTTCTGATGTACTTTCCTCATTAGAACTCTCTTCCTTTCAAAATATCTTACTAGATTCCCCAGGAGAGTCACCAACCTGTTCCATGTGTTTCTTACCAAAACTATGACCTATTTTATCTGTTGTCCTTCTTTGATATTTGATGATTGACTTGACCTTTTTGGTGCTATTTTCAAACCTGTAAAGCTTCTCCTTGTACTCTTTAGTTTCCTCTTTCAAGGAAGCCACTTTCTATTCCAACTCTCTACACTCAAGAACCTTAGACTCTAACTTATCCTTAAGTTTATGTGTCTTAGCTATAGAGAAGTCAAGACTTTCTATAAGCTCATCTCTCTCAATACAACATTCATCCAATTTATCATTGAGTCTAGCATTCTTCTTTATTTCCTTTTTCAAAGCACTAAGAGCACTAACAAGTTCAGATTCAAGATCTACTTCACCATCCTCTATAACTTCCTCTATTTGTTTGCCTTTTGAAACATCAATGACTTTTTCAGATTTCTTATCACTAGAGGTGCTACCCTTTTCTAAAGCCATACAAAGATCTTCCTTACAATTTTTCGAAGCATCCTCATACATAGTATAACTAGAAATAAATCCATAATTTGTGCAATCATCCTAAAGATGTCCAAAATTTCCACATCTAAAACATTTCATAAGGACAAATCTATGTTTTTTTTCTTATTTTTTTGTTAGGAACAACATCTCATTTCCAACATCACTTGAAGAACTTTCACTATCACTACTAGAACACTTACTTTCCTTGTCTAGGTAGAAAATTTTCTTGTGTTTGTGAGAGTACCTCTTTCCTTGATTGCTTTGCTCATATTTATTCTTCCTTTGATGCCTGTGCCTTTCAAAATCCTTGCTATTATAATCCTATTTATATTCATCACTTTCATCCTTGGTAGCAGTACAGTTAGTAGCATAATGACCAAACTTTCCACAATTGAAACACTTGACATATTTCATACCTTTGTGCTTTCTTGAGAACTTGCCCTTCTTGTTGTAATATGCCTCTTCATCACTAGAAGACTCATCACTATCTTGAAGCTCTTTACCCTTAGATTTCTTGGTAGCCTGCCTCCTTCTTAACATCAACCTTCACTTGAGTTCTCAACTCAAATGTTGCAAGTATACTATGAAGCTCATCCTTTTTCAACTTATCCAAATCCTTAGCTTCCTCAATAGCAAAAATATTTTCACTAAATCTATTTGGAAGAGACCTCAAAATCTTATCACAAATATCATTTTCAGCAAGCTCAAGACCTAGTTCCTTCATAGAGTTAACAATCTCATCCATACGAAGCATATAGTCACTAATATTTTCTTCATAATTCATCTTGAGTTGTTCAAACATACCTTTGAAGTGTCTCAACTTGGCATTTCAGACATTTGCATCACCTATATGAACCACCTTCAACTGTTTCCACATTTCACTAGTTGTCTTGTAGTGAATCACCTTGGTAAGATCTGCCTTCTATAAACCCTTCAAGATTGCATTCATTGCATTTGAATTGCTATGATGTAGGAGCCTCTCTTCCTTAGTAGAAGGACCATGCTCAGGAATGGTATACTCATCCTAAATCACTTCCCAAACTTCATTTCCAAGAGCCATAATATGAACCTTCATCCTAGCACTCCAAAGCCCAAAATTTGCCCCATCAAGAATAGGTGTTGCATTACCACCTGTAGATTCCATTGTGTTCTTCACAATATTTTCCTTCAAGCTATTAAACTTTCTGAAGGAACCCGCTCTGATACCAATTGAAGAACACAAGATTATACTGAGAGGGGGGAGGTGAACAGTATAAGACCTCTTTTTACTTTCTCTATTTAACTTCAACTTCACAAAGCAATGAACCAATAGCAATATCAAAGCAATGCATAAATCAACACACAATGAGACACCAATTTTAACGTGGTTCACCCAACATGGTCTACCTCCACAAAACTTTTCTCTAAAAAGCTTTCTCAAAGTTCTTTGGGAATCCTTCCCAATTACAATGTTTATGAGCCTCAGCCCAAAGGAGAAACCTTCCCCTACTCAAGTATTTATGAGCCTCTGCCCAAAGGAGAATCCTTCCCCTCCTCATGACTTTATGAGCCTTCTGCCCAAAGGAGAACCGTTCCCCTCCTCATGAATTTATGAACCTCTTTCCCAAAGGAGAATCCTTCCCCTCAGCTTTGGAAATGATACTTCAGAAGATCACCTACCTCTTATTTTGCTAGCACGTGGAACTCCTTTCCACAGAAGACCTCCTATCCTCAATGCTCAGACTCAAGAGACCTCTGTCCTCACTAATCACCTCCACAACAACTCATCAACCTGTACTAAACACAGTCAGTCGGTCTAGCACAAGTCTTCCTCACTCTATCAGATCTGTCCCAAGCTCAACTCATAAAGCTTGAACAAATCAATATCTGCTACACACAAGCCTTCTCAAAGACTTGTCAAAATTGTCCTCAGTTTCATCTCAAAGAACCACTTTAACTCTATCCTCAAGTCCTCTGCAAGGACCTATCCAAATTAGCTCACAAGTCCTCCCTAGAACTTGTCCAAATCAGCTCACAAGTCCTCACTAGAACCTGTACAAATCAGCTCACAAGTCCTCACTAGAACCTATCTAATTTAGCTCACAAGTCCTCACTAGAACCTGTCCAAATCAGCTCACAAGTTCTCACTAGAACCTGTCCAAATCAGCTCACAAGTCTTCACTAGAACCTGTCCAAATCAGCTCACAAGTTCATATAGAAAAACTTGCTTAGCATGAACCTACAAAGAGAATTGTTAGAGACCTAATGTGATTCATCAACCTCATAGAAGCATAAAGAGAATTTTTAGAGACTCAATATGTTCTATACTTAACTCCCAATATCAATCTCAATCTCAAAAGAATAAGATAGATGTAGTATGATTTTCTCAAGAACATGAAACACAACCCAACAATTTCCAACCATGCAATAACTCATATAACAATGATACTCATGTTCTTTCCACAACCAATATATTTTCACTACCAATTAGGGCTTTAACAACAATGCTTATAGACAAGGTTTAACCAACATCATTCAACTCAACATTAACCTTGAAACATTCGACCAATCACTACATGAAAAGGAAACTAGTAGACATCCTTTTCCCTCCAAAGGTATTTGAACAAAACAGCCACCAAAATAAATCACCAATGCAAAGAATAATTTTCTCAAATCAATCTCAATGGAGTAAGCCCAAATCATGTATCAAGTAAAGCATTAACTTGATCAAAACAACCTCTATGGAAGCAACTCAACCATCAATCTCAAAACATCCAACTAAGGGTTTCACCATCTCAATGCAAGAGCAAGACTTACTAACATAAACCCTAGTGCAAGATGCTTCCTCTTCCTCAATCATAATTATACATTCACCCAAAAAATCATCAATGATTTTAATGCATAAACAATCTTCAATATCCAGAAAATGGAATTACACCAACAAGAATACCTAGTAGCACTCCAAACTCAATTTCAAAAAATACACCATCACCAATATACATGGAAGAAGTTGCCCATACCTTTGTTTGAGAAAGAAGAGAATAGTTCTTCAACCTGTTACCAACACCACCCTCAACTTTGCCACCAAGTTAGGGTTAGATCATAAAAGTAACCACAAAAATATTTATTCCATAAAACACCTTATGACTCCAATCCTTAGAAGTCAACTGCCAAAAATATAAAGCATACAAACAATATATCCTTTTACACATTATTTCTCCAAATTAATTAAACCATGCTCAAGGAATGATAGCTTCTAAGAAAATCTCACTCAATAATCAAGCCAAAAATCTCAACCACACACTATCAACCTTATATCTCCAAAGAAGAATTTAACCTCAAAATTTTGGAAAACCCATTAAATTATTAAAATAATTTAATCACTAAATAAAATAAATAATTAATTAAAAAACCTTAAAAAGGTTTTATTAATTAAGTTATTTAATTAATAGGTTTCTTGAGCCTTTGCATTAAGCTGAGAGTGGTTTTGAGAAAAACCCTTAATGCATCCACCTGGTTTTAATAAAAACCATTAAACCTGCCATGGTTTTGATAAAAACCTTTTCATATGCCACATGGAATCCCTCCGAAATCTTCTAGAAAAGATTATTTGGTATCTTCAACCTTTGAAGCCATTAAATCCTCGTGACATTAATGCCAGTTCCTTTTGACATCAATGACAACTCATAGACAAGAAGCTAGGATCTCAAACCCAAAATTGCCAACAAATTTACATACATAATCTAGATTATCAATTAGGTTGAACTCCTCAGGTTGCTCAATGTAGATCTCTTCTTCCAAGAAGCCATTGAGAAAAGCTAATTTTACATCCATTTGATATACTTTGAAATTTTTGAAGATTGAGAAAGCTAAAAATATCCTTATGACCTCAAGTCATCCAACACGAGCAAATGTTTCATCAAAATCAATACCTTCAACCTATGCATAGCCTTTGTATACGATTCTTGCTTTGTTCTTGACTACATGACTATCTTCATTTAACTTATTTTGGTAAACCCATTTAGTACCAATTATATTCTTGTATTTTGGTCATGGAAAAAATTTCCAAGTCTCACTTTTTTCTATTTTATCCAACTCATCATACATTGCCTTGACCCAAAATTTATCTTCTCTTGCCTCATTAAAATCCTTGGGCTCAATTTTAGATAGCAAAGAAATATTTGCATGTTCACTTGTTCCTATTATATTCATTTGTCTTTCATTTGGATTTCCAATAATTAGATATCTTGGATGATTCTTTTGCACATACCTGGATGGAGTCTTAGGTGGTGTTCTTTGTGCTTCATCTTCTTCTGATTCTTCACCTACTTCTTCTTGGCATTTTTCTTCTTCTTGATATACAATTTCTTGAGCTAATTTTTTTGACCCAATTTTTTCATCAACTATCACATTTATACTTTCCATAGTTGTATGTGTCCTTTTATTATAGCATTTATAGGATTTTATCTTAGTGGAATAGACAAGGAAGATACCCTCATCGCACCTTGAATCAAACTTACCTAGAGTTTTCTCTTCTCGTCTAATGTAGCATTTGCTTCCAAAAATTCTGAAATACTTGACAGTGGCTTGTATTCCCTTCCAAATCTCATATGGAGTTTCATGATGATTTACTCTTACTTGATATCTATTGATGATATAGACATCTGTATGAACTACCTCTCTCCAAAATCATCTAAAATCCTAGAATCATTTATCATAGCTCTGGCCATATTCTCGATAGTTCTATTTTTATTTCAACTACTCCATTTTGTTGTGGATTCCTTGTTGCTGAGTATTATCTTTTGATTCCATGTTGTTAATAAAATTCTATGAATTCACTTGAAGTAAATTCTCCTATATATGATCTTAGACACTTTATATTTTTACCTATTTTATTTTCTACTAAAAATTTGAATTCCTAGAACTTCTCAAAGGCTTCTGAATTTTCTTTTAAGAAAGCCACCCAAGTCATTCTGGAGAAATCATCTATAATAGCATGAAGTAACTTTCACCTTGTAAGTTATTTATCCTTGTAGGACCACATAAATCAGTTTGAATTAGTTTCAATGGTTCGGATGAACAAAATTATTTTGAATTGAAACTTGTTCTTGTTTTATTACCATACTGACATTGTGCACAGATTGTGCTTTGAGGTCTTTTTATCCAGGGTAAATATCTAACTGCCTATTTGTTGATTATTTTTACAATGTTGTCAAAGTTTAGATGACCCAAATTCTATGTCATAACCAACTCTCATACTCTTGTGATAGAAAAAAAAATTCTCCTTTAATTTCACTCAACATGTAGAGATTGTTTGAAGTTTTGCTGGCATCTGCAATAAGCTTTCCTGTCTTGGAATTCCTGATCTCACATCTATTTGGATGAAAGATGATTGTGTTACCCTGATCACAAATATGACGTAGACTTAGTAAATTGTGCTTCAATCCCTTAACATACAACACATTTCATGTCTTTAATTTTTGATTATCTAAAGTCAAAGTCCCTTTTCCAACAATTTTTGTTGAAGCATTATCTCCAAATTTTACTGATCCTCCATTGATTTCTTTAAGTGAAAGAAATTTACTTTTGTCACCTGTCATATGACTTGAACAACCACTATCAACATACCACTTATTTTCCTTATCTTATACATGAAGATTTGTTTGTACCAACATTGACTTCTCTTTTTCTTGTTTATATTTCTCTTTCCAAACCTTTGAGGTTGTAATATTTTGAACCTTTTGATTCTTTTTCTTTTTGCTTGATTCATGAAATATTGTTTTACACCATTTGGCCTTGCACTAAAAGTTATTAAATTTGTAATAGATGATATTGTTATTCATGATAGGTGCAATTAAATTAAAATTTCTATCAACATTATTTCTCACATGGAGCATGCAATGTACAAATCTATGACCATATTTGTTACATGTAAAACAATAATAATGGAAGAAATTTTGTAACCTGTTAGATTGCCTTGAATGATATGGTTGCATGATTATTCTTTTGTTGTTCCTATAATTGACTTTTGTCCATGATGTTTCTATGTTTTCTGCCTCCTTGATGTTTTTTCCTTTCAATATATCAATATAGGTCTTGGACTCTTTTTTTATTTGATATATTTTTTCCTTTGGAGCTTGACTCCTCTTTATGCTTCCCTAACATTATATTTTGTTGTAATTTATCCTTATAATTTTAAAATCCCTTTCTTAGAGAGACAATGCCAGGTTCCAACATTTCACATTCTAACTCATTTACCTTTAATTGTTCTACCATATTTTTTTCAATTTTCTTTGCCTCTTCAAATTTCACCTTTAGGTCTGTGAGATTTTGTAGAAGTTTTGTCTTTACTTTCTCATCCTCTTAAATTTTAGCCTTCAAAATTGAATTCTTCTTTCTAAATATTTCTAAATTTCCAAGAGTAGTAATAAGTTCATCTTTCATGTCAACCATGGCTTCTTCTCCATTTTCTACGACCATGTATGTTCTTCTAGGATCTTCCTCTAAATTGTTAATTTTTCACAAAGGAACCCATTCTGATACAAATTGAATAACACAAGCTTATATTGAGAGGGAGGTGAACAATGTAAGATAAAAAAAAAATTACTTTTCAATCCAAATGATAACAATAATAATATCAAAGTAGTAAATAATGCACACATCATCACACACATGAGAGACATGATTTAATGTGGTTCACCCAATATGGGTTACGTCCACGAAGAAAATATATATAAATTTTTTCAATGAATCTCTTGGTAACTAAATCCCTATTACAATGTTTATGGACCTCTATCCAAAGTAGACACCAATCTCCTATGCTTAAGTTTGTGGATCTCTCTCCACAGGAGACCTTTGTCCTCACTACTCTAGTTTGTGGACCTCTATCCATAGGAGAACTATATCCCCTTTGTTTTGGTTGGCTTCCAAATCCTGTTCTTGTCTCTGCTCAACTATGATCAAATATGATCACAAATATGATCAAATTTTCTCATAAGTTTACCTCAAACCTACTCACAAAACTACCTCAAACTTAATCATAAAATTGCCTCAAACATACTCATCAAAACTGCTTAGAACTATTCACAAGTCATTTCCCAAAAGGCCTACTCAAAATAGCTCACAATCCTGCTCTATATTGCTCACTATATCTACTCAATTTTTCTCTAACACATGCTCATAACTACTCAAAACATTCTCAAAATTGCTCATAACGCATGCCCAAAACTACTCATAACACATGCTCAAAACTGATCATAACACTTGCTTGATCATAATACTTCAAACATATTCTACACAGATTCTTGTTTTTATAATGTATAGGAAATGATATGCAATATAATTTCACAATATGTTCTTTCCAATATTACTCAAACCCAGCATACAAATTGCTTTTAAAAAACTTGCTCATCCACATTCAATACATCCAAACCAATGCTTCAAAAATTACAAATTCATTCAAACAATGAATACACAATTTGTTTCACAAACCCTAGCTCAAATATTTCCAAAAAAGCACACCAATCAACCCTTTTAATTGAAGAACATGTGCTTATACTGAGAGGGGGGTGAACAGTATAAGATAAAAATTTTTGCTTTTCAATCCATATGATAACATCAACAATATTAAAGCAGTAAACATTACACAAAGCATCACACACATGAGAGACATGATTTAACGTGGTTCACCCAATGTGGGCTACTCCATGGAGAAAATATTCCTTATAAAATTTTCTCAATAAATTCTCTTGGGAATCCTTTCCCTATTACAATGTTTATGGACCTCTATCCAAAGGAGACACCAATCCCCTAATCAAGTTTATGGATCTCTATCCATAGGAGAACTCCTTCTCCTCTGCTCTGGTTGGTGATCCTCTTAGAAGACTACTGCCTCCACTACACTGGCTTGTGGATCTCTCTCCACTGAAGACCCCTATCCTCACTCAGAAGACCTCTATCCTCACTGCCCTGGCTAATGGATCTCTATCCACTAGAGACTACTATCCTCTGCTCTATCACCTCCAAAGTCTGCTCTTACCTCTATCTCTGTCTTAGATCTATACTGAACACTATCCTCTACCCTACACAAATATGCTCAATATCTATCTCAAATATGCACTAAACACTATCCATCGGTCTAGCACAAATCTGCTCAATCTCTATCTCAAATATGCACTAAAAACTATCCATCGATCTAGCATAAATCTGCTCAATATTTGTCTCAAATATGCACAACAAGTCTTCACCAAGACTTACCTCAAATCTTCTTGTAAGCTTCCACAAAAGCTCACACAAATCTATCCTTAAGTCCCCTCTAGGACTTACTCAAATCTGCTCACAAGCTTTCACAAAATCTTGTTCAAATCAATTGCAAAACTTGCATACAAAAACTCAACTCAATCTCTCACAAAAAACCTCTTCAATCACCCAAACAAGTTTCACACAGAATCTTGTTTAACTCATAGAAGCATATAGAGAATTGTTAGAGACTCAATATGTTTCACACTCAATCACTTTCAAAATCTTTTCAAATCAATTAAGAATAAAGAACAATTTATTTCATAGAACTTGAACTATCACTCCAACACTTCCAATCAACTAAGCTCAATCAACTCCACTCAACCAATCACTCAATGAAACACAACTTGCTTACAAACCCTAAACAAGTGTTTCACAATGCTTTCAACAACTCACACTATGAAACTCAAACCTTGACTCAAGATGATTCCAAATTCACATAACAATGATACTCATGATATTTCACAAACCCTAATCAACATATGAAAGCTTACTCAAATATTTCCAACAATGCTTATCAAACAATCTCACATAACAATGATACTCATGATATTTCACAAACCCTAGTTCAAGATAGTTCTCAATTTCTCACTCAAATGTTCTCACAAACATTCACCAATCATGCACATGAAAGCTTACTCAACAATGCTTATCAAACAAACCTTTTCACTCCAACTTAGCATTCACAACATCCAATCCAACAATATTTCACTCACAAGGAAGATATGCCCATACCTTTTGTTTGATGAAGAATTGACCTCAAAACCTATCTCAATCACAATCACCCTCTTTGCCAATCTCAAAGGTTAGGTAGCAAAAACCTTCTCAAAATTTCATTCAAATATTCCCTCAAAATATTTCACCATACAAAACATTAAATCTCAATTACACCTTATAATCTCCACACTTAAAAATGATTAGCAAAAATTAAACACTCACTTCAACAATTAATTTTATTTATTCACCTTATTACTCCTTCCAAATTCTAATCATCAAAATCACAATATAAAATTTAATTTTTATAAACCTTATATCTCCCTCCTAACACAAAAATTCATGCCACATAAAACCTTAGGACAAAATTTAATTTAAAAATTAAATACCTCTTTTGCCCTCAATGAGATTCGATCCCCCGCTATGCTACCACCAGTGCCCTAGCCACCATTCAACTACCACATGAGCTAGGTGCTCACCTTGGTAGGCAAAAGTACCTTGTGCACTTTGTAGCCTATGTTGGGTGCCCAAAACAAAAATAACCACCACAAAACACTGTTGTTAGGATTCAATCGTGGGACCTCCCACCTTTCAACGTCTCAACACATAGTCGCTTGCTGCTAGCCCAACCACCAAGTTGGCAATGAGGCTTTAAGCCTCCCTTCCTTTATCCCTTCATTGGCTATCGAATAAAACAAAAAATTATCATGTCTTTGCACGTAGATCATAAAAATTCATAGGCACTCGCAATGTGAATCGAACGAAGGTAAGTTCTTAGTCAACCAATGCACATGGTATTTATACCATTGTGCCATCTCCCTTTGGACGTTTACGAGAGGGGAAAATAATATGACGTCGACAATTAATTAAAACTTTGCCCTTATAACCCTAACCTTAGGGTTAATTAAATTAAATTATAAATTAATTTATAATGAAATTATTTATAATTAATTTAACAACTTTAGGTCTTAACATTAGACCTTAATATTATAATAAAATATTATAATATTATTTTTCTTGGGCCTTCCTATTGCTCCTTTAGACCTTATCTAACCACCTTGAATATTATAATAAGAGATATTATAATATTATTTCCCTTAGGCCTAGAAGCAATATTTCTCTTGCATTGCTTACTAAAACTGACTCTTGACATCCTTCCTTTTGCACTGCTCATTGAAACTGACTCTTGACATCAATGACAACAAAACTTGCTCATATTTCCAACAATCTCCCCCTTTGTCATTGATGGCAACCCATTTACCTTTTACCATTTCCTTTACCTCTTTATATTCTTCTCCCCTTAAGAAACTGCTCCCCTTGACTGAATGCTCTCCCCTAACTCAAATCTCTCCCCCTTTGACATCAATGGCAAAGGGTCACCTTTGGGGCTTGGGGCTAAGAATGAGACTCTTAGCTTAGCCCCTCCCCCACCTCTTCTCTTGAGGTGGTTAATTTTGGGGTGGGAGTAGAACTACTCCCAATTTTCTTTGAAGATACTCAAAAGTCTCTTTCGAAAGTGGCTTAGTGAAAATGTTCGCAATCTGCTCCTTTGTAGTAACATATTCCAACCTGACTTGCTTATCTATCACATATTCTCTCAAAAAATGATACTTGATTAAAATGTGCTTTGTCCTAGAGTGCATCACTAGATTCTTTGAAATATTTATAGCACTTGTATTATCACACAATATGGAAATAGGGTGATCATGCTTTATCTTGAAGTCCTCTAGAGTTCGCTTCATCCATAATACTTGTGTACAACAAGCAACTACTACAATATACTCTACCTCTACTGTGGATAAGGATATTGATGCCTATTTCTTACTTAGCCAAGAGACTAAACAATCTCCAAGAAAGAATGCTCCACCACTTGTGCTTTTTTTATCATCAATGTTGCCAACCCAATCTGCATCTGTATAAGTTGTGAGAGTGAAACTATCACTTTTGGGATACCAGAGCCCAAAATCCATAGTCCCTTTTAGATACCTGAGAATCCTCTTTACTGCTACTACATGTGTCTCCTTGGGTGTTGCCTGAAACCTTACCACTAATCCCACTACTTGCATGATATCTGGTCTTGTAGTTGTGACATACAATAAGCTGCCAATCATAGATCTATATAATTTTTTATTTGCCTCTGGAGATTCATCATCTTTACTTAACTTACATCCTGTAACCATGGGAGTACTTACTAGTTTGCAATCTTCTAACTTGAATTTCTTTAGCATCTCTTTTATATACTTGGTTTGTGAAAGGAATACTCCTTTCTATGATTGTGAAATCTGAAGTCCAAGAAAGAAGGACAACTCACCAAGCATAGACATCTCAAATTCATTCTGCATGCTCTTTGTAAATTTTTGACACATCTTATCATTGTTGCCTCCAAAAATGATATCATCAACATAAACAACCATAATTAGTAAGTCATTCCCTTCATTTTTGATGTATAAGTTACTATCCACTATTCCTTTCCTGAAACCCTATTCCTGTAGGTACTTATCCAATCTTGAGTACCAAGCTCTAGGAGCTTGCTTTAGTCCATAAAGTGCTTTCTTCAATCTGCATACATAGTCTAGTTTATCAGTCAAGTTGAATCCTTCTGGCTACTCAATGTAAACCTCTTCTTCTAGAACACCATTTAGAAAGGTTGATTTAACATCCATCTGATATACTTTGAAGTTTTTGAAGCTTGAGAAGGCTAAGAACATTCTGATAGCTTCAAGTCATGCAACTGGAGCAAATGTCTCATCAAAGTCAATTCCCTCTACCTGTGCATAACCTTTGCATACTAATCTTGCTTTATTTATGACTACTTGACCATCTTCATTTAACTTGTTTCTGAATACCCATTTAGTGCCAATCACATTCTTGTCCTTTGGTCATGGGACAAGTTCCCAAGTCTTACTTTTCTCTATCTGATCTAGTTCCTCATTCATTGCCTTAATCCAAAAGTCATCTTCACTTGCCTCATTGAAATATTTTGGCTCAATTTTGGATAACAAAGAAAAATTTGCTTGTTGATTTGATGTTATTACCCTTCTCCTTGTCTATCTCTCATCTAGATTCCCAATGATTAGATCTCTTGGATGATGTTTCTGTACATACCTGGATGGAGTCTTAGGAAGAAGTCTTTGTGTTTCTTCCTCTTCTCCTTCTGATTCCTCACATAACTCTTCTTGACAACTTCCATCTTCCTGATACACAATTTCTTGAACTGGTTCTCTTAACCCTATCTTCTCATCAATTATTACATTTATACTTTCTACAATAGTACGTGTCCTTTTGTTGTAGCATCTATAGGCTTTGCTCTTAGTGGAATAACCAAGAAAAATACCCTCATCACATCTTGGGTCAAACTTGCCCAAGTCTTTCTCTTCCTGTCTTATGTAACACTTGCTTCCAAAAATTTTGAAGTATTTCATAGTGGTTGGTCTTCCCTTCCAAAGCTCATATGGAGTCTTGTGATGGTTCACTCTTATTTGAGCCCTATCGATGATATAAACTATTGTGTTAACTACCTCCCTCCAAAAACCATATGAAATTTTGGATTCATTTAACATAGTTCTAGCCATATTTTCAACAGTCCTATTCTTCCTTTCAACAACTCCATTTTGTTGAGGAGTTCTTGTAGCTGAGTATTCTCTTTTGATCCCATGTTGTTCACAATAGTTTACAAATTCATTTGAGGTAAATTCTCCTCCTCTGTCTGATCTCAAACACTTAATCCTTTTACCTATTTTATTTTCAACCAACTCTTTAAATACCTTGAATTTATCAAGTGCTTCTAACTTCTCTTTCAGGAAGGCTACCCAAATCATTCTGGAATAATCATCTATAAACAATATGAAGTAACTTTCACCTTGAATACTCTGTGTTCTGGTAGGACCACATAGATCAGTATGTATTAGTTTCAATGGCTCAGATGACATAAATCCTTTTGATTTGAAACTTGTTCTAGTTTGCTTTCCATGCTGACAAGGTGCACATATTGTGTTTTGTGGCCTTTTTAGCTTGGGTAAATCTCTGACAGCCTATTTATTGCTTATGTTCACTATGTTGTCAAAGTTCAAATGACCCATTCTTCTATGCCACAACCAAATCTCATCTTCTTGTGATAGAAAACACTTTTCTCCTTTAATCTCACTTAACATGTAGAGGTTGTTTGTAGTTCTATTTGCATTTGCAATAAGTTTTCTAGTTTTAGACTTTCTAATCTCACACCTACTTGGATGAAAAGTAACCATGTGCCCTTGATCACAAAGTTGGCTCACACTTAGTAGATTGTGCCTCAACCCCTTGACATACAATACATTCTCTGTTTTTGTTTTCCCATTATCTAAACTCAGAGTTCCTTTCCCACAAATTTTTGTTGATCCATTATCACCAAATCTTACTGATCCTCCATCAGTTTCTTTGAGAACTAGAAATTTACTTTTATCTCCTATCATGTGACTAGAACATCCACTATCAAGATACCATTATTTTCCCTTATCCTGAACATGAAGAGTTGTTTGTACTAACATTGATCTAACTTTCTCATGCCCTTTTCTCTCTTTCCTAACTATTGAAGTTGTATTCTTTTTACTTGACTCAGGAAATACCATTTTACACCATCTAGCCTTGTGCCCAAGATTATTGCACTTATAACATATGACATCACTATTCATAAGAGGTGCAAAAGAATTGAAATTTCTATTGACATCCTTTTTAACATAACCAGTGCAATGTACAACTCTATGACCATATTTGTTACATGAAAAGCAATAGCCATGGAAGAGATTATGTAACCTATTTGAATGCCTTGGAAAATATGGTCGAGTGCTCCTCCTTTTGTTGTGATTAACTTTTGTCCATGGTTCTTCTTTGCTTTCTTCTTTCCTGATGTCTTTTCCTTCCAGAGTATGAGTCACTTGCTTATCTTTGTTTGAAGTCTCTACTTCTTGAAGGCTTGACTCCTCTCTCTATTTCCTCAACTTTATATCTTGTAGTAACTTGGTCTTTTCAACTTCATTCCTTAGATAAACAATTTTTGCTTCCAATATTTCACATTCTGTTTCTCTTGCTCTTAATAGATCTGTCATATCCTATTCAATTTTCTTTCCTTCTTCTACCTTTATTTTGAGTTCTATGAGATTCTATAGAAGTTCCACCTTTGCTTCTTCACCCTCTTGAATTTGATCCTTCAAACTTGAGTTCTTCTTTCTAACCTTTTCCAAGTTCTTAAGAGCAGCAAAGAATTCCTCTTTTATGTCAAACATGGTCTCTTCTTCATTCTATGAAGTCATGTGTGTTTCTGATGGATCTTCCTCCAAGCTATTAGTCTTTTCATGGAGAGACCCACTCTGATACCAATTGAAGAACATGTGCTTATACTGAGAGGGGGGTGAACAGTATAAGATAAAAAATTTTGCTTTTCAATCCATATGATAACATCAACAATATTAAAGTAGTAAACATTACACAAAGCATCACACACATGAGAGACATGATTTAACGTGGTTCACCCAATGTGGGCTACTCCATAGAGAAAATATTCCTTATAAAATTTTCTCAATAAATTCTCTTGGGAATCCTTTCCCTATTACAATGTTTATGGACCTCTATCCAAAGGAGACACCAATCCCCTAATCAAGTTTTTGGATCTCTATCCATAGGAGAACTCCTTCTCCTCTACTCTAGTTGGTGATCCTCTTAGAAGACTACTACCTCCACTACACTGGCTTGTGGATCTCTCTCCATTGAAGACTCCTGTCCTCACTCAGAAGACCTCTATCCTCACTACCATGGCTAATGGATCTCTATCCACTAGAGACTACTATCCTCTACTCTATCACCTCCAAAGTCTACTCTTACTCTATTCTCTATCTCAGATCTATATTAAACACTATCCTCTACCCAACATAAATTTGCTCAATCTCTATCTCAAATATGCACTAAACACTATCCATCAATCTAGCACAAATCTGCTCAATATCTATCTTAAATCTGCACTAAACATTGTCCATTGGTCTAGCACAAATCTTCTCAATACTTATCTCAAATCTACACAATAAGTCTTCACCAAGACTTACCTCAAATCTACTTGTAAGCTTCCACAAAAGCTCACACAAATCTATCCTTAAGTCCACTCTAGGACTTACTCAAATCTGCTCACAAGCTTTCACAAAAGCTTGTTCAAATCAATTGCAAAACTTGCATACAAAACTCAACTCAATATCTCACAGAAAACCTCTTCAATCACACAAACAAGTTTCACACATAATCTTGTTTAACTCATAGAAACATATAGAGAATTGTTAGAGACTCAATATGTTTCACACTCACAAACACTCAATCACTTTCAAACTCTCTTCAAATAAATTAATAATAAAGAACAATTTATTTCACAGAACTTGAACTATCACTCCAACACTTCCAATCAACTAAGCTCAATCAACTCCACTCAACCAATCACTCAATGAAACACAACTTGCTTACAAACCCTAAACAAGTGTTTCACAATGCTTTCAACAACTCACACTATGGAACTCAAACCTTGACTCAAGATGATTCCAAATTCACATAACAATGATACTTATTCAAAAACCCTAATCACAAAAATGATACTCATGATCTTTCACAAACCCTAGTTCAAGATAGTTCTCAATTTCTCACTCAAATGTTCTCACAAACATTCACCAATCATGCACATGAAAGCTTACTCAACAATGCTTATCAAACAAACCTTTTCACTCCAACTTAGCATTCACAACATCCAACCCAACAATATTTCACTCACAAGGAAGATATGCCCATACCTTTTGTTTGATGAATAATTGACCTCAAAACCTATCTCAATCACAATCAACCTCTTTGCCAATCTCAAAGGTTAGGTAGCAAAAACCTTCTCAAAATTTCATTCAAATATTCCCTCAAAATATTTCACCATACAAAACATTAAATCTCAATTACACCTTATAATCTCCACACTTAAAAATGATTAGCAAAAATTAAACAACTCACTTCAACAATTAATTTTCTTTATTCACCTTATTACTCCTTCCAAATTCTAATCATCAAAATCACAATATAATAATTTAATTTTTATAAACCTTATATCTCCCTCCTAACACAAAAAAATTCATGCCACATAAAACCTTAGGATAAAATTTAATTTAAAAATTAAATACCTCTTTTGCCCTCGGTGGGATTCGATCCCCCGTTGCACTACCACTAGTGCCCTAGCCATGGCTCAACTGCCGCGTGAGCTAGGTGCTCACCTTGGTAGGCAAAAGTGCCTTGTGTGCTTTGTAGCCTATGCTAGGCACCCAAAACAAAAATGACCACCACAAAACACTACCATCGGGATTCGATCATGGGACCTCCCACCTTTCAATGCCTCAGCACAAATCCACTTGCCGCTAGCCCAACCACCAGGTTGGCAATGAGGCTTTAAGCCTCCCTTCCTTTATCCCTTCGATGGCCACCGAATAAAACAAAAATTTTCCTTTTTCCTTGCATGCAGATCGCAGAAATTCGTAGGCACTTGCAATATGAATCAAAATGAAGGTAAGAACTTAGTCAACCAAATGCACATGGTATTTATACCATTGTGCCATCTCCCTTTGGACGTCGATGGAGGGGGAAAATACATATGATGTCGGTGCTTAATTAAATATTTGCCCTTATAACCCTAACCTTAGGGTTAATTAAATTAAGTTATAAATTAATTTATAATGAAATTATTATAATTAATTTATAATTAATTTAATAACTTTAGGGTTAATTAAATTAAATTATAAATTAATTTATAATGAAATTATTATAATTAATTTAACAACTTTAGGTCTTAACATTAGACCTTTAATATTATAATATTATTTTTCTTGGGCCTTCCTATTGCTCCTTTAGACCTTATCTAACCACCTTGAATATTATAATAAGGGATATTATAATATTATTTCCCTTAGGCCTAGAAGCAATCTTTCTCTTGCACTTCTTACTAAAACTGACTCTTGACATCCTTCCTTTTGCACTGCTCACTGAAATTGACTCTTGACATCAATGACAACAAAACTTGCTCATATTTCCAACATTTAACTCCACCTCAAAATTAATTTCTCAAAACATAACCTCCTAGATAAAGAGTTGAACCACCATACCTCAAAATTCTTGATGAATATGTGCTCTTTAATACCTATCTTAAAAACAACTTATCTTTCTTGTGCCACTTTTGAAAGTTAGATAGCATAACACTTTTTCAACCATATCATGGAGAATCTTTTCTCGAAACATATGCATAGAGATATTGTTTTACCACTTCTTTTAATTTTACAAGGCAAAGATTTTTTATTTATAATAATCACCCTTCAAACACTTTATTTCACCATGTAGGAATACTCACAATAATTAAACCATTTAACACCTTATAACTCCTACTTATGAAAGCCACATTTAATTTTCAACAATATCAACCCAAAAACCCTAAGTGCATACCACAAATTTAATTTCACTACCATACACCTTATACCTCCAATGTATCTAAATTATTTCAACCACACTCAGAATCTGAGATATCACAATGCACACAGTATTTTGGATTTAATTAAATATGAAAAATCTCAACCTTATATCTTCCCTAGATCAAACAACATGCACATCAACCAATGCAAAAATTAACCCTTATGTCTCCCTAGGACAAGCATTGTGCATACCTTATTTTTATCAAAAATTTGACTTACCTCAAGTGCTACCACCATGGATCGAACTTGTAACCTTTTGCTGGCCTGAGTCCTAGCCCAAGCTAGGTTACCACATGGGCTAGCTGCCCTCTTGGAACAAAACGTGTGTTGCCTCCTACTTACTTTGTTGCCCCACCTTGAAGTGTGTGAAACCTACATTTTCTCCTTCCTATGTCCATGCAAGCTATTTTTAGATTTAATTAGTGCACTCAACCTTAGCTTTTATGCCTTTGAATGGCACAAACAATTCATCCTTTCTTTGCCTCCATGATGTGCTCAACGGATTTGCAATTCATGCTTCCAACCTTGGTCTCTTTGTCCTCGAACGGTGCAATCGATTTGACTTTCTCTGCCTCCACTATATGCTCGAGCGGATATCCAAAAAATGTGCTCTCAACTCATACCTTAGCCAAACAAATAATTTAACCTTTTTATATACATTTTTTGCCCTTGAAACTTTGACGTCGATGCTGCACTTGGAGTAATAATATTTTCAAATATTATATTATTATGCCCTCCATGATTTTGGTGCCTAACCCATCTTGAGTTTGAATTATAATGAGAAAAATATAATGGGCTTTTTAACTTCCCTTGCAACACTTGAACCTTTGTCTTCAAACCTTTTGTCCCAAATATTATAATATTAAAATATTATAATATTATTTAAACTTGCTTTATTTTTTAACCATGATCTTAAACCTTTTATTCAATTACTTAGAACTTTGTCCCAAGTGCTTTTAAACCTCTTTGGATTATAATATTTAAAGTAAATATTATAACCTTTTTATTTTTATCAATTTCCTTGCATTTATCATCCAACTTATAAACCTTATATTTTTTCCATACCAAGCTATCTTTGACATCAATGATAACAAATGTACTCAATATATCTAACAAAACCCTCATAATATCCACTCCAAAATTGTTTCTCACTGATTCTTAGCTACTTAAAGGACACAAAATTAGACCATAGAAGACAAAGATGCAAACTATTTTGAAAGTGAAGAAGCTAAGGGACATTGTGACAAGCACCAAATTGTGACCTCAAAACATAGATAAATTATATAAGTATGATGAAGCAAATACCAAAGTATCGATGCTCATACCCTTGATATAGCTAATGAGATACAACACCATAATTGTGATGCAAATAAATCTAGGAAAGCATGAGAATCTCTTAAAACCATTTATGGAGGTAAGTATCAGCCTATTGTTCTTAACCTTCAATCCCAACTTCACATATTGTGAGTGGAATATGGATAAAATATAGAGAAATTTATTTATAAAGTCATAAAGCTAGGTCAAATTGAATGTTGTAGGTGAAAAATGGACAACAAGCTCTTAGTTCCCATCATAATTTAAGCTTTATCAAATTCCTTTTGATTACTTATTACCTCCTTACATATATCAATTAGATTAGTTTCCTATCAAGTGTTGCTCAACATGCTCCAAAAAGAAGAGGCACTTAGAAGTCAAAAATCTTGGAAAGAGAAAACAAAAAAGGTTTCTTCAAACAAGGGTCCTTCCTCATCATCATAGAATCCACCTTAGTATAAAAATAATTATTGATTATCTATAAATGTGAAGGACATGATACCACATATTGTCAATATAATACCACAAAATAGGGGTTTGACTCAATTAGGGGCCTCCAAGATTTTTTACAAGGTTGGATCCTTGTTAGGATGTGATATTTAAGGTACAACTCAACTAAGGGAAAATGGATGCAAGATATAAAATAAAAATAGCTCAAGAAAAGAAAATGGTGGCAATGTGCCAAGATATCTACTAAGTTCTTCTTACAAAAATAGGCCTAAACACTTTATGCCAATAGTGAACACTTCCTCTTTTTGGATGAGGAAAAACTACTCTACTATGATTTTATGAAGAAAAGCTGCTCTGCGGGGATGGCGGCAACTTTCGGAGGAGGTCTAAAAAATTGGAGGAATGTCATGATGGCATCGGTTTCGGCACAAAGATTGCATTCTTGTGATATTTTTTCATCTGAAAATGACTGGAAGGAACAGGATTTTCCAGTGCATGTCGGGAACCACTTGTTAAATAACAATGGATGTTTAGAACGATGTGAAGCTAGGCCGGTTCTAGTGGTTCAACTAGACTCGGTGGTGAAATATGTGGAATATATAACCAAAAATACCCTTATTGACAATTTTTTGGGCATCCGAATTTCTCTCCCCTTTGTGGAGGCTTGGGTCAGGAAGACTTGGAATCCTGAAGGTGATGTGGAGGTGATGTTGAGTGCGAAAAACTATTTTTTGGTGGTTTTCTCTTGTATTGTAGATCGTAACAAAGAATTTTAAGGGGGTCCTTATTTATATAACCAAGTGGGACTCTTTCTTAAACCCTAGCATGTGGGTTTCAACCCATCAGAGGAGCGGTCGTCATGGGTTCCAGTATGGGTGTGACTTCCATGGCTCCCATTGGAATTTTGGAGAACTGATATCTTGCATAAGATTGCCCTTCTGCTTGGGAATCCGGTTAGACTATCATAATAGACAATGGATAAAAATGTAATCTCTATTGCTTGTATTTGTGTTGAAAATGACTTAATTAATCCTATTCCATATTCTATTGAAATACAATTTGGATCAACTACATGGGTTCAAAAAATTGACTATGAAGCTCTTCCATTTCGTTGTCATATTTATCGTGAATATGGCCACCTGTAAAGAATATACCCTAAGTTTGTCTCACCTGTGGATTCAAATCCTGGGCCTTCTCAATTTGGACAAAGTTTGGATAAAGGAAAAACCCTGATAAAGGAAGGGAAATGGGATAAGGAAGGTTTAGTTCTGGTAAAATCCTGAAACAGAGGACGAAGGGCAAACAAAGACCTTAAGGATAGCTAGCCAGATGTTCTACTCAACCGTTTTGAAATATTATATGATCTTTATCAGTGCATGGAGATACCTGAAACATCGCTACCTGACGCAAATATAACAAGGCCAAATCAGATGTCTCTTATTGAGGGGGAACTTAAGGAATCAGATCTAGGGGGTTTAAATGAAGAACAAAGGGCTTTGGATCTAAGTATAGGGGACATGGTTGGATCAAGCCCTATAAGTGAAAATATTTTGGAAAGTGGTATAGATTTAGTTATGCCCTCTCCTACTCAGGCATTGATGCAGTCATCCTTAGACTGCAAAACTCCTACGGTGTTGGGATTACAGCAAAAATTTATTATAAAAAAAAATTCGGATAAGAATATCAAGGTGGGTCAGAAGAAGGACCAGGGTAAAATTAAGTTAATGGGGGAGAATTTGGTGGAGTCGGGCTTGGTGAGAACATTGGACTCCCATTTTTATAACCCCCAAAAATTATTATCGTCTCATGGAATGTAAGGGGGTTGAATAGCATCCCCAGACAAAAAGTTATTTGTGATTTGGTTTATGTGCATTCTTCGGATGTGGTGTTTATTCAGGAGACTAAATTGGCTATTGATAGTATGTTCAATATTGCTCCCAATTTGTGGAGAAGGGGGCAATGCTAGTGTATTGGTGCATGTGGATATGTTGGTGGCATCGCTTGTTTATGGGATTTGATTAAGATATCCCCTCTTACTTGGATTTCTAGTAGATGGTCTATTTCAATGGTCGGGCATGATAATGAATCTAGTGAAATCATCCTACTTACAAATGTGTATGCTCCTATTGATTACAATGGTAAAGTGAATTTGTGGAAGCACATTTAATTTGTGAGAATTTTGGTTCCCCTGTACCCATGGATTTTGGTTGGAGACTTTAACTCTATAACTTTTCTAGAGGAGAAACGTGATGGGGTGGACCATCTTGATCCTTTTTCTTCTATATTCAGTGCTCATATCTAGGCCCTAAAATTGGTTGACATCAATCCAGATAATGGGATATTTACTTGGCACAATAGAAGGTGTGGAGAAGCTTCCATCTCAGAGAGACTAGATAGATTTTTGATATCCAATTATTGGATGGGTAATAACAAAGGTGCTAGTTCTGTGATTCTAGAGGGTAGAGGATTTGATCATTGGCCTATCAAACTCTCTGCTTTGGAGTTAGGGCTAAAAAAGAATCTCTCCTTTAAGTTTCAACTTATGTGGCTTCGTGATCCTAAGATTCATGATTTCATGCAAGGCTGGTGGACCACTGGCAAACCTCCTCATGGCACCATTATGTATTCCTTTATGAAGAGACTACAATTTATAAAATATAAATTGAAGATATGGAATAGACTGAATTTTGGAAACCTTTCCTTGGCTAAGCTAGCAACTCTTAGGAGGATGGAAAAAGCTTCAAGGAAGATTAGAGATCAGGGATTCATGAAGGATCTTCTTGTTGAGGAATCTGAGGCTGTGAAAGACCTTGCTAAATGGGAACTGAGGGAAGAATTTTTTTGGAAATAAAAAGCTCGAGTAGATTGGCTTCAGGAAGGGGATAGGAACACAACCTTATTTTATAACTCAGTTAAGGCTCGTCATAATGGTAACCTGATTACCTCTCTTGTGAATTCTCAGGGTGCCCTGCTCTCTTCTTTCAAGGATATTTTAGAAGAGACTAAGAGGTATTTTTCCTCTCACTTCAAGGACTCCCTATCAGATGATGAGAATGAAAATCTTATTCTAAATTGTATTCTAGTGATTATTTCTAGAGATATGAATGAGCACTTGATGGGTCCAATTTCCCTTGAGGAGTTAGAAAATATTGTATTCAAGATGAAAAATGGAAAATCCCCAAGCCCAGATGGATTCCTGATTGATTTTTATCAGGAGTTTCAGGATTTAATCAAATTTTATATTTTGGGGGTGGTCCATGAGTCCCAAAAGAACAAACAGATGCTAAAGGCCCTAAATTCTACCTTTGTGGTGCTTATATCAAAAAAAGAGGGAGAAAATTCCTTGGATATGTTCAGGCCTATTGCTCTCTGCAATATTGTGTATAATATCATCATAAAAATTATTGTTGAGAGGTTGAAGATATGGTTGAGAAAAATCATCTCTGAGGAGCAAGGAGGGTTTGTTGCTGGCCAAAAAATCTTGGATGGGGTTGTTATTGCTATAGAATCTATTCACTCGATGGAAACTTCTAAGGAGAAAACTATGTTCATTAATTTGGACATGGCCAAAGCCTATGATCGGATCAGATGGTCCTTTCTTTAGAAAGTTCTTGTTGCTTTTGGATTTGAGGAAGAATAGATTAGATGGGTAATGAGCTATGTTTCTTCTTCCTAATTCTCTATTCTTGTTAATAATGAGCCATCGGAGCTATTTGAGGCCTCAAGGAGATTGAGGCAAGGAGATCCTTTATCTCCTTATTTGTTTATCATTATGGCGGAAGGGTTGGGAATATTGCTCAAGTCTCAAGTCATGCAGGGTCTCATTCAAGGATGGAAGTGGGATAGTAGTTTGCCACCTCTTTCCCACCTTCAATTTGTTGATGATACTACTTTGTTTGGAGTTGCTACTATCAAGGAAGTTGGTAATATTAAACAGTCTCTTGACATATATCTTGGTGCTTCTGGATAGTTGATAAATGATGACAAGTCTTCTATTTTATTCTTCAATACCCCTCCTCTTATTCAAGCCAGGATTGCTCGTATTCTAATATTCTAGGTTGGGACTCCCCCCTTCATTTATCTTGGTATTACAATTTCATCTCACCCTCTACCTAGATCTTCTTGGCAATCTATGCTTGATAAGTTTAGAAGGAAGGTGAATCATTGGACTTTCAAATGGCTATCCACTACAGGTAGAGTGTTGCTTTTAAAATATTTTGTTCAAGCTTTACCTATTTATAGATGTTTTGTACAAATAGCTCTCTCTCACTTCATCAAGGACATGGATGCTTTGTCAAGATAGTTTTTATGGTTTGGAAAACTTGATCAATATAAATGGAGCTTGGTTAGGTGGTATTCTATATGTAGGCTGGTGCAAGAGGGAGGCATTGGGTTGCAACAGACAACTCTTTTTGGGCAAGCTTTTGCTGCAAAAATTTATTGGAGATGGTGTACCTCTCAAGATCATATTTGGGCTAAAATGTTATCTTGTAAATACTTGAGAGGTATTTCTGAGGCTGAAATCCCTAGAGTCAGCTTGGTTGGGAAAGGTTTAGTTATCTGGGACACTCTAAAAAGAGGAGCTAATTTAATCAAGTAGGGTTTGTTCTGGATTTGCAATCAGGGATTCAATTCTCTTTTTTGGGAGGATTCTTGGGATGGCCACCCTCCTATATTGAATCAATATCCTAGTTTACATTCCCTAAGAATTTTTTTCTTGGAAGCAGGCTGGTCTCGTGTGGAGGACTTTAAAAAAATATAGTATTTTGAAAATATGGAGATGTACAGGTGGAAATATCTGCAAGAATGGCCCTAGGGGGACTGGCCAAGGATAGAGAGGTGCTTGCTCTTATTCTTACAAGGAGGCCTTGTTCTTCATTGAGGGGTAAAGATATTCTATCTTGGAACCCTGATCCTAAGCGAACCTACTCGGTAGCATATGGTTATCAGGTTCTTGATAAGCAAAAGTATGGGAGTCTTCTTGTCACTTGGTGGAAAAACGTGTGGAACAAATTTTCCTGGCCAAAATATAACTTCTTTCTCTAGTTTTTAGCTAGTAATAAATGCCTCACTTGAGATAATGTGAGGAAGATGGGATTTCAGGGTCCCTCTTTTTGTGTCCTTTGCAGTAAGAATGAGGATGACTCTTCTCATTTATTTTTACAATGCTCCTTTTCCAGAGATATTTGGCACCGTTGGTGGAGCACCTGGAACCATCCATGTTTTCATGTGCTATCCCTGGTGGAGTTTTGGAGTAGTCTGGGCAGACCTCTAGCCAAGACCCCCTTCCTTCGGGTAGCTTGGAATTTGGACCCTTCTTGCATCATCTGGTAAATTTGGCTTGAACAAAACCGGTGCATATTTTAGGGTATTTATTTGGTTGTTCAATAGATATAGCAAAGGATCTTGTATATGGTTTAGGAAACCATCCATAGAAAATGTGATGTGGAACCTCTTTTGGATTCTAGGGAGGAGAAGGTACAACAAGCCCTTGGTCTCTTTGGGGATGGTGTGAACTCTTCTAGCCCTAGTAGGGTTCCTCAGCTCAGCAAGAAGGTTAGGAGAGATGGTAGGTGGAGGCCACCACCTAGAAGAGTTTTAAAAATTAATACTGATGAATCATCCAGGGGTAATCCTGGACATGCTGGAATTGGTGGTGTTGGGAGAGATTCTACTGGTGGTGTCAATTTTTTCTTTTCCATTTATAAAGGTGTTCACTCCAACAATTTTATGGAAGCTCTTGCAATTCTTGAGGCCTTGCGGAGGGGGTTTTCTCTTGGTTGGCATAGGATTATATACGAGTCTGACTCTCAAATTGTGGTTAATATTTTAAACAGTAAAATGGTGGAGGAAGTTAATTGGCAGTTGGCCTTTGTAGTCGTTCAAATTCTCAAAATGAGTGAAGAATTTTAATTTATATCCTTTGTGCACATTCCAAGGGAATGGAATGTGGTTGTTGATTACCTAGCCAAAAGGGCTTCTGAGTTGTTGGATCCTTGGAGTATCAATAATTGGGAGAGTCTCCCATATAGGGACTCTCAACGCTTGTGGGATTTGATCCACAAGGATGTACAGACTTAATGTGGTTTATTCTTGTTGTCTTTTTTTGAGTGTCATTGTAGTCTAATGGTTTTAGTCTATTTGGCTATTTATTTAAGTCTTGGTTGGAAGCTCAGTTGTACTCTATAATCCATACTTTTTATCAATAATTTTTACCTTTTATTTTAAAAAAAATGGTGAACACTTCCTCTCATTGACATAGTGAAGAACAAATGAGATTCACCAGTTATAGGCATGCATAAAGAGGCAGGTCCTATGAGAGAGCCAAAAATAGATGATTGGTCCAAAAATAGACACAGACCACTCACACATACATACACTTAATAAAACCCAAAACAAGTAGAAAGTCACAAAAAAATCCATACATATAAATAAGTCAACAAGAGGCCATAGATGGCTATATCAAAAAATTGACACAACCTCCCAAGTATATATATAAATGTAAGCAAGATTTTACATAGATTGTGCCAAAACAAGGGTTCAATATTACCCACAAGATTCTCAAGATTCAATTATTTTTGCAAAAAAAATGAAAGGAAATTCTATAAGAGACAAAGCTAATGCTACTCCTATTTATAGATTACAAGGGGGAGGGTCTCCCCTAAAAAACTCATGTAAATATTTCAAGGTGGCTGCAACTTTTGATGTTGCATCATATCTCATTTGAATTTTTAGTCCCTCTGAGGTCCTCAATATTCAAATTCATGATACCAAATGGCCCTGAGCCCTTGGATGAGCATTTATCATCCTTATTGCCATCTACCCATTTTTAGGAATTTCCATAATTTTGATATATAAGATCTCTTCATTTAATTTTATAGATATTTGAGTTTCTTTTGTCATGGCTCCCATGTTGTTGTTGTCCTTTCACAAAAATATGAGATATTCCTTTGTAGTAAAGGATGATATTCCTCAAAGAGCATGCACCTTATTATTTTAACTTTTAGGGCATCAATATTTTCTTCTTTGATAGTTTTATTCACCACTTGAGATCTAGGTCACTCGACTTTATATCTTTGGGAGAATTTGTCTTAGCTACCTTTTCCAGAACATTTCCTTCCTATATTTTCATTAGGAATTACAAAATTTGAATTTTAGGCATCCTTTGCTTTGAGACTTGACCTCTAATTATCAAACCTTTTTTAATGGGTTTTTTTTCTATGCTTATTTGTGACTTAAACTTCCACCTTCTCTTGTTGAGAAAAGTGGTGTAGTGATTTATCATTATAGTTCTAGTAATTGTCATAGGATATTTAGCCTACTAAAGATAAGGAATCCAAAAAATTGGTGTCTTAGTCCATTAGGCATAGAGACAGGAAAAGGTCTCCCTTGCAAGAAAAATTTTTAGTGGGAAAGCACTCTCTTGGAAAATTTTGTTGATGGTCAAGAATTCCATAATCTCATAAAACTAAGATCACCTATAGTACACATGTATAAAGTTTTAAGTGAGTGGATTTTATCCATTGGGTATGAATTCAAAAGGCCTACCCCACTATTTTTTCAAGTCCTTTCTTCTTCCTTTTCATCTAGTTTCTTGGATGAAATTTTATCACCCCAATGAAACTGGGGCTATCTTGTAGCTTCCTCACCCCAAGTAGGTAGGTTCTAGGAATAATTCTATGGTTAACATCATTGAGGTGAGGCTCCTACTTATTTATCAAACCTTTTGATGTAATTTCATCCTTATGAATGAAGAGGCTCTTTGCATATATTTTCTCAATATATTTAGGAAGGAAAAATCCCAATGGATGATGTTCATCATCGCACTTCGTCACTAGAAGGGTAGAGGAGGTTTGACCCAAAATTTTCCTCCTCATAATGAGTCTTTTTAGCTTTTGGCCAATTTGTAGACTCATGCCCTTCATGATGTATGTGAAAGACCCCCTTTGAGATTTTATCTTGCTATTCAAGGATGGTACATATTTTGTTTTTATCCTCCATAAGGGTGCTTTGCATTTTCTCTTTTGATGTATCCTCAGAGGAAATGTTTGTATCTAGTTCCACATTTCCTACCTCTTATATGAAATCACTCATGACTAAGGCAACAAGTTGATCCTAGCCAAAGATTGAATGGGGAGATAGAGCATTATACTTCTATCGAGCCTTGCTTTTTAGTGAAGCCAGCAATATATTGAGTTCCACATCCTACTTTGTGATTTTGTGCACTTGGTAGATGAAAACCATTTCTTGCAAGTGATCTAATGGGTATTTTGGGCCATGGATAGTATATTCAGGTAAAATCTCTAGTAGTGATGTTGGTAATTTCCCCAAATAGTTGGTGATTCTAGAAGTTGTAGTGGGTTTTCTTATCCCTAATTAGGGGACTACTCTTGAGATGGGGTAACCATATTATATCTATGGATATTTTGGATTGTAGTGGAATCACCAAGTGAATGTAGATTCTTCTTATAGAAAGTATGTAGACTAAGGTCTTCACCCAAACCTCATTCTAGTATCTTTTGCAACATCTTCTTCTAGTGTTCATTGTGGAGCAAAGTTACCAAGTTAGTAAAGAGGTTCTTAAACTAGCAATAAATAGATAAATACCCTCACCAATTATAATCCCTACTCTTTGTAATTTTGGGACCAAATATATCATGAGGTTCCTATCGAGCATTCCATTAAATTATTGTCATCTTCAATTGTTCTTGATGGGGAAATATCATCTCATGGAGAGTGACACAATGGTGCCATGACTAATAGCATGGGGTTTGGCTCAATTGGAGACCTCCAATATTTTTTACAAGGTCAAATCCTTGTTAGGATATGATCTTCAAGGCACACTTATAATTTGACTATACGAAAAGGGATGCAATAGATAATATAAAAACAACTTAACAAAAGAAAAAGGTGGTGATGTGCTAAGAGATATGCTAAGATATTTCTACAAAATAGGCCTAAATGTTATGTGTTATTGATGAAAACTTTATCTCCTCGACATAGTGAAGCACGTATGAGATTCACTAGTTATAGGCATGCACATGTGATTTTGATTCACATTCTAATTAATTCTTCAGCATACAGGTTACAATTTATACAGAGTTTGGAATAGATTTTAGCCAAATTTGGAGCTCTCTCTTGATGCACATCAACCTATTTTGAGACTAAGTCTAACTTCTTCCTAAACTCTCGCTTAACAATAAAGATGCCAACCTACGTAAAATCACACAATGCATTCACACTTAGCTATTACAAAGTGTGTTCACACTTATTTAAGTATTAAGTTCAACATTCTCCCCCTTAAATATGAGAGGGATGACAAGACAATATCTCAGCTTTATATATTGAGCTTTAGCAACTCCTTTGGTGAATATGTTTGCCATGTTGTCCAAAGTGTTATAATGTCGTAGCTCAACCACCTATTTCTCCACCATGTCTCGAATGAAGTGATACTTCATATCAAAGTGCTTTGACCTACTATGGTGGATAGTATTATGTGCCAATTGAATGGTACTCTTATTGTCATAGTACAATCTTGTAGGACCACTTTGTTTCTCTCAAATTTCTTCAAGTACTTTTCTCAACCATAAAGCTTGGGTACTATAATTTGTGATTGCTATGTACCCAGCTTCAGTAGATGATAATGCTACAACTATAAGATTTTGGAACTCCATGTGTCCTGATCCAAGACTAAAACAATTCCCTAATGTATATTTTCTATCATCTATATTACTTCCCAAATCACTATCACTAAAGCCAACTAATTTTACAGAATTACATTTGTGGTAATGGATTCCAAAATCCAATGTACCCTTTACATATCTCAAAATTCTCTTAGTTTCTTGTAGATGAAGTTTAGATGGATCAGCAATATACCTTGAAACAAGAGAAACAACATACTCAATATCCGACCTTGTGTTGGTGAGGAACATTAGAATCCTAACCATGCTTCTGTAAGTGGTCATGTCAACTTTTGGTGCTCCATCATATTTGTTCATTTGGATCCCATGACCCGTTGGAGTTGCAACAGGATTTCATTGCTCCATAGAAAATTTCTTGATCATATATTGAGCATATTTGTGTTGACATGTGAAGATCCCATTACCTATTTTATGTACTTCCATGCCTAGAAAATAATGCTACAAGCCTAGATATTTTATTTCAAATTCTTTCATCATGTATTTTTTGAACTCTTGATTCATCTTAGCACTACTACCCATGAATATTAGATCATACACATATAAGCATACAATGAGAATGCATTTACCTTGTTTCATTTAGTAGAGAGTAGGTTCACTTTTGCTCTGAGTGAATCCATACTTCTAAAAGTAGCCATCAATGCATGAGTACCATGCTCTTGGTGCTTGCTTGAGGCCATACAATGCTTTCTTTAGTTTGTAGACAAGGTTCTCCTTACCTTGTTCTTAAAATCCTTGAGGTTATTTCACAAAAACCTCTTCATTCAAGTACCAATTGAGAAAGGCACTCTTTACATCCATGTGCTGAATTTTCCACCCTTTGTGGGCAGCCAAAGAAAGTATTGATCTTATTGTCTCCTATCTAGCAATATGAGCAAAGTTGTCCTCATAGTCAATCCCATACTTCTGAGTGAACCCTTTTGCTACTAGTATTACCTTGTGTATTTCAATGCTTCCATAAGCATTGAATTTGGTCTTGTAGACCCATTTACATCCAACACATTTCTTACCTTTAGGAATATCCACTAGCTCCCAAGTATCATTCTTTTTTATAGACGTCATTTCCTATTTCATGGCTTGTTGCCATACACCATGAGCACTTGATTTTTCATAGCTATATGGCTCTAGCTCTACACTAGTCATTAAAGTATAATTGAATACATATCTCTTAGGCTCTTGGGAGTCATCATCACCATACATATGCAGATTTTCAAGTCTTTTCAAAACTGCATTCATTTCACTAGCTTGACTTCTAGTGTATATTTTCTGGAAATTATTATCCAAAATTTGAAAATATGGATGGTTCTAAAGTTTTCTTTTACCTCTTGATGGAGAATAAATATCCATTGGTAAAGAACTTACTAATATTTGTGGATAAGGACTTGTAGTAGCATTTGTTGTACTTGAAGTAGTACTCATACTTGGGCTTGGAGGACTTCCTTTGCTATTTTTGGGCTGCACTTGCTACACTTGAGAGGAAATTGCATCATGAGATCCATCATCAACAAAAAGTTTTTGATGACCCCATTCTCCCCCTTCATAAAAAATTACATCCCTGGAAAGTACAATTTTATGTGTTTTGGGATTGTAGATCCTATATGCTTTGGAAGACTCACAATATCCAACAAAAATACATGTTTGAATTTTGGAGTTAAGTTTCTTTCTTTGCTCATCAGGAATATTTGCATATGCAAGACAACCAAAAATCTTAAAGTGTTTTACATTTGGCTTCTTACAATACCATCCCTCATAAGGAGTAATCCCATATAAACTAGAAGTAGGACTCCTATTCAAAATGTAAACACTAGTTCTTATAGCATCAACCCAATACATGTTACTTAGATGCTTAGTTTGAAGCATTGATCTAGCCATTTCTACTATAGTGTGGTTCTTTCTTTTAGCCACACCATTTTTTTGTGGGGTATAGGTAGTTGTGAATTACCTTTTGATCCCACAATATTTACAAAATTTTATAAATGCATTAGATGAATACTCTCCTCCTCTATTAGTCCTTAGACTCTTTACAAAAAACTCACTTTGATTCTCTACATTATTTTTGAAATCTATAAAACAATCAAAAGCTTCATATTTAGTTTTAAAAAACTAAATCCAACACATCCTAGAGAAATCATAAATGAAAGTGAGAAAGTAAGAATCGTTACCAATGCTTTCGGTTTGCATTGGACCACAAATGTCCGAATGCACCAATTGTAGTGGATGGTTTGCTCTACAAGCTTGTCCCTTTGGAAACTTTGATCTTGAGTACTTTTCCAAAGCACATCCTTCACACACCTCCTTGTGTTCTTCAACTCTTGGAAGTCCACTCACCATAGCTTGAGAAGTCAACAACTTCAAGCATGCAAAATGAAGATGACCAAATCTCAAGTGCCAAAGCACACTTGGATTAGCAATAGCTATACGAGCAAGTTGAGAACCTCCTTGTTCCCAAAACTTAAGAGGAAACAACCTCTTATTTTTCATAGGTACTTGGGTAACAACTCTATTACAATTATTCTTATCAAAAATTATACATTTGCCTTCATAAAAAACAATCCTATGATTTTTCTCCATTATTTATCCAACACTAAGCAAGTTATGCTAGAGTTTGGGGGTGTAATAGATGTCATTTACATTTTTGGTGCCTTCTTTTGTTGAAACCTTCATGGCTACAATACCTTCAACTTATAGAGCTTTTTCATCTCCCAATTTGATCTTTGATTTGCAGGAGGAATCCATAGTAGCAAAAAGCTCTTCTTTGCCACTCATATGATTGGAATAACCAGTATCCAAAATCCAAGTCTCATTAAGATTCTGATATGATTTTTCATATGTTAGAAATAAATTTGAAGGACCTTCTTCCTCTCCATAGTTTCCATATTTTCCTCTCCCTTATTGAGAATTCTTGTACCAACAATTATTTTTCAAATGACCATGCTTACCACAATTGTAACAAGCTTTCTTTTATTTGTCACCTCCTCTTCCTAGATTGCCACCTTTGCTTTGATTGCCACCTCTTGAGTTACTTCTCCCTTTACCTCTTCTTTGTCCTCTTTCTTAGTTTCCCACTTGGTATCTTCCTTGTCCTATTACTTCACCCTCCATGGATGAGAAATCTTTGTCATCACCTCCATACCTTGTGGAAGTAGATCCCTACAATATTTCTTCATGAGACATTAAGGAATCAATAAGAGCATTAAAAGATAAAGTAGACAAATCCTTAGACTCTTAAATTATGATAGCAATATGGTTCCATTTATGAAGAAGTGTTCTCAAAAATTTCTTCACCATGACTTCAAATTTGATGTCTTCTCCAAGGGTTTACATTTATTTGGCCATTGCCTTCACTCTCACACAATAGTCACCTACAATTTCATTATATTGCATCTTGATATTTTCAAATTCTCTCTTCAAGGTTTTAAGCCTCACATGCTTCACCTGATCACTACCTTGATAACTATCCTTCAAGGCTTTCCATGCTTCTTGGGCTAATAAATAGGAAGCAATCCATTGAAATATTCTCTTCTACAAAGTTGCTTGGATATGGTAGAGAGTAGAAGAATTACTCTTTTGTGCATCTTTCTTGTTCTTTTTATCTGTTGTACTCAAGGTGGTCCAATCTGAAGGTTCTGCATAACCTTCTTTGACTATATCCCATAGTCCTTTTCCAATGAGTAAGGTCTTCATATTGATGGACCAATGCTCATAATCTAACCCATTAAATTCTGGAATGGGTAGATTAGTATATGTTACCATTGCACTCTAACCTCAAAATGTGCAAAAAATACAAACAAAATAAACACTTCTTTGAAGAAAAAAATACTTCTCTTTTGTGTTCAACACTCTATTGTTTATTTTGTTGTCTTATGGTCAGCAAACAATAGATTTCTTAACTCACTATGAGTTTTAACACAATGTTGTCTTACCAGATAGATCTCTTTCAAGTAAACAAATAGGTAACAATAATGCACTATTTGTTAATGCATTCAAAACCATAGTGCATTGATTAACACAATATCCAACTTATAATACTTAGAGCAGCAAGTTTGATATCAAATGCAATGTTCTCTATGTGATATCAAATACAACATATATTATAAAATAAGATCTTGTTAATCACACTCAAACCTTTCCTCGTTTCTCACGGTGATATCCAAGCTTATTGTGACTGCTTCTTTCACTTACCAATGACACTATCAATTCATTGGCTTTGTTTTTTTTTTTACTCCTTTCATAGGACTCCTCTCAAAAATCAAATTTAGGTCCCTAAATAATAATTTTTTTTGGAAGTGTTAAACGGGTGCATCGGAAGGCTTTCGCAGGAAAAAATTTACTCCTTTATATTTGCACAAATAAATTTAAAACCTATCTTTTGGATGTTCTCCCTCGCACAACACAACATTCCATGATCAGGTTCACGTTATCTTTATCTTTTGGATGTTCGCCCTTGTACAACACAACTTCCAAATATTTCTCCATCACATAGATAGCAAAACAAGATTCCATAACTTAAGCAAAATTTTTAGATCTCCTTGTGACCTTCACACACTGATTTTGGCTCTCCTCATGCTAACTCTGACTCTCCTCACACGAAATCTTACAACATAACTCCTGATCTCAATAAATACTGCGTAGGTAGCTCGTTGTCTCCTACACAGCCTCCAAGACTCCAAGGCACTCAAGCATCCAATATACCCTTGAACGTGAGGCAAATTTCCTCAACTGTAGGTAGCTTTCGTACAGCTCGAATGTCTTCTACTGCACAATGTAACTGCTCTTCACGGTATATCATAGGCTCAACAATAGTGTACAAAGATCTCACAACAAGCTTGCATCTCGGTACTCTTAAAAACACGCTCACATAGATCTCTCTTTCCAGTGTTTATGCCTCTCACAACATTTGCAACATAGATTTGCACTTCTACACAGTGGAATGAACTCACAGTTGTGATGGGCAATCCATAGATTTGTAGTGCTTATCCCAACTCTGATACCAAAATGTGATTTTGATTCACATTATAATTAATTCTTCAGCATACAGGTTACAATTTATACAGAGTTTGGAATAGATTTCAGCCAAAGTTGGAGCTCTCTCTTGATGCACGTCAACCTATTTTGAGACTAAGTCTAACTTCTTCCTAAACTCTCGCTTAACAATAAATATGCCAACCTACGTAAAATCACACAATGCGTTCACACTTAACTATTAAAAAGTGTGTTCACACTTATTTAAGTATTAAGTTCAACAACACAAAGAGGTAAATCTCATGGGATATCCAATGACAACTGACTGGTATAAAAATAGATATATGTCCCTCATACACACATACAATTAATAAACCCCAAAATAGGCAAAAGGTCACAAATAAATACATACACACATAAACGGATCAATAGAAGACCACACATGGCTATATCAAAAAATTGACATAGGCTCCCATGTATATATATATATTTGCAAGCAATATTTTACATAGATTGTGCCCAAAGCAAGCATTTGAGATTACCCACAAGTCGCTCAAGAGATGACTATTTTTACAAAAAAAATGAATGGAAATCCTACAATAGAACACAATTACAAAATCATTGATCCTTTTCAAAGCTAATGCTTCTCCTAATTATAGATTACAAGGAGGGGTTTCCCTCCAAAACTCATGGAGAGATTTCAAGGTGGTTGCCACTTCTAATTTTGCATCATGTCCCGTCTGAATTATTGGTCCCTCTAACATCCTTTGGATTTGAAGTAATGAATGTCAAATGGCCCTAATCCCTTGGATGAGCAACTACCATATATATTTCCATTTACTCATTTTTTGGAATTCCCATAATTTAGGCATAAAAGATTTATTTATTTAATATTCTATTTGTTTGAGTTGCTTCTATCATGGCTTTCATATTATTGTTTTACTTTCATAAAAATATGAGATATTCCTTTGTATAGAAGGACAATAATCCTTGAAGAACATTTACCTTATTAATTTAACTTTCAAGGTGTCAATGTTTTCTTCTTTGGGATTTTTCTTCACCATTTGAGCTTGGGGCCACTCGACTTCAAATATTTGGGACTTTTTATCTTAGGTAGCTTTATCAAAACATTTTCTCCCTATATTTTGATTGGGGATTACAAACTTCTAAATTTAATACATCCTTTTCTTTGAGACATGACCTATTATTGTCAAAGATTTTTTTCTTAGGATTTTATTGTATGCTTGTCCATGACTTAAAATTTTACTTCCTCTTGCCAAGAAAATTAGTGTAGTGATTTATCACTACAATATGAAATATTCATGATCTAGTAATCACTCCCAATGGAATTATATATGGTAATTTTGTCTTACCTTTTGATAATGTACATGTCTTGTAATTGTTGATCATTTTCAAAGCTAATGTTTCTCCTATTTATAGATTACAAGGGGGGTTTCCCTCCAAAACTCATGGAGAGATTTCAAGGTGGTTGCCACTTCTAATTTTGCATCATGTCCCATATGAATTGTTGGTCCCTATATCATCCTTTGTATTTTAATTAATGAATATAAAATGGCCCTTATCCCTTGGATGAGCAACTACCATATTTATTTCCATCTACCCATTTTTAGGAATTTTCATCATTTAGGCACAAAATATTTCTTTATTTAATATTCTATATGTTTGAGTTGCTTCTATCATGGTTTCCATATTATTGTTGTCCTTTCATAGAGATATGAGATATTCCTTTGTATAAAAGGACAATTTGCCTTGAAGAATATTTACCTTATTAATTTAACTTTCAAGGTGTCGATGTTTTCTTATCTGGGAGTTTTATTCACCATTTGAGCTTGGGGCCACTCAAATTCAAATCTTTGGGACTTTTTTATCTCAGGTAACTTTATCAAAACATTTTCTCCCTATCTTTGGATTGGGGTTTACAAAATTTTGAATTTTAGACATCCTTTACTTTGAGAACTGACCTATGATTGCCAAACCTTTTTTGGTTAAGATTTTCTTCTATGCTTGTCCATGAATTAAAATTTTTCTTCCTCTTACCAATAAAAGTGATGTAGTGATTTATCACTACAATATAAAATATTTTGACAAGGTAATTCATGATCTAGTAATCGCTCCCAATGGAATTATATATGGTCATTTTGTCTTACATTTTGAGAATGTACATGTCTTGTTATCATTGATTTTATATATTGAAGTTGATATTTTAGCAATATCCTTAACCTTCACATGTTGTGGGATTATATTTTGGCGTTTCCACCAAAAAAAACTCGGTTGTGGTGCCCTTGTATATAAGTTCAATCTTAGCTTAGAACTAATTCCACCCATGTATGTCATAATTAGATGTGATCTCCTCAATACAAAAATACTCTTGATAATCCTTGTTGATAAGGGTGTACCTTTCAATTTGATAAGTACACACTTTAGCAATAGAATTGATGCCTAATATGCTATGACATTTATTTCTCTATATTTCCTTTACTAAATCTAAATAAAGAAAACAATAATCCTGGTCATAAAAAATTCTTTGCCATCTCAATTTATCGCACTACATTCAATTTGGTTGTTGCATAAGCCTTTAGTTGATAAACACATCCATGTTGCTTCCTCAGCTTGAATGAATCCTTATTTTGGAAAAAAGCACACAACCTATTAGATTTCAACATAGTGTTTAAAAATATCCTTTAAAGAAGCTACAAAATTTATGTGACAACTTCATCATGACTAATAACATCATGGTAGATCCAATTCCTTCAATCCTTGGCTAATAAAGTCATTGCATATTTAGCCTAGGTAGAAAACTAAAAGAAACTAAAAATTGGTATTAAGGAATGGTAATTAAATCTAATTTATTATTTAAATATAAAAAACAAAACTTTTAAAGTTGGATCTAATAATTTTATACTATCCAAACTGGCCTAGAAGGTATTATTAATTTATTTATCAATAGTACCCATTTCAATAATAATAAATTTTGGTGTGGAAGACCATATAAATTTTTTATAATAGGTCATAAGTGATGGAAACATTTGTTTGAAAAACTTTCTATAATTATTAATTGAGGATTGATGTCTTAATATGAAATTTAGATTTATGTATATAGCATTCTGCCAATATAACAACAAAACAAATGGTAGGATTACTCACCTATGTTATAAAATTGTTTCAAAAATAAATTTTGTAATAGGGTTATTATTTTTAATGTTGTAGAACCTTGGCATTGACTTTGTAAATATTGATAATTTTGGAAGAGAAATGCAATGGTAGAAGGTTAGCTAGTAGAAAGTACATAAAAAGCTCAAAATATAGGTAAATTTGGATAGGGACCAATTCACTTGTAAAATTTTTCCAATTAGCTCAAAGGATTTATTTTGTTAGAAAATAGCCCCAAATATATCATAGATTTATAATTTCAGGATCTTATTCTCACACATAAAATCTCATTCAATAATAGTATTGGAAAAATATTTATTGATCATACATAATTCTTCATATATCTTCTTAATTACATTGAATAGACCTTTATCATCAATATATAACCTTACCATGAGACTCTTCAATAGACCTAACTTTTGCTCTCCTCAAACTCATGGGAGATGCAACCTTTCATATGCCTTTCTTACATAATGATAAAGTATCTCATGATTACATAACTTTCTACTTCTAATATTGACACATCACACATGACTCTTCACTTACACACATGACACCTTTCACTCATAACTCACACACACTTGATACGTCACACAAATCTTCACTTCCATGCATGACACCTTTCACTCATAACTCATTTGATTACATGACACATAAACACACTTCATAACTTGATACCAAGTAAGTAATAAACACACTCCCTAATCTAAATATTTATAATGGTAATCAAGGTCCCAAATAATTTAATACCACCAACACCCCCACATATTATATTATTTGGTGTGATGTACTTTTTCCTTCAATGTCTGACTCTCATTCTTGTCTTCATTCTTTTGCTCTGGCTTTGGTACTACTACTGGTATTGATTTCATTTTGAATTGATTATTGCAAAAGCTCATAGTATTTTTTACCATATTTGAAATTGAAAAACATTTCATCAATAAATTCATTTATTTCTATTGATTATTTTTGCATATTAACCCATTTGTGCATGGTTATCCATTCATTATTCATATTATTATTTCCTTTGCACCAACAATATTTTCAAGAGTATTTGGTTTTTTTTTTTTACCAACAATATTTTTAAGAGTCTATCACCATTATCATTACAATGTCTATTATCACATATACTTTGTGTCAACTCTTTGTTGTCATGAACCATGTTCAAATCCTTTGTATCATATGCAATGTTTATTCTTGGAACAAGTTCTTTTGTATTTGTCATGGGTCCCAAATCACAAGTATCACAACTTGCATCACAATTCTCTTTTTCCTTTTGATGAAGATCACTAGTGTCACAACATGCATCTATCATCATGGGTTTTAATTATATGGTATCACAACATGCATTTGTTATCATAGGCCTTAAATATTTTGTGTCACAAGTGACATATTTAATTATGGGTTTGTTCTTCAAATTTTTAATTATTTCTTCTTGTCTTTTATTCTTCTCTTCTAGATATATATAGATCTATTATTTTTCCTATGTCAACAAAAAATGTGACAAAGCGATAATTAGTTTCATTGATAATAGTATGGAATTACTTCTTACGTATTGAAAAATATTCATATTTAGATTATTCATGAATTTTTTTGAGTAAAACATCAATTCGGGTGACATAAAATCTTCATCTGTTGAGAATTTTTTAATTTTTTTAAAATGAAGAATTTTTAACTTGTTTCTCTTCTTCATTTGGTTTTGGTAATTCATTTTCTTTTATATCCATATAAATTTCTGATGTTTGATTAGTTTGTATTTTTTAGTTTTTGTCTTTTAATTTATATGCTACCAATATTAACCTTATAAATCCAAAATATTTCCTATTTTTAAATTTCTTCAACCTTCAATTGTATTAATCAAATTTTTCATCTAATTCAATTTCAAATTTTAAATTTTCTCACATCTCCCAATTTCAATTTTCTCCCTTCAAATTTTCAATTTAACTTCACCAAATTTAATTAACTTCCTTCAATTATTTTCCCTTCTTATAACTCCCTTAATATTTTCTTCTCCAATAAATAAACCTCCCTTTATAACTCCCACAATTTCTTCCATTTATATCTTCTTTCCTTGTAACTCCTTTTAATTTCTCTTATGACTCTCGTAATTAAACATTAAATATTTTTATCAACGTAGCTTCCTCTAATTTCAAAAAAAAATACACCTTCCTCCTTAACCTTGCAATATCTCCTATTTAAACTAAACACAACTTTTCCTTTTAAGTATGTGTTTTTTAATTAAAACATTCAATGATTTATTCACTATAATAATTTTATGAATGCTTAAAAAAATACCACATGTTGACTTCACCTACATGTATTTTTTTCTTAATCCTTTATTCTGCACTCATGCTAATTGCTCCAATTTTTTTAAATATTCAAATATTTTATTGAAACCTCTGTTGCATAGAGTTTGGTCGCTACACCATGTTCTTCACCAATTATTTTCCTACAAAACTTTGGTTGTAATGGGATGGCACCTTTTGTTCTCTCTTGTTGTATAATGTGCAAATCAATGTAAGTCTCTCCAACTTAAAATTACTTCTCTTTCAATTTTATGGCTCAAAAAATATTTCATTGAATATGTTAAAACTTTTTACCCAGGTCTTGAAGGTGAGTTTGAGATGAGAGGGAAATCCTCCAAGAGAGGTCCCAGGTTCAAATATCCACCCTACCAAAAAAATGAATTGGGTATCCAAAATCCAATTGATAATGTTGGTGCGGGTAGGGTCGGGTGCGACTCCCGGGTGACTTTGACAGTGTAGAACCCCTTGTTCGTTGTCTCTTAGACCAAGGCGGCCCCGCAAGATGTTTTTTGCTTAAAAAAAATGTTAAAACTTTTAGTTTTAAAAAAAATCTTTGTATATTATGACTTGCAAATAATAACTAGATTTATTCAAGCATTTAAGTACAAGCAAATAATAAAATAATAACATGACTTGTCCTCCTTAGTCTGTATATTTTTCTTTACCATATTAACAAAATATTGAATATCAACTATTTTTGTATGGCATATCCAGCCTACTTCATAATTAGTATTTGGGGCTCTCTTCCTAATTTATCCTCCTTATATCTCCTATAATTAACTCATTCTCCAAATATGACTCCCAAAAATAATATTCACCATCTAAATTCAAAATATTTGGTCTTATATCACTTGTCCATTCTATTTGAGAGGGGATCAAGATAGGCAACATCAAAAATATTTTAGATTTAAAACATATTGGTTACAAAAGGAGGAAATTCAAAATAAAATCCCATAGTAGTGGGAAGAGGGATTCCCAACATATGGTACAACAATATTTAGATTCCACAAACAACATCATTATGTCAAGTATCAACTGAAATATTGGAGGTGATATAAAAAGTCAGACTTCTAGGCCCAAAGAGCTCCATTGGTGGTCAAATGGGATAAAGTGCAAAAAATCTTTAGTGAAGGAATAAATATAGAGTAGCTCAAAGAAGAGGATGATGAGTTTTGTAATGTAGTTAAGGACATTGACAATCAAGAGGAGATATACTAGAAATAGAGAGTAAGAGCAACTTGGTTATTGTAAAGTGATAGAAACACCAAAAGTTTCCATCAGGATGCTTGTGCTAGGAGACAGACAAAAAAGATGAAACCTCTTAAGGATGAGAATAAGCTATCCTTTGATACAATCCTAGGTATGCATTTCCATTCAATGGATTAATTTGCTAAAATATTTAATGAAGGTATGTTGCAAGATGAAGAGGATCAAAAATAAGTTCTTATGACCATACCCTTCTATCATTTTTGAAGAACAAAACTAGGATCTACCTAAACCCATTGATAGAGAGGAGCTAAAGAAGGTAGTCTTTGGAATGAGTATGGGAAAAAATTCAGGTCCATATGGCTTCCCAATCAAGATTTTTTATACCGTCTAGGACAATTTTGGTAGAGGATGTAATGGTTGGTATATAGGAGTCTAAGGGTAGTAAAATAATGCTTAAAGCATTACAAAAATATTCACTACTTTAATTCCAAAAGGGAAGGAGGGAGTACATATTTTAGGTTATAAGCCTATTGTCTTATGCAATGTCATATACAAAATAATCATAAAGGTAATGGTTGTGTAGCTAAAACCTCTCCTATAAAACATTATCTCCTTAAAACAAGTGGGTTTTTTAGAGGAAATATAGATCTTAGATGGTGTGATTCTAGCTCAAGAGGCAATCCACTCAATAAAAAAATATGGCAATAGAGGAATTTTCATAAAATTGTATATGTCAAAGGCTTATGATATTGTGGAATGGAGCTTCTTGTCAAGGATAATATCAAGCTTTGACATCTCTTAGTATTGGATAGATTTGTTCATGAGTTGTGTATCTACTCTGACATACTTAGTGTTAATCAAAGGTCTTCCCTCACAATTATTTCAAACCACTTGAGACATTTGTCACAAAATTTATTGTTCTCCTTATATTTTTCTCATATTGTCCAAAGGATTGGGTATACTTATCTTGAGAAAAATACAATAGGGTTTTTTCATAGGTATCAGGGTAGGTGAGGTGGTTTTGATTCACCTACTATTTATTTATGACACAAGATTTATGGAAGTGGCCAACCTCTAGGAAGCAAGAATTATTAGAGATACTCTTAATTTTTATCTTAGGGCCACAAACCAAGTAATCAAAATTCAAAGTAGTCTTCTTCAATCTTTACCAAAGGTTTTAGGACAAAATTTTAGAGATCTTGGAATTCACAATGACTTCTCTCCTAGTGGTGTATTTGGGAGTCCCTCTATGTTGCGGGCCAAACAAGGTGAATGGTTTCCTATTTTTGTCACATGCCCGTGCATTTAATTATCAACCCAGAGAGCTTCATAAACTTACGAAGAGTCAAAACTAGGTTACTACAATACCACTGGAGGTGAATCTGCTAATCCTACATTTGGGGGGTGTTCTTGAGATGGTTTTCAATCATTCTCGCACTCCTCAATAAATTACGTAAGAAGAACAGAAATAAATCTACAAAAATAAATCATGTATACATTCTTGGAAATAAACCTACTGCAAATACTGGAACTAGTAAATTAATGAACGTTTCTATGAAAGCAATAAACTGATAAATAAACAAAAAAGAAATGGGGAAGAAATACTAGCTTGGAGTGGGCCCAGGCTCCAGTAGATTCTTCCCGATCGAACACGCGTTTAGAACTTCTGGAAATGTAATATATTTATCAATGTATTACAATCAATCTTTTGTAATTTGAAATGGATCTTTATTAATTATTTCTATATATCTCCCTATATCTTCAGAATGATCTGTGTGTGTTTATATAACACACCCGCAGAACTTCTATTACATAAGTGGTTACAATAGTCAATTCTTCCTAGACTAAATTAGAACAGTCTGGTGAACGCAATCGACATCTGGCATTTTGTTCTGATGGTGACGTGTTCATTTCAGTTCGTGAGTTGCCTGGCATCAGTAGGATGTTTGGGTATGTTGGTACTATTCCCAATTTAGCTTTGCATGAAACAGAGCTGGAACTGCACCAGCCACTGTTGTCCATGTCGTTCAACTCTGGTCAATGGGAAAAGAATCAGTGGCACCTTTTGGTTGTAGAGAGGTTCTTGCCTCCTATTAGCGCCTTCTGGCTGTGGAGAGGTGCTTGCCTTCTATTAGCGCCTTTTGGCTGTGGAGAGGCGCTTGCCTTTAGTTGGCACCTTTCGATTGCAGGGAGGCACTTATCCTTAGTTTGCGCCTTTCGGTTGCAAGGATGCGCTTGCATTCAGTCGATGCCTTCTAACTGTAGGGAGGCGCTTGTATTTAGTTGGCACCTTCTGACTGCATGGAGGCGCTTGTATTCAATTGGCACCTTTCGACTGCAGGGAGGTGCTTGTATTCAGTTGGCACCTTCTGACTATAGGGAGGTGTTGGTATTCAGTTGGCATCTTTCGATTGCATGGAGGTTCTCGTCTTTGGTTTGGCGCCTTCTGACTGCAGGGAGGTGCTTGTTCCCTTGGTGCCTTCCGATTGCAGGGGCGCTTGTATTCAGTTGGCACCTTTCGAATTTAGGGAGGTGCTGGTATTCAGTTGGCATATTTTGATTGTAGGGAGGCACTCGTCTTTGGTTTGGCACCTTTCAACTGCAGGGAGGTGCTTGTTCCCTTGGCGCCTTCCGGTTGCAGGGAGGCACCTATGTTCTCTATATTGACCCCCGATGAAATAAAGTGCCAGGTCCATCAAAAGGACCTCGACCGTTCCAAATCTAACTAAATCAACTGCAATTCCACAAAATATACTAAAAGCACACAAATTAGATAACACACATAATTATATCAAATATTTATATAATTATTCAAAAAAGTATGCAATCCTTATTATACAACCACATATTGATCCAAGAAATATGTACAAAATATGAGCATTTTTGGTGCTCATCATCCCCCCACGCCTAACATATGCAATGCCCTCATGGCATCCAAACTATAGGTTTCCCTCTGACTTTTCATCGTCGCCATCTCTTGGAGGATTCGACTGCCCCTACGACCCAAGTCTATATTTTTGTGCCGGCATGTGAAGGTGTGGTTCGCCTTTGCCTATGGGAAACTGTGACTGTTAATTGTCCCCTTCTTATTTTGGCTGCTACTGGTGGTGGTCTAGCCAACGTTGTTCCTGTCGATTGAAATGCAGCTTCGATAGCTTGCCAAAGGTTGACGTCTGGAGGTTTGACCACTGCCAGAGGGATATCCAAGTTATCCTCTCTAGAAGGCACTACTTGGGCCTTATATAATGCAGCCACTTTAGGGGTAAGCCCTGCATTCTCCTTTGTAATTACAGCGGCCTCCAATTGTTGGCCATATACTCCCCACCATTCCAAGTACCTCCTCATCATGGAAGGCCGCCCTCGGGATGAACCATAGATGTCCCAAAACTGGTTGTCTTCTGTCGGATTGACGCAGATGCCAGAATCTCCTTTTATCCTCGAGGATGCCTTCCTGGTTGCCTTGGTTGCTTTCATTTTGTTGTGCAGTTGCTCAAAATATTTTTGCATTTCATTGAATGGTTGCATGTCCCATTCATCCTCCTCTGACTTGACGAAGGTCAATTTCGCCTTCTGTCAAGCTGTCCTGGGCCTCTTTGCCTTGGCTTCTGTAGAAAATGTGGCGGCTCAGATCGGGGTCTTTTCTTTCTACTTTGGGGACTTCTCTTTACTTCGAAGGATCGACTGTGCTGCTATCTCCAAGGGTGATCCTTCGTTACCCTATCTACCTGGTGTCGACCCCTTAGGCTCTTCTCCTTCTTCAGGACTAGGGAGGTCCTCTGTATCCTCTAGTCTTATCTGTTTCTGGAGGCCTTCGTCCTACTCTGTGTCACTCAGGACAATGACAGGTGGTATCGTAGGACTTATTTTCTTTTCACCCCTAAAAATAGAGGAATCCTCCCCTGCCTCTGGGCTACTCTGTCGGGCGTCCGATCGAATCTCCCTCGAAGAGAGTACTCGTTCGACGGATGTGGGAGAGTTTGTCGGCACTGATTCTACCCAATCGGTCTGAGTGGATGCCTCCTGTCTTGCTATTCCTTTATCCTAAAGTATTTTATTTTCCTCCTGTAACTATCGGACCAGCTGCTCGAGCTGAGCGATTCTTCTATCCCTTTCCTCTAATTCCCTTTGATACTGGTTTTGGCAATCTTCCAGAATCTACTGTGCCATCCAGCAATCAATTTTCCAGTCGAGCACCTTCTCCAAGGCCGCATCGATCTGGTCGTTGCTCCTATAAATTCCTTCATTTTGTGGGCTTTGGTTCGTTAATTCATGGAGGTTTTGGGCGGCAACGTCTATCTCTATGTCACTCTGTTCTTCCTCTATCGAGAGGAATCACCACAGATGTTTCCTCCTAGGAATTGGTTTGTCTTCACCACCGACGAGTGGTGCTCCTTCCTCCTCATACTCGGGAACTGGGGAATGCCCTCTATCCTCTATGTCTTCAGGCACCAGTGACTGCTCTGCTCCTCCTATAAAATAGGGCAATGCCAATGACCCGATGTTTGCTATCTCCTCTATAGGGGATGCTTTGCCTTGCCCTAATTCGGTAACCGAATTGTGTTGCTCTATTTGGCTACCATCTCCCTCTACATCGTGGTTCTGTCCTTGTGCTTCTATGTGGCAGACCAATGCCGATATCAGACCATGGTGGGCTAAGGCGGATGGTGCCCCTTTCTGGTATCGATCCACTTCATCTTTCAGAGCACTCGCCAGGTAGAAAGGTATATTTAATTTCCTCCCATGCACTAGGTGTTTGAGGAAGTGCACATGATTAAGGTGCAGATGGGTGTACTTCCCTATGCATGTGAAGAATCGAGAAATTTGCTCGAACATCTTCTGCATATTCATGGGGAGACTATTTTTGAGTAACCCCTCCCTGTCTACCTGCACATTTCCTCCTGGAAATAGTATTTCAGCGTATACTTTTAACACTTCGCCCTTGTATATACATTCCCCCATGAGAGGCAATCCAGTCGCCTATGAGATGAACTCAGGGGTGACTAGAATTTCCATCCCTCGTACTTGGGCTGCATCACCCCTCAAAGAGGTGGCAAATTCTCTAGCTGCCTCCACGTCCTGGCCTTGACTGACCAGGGTGCAGTATTCGAGCCACCCCTCGGCTTCGAATTGGGTCTTTACTGCCCCTATGATCCCATCTATGTCACTGGGTTCATTCTTCTTGATCACGTGGTTCTTAGACCTTCCTCCCATGGTGCCTTCTGCTATATTTTTTTGTCCTTCCTTCTTCAAGAAGGCACCTTCTTATAGAAAAGACACCTAACCCTAGCAGTTATGGAAGGCACCCTACCATTGGCACGTGTTTTTGGCTATGGGGGGTACGATCTCTATGACAGCTGTATTTTTTGGTACTACGTATTTATAAATAATTATATAAAATATTTGATTTAATATGCGCATACCTGATTTGGCATTCCAGTTGTCGTGGTAGCCGCTAATTTGCTGACTTGTGACACGAGGGATGGGTATGGTCATTTGATGTCGTTTATTTGTGCGATGCTTCGTTCCGCTTAAGGCATCTGGTAGATGTAAATGTTGTACGCGGGAGGCATTCTCTGGTAACTTCCCCATGTGGATGGTGCCCTTGTAGCACCTTTCCAATGTTGTCGGTGCTCTTCTTCGAACGAATGTGCCTTCCGATGCTATGAGGTGCCTTTGATTGGTGGGAGGTGCTTTTACCTGCATGCGCCTTCCCAATGTGTGGGGGCACCTCCTTCTATTTTGTGCCTTCTCAATTTTGGAAGGTGTTTCTCTTGATGAATGCGCCTTCTTGATGTTGGAAGGCATATTCGGCTGGATGAATGCGCCTTCCTGATGTTGGAAGGCGTATTCGACTAGCTTTGTTTTTTTTTTTTACCTTCTTTTGGATGGGCACCTTTCGGGTGTAGTAAGGTGCCTTCTTGTGGAATTGGTGCCTTTTGGATGCAGTAAGGCACCTTATTCTAGGCTTGGCGCCTTCTGACTATTGTAAGGCACCTTCTTCTGGTCTTGGTGCCTTTTGACTATAGTAAGGCACCTTCTTCTGGACTTGGCGCCTTCTGGGTGTAGTAAGGCACATTCTTCTAGACTTGGCACCTTCTGGGTGTAGTAAGGCACCTTCTTCTGGACTTGGTGATTTGACTAGAAAAAGGGTGATCAAGCCTTCTTAGTTTTTCATGTTGCCCAAATTCTACCTATGAGCTGGTGTCAGAATGCTGAACCAAATCAGTCCTGGTTTCCCAGATACCTATCCCTCGTGCTGTCAGGTCCTCCACCTACAAAAAGCAACTAAAAAAGAAATGAAAATAAAGGCAGTTAGACGCGTTCCATGCCTGTTAGGCCCTAGATTAGGATGCCTATAGATTGCATGCAGGCATCATCCTTGCAAAAATACACATTAAAAAACTATATTAACTAACTAAAAAAATTGGGTGAGCACTTTCTTGCCGACTATTTCTCCTATGAGAGTTCAGTCCAGATCTAGCAAGATGGGGTCTCCCCCATGCCTACTCTGGATTCCACCTATAATTTTTTGGACGTATTATAGGGGCGTAGTCGGTGGCCATTGACTGTGAACATGGTGTTGCTATCGTCAATTGTCTTAACATGCACTGCCCCATTCCTAATGAGCTCTACCACCTCATACGACCCCATCCACCTCTGCATAATTTTGCCCTTCCTTTCCTGGAACCAAGAATCGTACAACAGTACCCATTCCCCTACCTGGAACTTCTTGAACTTGATGTGGTTATCATGCCACTTCTTTATCTGCTTCTGTATAATCTTTGTCCTCTGCAAAGCATCCAGTCGAATTTCGTCCAGCTGATCTAGCTGGAAAATCCTCTATTTTTGAGCTTCGTCCAAGATCAAATTTAATTCTAAAGCTATCCTCAGAGTTTTTATTTTGAACTCGATGGGCATCATCGCATTTTTTCCATAGACCAGTTGGAAATGTGTGCATCCTGTGGTGTATTTCCACGTGGTGTTATATGCCCAAACTACCCCCGACAACCGTGTGGCCCAATATTTCTTGTTGTTGCACGGTTTTGGTTAGGATGTTTTCTATCTCCCTATTTGTCACTTCTACGTTCGCCTGTAGATGGTAGGGCATGGTTTTATTGTGTCGAACTCTATACTGCTCCATCAGCTCCTCAATAAATTTGGAGGTGAATTGGGGCCCTTGGTCTATTGTTATCTCCCAAGGAACCCCAAATCATGTGAAAATATGGACAAATAAGAAATCAGCAACTGTTCTTTCCTTTGAGTCCCTTAATGCCTGCACTTCCACCCATTTTGTGATGTAATCCGTGCAGACCAGAATAAACCTCCTTCCCATCGAAGGTGGATTAAATGGTCCCACGAAGTCCATGCCCCATTTATCAAAAGGTTCCAGGTGTACCTAGGGCTACAGGGGCATTTCATCTCGGTGGGTTGGTCTACCCATCCTCTGGCACTCATCACACTTGCTGGTATATGTTGTCGCATCCTTGAACAGAGTGGGCCAAAAATACCCAGCCTGCAGGATTTTGTAGGCAGTTCGTTTCCCTGCAAAGTGTCCTTTGCATGGCTCATCGTGACATGCCTTGAGCACTTCTAAAAACTCCTATTCTGCTACGCATATTCTTATAATTTGGTCCTATCCTATTTTAAATAGGAGACCATCCATCCAAAGGAATGATGCGCTCTTCTCTATGACCGCTTGCTTTTCTCAATAGGATAGAGCAGGTGAGGTCCTTTCGATGGCCAAGTAATTGGCTATGTCTGCATACCACGGAGTTTGTTCACTAATAGCGAACAGATGTTCATCCAAAAACTAATCTTCCACTGCTTGATGATCTACTGGTATCAATTTGGATAGAAAATCTGCCACGACGTTGTCCTTGCCTAGTTTATTGACTATAGTGATGTCAAATTCCTACAATAGCAACAGCCATTTGATAATTCTTCTGCCATCAATGGTCGGCTTACTCATCAGATACCTGATAGCCACGTGGTCTGTATGGACGAAGATCTTGTATCCTGTTACATAGTGGCAGAATTTGTTTATTGCATGGACAACTACGAGGAATTATTTTTCTGTCACTGTATAGTTGAGCTCCGCTCTTGCCAAGTTTTTACTGACATAATAGATGGCGTAGAATTCTTCATCGTATTTCTACCTGAGGACTGCTCCGATCGCACCATTAGATGCATCGCAGTAAATATGGAATGGTATGGCCCAATTTGGTCCTCTCAAGATCGGTGCAGATATCAATTTTTATTTCAACAATTGGAACGCTTCTTTGCAATCTCCCATCCAATTGAACTCTACGTCCTTAGAAAGTAGGGTGTGCAGTGGTTTGGCAATCTTACTAAATTCGGCGATAAATCGTCGGTAGTACCTGGCTGATCCAAGGAAACTTCTTACCTCCTTTTGTGTTCTGGGGCTAGGTAGGTCTCTGATGACCTCGATCTTCCTCTTATCTACTTTTATTCCTTCTGTAGAGAGGTGGTGTCCCAACACGATGCCTTCCTGCATCATCATAAAACATTTTTCATTACTTAGGGACAAATGATTCTCCTTACTCCTATCGAGCACTCTTTCCAAATTTGTCATTGCCTCCTCGAAGGTTTCTCCATAGGCGGTGAAGTCGTCCATGTATACTTCCACCCCGTCTCCTATCATATCAGAGAATATTCTAAGCACCGCCCTTTGAAAGGCGGTCGATGCGTTGCACAGTCCAAAAGGCAATACCTTATAGGCAAACGTTCCCCATGGACAGGTGAACGTTGTTTTATCTTGATCTTCTTCCCCTATTTGGATCTGGTTGTAACCACTGAAATCATCTAGAAAGGAGAAGTATTTTCTTCCTGAGAGTGTGTCCAAGACCTTATCGATGAACGAGAGTAGGAAGTGGTCTTTCTTAGTCACCTTGTTCAATGCCCGGTAGTCCACGTAGATCTGCCATTTCCTATTATTTTTGGGGACCACCACTAATGGTGATACCCATTCACTGTCAAAAATTGGATATATGAATTCGGTAGCCAAAAGTTTGTGCAGTTCTTCTCTGACAATGTCTTTCATTGTTGGGTTCATCCTTCTCTGTGGCTGTCGACTAGGAGTTGCCTGGTCATCTAAATAAATTCGATGGGTACATATTTCTGGGCTGATGTCATGCATATCTGCGTAGTCCCATGTAAATGCTTGTTGGTGTTTTACTAGAAGCTCTTCCAACTTTTCTAGCTGTGTGGGCATCAACCGGCTATTGATGTTTAATGTCCTCCCTGGCCCAACGTGTATTTGTTGGATGTGTTGATCTTGGGCACCAATCAACGGCAATCCAGGTGTGAGGGTGGATGATTCTCCATGGAGAAACTCCATGATAGCACCATCCTCATCCTCTTCTACCACCTCCTCCAAGGTCATCATCGACTGGATTATGGACAACTCCGTAGTTCCATGCTCGGTGATCCTGGGTTCTTCTATCAAGTCCATAGACTGAGCTAGCGGTGAAATGGTCAGCCTTTTGATGTTTTGCCCATTGGAGATGGTCATTAGCCCATCTCGACAGCTGATGTAAGCATCATCTATTGTCAGCCATGGCCTCCCCAAAATGAGTGGGTAACCACCCAACCTGGTCTTGGTTTGTAAAACTAAAAAATTGGCTAGATATTCCCATGCACTGACTGTTACAATCACATCTTCCAGCATCCCTTTCGATGATATGGTTGATCGATCGACTAACTGTAGCACTGTCGTGGTTGGATTCAGGTTCGTGAGCCACAACATATGCATGATCTCTTGAGGCATCATGTTGATGGCTGCCTCGAGGTCAACCAGTGTGTTGGGCAGGAAATGTCCTCCAATTTTTATGGTCAGCACTGGGCTGCCTGGGTCTGTATACTTCAGATGATGTGTTCTACCCATCATTAGATCTGCCAGTTTACCCACGACGTTGATAGTCTGGGTAACTTTTCATCCCGGTATCCTTAGAAACATTTCTCTAATTGCCTTGGTTTAAATGGGGACATCTCGAATTGCTTGAAATAATGGGATTGTCACCGTGAGATTCTTCAAGCTCGACAAGATGTCGAATTTTGGCTGTGTTGTTTTTCTTTGTTCCTGCAGCCGGCTAGGAAATGGAGCCTCCACTCTCTCAAGTGTTTTTCCTTCTTCTACCAGAGGTGTCCCCTCTATTTTTGCCTCCTCTTCTACCAATGGAGGTATCTCTACCATTTCTTCCTCCTCTTCTACCAAAGGCGATGTCTCTACTCCTAGCTGCCTACCTGATATAAGCTGAATATTGTACATATGGTACATCTCACCTTTTATGTTGTATGCCAGCTAATTTACTCTATTGTTCGGGTTTGCTGTCAGTTGTGCTGGTAGCTACGCAGGTCTCGTTGCTGGCAATGCTGGTAAGTTCTGTTTGATGTGAGCAAGAGATGCATTATATGGAGTCTAATTCCATGCATTGTGGCCTCTCCACTACTGCCCAAGATATGGATATGGCATCCATGGCTACTGATTTAGGAATGCTGCTGGGGGTGCATTCGTCCAAGGTGACGGTCCCCACCACCCCATATTAGGTGGTTGAGGGGGTCCTTGGTGCATGTATGACCCTCCCCCATATGATGGCATTCCAGTTGGTATATTCCCCATGGGGGGCTATGGCCAACTCTTCCTATTACCTATGAAGTAGGCCTCTGTTCTCTCAACCACTTCTTGGTTACTGGCCAGTTGTGGGCACAATCGAGTTTTATGATTTAGCCTATAAACTGTGCATACTATGACCTTGTTTTTTGGACATGCATTCTTTGCATGCCTTCCTCTGCATTTTGGGTAGAAATAGGCTAATGCTGCATCATTTTCTTGTTTCTTCTTTTCTAACAGTAGCATATCCATCTGCAGTGCTAGAGATGAGAGCATTTCACTCTTCAAATCCTCCAGCATGTTGCCTATTTTTGTTTTGGTGACTAAAGCAGTCTCCTTCATGGTCATGCCAGTGATTTTGCCTCACCTTCTCGAGTAGTTCCAGCATAATTTTTGGATGTCGTCCATAGCATGCTGATAGACATCACCTCCAAAGATCATGTTGAGAGCCTACAGTGACTCATTGGTAAGTCCCCTCAAGAAGATGCTTTTGAGGGACTTATCAGATAGCTTCGAGTGAGGGGACCATTGAAGATTAAAGTTGAATATCTCCCAATACTCCTTGAGACTCCTCTTCTCTTTGTGTCATGCTCAGGACCTCCTCCCTGGAGTCTCTTGCTCTCTCAAAATCTTGATATTGCTCTAAAAAGAGCATCTTCATTTGGTCCCAGGTGGTGATGTGTTTGTCTCCCAGATCGATGAACCATCATAGAGCTGCATCGTCTAATGTAGGAGGAAATAATTTCAACTTCTACACATTTGATTTGTGATCCATAGACCTACACAAAACATCAAACTTGAATAAAAATAGGTCAAGGTCCTCAGTTGGGTGTCCTATGAAGGACGGGAGGTGATCAGGGGATATGTTTTTCATTTTGGTATCTCCTACTCCCTCCTCTATTGGGAAACTAAATCCAGATGAGACTTCATCATTATCTGCCATTTTTTCAAGAAATGTGGTTTCTAATGCAGCATTTATGGCCTTTCGATCGTTTAAAACTTTCTAAGTCAATGCTCTAAGGTTGTCTGGCAAGATCGTCTGATCCTCCACAACCTTCCACAATAGGGCTTCCTCTAGAGGAGTCCTATTAGACAGGGGATTTATGATGATTTGTTCTTCCCCTTGTTGATGGGATGAGGCGGCACTTTTCACAAAGTGCGGTTCCTCACTCCAATGGACTGCTGGTAGGTCGGGCGAGTCTAACTCAAATCCAAAATGCTCGGCTAACTTAGGTCCTGATGGATTAGTTCTTATAAAGCGACCGTCAGGTCCTCTTCTTCTCGAAGAACTCATACAAGGTCAGATGAAGGTTTTAGGGTATTGTAAGTAATCTAATTAAGACGCTTCCCCGAAAACGGTGTCAAAATGTTGTGGGCCAAACAAGGTGAATGTTTTCCTATTTTTGTCACATGCCCGTGCATTTAATTATCAACCCAGGGAGATTTGTAAACTTGTGAAGAGTCAGAACTAGGTTACTACAATACCACTGGAGGTGAATCTGCTAATCCTACATTTGGGGGGTGTTCTTGAGATGGTTGTCAATCATTCCCGCACTCTTCAATAAATTACGTAAGAAGACCAGAAATAAATCTATAAAAATAAATCATGTATACATTCTTGGAAATAAACCTACTGCAAATACTAGAACTAGTAAATTAATGAACATTTCTATGAAAGCAATAAACTGATAAATAAACAAAAAATAAATGGGGAAGAAATACTCGCTTGGAGTGGGCCGAGGCTCCAGCAGATTCTTCCCGATCGAACATGTGCTTAGAACTTCTGGAAATGTAACATATTTATCAACGTATTACAATCTATCTTCTGTAATTCAAAATGGATCTTTATTAATTATTTCTATATATCTCCCTATATATTTAGAATGATCTGTGTGTGTTTATATAACACACTCGTAGAACTTCTATTACAGAAGTGGTTACAACAGTCGATTCTTCCCAGACTAAATTAGAACAATCTGGCGAACGCAATCGACGTCTAGCATTCTGTTTTGATGGTGGTGTATTCATTTCAATTCGTGCATTGCCTATCATCATTAGGATGTTTGGGTATGTTGGTGCTATCCCCAATTCAGCTCTGCATGATGCAGAGCTAGAACTACACCAGTCGCTATTGTCCATGTTGTTCAACTCTGGTCAAAGGGAAAATAATCAGTGGCGCATTTCGGTTGTAGAGAGGTGCTTGCCTCCTATTAGTGCCTTCTAGCTATGGAGAGGTGCTTGCCTTCTATTATCACCTTCCAGTTGTGGAGAGGTTCTTGCCTTTGGTTGGTGCCTTTCAATTGCAGGGAGGCGCTTGTCCTTAGTTGGTGCCTTTCGGTTGTAGGGAGGTGCTTGCATTCAGTCGATGCCTTCTTACTGCAGAGAGGCGCTTGTATTCATTTAGTGCCTTTCGACTGTAGTGAGGCGCTTGTATTCAGTTGGCACCTTTCGACTGTAGGGAGGCGCTTATATTCAGTTGGCGCCTTTTGACTGCAAGGAGGCACTGGTATTTAGTTGGCACCTTTCGACTGTAGGGAGGTGCTCGTCTTTGGTTTGGCACCTTTCGACTGCAGGGAGGCGCTTGTTCCCTTGGCGCCTTCCGATTGCAGGGAGGCACCTATGTTCTCTATATTGACCCCCGATGAAATAAAGTGCCAGGTCCATCAAAAGGACCTCGATCATTCCAAATATAACTAAATCAATTGCAATTCCACAAAACATACTAAAAGCACACAAATTAGATAACACGCATAATTATATCAAATATCTATATAGTTATTCATAAAAGAACGCAATCCTTATTATACAGCCGCATATTGATCCAAGAAATATGTAGAAAATATGAGCATTTTTGGTGCTCATCACTCTGCATTTTCAAAATTTGAAGATAATTGTATGGAGGAATGTTTTGGATCATATCAATAAATGAATTAACCATTAGTCTCATAAATGGTTAAAATTTGGAGGTAGATTAAATGTTTTGTAGTCAGACATTTATGCCATGCAAATCTACATATTTTCTATCATTGTTACCCCACATACCATATGGGAAGATTTAGATAAAATGATAAAAAAATATGGGAAGGAGAAAAAGGAGAAATGAAATAGGAATTAGTAGGTTGGGAGAAAGTAAGCAAACCCAAGAAAAATTGAGGTTTGGGTTTAAGGAGATCAAAGCTAAATAATAAATATTTGGTTGGAAATCTTTATTAGAGGTGGATATCCTAGCTAACTTCTTTATTCAACAAAGTTTTAACTGGTAAATATTTGGGATAGATGAACCTGAATGAGGTGATTAATTTTTCTTTGAATGGTGATGGGTCTCTAGTGTGGCAAGCACTAAATCTAGGATCTCAAGTAGTGAAAAATAGACTATTTTGGAAATTTGGAAGAGGGGATAAGGCACAATTTTGGATAGATTCATGGGATCAATATCCACATCTCATTGTTGAATTCCTAGAATTACAACCAATAAAAACAGCAATGGAAAGCAAGGATTGTATCAATATTGAAAGGTATTTCAACACTAGTTAGTTGGGGGTATTTAAGCAACTTAATAAGTTGGATGAGTGGCAAATTCTAACCCCTATAGAATTGGCACCGTTCATGACTAAAATCTTGGTAGAAATATTTCTTATATGTAGGGATGAGGAGGATGAATTAGCTTGGGGATATAGGAGACTTGGATTCTACACAATGAAGGATGTGTATGAAAACATCCTTCTAGAGCCTCTTCATGCATATCAAGTTGAGGAATGGATAAATATTTGGCAATCCAAAGGTTGGACAAAGGTAAATTTCTTTGCCTAGTAGTTTATGTACAATGGAATTCTTAATTTTGATAATTTGAGATGTAGGAAAATAATTGGCCCATCCAAATTTATTTTATGCTACAAAAGTGAGGAAATATTTGACCACCTAATATTTGAGTTCCTATTCATACACCATATCTAGGAGAGAGGATATTTAGATTATAAAATTTGAGACAATGGTTATATGAACTAGATTAATTTTTGGGAAAGATGAAAGAGGAGGAGATTCAAATCTTAACATCTTCATATCGAGTGGAATCTTGTATTAAATTTTATTTTGTGGTAACTATGGTTGGAGAGAAATGGCATAGTTTTTAGAGAAGACTTTTCATATTTGGATGGCATCTAGCAGGTCATTTGCAGCAAAGTCATGAAAACTATAGCAATGTATGCGAAAGAGAAAACTATAGGGATGATGGAGAAGAAATATGAAGTGTCTAAGGGGTAGGATAGAGCTAGTTAGAAAGAACCCACAAATGACTAGATTAAAATTAATATTGATGGAGCTACAAAATGCAATCTGGGTAGAGCTAGAATTGGAGTGGTCTATAAGAATCATATTCAGATAATGCTCTATTGGGAGCTATAGAGCCTGGGTAAGGCTATGAACAATGAAGTATAAGACTTAGCTATTAAATTTGTTTCTATTTGGAAAATAAGATAAGGTTAGAAGAGGATAATCATAGAATTAGATTTTCAAATCTTGGTAGGATCTCTAGATTGCATGAGAATTTTTTCTTTGGAGACATGAAGGTTGAGGATTTTTTTCACCCAAAATAGGTATTTGTGGATGGAATTGGATGATGTGGTCATAATTTATGTGGGTAGAGATCTAAATATAGTGGAAGACTTCTTAGACAAGACAGGTACAAAGAATGTGGTAGGAGTTTAGTAGTATATTGGCATACCTATTAAGGACAAAAGGATTAGCAATATTGGTGATAAAATCTAGTATTTTGCTAATTTGGATAGCCATTGCAAATAAATAGTTTAGGAGATTTGGCTCCAATATATATTTCCTTTCAGTTTTATAACCAAAAGTGGTTAGTTCTAAGTAAATTGGGCTTTAGAGATATGGATGTTTGTTAAAAATTTAAAATAAGGAATGTGTGCTCTTACTCGTTAAGGATAGGAAGATTCTCATACCAACTTGTAAATAATCTTGTTTTAATATTATTTTTTAATTCTTTTTTCAAAAATATTTTGTATTCTAGAATATATCTCCTAGGAATTTAAAAAATTTGTGTTTTCTCCAATGAGTAATTACAAATTATTTAGTTGGAAAAAAACCTTTGAATACTTCAATAAAAAAATTAATATTTGCAAACTTAAAAGATTCAAAATCTTAAAAACAAATGCTTATAGTTTTTGTCACTCTACTCTAGCATGTTATCTCCTTGGTGCTAACTTTTTACTAAAAAATATTTTGCTTTCCCAAATATGACTCAATAATTAGTGTTCACCATTTAAATAATTCAAATTCACCTCAATATATCTATTGAAAATTTATTCATAGTCTAAATAATCCACAAATAAGGTCTAAATGATTTAAAGATAAAAACTTTGCAATATTATTCCAACAATTCATCATATAAAACACCATTTAAATATTTCAAAGGTAATACTTGCTCACATGCTATAAATTCTATTTAGTAAATTAAATTCACTTGTGGTGGTTGTGAATGCTTCAAATTCTAGCTATAAATTTGGTTGTAGACCTAGCTATAATTGTTTTAGATACATTAAATAAAATTTCCAAATAAGGTGTAGTTTAAAGGGTAGATATAATACCTTCATTAAAATGTAAATTTTCACTGCCTAATGATAAATCAAATATTAAATTTCCTTAACTTAATATTAGCTTCTCTAAATATGCAAATGTTACAATTTCAACCAGATAATTTTAAGTGTTATTGTAGTTGGTCATATTCATATTGAGTCTCAAGTACCCAAAAAATAGTTGATTCATCTAAATCATATTCTTTGTCTTTATTTCATGTAGCTTTGGACTTCAAGATGTATATTTTCTTCATATTTTGGGCTACCAACCCTTCACCTTTCAAATCCCCAATCATAGCTTTACTCTCAATGCGGACCACCAAATTCTCTTCTTTAAATGACTTTGTTCACCATAATTGCATGTACTTCATTGTTGTCTATAATATTCTCTAATCTAATCACTTGTCCTTCCAATATATTCCTCCAATATACTCATTCTTTATTACAAAATACACGCTCATCCTTCTAATATATTCCTCTAATTTCCATGCTTGACCTTCCAAAATATTCCTCCAAACTACATGTCTATCGTTCCAATATCTTCCACCAATCTCCATGTTCAATATCCTCCAATATTCTCTCTTAATATTCAATATGTACATTGTCCTTCATTATTCTCCTCTAATTTCCAATATTCCATCTCCAAAATTCACACCAATCTTGGTGCTAGCTTTATTCCTCTTGATCTCCTTCACCAATATTTTCCTCCTATATTCTGCAATCTCTTCCTCTCCAATATTATCCAAATTTACACTAAACTTGAAGAACACAAGCTTATACTGAGAGGGGGGTGAACAGTATAAGATCAAATTTTACTTTTCTTTCACAAACAATATTATCCAATGTTATCAATTGCAATATCAATAGCAATAATCAAAGCAATGCACAAATCATCACACACATGAGAGACACAAATTTAACGTGGTTCACCCAATGTGGGTTACATCCATGAAGAAAATATTTCTTCTAAATTTTCTCAACAAATCTCTTGGGAACCAAATCCCTATTACAATGTTTATGGACCTCTATCCAAAGGAGATCTCAATCCCCAATACTCTGATTTGTGGATATCTCTCACAATGAACTCTATCTCCTCCTCTAGTTTGTGGATCTCTCTCCATAGGATAACTCTATCCCCTCTGCTCTGGTCTGCTCCAAATCTTACTCTCAATTCTATCTCAAACCTGCACTAGACCTTATCACAAGGCTAGCACAAATCTGCTCTGACTCTTGTCACAAATATCTATCTCAAATTTGCTCAACTCTATCCCAAGTCTTCTCACAAGACTTACTTAAAATAGCAACCAAACCTGCTCATACAATCTATCTAAAACTACCTCAAGTCTTCTCACAAGGCTTGCTCAAAACAACAACCAAACCTGCTCTTAATTCTGCTCAAAAATTGCTCAACATGTATACAAATCTGCTCTAATACATGCTCAAAAAGGCTCACAGAAAATGCTCAATCAATCCCAAATTTTGTATTCAAACAATACTTCTATCTCTCTTCACAAATCACTATGTTCACTTCAATGTTACTCTTAAAAGGAATGCACAAATTTATTCAACAAAGCACATATTCAAACCTTATTTCTCCACCTTATAATTCAGAAATATGCCCAACTAAACACCTCAAATAAGGAGTAATGTCCTCATACCTCTTAGTTTGCTTTGATGAAGAAATGTCCTCAAGAACCTGTCTCACAAACAACTAATCTTTCTTTTGCCACTTCAAGGGTTAGATAGCAAAAGTACTTTCTCAAAACATCCACATAAACTTTCCTCTCAAAAGGATGTGCACAATGAAATCTAAAAATGATGCTCTAAGTCCCTTCTTTTGTTCTAAAAAATAAAGCATTAATACTCAACAAAAACTCTCATATTTTCTTTTCACCATGCAAGAATTACAATAAGATGTCAAGCAACTTATCACACCTTATTACTCCTAATCTTGCAAAATAATATTCAACACAACAAAGCCACAAATTACACACATGAATTTTTCTTATACACCTTATACCTCCTACTTGAAATAAAATATTTCAATGCACTTCAAATTTTCAACATGACCATAACATCATTTATTTTATGCACCACACATAGCACTAGCAAAACTCCACACTATTCCCTTTTAATTAAAAAATAAAACCACAGTCCTTTAAATCAAAAAAAAAAAAAATAATCACCTTATGACTCCCTAAGAAAGCGCATACCTTAGACTTAGAAAATATTTATTTCACAAAATATTGTCCCCCTTGTTATCGTCATCGCGATTTGAACCTATGCTACTTGCTAGCCCACACCCTAGCTTCGGCTAGGCCACCACATGGGCTAGCCACCCACACAAAACCTAACTTGCATGTGCTCTTCCTTATACACAATCTTTGACATGAAAAACTTCTTCAACAAAAACTTTAACTCCTTGCCTCCGTCATGTCTCGAACTCGAGACCTCCCTTCTACCATGCCTTAGTGCCACGGGTTCTACCATCTGGGCTAGCTACCCAGATGGAACCAAAGTCTGCTACCCTTCTATTTATCCATGTGCTCTACCTCAAAATATAAATTCGACCTTTGTCTTCTTCTTCTCCTCTGCTGTGAATGAACGATTCTCAAAGCGCACGATTTTTATTAATTTTTTCCACCTTAGCATTGCACTTTAAATATGCAAATGTTTATTTGGTCCTTGACGTCGGTGCATGGAAATATTTGATTTTCAACCTTAACCTTTGGCGCTCACAATTTAATTTTTAATTATTATAATAATTTAAATCTATATAGATTTAAATATTATAATTTATTTTTCTTCTTTGGGCCTTTTTCTTAAAATAAAGTTTTTACCACCATGAAACATTTTCTTTTTTCTTTTCAAGTACCACCATGGTAAATCAATTAAACCTTTACCACCATGAAACATTTTCTTTTTCCTTTGCAAGTACCACCATGGTAAATCAATTAAACCTTTTATTTTTCCTTTGCAAATACCACCATGGAGGATGCCTTGTATTTTTCTTGCTCACACAACCATGAAGAACCTTATATTTTTCTTGCTTCCATATTGCCTCATGTACCCTTTGAAAATTATTCTCACTTATTTTTCTTTTGACATCAATGACAACCAATGTCATCAACCTATGACATCAATCCTTTTGACATCAATGACAACACAATATACTCAAAATTTCCAACAATCTCCCCCTTTGTCATTGATGGCAACCCTTTCTAAAAAATTCTTTTCCAACCACTAGATTCCAAATTTGCTCCCCCTGAGAAACTGCTCCCCCTGACTGAATGCTCTCCCCCTTACTCAAATATCTCCCCCTTTGACATCAATGGCAAAGGGACTCCTTTGGGGCTAAATATAAGACTCTTAGCTCAGCCCCTCCCACCTCCTCTCCTTGAGGTGATTAATTTTGGGGTGGGAGTAAAACTACTCCCAATTTCTTTCTAAGATGCTCAAAAGTTTCCTTTGGTAGTGGCTTAGTGAATATGTCTGCTATCTATTCCTTTGTAGTTACATATTCCAATCTAACCTGTTGATCCATCACCTGCTCTCTCAAAAAATGATATTTTATTGGTATGTGCTTGGTCCTTGAATGCATTACTGGATTCTTTGAAATGCTTATAGCACTTGTATTATCACAAAGTATCGGGATGGGATGATCATGCTCTACTTTGAAGTCTTTTAAGGTTTGCTTCATCCATAAAACCTATGTACAACAAGAAACTACTGCAATGTACTCTACCTCTACTATGGATAAGGAAACTGATGCTTGTTTCTTGCTTAGCCAAGAGACTAAACAATCTCCAAGAAAGAATGCTCCTCCACTTGTGCTTTTCCTATCATCAATACTACCTACCCAATATGCATTTGTATATGTTGTGAGAGTGAAATTGTTACCTCTGGGATACCATAGTCCAAATTCCATAGTACCTTTTAAATACCTGAGAATTCTCTTTACTACCTGTACATGTGTCTCTTTTGGGGCTGCTTGAAATCTTGCCACTAATCCCACTGCCTGCATTATATCTGGCCTTGTAGCTGTAACATATAGTAAAATTCCAATCATCGATCTATATAATGTCTGACTTACTTTAGGGGACCCATCATCTTTGCTTAGCTTGCATCCCGTAACCATGGGAGTACTCACTGGTTTGCAATCTTCCAACCTAAATTTCTTCAACATTTCTTTTATGTACTTGGTCTGTGAGAGAAATATACCCCCTTTTAATTGTGAAATCTGCAATCCAAGGAAGAAAGATAACTCACCAAGCATTGACATTTCAAATTCATTTTGCATACACTTTGTAAAATTTTGACACATCTTATCATTACTGCCTCCAAAAATGATATCATCCACATAGACTACCACAATCAATAAGTCACTTCCCTCATTTTTGATGTATAAATTGTTGTCAACTATTCCCTTTCTGAAACCTTGTTCTTGAAGATACTTATCCAGCCTTGAATACCAAGCCCTAGGAGCTTGCTTTAATCCATAAAGAGCCTTCTTTAATCTACATACATAATCTAGCTTATCAGTCAGGTTGAACCCCTCAGGTTGCTCAATGTAGACTTCTTCTTCTAAGAAGCCATTGAGAAAAGCTGATTTTACATCCATTTGATATACTTTGAAGTTTTTGAAGCTTGAGAAAGCTAAAAATATTCTTATGGCCTCAATTCATGCAACAGGAGAAAATGTTTCATCAAAATCAACCCCTTCAACCTATGCATAGCCTTTGCATACCAGTCTTGATTTATTTTTGACTACCTGACCATATTCATTTAACTTATTTCTGTAAACCCATTTAGTGCCAATTACATTCTTATATTTTGGTCATGGGACAAGTTCCCAAGTCTCACTTTTTTCTATTTGATCCAACTCCTCATCCATTGCCTTGACCCAAAATTTATCTTCTCTTGCCTCATTGAAATCCTTGGGCTCAATTTTAGATAGCAAAGAAATATTTGCATGTTCACTTGTTCCTATTATCTTCCTCCTTGTTTGTCTTTCATCTGGATTTCCAATAATCAGATCTCTTGGATGATTCTTTTGCACATACCTGGATGGAGTCTTTGGTAGTGTTCTTTGTGTTTCATCTTATTCTGATTCTTCACCTATTTCTTCTTGGCAACTTTCTTCTTCTTGATATACAATTTCTTGAGTTGGTTCTTTTGACCCTATTTGTTCATCAACTGTCACATTTATACTTTCCATAATTGTATGTGTCCTCTTATTATAGCATTTATAGGCTTTTCTCTTAGTGGAATAGCCAAGGAAGATACCCTCATCGCATCTTGAGTCAAACTTACCCAAATTTTTCTCTTCCCATCTTATGTAGCATTTGCTTCCAAAAACTCTAAAATACTTCATAGTAGCTGGTCTTCCCTTCCAAAGATCATATGGGGTTTTGTGATGATTTACTCTTACTTGAGCTCTATTAATGATATAGACAGTTGTATGAACTACCTCTCTCCAAAAACCATCTAAAATCTTAGACTCATTTAGCATAGCTCTGGCCATATTCTCGATAGTTCTATTCTTTCTTTCAACTACTCCATTTTGTTGTGGAGTCCTTGCTGCTGAGTATTCTCTTTTGATTCCATGTTGTTCATAGAATTCTATGAATTCACCTGAAGTAAATTCTCCTCCTCTATCTGATCTTAGACACTTTATCTTTTTACCTATTTTATTTTCTACTAAAACTTTGAATGCCTGGAACTTCTCAAAGGCTTCTGACTTTTCTTTTAAGAAAGCCACCCAAGTCATTCTGGAGAAATCATCTATAAATAGCATGAAGTAACTTTCACCTTGTAAACTCTTTGTCCTTGTAGGACCACATAAATCAGTGTGAACTAGTTCCAATGGTTCAGATGAAGAAAATTATTTTGACCTGAAACTTGTCCTTGTTTGCTTACCATGCTAACATTGTGCACAGATTGTGCTTTGAGGTCTCTTTATCCTGGGTAAATATCTGACGGCCTATTTGTTGCTTATTTTTACAATGTTGTCAAAGTTTAGATGACCCATTCTTCTATGCCATAACCAACTCTCATCCTCTTGTGATAGAAAACATTTTTCTCCTTTAATTTCACTCAACATGTAGAGATTGTTTGAAGTTCTGCTGGCATCTGCAATAAGCTTTCCTGTCTTGGATTTCCTGATCTCACATCTATTTGGGTGAAAGGTGACTGTGTGCCCCTGATCACAAAGCTGACTTACACTTAGTAAATTGTGCTTCAATCCCTTAACATACAACACATTTTCTGTCTTTGATTTTCCATTATCTAAACTCAAAGTCCCTTTTCCAACAATTTTTGTTGAAGCATTATCTCCAAATTTTACTGATCCTCCATTGATTTCTTTAAGTGAAATAAATTTACTTTTGTCACCTGTCATATGACTTGAACAACCACTATCAACATACCACTGATTTCCCTTATTTTGTGCATGAAGGGTTGTCTGTACCAACATTAATTTTTCTTTTTCTTGTTCCTTTTTCTCTTTCCAAACTTTTGAGGTTGTAATATTTTGAATCTTCTGATCCTCCTTTTTGCTTGGTTCAGGAAATACTATTTTACACCATTTGGCCTTGTGCCCAAAGTTATTACATTTGTAATAGATGATATTGTTATTCATGAGAGGTGCAAATGAATTGAAATAACCATCAACATTATTTCTTACACGGACCATGCAATGTACAACTCTATGACCATATTTATTACATGAAAAGCAATAACCATGGAAGAAATTTTGTAACCTGTTAGATTGCCTTGAATGATATGGTCGCATGATTCTTCCCTTGCCATTTTTGTAGTTGACTTCTGTCCATGATGTTTCTCTATTTTCTTTTTCCTTGATACTTTTGCCTTTCAATACACTAGCATAGGTCATGGGCTCTTCTCTCTTTGATATCCTTGTTCTTTTGGAGCTTGATTCCTCTTTCTATTTCCCTACCCTTATATTTTGTTGCAACTTATCCTTAGCCTTTTCAACTTCCTTTCTCAAGAAGACAATCTCACTTTCCAAGTTTTCACATTCCAATTCTTTTGCCTTTAATTTCTCAATCATTACTTCTTCAATTATTTTTGCCTCTTCAACTTTAATCTTTAAGTCCTTGAGATCTTGTAGAAACCTTATCTTAGTTTCTTCATCCTTTTGTACCTGAACTTCCAATTTGACTAGAGTAGCAGTGAATTCCTTCTCTAAGTTATCCAGATCTGAATCTCTTTTGTTGATAGGACCATCCTCTATCACTTTAGTGGCCATTGTGTTCTTGTAAGATCTTCCTTCAAGTTGTTAGACTTTTTGAAGGATCCTGCTCTGATACCAATTGAAGAACACAAGCTTATACTGAGAGGGGGGGTGAACAATATAAGATCAACTTTTACTTTTCTTTCACAAACAATATTATCCAATGTTATCAATTGCAATATCAATAGCAGTAATCAAAGCAATGCATAAATCATCACACACATGAGAGACACAAATTTAACGTGGTTCACCCAATGTGGGTTACATCCATGGAGAAAATATTTCTTCTAAATTTTCTCAACAAATATCTTGGGAATCAAATCCCTATTACAATGTTTATGGACCTCTATCCAAAGGAGATCTCAATCCCCAATGCTCTAATTTGTGGATATCTCTCCACAGGAGAACTCTATCCCCTCTGCTCTGGTTTTTGGATCTCTCTCCATAGGAGAACTCTATCCCCTCTTGCTCTAGTCTGCTCCAAAGCCTGCTCTCAATTCTATCTCAAACCTGTATCAGACCTTATCACAAGGCTAGCACAAGTCTGCTCTAACTCTATCCCAAATATTTTTCTAAAATCTTCTCAACTCTTTCCCAAGTCTTCTTACAAGACTTACTTAAAATAACAACCAAACATGCTCATACAATATGTCTAAAACTGCCTCAAGTCTTCTCACAAGACTTGCTCAAAACAACAACCAAACATGCTCTTAATTCTACTCAAAAACTGCTCAACATGTATACAAATATTCTCTAATACATGCTCAAAAGGCTCACAAAAAATTCTCAATCAATCCCAAATTTTGTATTCAAACAATACTTCTATCTCTCTTCACAAATCACTATGTTCACTTCAATGTTACTCTTAAAAGGAATGCATAAATTTATTCAACAAAGCACATATTCAAACCTTATTTCTCCACCTTAAAATTCAGAAATATGCCCAACTAAACACCTCAAATAAGGAGTAATGTCCTCATACCTCTTAGTTTGCTTTGATGAAGAAATATCCTCAAGAACCTGTCTCACAAACAACCATCTTTCTTTTGCCACTTCAAGGGTTAGATAGCAAAAGTACTTTCTCAAAACATCCACATAAACTTTCCTCTCAAAAGGATGTGCACAATAAAATCTGAAAATGATGCTCTAAGTCCCTTCTTTTGTTCTAAAAAATAAAGCATTAATACTCAACAAAACCTCTCATATTTTCCATTCACCATGCAAGAATTACAATAAGATGTCAAGCAACTTATCACACCTTATTACTCCTAATCTTGCAAAATAATATTCAACACAACAAAGCCACAAATTACACACATGAATTTTCTTATACACCTTATACCTCCTACTTGAAATAAAATATTTCAATGCACTTCAAATTTTCAACATGACCATAACATCATTTATTTTATGCACCACACATAGCACTAGCAAAACTCCACACTATTCCCTTTTAATTCAAAAATTAATAACTCCACGCTGTCCTTTTAATTCAAAAATAAAAAATAAAATAATCACCTTATGACTCCCTAAGCAAGCGCATACCTTAGACTTTGCAAATATTTATTTCACAAAAATATTATCCCCACTTGTTGTCATCACTTGTTGCATAGCTTCGTCTAGGCCACCACGTGGGCTAGCCACCCACACAAAACCTAACATGCACGTGCTCTTCCTTATACACAATCTCCGATGTGAAAAACTTCTTCAACAAAAACTTTAACTCCTTGCCTTCATCGTGTCTCGAACTCGAGACCTCCCTTCTACCACACCTTAGCACCGAGGGTTCTGCCATCTGGGCTAGCTGCCCATATGGTAACAAAGTCTTATGCCCCTGTTATTTATCCACGTGCTCTACCTCGAAACACAAATTTGACCTTTGTCTTCTTCTTCTCCTCCGTCGCGAATGAACGATTTTCAAAGCACATGATTTTATTTTTTCCACCTTAGCTTTGCACTTTAAATATGCAAATGTTTACTTGGTCCTTGATGTCGGTGCATGGAAATATTCGATTTCCAACCTTAACCTTTGGTGCTTAAATTTAATTTTTAATTATTATAATAATTTAAATCTAGATAGATTTAAATATTATAATTTATTTTTCTTCTTTGGGCCTTTTTCTTAAAATAAGGTTTTTACCACCATGAAACATTTTCTTTTTTCTTTTCAAGTACCACCATGGTAAATCAATTAAACCTTTAACACCATGAAATATTTTATTTTTCCTTTGCAAGTACCACCATGGTAAATCAATTAAACCTTTTATTTTTTCTTTGCAAATACCACCATGGAGGATGCCTTGTCTTTTTCTTGCTCACACAACCATGAAGAACCTTATATTTTTCTTGCTTCCATATTGCCTCATGTACCCTTTGAAAATTATTCTCACTTATTTTTGCTATAACCCTAACATAGCTGACTATGTTAGGTTCCAATTGAATTAATTATTTACTATTTACACTATGATTTATTTTTAAATCAATCAATCATCTTTAATTTTTTCATTCTTTCATTTGTGCATATCACATAAGGTCTTTATAGCAAGGGAGTGCCCACCTTAAGTGGCTAAACATTTATTCTAAACTCCATTCGATTATCTATGCAATTGCATCATTGTTTGGTTATTTGTCGGGTTAATTGATTAACAAAATAATTATAGTTGAAATTGAGAGAACTCGTAGGAGTTTCTCTGCATGTGGTATCAGTTGTTCCAGCTGCCAATCCTACGGGACCTCTATTGATGCTCATTCACGGTTACACGATCGTGTGCCATATAAATTGTACACTATTGTGAAGTCTCAACAAATTATCCCTACGCCTTCATCGACATATCGTAGTCCACGCTTGTGTCATGAAACACGTCCATCCATTTAATGTTATCATGGAATAGTAAATTGATGTCCAAATTATACAATTTTTTTTGCATTCTGATCGCAGTAATACACAACCCACAACAAGGTAAAAATACATGTTTTTGAAAGGGAAATCGGTCAAATAACGCCAACCAGATGTTTCGTGATCCATTTAAATTACAACAGTGGCCATAAAAAATCATTTTGCCTACAAAATTCTTGAAATGAGGAAGGACTGGCGGTAAATGCATCATCCAATCACAACTCGCGAAAAAATCACGTATTTAACTGATTTCTAAGGTGGGTATTATTTTTAATTTTTGTTTTAGGACATATATCCCACACATAGTGTGGGGAAGGCATTATAGGGTTTAAAACTTAGCTGGCACAATTAGTAAAATGTGACTTCGGTCACATACGACCTTATATTTTCCTCGCACGTGAACTTCCCTCTCCTTCATATCTCGTCAGTCCACTTGCACTCCACATGTTGTCTCGTCGATCCATATGCATCTTCGTGTTCAAAGTCAGTGAGTTGGTCCTTATTGGGTCTTCATGGCTATCTAGCGGTCTTGTCACATCATTCGTGTCTCGTCTTTGGTCTTTCATTGGGTAGTATCAAATATTTTGTGTTTCGTCTCTAGTCTTTCATTGGGTAGTCTCGAGTCTTTTGTGTCATCCACGTATCTTGTGTCGCATCGATAAATTGTGTCCACATATCGTGAGTCATGATTTTGAGTCCTACTGTCCCTTCGCCATGTTGTGTCTGTGTGTCGTGATTTTGAGTCCAACTATCCTATCGGGTGTCGTCCTATGTAGTTTGTGTGTCAAGTATAGTTGGATAAGTTGCTCGTCAAAACTTGTCGAAAAAGTTGCTCGTCAAAACTTGTCAAAAAAAAAAGTTGCTAGTAAAAAACTCGTCGAAAAGTTGTCAAACAAAAGTTGCTCAAAAGTTGTTCAAAAGTCATCGAACAGTTGCTAACAAAAATTCATTATGAGGAGACCCAACAAATCTGCGTCGCAGTTGGAGCGATAGTTGAAGCGAAAAACCAAACAATTTTTGGCACAATTTACTAATTTTTTTTAAACGGGAAGCTTAACAACTCCTAATTAGGAGATTTTGGAAGTTGCATGAGCAGAAGTTGGACCAAAGAATCTGACGGACGATTAACAAGCTTGAAAACTCCCAAAAACAACGTAAGAAGAGCTCGTCGAAGCCAAGGTACAAAAAATTCTCCTTCTTCATCTGAAATTGGTAGTTTTAACCCGAGTCACCCTGTGGTTAGCCTAATGGTCATCCTTATCAATATCCCCAACCCCAAAAAATAAAAATTGAGAATATTTTCCAAGAGCTATTAGACCAAGGTGTCATCCTTCATAGTACTAGTCCTTATTCCTCACCTGTAGTATTAGCTCGTCGAAAAGACAATTCTTGGTGTATGTGTCCAGATTTTTGCCCTCTTAATAAAATCACAATCAAATATAAGTTTCCTATTCTAGTCATTGATGATTTACTAGATGAGCTACATGGTGCAAAATTCTTCACCAAATTGGCCTTACGCTCAAGGTTCCGCCAAATCTGAGTTAGGGACAAGGATATTCCCAAAACAGCCTTTCGAACTCATGAAGGTCATTATGAATTTTTGGTCATGCCTTTTGGTATCGCTAATGCACCATATACATTCCAAAGTATCATGAACCAAGTGTTTCATCCATTCCTACGAAATTTTGTTCTAGTCTTCTTTGATGACATACTCATCTATAGTAAATCATGGAAAGATCATTTAGTACATGTGGACAGAGTTCTCCATATCCTATGCAAAGAAAATCTGTTTGTCAAAATATCTAAACGCTCATTTTGTGTTCAAGAAGTGGAGTACCTTGGTCATATATTATCTTATGAATGTGTTAATGTATATCCCAATAATATTAAGGCTATACAAGATTGGCCCCTGCTTAAAACCATCAAAAAACTTTATGGTTTTTTGGGTCTCACGGGCTATTACAATAAATTTATACATGACTATGGTAAAATTGATGGTCCTCTCATGGCTCTCACCAAGAAGGATGTTTTTCAATGGTCAGTAGTAGCTACTAAAGCTTTCGAGGCTCTCAAGGAGGCCATGTGTATGACTCCAATTTTGGCCACTCCAGATTTTCAAAAACCATTCATCATTGAATGCGATGCTTCAGGAATAGGTATCGGTGCAGTGCTAATGCAGGAAGGTCATCCCTTGGCATTCTAAAGTAAACAACTATTAGGGAAAATTTTTGGTAAATCCACCTATGAAAAAGAAATGTTGGCTATTTTACATGCAGTGGAAAAATGGAGGCATTACTTAATCAATAGTCATTTTATTATTAAAACCGATCATAGTAGTCTCAAGCATTTTTTAGAACAAAGGTTTTCTTATCTCGAACAAAATAAGTGGTTGACTAAATTATTGGGACATGATTTTGTTATTGAATATAAGAAATGTAAAGAAAATGTGGTTGCGAATGCATTATCTAGAAAATACAAATATGAAGTAGTTATTAATGCTATTTTAGGGCCAAATTCATAATGGGTGTCTCAGTTACAAGAATAATGGTTGTCCAACAGTGAAACAACTCAAATAATTAAATATCTATCTATGAGTTCCTCTAAGTACCCTTTGTTCGCATATGATGGTCAAATATTAAGTAAGAAGAATCGTATTTACATCCCTCATAAATCACCAATCAAAGTACAGATTCTAGATGAGTCACATGCTTCTCCTTCTACAGGACATTCAGGGTTTTTGAAAACTTACATGTGGGTTAAACAATCCTTTTATTGGAAAGTATTAAAGATAGAGGTTAAGCAATGGGTAGCTGAATGTGAAGTGTGCCAATGCAATAAGGGGAAACAGTCAAATCACTAGGATTACTTCAACCGTTACTTATTTGGGATCACTAGTGGGAACATATTTCCATGGATTTTATTGAAGGTATTCCTAAGTCAGAAGGAAAAATAGTAATTTTCATGGTTGTTGATCGCCTTTCCAAATATGCTCATTTTCAGGCTTTACGATATCCATTTTCAGCAAGCAAAGTGGCCAAGGTATTTATGGATTCAATTTTTAAATTACATGGAATACCCAAAAATATTGTAAGTGATCATGATCCCATATTTACCAGTAATTTTTGGAGAAAATTATTCCAACTTAGTGGTACCAAATTAAATATGTCTTTTGCATACAATCCACAAACAAATGGTCAAACAGAAGTAGTTAACAAACATTTGGGGACCTACCTAAGATGTTTTGTTCAGGATAAAAAATATCAATGGAGTCAATGGTTGTCATTGGTGGAATGGTGGTACAATACTTCTTATCATTCTTACACTAAGATGTCTCCTTTTGAAGCATTACATGGAACAAAGCCACCAAAAATTGTCGATTATGTACCTAGATCTTCCAAAGTAGCTCAAGTCGATGATTAGTTATAGAAGCGACAAGAAATGCTCACTATATTGAAATATAATTTGATCCAAGCACAGAATCATATGAAGCAGCAATAGGAAAAGTAGCGTTTAGAATGAACATTCAATATTGGAGATATGGTATTCCTACATCTTCAACCCTATAAAAAACTATCATTGAAGCTCAAATCCAATCATAAGTTGTCACCACGATTCTATGGTCCTTATAAAATTATTTGTCACATTGGTGAGGTAGCATATCAACTAGAATTACCCCAATCCTCTCGCATACACCCAATATTTCATGTCTCTTGTCTCAATCATAATTACCAGTATTGGATGAAGAAGGGCGTATCCATATACAACTAGAGGAAGTACTACAAACCAGATCACGCAGACTCAGATATCACCACATCCAAGAATTTCTCATCATGTGGCAGGATTTACCTGAAGAAGATGCAACCTGGGAACCTGACATTATTTTCCAATCATTTCCAGCTTTGAGGATAAAGCTTTTCGAGGAGGGGAGTCATGCTACAACCCTAACATAGCCGACTATGTTAGGTTCCAATTGAATTAATTATTTACTATTTAGACTAGGATTGATTTATTTTTAAATCAATCAATCATATTTCATTTTTCATTCTTTCATCTGCGCATATCGCATAAGGCCTTTACGACGAGGGAGTGCCCACCTTAAGTGGCTAAACATTTATTCTAAACTCCATTTGATTATCTGTGCAATTGCATCATTGTTTGGTTATTTGTCGGGTTAATTGATTAACAAAATAATTATAGTTGAAATTGAGAGAACTCGTAGGAGTTTCTCTACAATTTTTCTTTTGACATCAATGACAGCCAATGTCATCAACCTATCACATCAATCCTTTTTACATCAATGGCAACACAATATACTCAAAATTTCCAACAAAATTTTAATGCTAGCTATTCTTCACTAGATTTACAATATCCTTCTATAATATCTTTCCTCTTTCTTCACCTTGTGTAGATATTACTAAAGTGGCTCTAAACCACTATTATAAAATGGGCCCAAAGATATCACAGGTTTGTAATTTCAATATCACAATATCATACATAATATCTCATTCAATAACAATATTCCAAAAATTTGTACTGATCATAAATCATTCTTCATGCATCTTCTTCATTACAATGCATAGAGTTTTGTCATCAATATATAACCTTACATTAGACTCTTTAATACATATATAGTTTTATCTCCTCAAACTCACGAGAGATGCAACCTTTCATATACCTCTCTTACATAATGATAATATCTCATGATTACATAACTTCCTACCTCTAATCTTGATACATCATACATGAATCTTCACTTACACACATAACACCTTTCACTCATAACTCACACTTATACACATGACTCCTTACATAACTTTTCACTTCCATCCATGATGCCTTTCACTCATAACTCACACTTGATATAACATGACACATAAACACACTCCATTGTAGAAAGGATCAATGCTATGTGCCCAATCTCAACCACATGAAGCAAGAAAAAAAGCGGAAAATATTTTTGATAATGGAGAGAATAAAATATCACATCTCTCCCTTTGTGTTAAGGAATTATATATTTAGAAAAATTAGATTAAGGTTAGGGTTCCCAAATCCATATTACATGCAATTCAAATGAATAGGAAATGATATTACATATTAAAATAACCTATTCTATTGAGGTTTTATTAAATATTCATAACAATTAATTTGGAACCTAAATAATAAACATGAACTTGTAGCATTAGCATGTCTTCAATCCCCCCTTAATGGTAGGTCACTTTATTTTAGTAGATGAATGGCTCAGGTGGCTCTTTGTGTAGCCAATTAGCTACTTATCCATGAAATGTAGCTCCAATATGTTGGATCTCCATATATTGTTTGGTCATCCCCCATACGATTTTGGGTTTTCATAGGTTTTAATTTTCCAAAACTAGTACAACCCTTATCCTTTCATGCCCACAAGGGGTATTCACGAATGGGATAGAGCAGAGATCGATCAATACTTTCTACTCATGTCAAGGTGGTTTTATCAATAAGCATTAGCCTTGCTAGTCCTCTTGCATCTCCTTTGTCAAAGCGAGATGGAGGCTCTCAAGCCTATGTATCATTTGAATTGTTCAAACTTCACCCTTCAGAGTGGCTTGATGAATATGTCAACAATATGATCTATTGTTGGATAATAGTGCATTTGTATTGTGCCATATTGAACAAGTTCTTAGATCTTGCTGACTTTTATACTGATATGTTTGGTTTTGTCATGAAATTTATGATTCTTTGCCATGTGGATTGTTGATTGATTATCCACATACAGTCTTCCAAGAAATTTTTGAGTGATATAGAGAGTGTGTAACAACTTCTCAACCATACTACTTCTTTACTTGTCTAAGCTGCAACAATATATTTAGCTTCTGTTGAAGAATCTACTATAGTATTTTGTCACTTTGATATCCATGAAATTGGTGTTGAGCCAAGAAGCATCAAGTACCCAGATGTAGATCTCCTACTATCTTTATCTCCTACAAATTCTGAGTCTGTGTATACTATGAGTTTTAAATCAGGATTCTTTTCATATTACAAGCCATAATTATGGGTTATCTTTAGGTACCTCAACACTCTTGTTATCGCTTTCTAGTGACTCTCCTTTGGATTGGTCATGTACCTTGCTAGAATTCCCACTGCATAAGTGATATCAAGTCTCATGTTACTAACATATATGATACTACCAACCAACCTTCTATAGATTGTTGCATCTGCCTCTAGTGCATCATCATCCATGGTGAGTTTTAGATTTAATTACATTGGTGTTGTCACAAGGTGTGCATATTTGATTTGAAACTTCTCCAAAATATTATTGATGTATTTCTCTTGGGTCAACAATATTTTTCTATTTTATTGAGTTAGTTCTATACCCAAATATAATTTCATCAATCTTAGATCAGATATATCAAAAGTTTTTGTGAGGTGTTTTTTTACTGTGTTGATGATGTGTTCATTGTTCCCTGTTAGAAGCATGTCATACACAAAGACTATGAGGTATGTGACTTTGTCTTTGTTGTGCTTGATGAACAATGTTGCATCAATGTCTTGGTAATCACACACTTTAAATTCAAGTTGCTTCATCCGATCTAATAGCTTGTTGAACCAAGCACGAGGGGCTTGCTTCAATCCATATAAAGACTTTTTGAGTTTACATACCTTGTGCTCCTATCCTACAATATCAAAACCTTCTAGTTGTGCCATGTATATTTCTTCTTCCAATTTGTCATTCAAGAAAGCAGTCTTTACATCTAATTGATGAATCTTTCAATCTTGTTGTGTAGCCAAGGCTACAAGAGTCCTAATTATGGGTCATTTTGTGGTAGGTGCAAATACATCAGTATATTCAATGTCTTGATTTTGCATGAAGCCTTTAGCCACTAATATTACCTTTTGTTTTTCAAGGGTACCATCAAATTTATACTTGTTTTTGTACACCCATTTGTTTTGAACTACCTTTCTTCCAAGTGGTAGATCGACTAACTCCCAAGTACCATTTTTTATCAGATATTTATACTCCTGGTTCATTGCATGTCTCCAAGCTATGTGTTTGACAACTTCTTGGTATGTGAGAGGTTCATTATTTAGAGTGAGGTGTAGTTTTATAGTTTCTAGTTCAATAAGTAACAATTCATGCACTATTGCTTTGAGGGCATCTCTTGTGCCTATTTTACCCATTTCATATGGTTTGATGTCTTTTAAGAGTTGGTAAGATTCATGAATTTTTACAGTGGGGAGTAGTGTGGATATCTCACCTACCTCAAATTTTCATCATGATCCTAGAATGGATTATTAGGTACGGAGGATGTTGACAAATATGGATGTGAAACAATAATTTTACTATGATCAGTATTAATGTGTGAAGGGATAGAAGGTGCAAAATATATAGATATCTTCCCAATATTATAGTTTGGTTCCTGTAGACTTGTGGGTTGATTTAAAAATTTCAAAATTTTGAGTAACTTTTCAATTTCTCCCCCTTAAATATTGGAATCTAAACATCATATATGTTAGCATATTTTGATCTAATCTAAATATTGTGTCTCATGGTATCCAATGTAACCAGTTTTTCTTTAGTTTTGACACACACACCGTCACGTATCATAATTATTTTTTGTTGTGTAGGAATAAATACCTTGTATCCCTTCTAATCCATATGGTATCCAACAAAGATGCCTTTAATAGCTTGAGCTTCAAGTTTATTTTGGTACTTTGGAAGAAGGTATAACATATGGATCCAAATATTCTAAATTGGCTAACGGTGAGGGGTATCTAGTCCATTTTTTATGTGGTGATGTATCGGGTTTTGAGGGACTCACTCTATTGAGTACATGCATAGAAATCTAGGTGACTTTGGTCCAAAGATATGGAAGCACATTTTTGTAGATAAAAAAGGCATGAGCCATATTCATAATTATCATATTCATGTTCTTGGAAACACTATTTTATTGGTGTGTACCTGGTATTATCAATTTATGTTTGATCCCATATGAGGACAAGTATCATGTGAATTCATTGTAGGTGTACTCATCGCCATTGTCATTCCTAAAGGTACCAATTATCATTTTGCATGAGCCTTGAATGCTTTGAAGTATTTAGACTTCTCCAAAAATCCAATCCATAGCTTCTTTGAGAATTCATCGATGAAGGTGATGTAATACATTTTGTTTTTAAATGAGGGAATAGGCACTGGTCCACAAATATTTGAGTAAATTAGCTCTCATTTTTATGTGGAATTTCATAGACTCTTTAGAAAAGGTTGTCGAGAGGATTTGGTAATGATGCATGCTTCACATTTGATGGTTTGGAAGAGAAGTGGGGTAGTCCCCTGATGGTGGACTCCATTTATCTTAATCGATCAAGTTTGACATGACCCATGTAATCATACCATAATGCATCAAAAGAAATTTTCTTGGGAGATGGAGTGGCATTAAGTTCCATGTTAGCTTTAGCAATGTGAACTTTAGAAGTAGGATGCCCAAAAAGTTTGATGAGTTTTCCATATAAGGAATCGTTTATGACCATGATTTTGGAGGGTGGATAATGACTCGAAGAGTTTTATCTTTGATAGTGACAATCATATCAAATCCATGGTAGATGATTGTGGATAGTGATAACCAATTTTGCTTCAAATTAGAGATATAGAGAACATAAAATAGCTATAAATACAATAATCTAAGAAGTTTTAATCAAACAGATCCAGCTCCTTCAACTGGTTGAGAGGATTTGTCGGCCATGTGAACTACACCAAGTACTTTTGAGTTTTATTATTCAAATAATTCCTTGTTGGAAGTCATGTGTTGGATGGCTCTAGTATCCATGATCCATTAACTACTAGTGGAGGCTACGTTGTGGGTAACTTCAATGGGTTGCAATATGGGATGAGAAATGTCATAACCAACATATCATAAATGTTCCTCAATGAATATTTTGGAATGATCAATAGATGGTGATATAGGTTCCCATGTGCTGATGATCTGGTTATGCACAAATTGAGCACTTTAGAAGATGTATGAATTAGAGTAATATTCATTTACATTATGTGCATTGTGCTTTTAAAATTGCTTTATCTTGTGTGTGGCAATTCAATAATCAGTGTTATATTGCCATTTTTTATTACAATGTTTGCACACAATATTTGAGTTGTTATTTCCTTGAGAGGTACTAGGTTATTTTATTTATCCTTGATTATTTTGTCCTTGACTAGTTTAATGTTGTGAGTGTTCATATTAACCATTGTTAGAACCTTGTCCTTGTCCTTTGCCTTTGCCTTGACCATGGACTCGACCACAACTTTTATTACTTTGACTGTTTGAAAATTTTACATCTTCATCCACCTAGAAGAATAAGTCACTAAGGTCAGAACTAGTGAAGTTTGTGTCAAAGGTTTTGTCAAGTTCAAAAAACTTTTCGACTAAGGCTTCAAAGTTGAGAGTTTTTAAGGTTCCACTAGCTAATAACCTAGAAAGTAATTTCTTGTAGTCTGGAATGTGAAGACATGACTGAATGAGGAAATCTGTGTGCTACATTTATTTTTGAAGTCTTTATCAATGACCTATTTAATAGGGTGATGGTGTAACTAGAGTATCATTTTTGCATCTTTATTTGATTTATCTTGAGGACAAGATGAACAAATTCTAGGTTAGATTTGGTGTCAAATTTTTTCTTAAATACTTTAAGAACTGACCATGTTGTGTCATTCTTGTGTTCATCAATCAAATTATTAATGTGATATTCTAGGACAAGTAAGATACCGACACAAATTTGATCATCATCTATCTACCATTTTTCTAGGGCAATAGCATCTATGGGTGGTGTGGTATTTGCATCCAAATGGTTGCACCATAGGTTCTCAAATTTTGTAGTTGTTTTAAGGCCTATGAACCATTGATCCCAATTATCCTTATCTTTGAGGGTACATCCAACATTTTGTTTGAATTTGGAAGTCATTATGACCTGTGACACTACAAAGACCTAAAAGAGGTGTGTCAAGGTGTGAACAAGGAAAAAATAACTAAGTGAGGTAAAATATGCTAGTAAATAATAAGCCAAGTGATGACAATGAATGAATGTGATCCACTAGACCTTGCTCACCATCCAAGTGGAATCTCTTTTATAAATGATGATTTTGTACAAGTAGCTAGGATTCTTGATGCAATAGGATGATGATGTGGCTAAATATGAAGTACTAAAAAATGGTGTATAGCCCAAGCTAAAATACTACAAATGAATGTAAAAGCTAATATATCCAATAGATGATTGTGTAGGCAAATATCTCCAACACTAGATTACACAATTGAATATCAAAGTGTGGGATGTACAAAACTAGTAATCTCAATATTATTACTACAAGTAGGTGAGGTGCTAAAATTTGGATAGGTATAATGATCTTGTATTAAATTAAGGCCTTCACCTAGATGCCCACATATAGATGCTCAGTTATGAAATCCAATCCGTGATGGAGCCCAAGTCCTATCAGTCCTCACCTAGTTTACTATGGTCAACGATATACTCTTTGAAGAGAATTATGTGCTCTATTCCACAACTATGACAAATATTGGACCAGACTAATTCTAATATTGACTAAGAGATTTTATTTTTATGAGAATAGACGAAAGGATGATTCCTTTCCAAAGGTTCATGGGTATGGCTAACCCCCTTCACTATGTATTCTCATTAAGTCTATTCTAGATTTGACTCATAGGGCCTTCAATATAAATTTTCCACCACCAAGGAAGTGACACCCTATCACGAGGTTAGGCTATGAAATAAGTCATCGAATGTGTTCCCTTTAGGGATGATACAAATATGTGAATCAATTTGTAATGAAATAAAACAAATGAAAACTAAAAATATACTTGGAGTGCAGATGGAGTGCTACTACAATGATAATGTGGTAATATGTATGTTAGGTGTGATCCATTAGACCTTGTTCGCCATCCAAGTGGAAACACTTTTACAAATGATGGTTATAAGTTAGCCAAAAGCAATGTGTAAAATTCTATAAGCCACTTATACAAGTACAATGGAGGCTAGAAGCCTATTGTGTTGTCTAAAAAAAATATGATCAATTTACATAGAGATTGATTTGACTATATGGCTATGTAAAACAAAGACGATCATTTTACATAGAGGCCATCAAACTCTGTCAAATCTAGATTTTGGATATTGTATGGCTATGTAAAAAGAATGATCACAATTAGTTTACATAGAGGTCGTCAAGCTCGATCAGATCTAGATTTTAAATATTGTATGATTGTGTAAAAAATAACACTGTCATTTTATAGAGAGGTCGTTAAACTCATTTAGATCTATATTTTGAATACTATATGGCTATGTAAAAAATTAACATTTTCAGTTTACATGAAGATCGTCAAACTCGATCAAATATAGATTTTGGATGCCTATAAACAAAGATACAAGCTAATATATGCAATAAAAAAATCTATGGAGGTTTTATGAAACCTCATGCAACATCCTAATGCTCTCCTTCAACTCAACACATAAATTCATGGAGGAGGAGAGGAGGGGAATGCAATGCTTCTCTAATATTGGTTGTGGGAGGGGTAAGCATCCAAGCTCTAATACCACTTGTAGCAAGGATCAATATTATGTGCTCAAGCTCAACCACATGAACCAAGAAAAAAGGACGAGAAGATTTTTGACAATGGAGAGAATGAAATATCACATCTCTTCCTTTGTGTTATGGAATTATATTTTGAGAAAAATGATATTAGTGTTAGGGTTCCCAAATCCATATTACGTGAAATTCAAATGAACATGAAATGACATTACACATTAAAATAACCTATTCTAATGAGGTCTTATTAAAGCCTCAAAATAATTAATTTAGAAAATAAATAATAAACATGACCTTGTAGCATTAACATGTCTTCATTATAATAAACACACTCCCTAATCTAACTATTTACAATGGTACTCAAGGTACCAACTAATGTTATACTACCAAAATATTAACTGGTTTAAAGGTATTGATTGGTTTGGAGGAGCAATTCACTCAATAGAGGTAGCTATTTTACTCACTAAATATGAGGAAATCACTCATAAAATGCAAGTAGATTGCTTGAGAAAACTGAGCAAATCACTCAAATAGTTATAGAAGTAAAAATCAACATGGATCATAAGGAAAATCTTCTAGAAAGTGAAATTTTAGCATATAGTGGCACACCAACTAATTTTCAAAGCTTTCTAAGCCTACTGGAGGTATCATTACAGGCATGTAAGATTTTGAAGTATAACATTTTGCTAAAGTTTATCAAAAATTATTTACTTTTACTAGGAGTATTTTTTCGCCCTAGGTAAATCAAAGGTAAATGTTTTCTATAAATAGGGGCCTATGGCCCTTATTTCATTCATATTTTAACCACAATAATTTTGTTAGGATATGATTTATTTCATTATTTATTATTATTAGATCATGTTGGATGGGTTATTATTATTTTAATATTTATTGCATGTAACAATTTTCTAAATTAGGAGTATTTATCTTCTAGTTTGTAATCCTAAAGCATGTATTAAACATACTTATCCCTCATCAATAGAATTGATTCACTTTTCTATCATTCATGCTAGAGAAGGGTAATCCATGTATGCTCTAAACATGTGGTGTTATGATAATTTAGTTTGGATTCCTTGATCTAAATCACCATTGAGTGTGTGAGATCTAAGCAGAAGGAGCAATTATCGCCAGTCGACAATAAACCTTCCACTTGTTTGATTTATGTAGGTATGGATTCTATTTTGAGATGTAACTCAGTTTGAAATAAACAAAGTCAAATATAGATTGAAACCAAGTTTATACAAAAAGAGGAGGTGAACCTATGTTCTAGGAGCATAAAGATTCTCATATTTTTGAGGTGACAGGTTGAAAACCACTCAAACCATCAATACCCCCCTCTCTTATTATCAACAATAGAAGTCAATGGCTACCTTAATCGTCAATTGCAATAGTTTACCCCTAATACCACTATTCATGTTGATCAAATATCCCTCAATGATGTCTTCACAAGCACTATCACTAGCTTACTCCCTCAGGTAGCATGATTGACCAAAGACATCAAAGAGAATGTTAGTAGCCAAGACTACCTCCATTAAAAACTAGGCCAAAAATATCTACACTAGTCTCCCTAGGTTTGACCCTACAACTTGCATAGATGTAAATAAATCTAGACATTTTCATGTTATGAAGGAAGATATTATTCTTAGTTCCATCTAGGTTGATATTTGTCACACCAACATCCCTTTGATGGCTAATCAAGAAGTACAAGGTGATGTGCTTAATTCTTCTCGCTACATCATTGGATATGATTACCTAGCACCTAGCTCCACACTTTTATTCGAAAGTGAGTGGTAACCCCCATAAATCAATAAAGACCTGCATCTCCAATATTCAACTCCTTCCATATAAGACGCAATGCAATGAATTAGATCACGTATAGAGGAAAAACAATTTGATATAATGGATTTGAGTTGGATTTATAGGCAACAACATCAAGATCAATACCCATTTGATGGACCCCACTTTGAACTATCTTGTTCAACATATCTCCTCAACCCCATGAAAGCCTCTCCTTAATGAGCCTTACATCTAGTCCATTATCTTGGACTTGTGACTAGTGAAACTCTCTTCAAAAACTATGCTAGAACCATGTCGTTCAACCACCCATCCAGGTGTAGTAGGCATGTCATATTAGGAGCATACTAGTCAATACCCTTTATAATAATCAATATTTCCCTTCAAAGCCAAAATCACTAGTTAGCATCTATGAAATAAGTACTTTGCAACCTACAAACATCCCGGTTTGAATCCCACTAAATAAATATTTTATTTTCTCCATAATTTTTTTTTTATTTGGATACCTGTTTTTTTTCAACCAAAATGCAAAGGAAAATAAAAACTTTTTTCCATTTCTAAAATTCTATAGTTTATAAATCAGTAAATATTTTTTAATAATTTTATTCATTTTAAAGATTAGGGGGCAATTAGAGACTTATCACCAACTGTTAAAAGAAAAATATTAACTTTATTTTTATTTTAAGTAAGTTGGGTATGATCTTTAAAAAAAATTATGTGGAGTTGAAAGACTAAAGTCAAAACCATTAATGCACTAGTCAAAAAAATTATGTTGAGTTGAGAGAGTAAAGTCAAAACCATTAATGCACTTACTCTCATAGTCAATACCAAAAATAACCAGGTAGGACTAAACTCCGATTGTCGAAAACCATTAATGCACTTTCTCTCATGGTCAATACTAAAAATAACGAGGTATGACTAAACTCCGATTGACGACAACAAAGTTCAATGAGATCTTTCAAATTTGTTTTATTTAATAGGTTAATCCCATATTTTTCGTCATCCTAAATGAGTAGGGCAAGTTTTTCTTCTCATTTCAAGGAATAAACTGCCTTTATATGATTTGGAAAGTTTTTATATAGGTTGTTAAAATTTTAAATAAAGCTTGAAATTTTATTAAATAGATTTTGATTGATTTAAAAAAATATTTTACAAGATAACAACCTTCTAAAATTAAAATTAAAGAAATACAAAACACAGGGTAAAAATAAATGCACATAACAGTAGGCTTCTAAAATTAATATTAATTTATTTAATAAATAAACAAATTTTAAACATAAGAAATACAAAAACACAATGTTAAAAATAAATGCAGATGACAGCCGCTTCTAAAATTAATATTAAATAAATAAAAAATAAAAAATTTAAACTTACAGAAATAAAAAAGATTAGATTTTAAAAATACAAAGTATATGCTAAAAATAAATGCACATGACAGCCACCTTCTAAAATTAACATTAAATAGATTAGTTGACCGTACAAAATGTTGGTGATTTTGATTTCAAAAATAATTTGTAAAGGCTTAAAAATGTTTATAAATATGTTTTGATGAAAAATCAAGTTTTGGATTGTTATTTCAAATCCGCATCATTCGTGTAAAAAATAAATATTTTTTAATTTAAAATTGGTTAAAAATTATTTGTATGAGTGTAATCAATTTCCCATAATAAATATATATAAAACATATTACTCAATTTTTTAATTAAAAACTATTTTTAAAATTAATTAAATACTACTTTATTTTTTACATTAAAAAAACAAACCTTTCATTTAAAACCTATTTCACACGGTACATTTTATCACTAATATCACCTACAACAAGGAATATTATTTATATTACCTACAATAAATAAACCTTACTTATGTTAAAAACTACTTTTTAAAATTAACTAAAATTTATTTTATTTTTTAAAATTTATTTTTTAAATTAATTAAAAATATATATTACCCTTTCTACATACAAGGAATGAACCATCCTCTTTTATTTAAAAACTACTTCACACTTTACCCTTATCACTTGCAAAAGTGAATTTATAAATATTAAAAATTTAAAAATTTTAATTATAATTATTTAAATTAATTTGTTTTTTTATAATTTAGTTCAAAAAAAATTGTTTAAAAAATTTTGAGAAACTACGACCAGTGGATGGGTTTTATACTATCAAAATTACCTGAGAGTGGTGCTTGACCTTAAATACAGTATTATCAACTAAATTTTGGATACCCAATATGCATTTATACATTTAATAGGGTGGAAAAAAAAACCTTCCTTGAAAAATTATCCTACCCTCTCCTACTTACCTACAACACTTAAATATTTCAATTAATTTATTAAATAATAATTTTTAAATTATAATTTAAATAATTATAAATAACCAATTGAAACTAACACCAACAAACAATCAATTGAAACTAACACCTACCTAAAAACATGCACAGAAAAGTACCATTTACTACAATAATAAACTACTATAATTATAACAGTGTTTTGCATTATACCAGCGGTTAAGCAATGCTTGGCATTTTCATTGAATAACTATTAATGGAAATCCGATGAAAAAAGTTCTATTAATGGAACAATTTTTGTAGGAAGATAGATAGACAGGCAAGAAATGTAATTATTCTGTTGACTCCATGGTAATAATATATGCACTCAATCATGAAATTTCTCACAGTCCTATTACCCACAAACTTCCACAGAAAACATCAAATTCACCGTCTGATATATGCTTTACAAAGTATTTCGTGCATTCAAACACAAAAAAAAAAAAAAAAAAAACTACTGTTCTAAATGATTTTTCAACGGAATCACGTTGTGCCGGCATGTAAGCATTATATCCGAGATTAGCCGGAATCGGGGCTTCGACCGGTTTTCAAACTCGTCCGTCCACTCATCGATTTCACGAAGTTGTTTCCTTCCCACATTACAGATGGACTCTTCTTCTTCTTCTTCTTTCGTATCTGAATGGAATGAATTTTGTGACTGGGATTCGAATCCATAACCTGTGGACTGAGAACTTTGAAAACCTGAGCTATTACTTAGCTCCACCAGCTGTTGAGCAGCCTGGATATCCATTTCAGTAATTCTGACGCGTTTCACCTTGCGCACTTCATCATTACATTCACCAGGTGTTACATGAGAAGTAGAATTTTCATCACAGTCAGGCAAGGGACCTTCTGATCTGAGAAATCATGGAACTCAAAAATATCAACCCAACCTTGAAAGGCTAATTAATCAAAGCATAAACTCAAAGAAACCTAATACCTTACCCTGAAATGAGATCTGTATTGAGTGAATTATCACAACCAAGATGAACCAAGTCAAAATGTTGAATCTCCAGAACCAGGTGGAAGGGTTGCCCACTTATTTCCATAGAGTATTTGCTTTGCAGAACAGATGAGATGGGGATTTTTGGTCAAATTTTAGGCCAAGTTTGGATCCATATAGTAAGACTATCATAACACGTATTCAAAGAGGGGAACGCGGAAGGCCAGGACGTAGGCGTGATTAACGCTACATCATCCAACAAGTGTATAAGCAAATCATAGCTGTGATCAAAGTAAGGTTATGAAAGGCAGGCGGCGTTGAAATTTTGTTAGGCGTAACATGCGTTCAGCTCATCGTTTCAGGCCCAAAACATCGCTATTTGTGGAAGCCAGTTTTATGGTTCACTTTTTCACAAAATCGAAGGGGTAGTTTCTGAATAAGACATTTGGAAAAAATTCGTGTAATAAGAAAACAACAGCTTCTACCATGGAAAAAAAGAGAGGAAGAAGCTCTATAAAATTGTGCCGTTCACACTCTGTCCTTCACCATGAAAGCTAGATAAAATCTAGATTGATTAGTAGCGGAATGTTTGTGGCTGAATGTTAGTCCGTAAATTGTTCATCATGTTTGTCGCTGAATCGCTGAATGTTTGTCTTATCCGTCTTTGACAAACTGTCGGGTTTCCTTAATCTTTATCTAAATATTTATCTAATAATACACGCTACTAAACATAGTGTTATTGACGATGAATAATATGTCATGACCTGTATCTTCGAAACATTACACCAATACTAAGCAACACGAAATTTTAATGAACGTACGACAATCTAACAGGTAATTTATTTTTAAATAATTATTTTCTATGGACTATGCTTCCCTAAAAATGGAATGTCTAATCTTTTTGAGTGTGCAAACGTCACTTAGTATTATTGATGATGTGACCCAGGTTCAATCTTAATAGTGAAGTGAATGTGTATAAGAAGTATTATTAAAAAAAAAAAATGGAATGTGTATAAACTAAATGAAAATATTTTATGTCAATTTTAGTTTTCAATTAATCAAGTGCATAAAAAATGTAATTTATAAAAACGTAATAAAAAATTATTTATTTAATTAATTATTAATAATATATTTTGGGTACTATTAACTAGTTATAACACTAATTACTAATAATAATATGGTTAATTATAATAATTAGGTCATAAAGGTCTTAACATGCTCTCTCCTTTTAAAAGCTTTATTCTCAGTTTAAAATGCAAAAATTATTATTGAAGCTAGTAGAGTGGTTTCCATATTGTATCTTTCAACTATAAACCTTGTTAGTGCACCAATAACTTTGTGAGAGTGTAGTTGCAAAGTTAGTAGGACCAACAATCTAAAATTATTGTTTATTTGAGAAGAATCAATCCTTCACTGTCAAGCTCATGCAAGGTTGTTTGTAACTAAATATGTTGGATGAGGATCTTCTTCAAATAGGAGAGATGCAAAAATGGTTGGATCTTGGAGGTGGATGAAAGGTCCAACGTATAAGCCACTAATTCGATGCATTGCAAAATGCAATAGGGTCCATAGAATTTGGGAGATAATTTGTGGAGGCCTTTTATCTTCAAGGATGTTTTTTAATAGGGCTACAATCATAAAAATACTATATCACCTTCAACGATGGACCACTCAAAGTGGTGCTTACCAACTTGTTGCTTCATTTGATTCTAGGTCATTCTTAGGTTGTCCTTGAGAAGTCGAATAATGCTCTCAGTGGATAGAGAAGAATCCATAACTTATACCTTAGAGCTACTTGGAATGTAGGAAAGGAGTGAGGGCAGTGATTGCTCATACACTACTTCATAAGATGTCATCTTCATCACCATATGATATGTGGTGTTGTAACAACATTCTACCAGGGGAAACCATTTGGCCTAGTGACTCTGTTTCTTAGAGGAAAAATCAATGCAAGTAGGTCTTTAGGCACTTATTGAAAATTTTTGTTTGGCCATATGTTTGCAGATGATATACCGAGCTCATGTTAAGGTGTGTTTCCTAGGGCTTAAAGAGTTCCTTCCAAAAGGTGCTAGTGAATGTCAGATACCGATCACATAATATAGAAGTCAACATTCCATGGAGGTGAAAGATTTGATCAAGGAAGGTTTGAGTTACAGCTGAAGCTTGATATGGGTGAAAATATGGATAAAAGTGGGTATACTTAGAGAGGTGATCCACCACCACAAAAATGGCTAATTCTCCTCCAAACTTGGGCAACCATTTAACAAAATCCATGGATATCAATCCAAAATATTGTTGGAATTGGTAGGGGTTGCAATACCCCTAGGGTTTTGACTATTCTCCCTTATGATGATAATAGGTTTTACATTCTTCAATAAAGCATTTTATATCTTTTTCATCCTTGTCCAAAAGAAATTCTGACAAACTCTTTAATAGTTATTGAGAAATTTAGAATGACTAGCGGATGGAAAAGTATGAAGTTCCTATAAGAGTCAAGCATAGATAGCAAAATTAGAAATTAACATAGTATACCCTTTGTTAAAAAAATTATTTCCATCACAAGAGTAATAAGGTTTTTTTCTTAGATCAAAAGTGATTTGTTAAATTTGTTTAACTGTAAGATCTAGATGTCATTCCTTTTGAATCTCCTAGATCCAATTTGGTATTAGAAAGGATAAAACACACAATGATGGCAAAGCTTCAAATTTGTGAGAGAGAGCATTTGTGACAACATTAACCTTACCCTTATTATATACAATCTCATAATCATAGCCTAATAGTTTGGAGACCCAAATTTGTTGTTTTTAAGAGGGCACATATTACTCCAAGAAGTATTTAAGGTTATGATGATTGGTTTTAATATGAAAGTGTTGACCCAGAAGATAAGGTTATCATTTAGTCATTGCTTGAAGTATGCCAAGCATTTCTTTCTCATTAGTTGATCTGGATAGGTTCTTTTGTGTTAGGGATTTGTTTGTAAAGGTCAAAGGTCATTCTTGTTGCATCAATACTACTCTGATGTGATTACAAAGACATTGCTCTTAATGATAAAGGATTTAAAGAAATATAGCATAGATAAGATGGGTGTTGTACACATAGCTTGCAAAAGAGCACAAAATTTATTGTAGTTGCATTGGTCCATACAAATGTATTCATTTTGATCAAGGTGGTTAGAGGTGTCATAAACTTGTCGTAGTCCTTCACAAACTTACGATAATACCATGTGGGCCCTAAAAATCCATGAAGACTCTTAAGAGTTTTTAGATTTGGCCATGTATTCATTTTCAATCTTCTTATGGTTAACCTTTACTCCTTTAGACAATACTCTATGTCCAATATATTCAATCTCTAGTTTCCCAAAGGAGAACTTGGAATGTTTCACAAACAATTGGTTGTTAGCTAGAATTTGGAGTGTTTGATCCAAGTGAACTAAGTGTCCATCCCATGTTTTGCTATAGACTAGGATATCATCAAAGAAAATAAAAATAAGTTTTTTATAAATGGATAAAATATCTCATTCATCAAGCTTTAGAATGTGGATGGGGTATTTGTATGGCAAAAGGGTATGACAAGAAATTCATAGTGATCTTAATGGGTGTGAAAAGTATTATTTGGGATATCTTCCTCTCAAAGGTGAATCTAGTATTACCGTGATCATAGGTCCAACTTTGAAAATAAAAATACCCCATGCAATTCATTAAGAAGTTCATCAATCACTAGAATTGAAAACTTATCTTTAATTATGATCTTATTTAACTCCCCAAAATCTGCACATAGGCGCCATGAACCATATTTCTTTATAACTAAGAGGAATGGTGAAGAGTAGGGACTAATGCTTAGTTGAATAATCCTACTTGGAGTAATTGTTGTAGCATATTTTCAATATTTTTCTTTTGCATATAATGATAGTGATAAGTACAAGGGAAAAATATTAATGGGAAGACCTTTTGGGAACAACTAAATGGTATGGTCCCATGAATGGGGAGGAATCTCATGTAACTTATTGAAAAATATGGTATAACATTCTAAGAGCTCAATAAATTCAATATATTGGCTTGAGTCAATAGACTTTGTAAGCTTCATGGTACAAAGTTGAGCCACAATGCCATGAGAACCCTTTTTTAAAAGCTTCTCCATGTGGTGGGAGCTTATGATGCTTGATGACCCTGCTTGAAGGCCTTGAAGAGTATATTGATGGCCATTATATGTATATTGCATCCACATTTGACAAAGTTCCATAAGAGAGGTCCTAAGGTGGGTAACCATTGGGCATTTACCACATCGTAGCCACCTAAGGGTAGAACAACATATCTGACTGCAAGTTGTAAGCTTGGATTCACATAGCAATCTATATTTTTAACAACTAGAGGGTATAATAAGTTATGAGTGCCACCACTATGTATGAGAATAGTGAGGGGATTCTTCTTAAACCTCAAACTTTCATTGTTTGAAATGTAGTAATACTTGCTAAGGCATGCATGATTTTTTTTAGTGCTGGATCCTCTTGGATGTCCTACTCTTCCTATATCCTTTGGTTTTAGTCTTCAAGTGGATCAAAATTTTCAAAATATGGAGTTGACTTCACATCTATGAGATATAATTTTTGTTCTACACATTTATGCCTAGGGGAGTACTTTTCATCACAATTATACTTGTCATGATGAGCCTTCATCATGGCCAAATTCAAGTGCTTGATAGGTGTGATGTGTGTGTTCTAATTGGGTGCATAAACAAGTGGTGATGGTTTGTAGATATGTCATTGAGTAGCAAATTTATCATCAGCCATTTTAGCCAAGCCAATAGCAAACATCATATCTTGAGGACTAAACATGTTTACTTCTACCCTAATGTCCTCCTTAAATTCACTAATAAAACAACTATGAAAGATATAATATAGGTCTTCTATTCTATTTACCAATTTTTAAATTGAGTTTGATAGTCATGGATTGGCCCAATTTATTAATGTTTGATTAATGTGCTAATGACATATTCATATGCATTGGCCCCAAAATGAACAAGTAGATTCTTGTACAATTCCTCCCAATTAGGTGTGCCAAAGGTCTTCTCAAACCATTGATACCATTTAATGGATTCATACTCCAAATTAAAGGAAGAAATGGATACCTTTTTCCAGACTAAGATGTGATTTAAGGATAAGTATTGTTTGGCCCTATAAATCCAAATAGTGGGATCATCTCCATAAAATAAAAGGAAGTCCAACTTAGTTGGTCATTTATGGTGGTTTAAATACAGATATGCCAAGCCCTAAAGTGTTTCCCTATATTCCTTTTGTGTAGGTTTTAAACCTTGTAGAAACTATCTTTTGCACTTCCTTGAAGAATTAAATTTGAAACCTTTTTGACCTTGTATGGTGATGGATTACTTGGTGATTTGGATCACCTAAATGTTGCCCTATGTTTGATGAAATTTGTAGCTCTAAAACACCTACAACTGGCTACCCAAAAATGTAGTTTTGTAGCTTCAACTCTCCTCCGATATGATGTCCTCAAAACTCCTAAATTTGGTAGGAAAATCCTCCAAATTGCAACTGAAAATTGCCTATTAGAAAAATTCAAATTTTTAATGTAAAAAATAGCAAATTTCTTTCAAAAAATCAGCCTTTAAATCCTTAAAAGTTTATCTTAAAATTTCTCAAGTTTGATAATTTCTTCTAGATCCTTTCTCCTTCAATCTCCTTGCCAAAATTTGACTTCAAATTTGGCTTCCTTCTCAAGAATCTGAGTATGTTGAGTTCTTCAATGATATCTTTCAAATTTTGGAAAAATTCTTACCAAATCCTTCTCCTTTTGGGCTTATTATCAGATGATGGCAATTGTTCCAAATTCTCCTCTTGGACCTTTAAATTTTGCAGCTTCTAAAATCTGCAATAGAACCTTTTTTTAGTCCTCCTCTATTTCCAATATTTAGTCTCCAATATTTCAAATCTATAAGTCCTTCAATGTGACCTCTTTCAGGTCTCTTTAACATCTTCAATCTATAACCTTCAATATTTAATCTTGTATGAGACCTCCTTCTTGGACCTCCTCAATATTCAATGTCAAGGTCTATCTTCAAGACCTGTAATCTCCTATTCCAAATTTGCTCTTGGAATAGGTAAATATTCAAACTTCCCTGGTTTTCTTTTCTAGAGGTAATTTTTTTAACTTCACTGGTTTCTCCTTAACCAGTGAAAATATTCTTTGCAACTTTAAAACATGTGCAATTCAAAACCTTGTTGTGGCTATGATACCACTGTTAGATTTTGAATCTAAATACGTAAGATATAATTCACCAAAATATCTAGAATAAATTTGCAATACAATATATAATAATGGAAATATTCTAGAATAAAATTACTATTAACAAATCCTCACAAAATTGGTACAATAGCTTTGTAAGTATCAAGTAAGTGTCACATAACTCAAGGCTATAACATGTATAAATAGCCTTTCTACAATGACTCTTGGATGGCTATGACTCTTCCATACCTTGTGACTCTTGGCTCTCTTTTGTACACATATGGAGCTCTATTTGATGTACACTTGTAATATGACTCTTCACTATATTTTCCTAATCTATGGACACATGTACACATGGACTAATGTGCACATTTACATTATTGAATATTATGCACACTTGTGCATTTATTACATTGCATAAAGTAAAGACTCAAACTCTAATATAAGACACTTAACCTAATATAATCATGTACCCATGGTGGTACATTGACATGTACCAAATAATATAATATATTCCAATAGTTTTAATGTTTTTCCATCTCTGAACAATGCAGTCGAAGCAAGAACTATCCAATAAAATTGCCTTCCTCATATTTAGAGATCTAGAGGCATGGCACATGGACATATAATTCAAGGAATTTGATTGGGGTAAAAATATAAATTCTAGCACAAATGTGTTGCCAAAGTGTTTCTAGCATGATCACATGATTAAATCACCTATAAAGCAAAAGTAAGAATTCCATTCTCAAGAAACATTGGATGCAACAATTTGAAGTCTCAAATATTAGCAACGGACAAAGGCCTTCTTTAGTTAAAAATTTGCAAAGGTTGAGAAGCTAAAATTCATGACAATCAAGAAACTTAGAGGTATTTATTCTTTATCCATAGATCCTTGGCCTATAAATGTATGAAAATTTAAAGAAAGGGTGTTGGAGAAGATACATGTTATAAGGTCTCAAAGTTTGTGAAGGCTCTAAAAAGAGAATTGTACATGATCGTAGATCCGTACAGGTAGAATACAACTTGAGTTGAGTGTTTGTAAGGAGTGAATCCAATCAAATCAAGCTATATATTTTTTAAGGGTGCAACTTGTTTTAAGAATATCATATGACAAATGCATTTATGTATACTACTTAGTTTTAAGAGGAAGAAAAATTATCATTTAGAAAGAGAAATATTGTATCTAAAGTAGAAGTTTTAATTGAAGAGAAATATCGTGCCTAATTGACTTATTGTCTCATGATTGGCTATTGTAAAGAAAGCATTTTCAAAAGAGAAAACTTCTAGTAAAAAGGAATTGGACATGTAGCAAATCAAGCCAACTTTATGAGTGCATAGACATTTTGGAACCAGGCCAATAGTCCCACATTGGTAGTGGAAAAGACAACTTAAAGCAAAACCATATTTTATTTTGTCCCATTTAATTGTATCTAAAAGAAACGTCACATATGAATTTGTTTGGAGGTTGGAATATTCTAAAGAATATTCCTTAGAGTAGAAGTATGTAACTAAAGAAAAATATCATGCCTAATTAATTTACTGTCTCATGATTGGCTATTGTAAAGAAAGCATTTACAAAAGAGAAAATTTCTAGTAAAAAGGAATTGGACATGTAGCAAATCAGGCCAACTTTATGAGTGTATAGACATTTTGGAACCAGGCCAATAGTCCCACATTGGTAGTGGAAAAGATAACTTAAAGCAAAAAATATATTTTGTTCTGTCCCATTTAATTATATCTAAAAGAAAAATTACATACATTTTTGAGGAGGTTGGAATATTCTAAAGAATATTTCTTAAAGGATAAGGAAAGCTCTTTTTGTTTTTGCCCCACAAAACACTATTTAATTTGTATTTTTGAATCAAGAATCAAGACATGAGTATAGACTTACATATACTTTTTAGAATTCTCTTTCCAATAACAATTTAGTGGAACCAAGAACATTTACTTTTGTGAAGTTTTACAATAGCTGGTGGTGGACCGAAGTTCCTATTCATAAAATCTAAACTATTGCAAGGAGACAACTATTCATATTGGAAGTCCAAAATCAAAACTCAATTGGAGTTCAAAGAAATTTAGAATATTGTGAATGGGACCATTACTCATCCGAAAGAAGGAAAATAATAACAAACAAATATTAATAAGGAAAATAAAAAAGCAAAGTTAATAATCATATTTGGTATAGTAGATGAAGTCTAGCCATATGTCAGATATACAACTTAATCCATTGAGACATGAGAGAAGCTACAAACATTTTTTAAGTAAATAACAAGAATCAAATCTTGTTCCTACAAATCCAGCTCCATTATTTAACGATGAAAAATATAGAAAACTTGAACCATTTCTAAGGAAAGTAGCTAAGTTGCGAGCATCATTTTATGCCTTGGGAGAAATAGTGTCAAATGAAACATTAATTCCTATAATTTAATATCCCTAACTTCATAGTAGAATATATTTGTGACAACAATGAATGTCATAGAGTAGACACTAATGTTTGAAATGTTGGTGAATATTCTTCAAAAAGTAGACATCTCCCATATATCTCATAATGAAGAGCAAGTACTTATCTCAAATCAAAATTGGAAGCAACCATTCAAGGGAGACATAAGTCCTTGATTCAAATATAATTAGAAAAATTTATGCATGCAAATAACATGTGAATTATGTGGTAAAATTGGTCATAAAGTGAAGGAATATTGGCATAATACATTCCTCGACAGACTTCTCAAGCTACATATTATTAATAGAAGAAGCCTCAAGTGGACAAAAATATAAGTTGGAGGCCAATACATCAATAGCACAACAATGTTGCAAAAAATAAAAATCCAAGAGATGAAAAAAACATCCAGAAGAAGATTACATGTTTATTGCTCACACTCAAATAAGTCAACCCAATAATGTTTGGTATATCAATTTTGGAACAACCAATCATATGAATGATCATAAGGAATAGTTTCAAGCTCTATATTATTCCATACATACAATAAGGATCTCTCTAGGTGATGACACATCCTATGATATCAAAGGCATAGGAGATATCAGATTGCAACTTGGATCTCACACATGCAAGTTAACAGGAGTCTTGTATGTCCCAAGACTCACTAAGAATCTACTCTCCATCAATCAATTACTCAACTACAATTTGAAGGTTGAATTTGACAAACAAAAGGAATCCAAGTTATGTCTCATCTATGACAAATCCTAGATTATCGCATATGCCAAATAAATAGAAAAAATGTTTGAAATTCACATAGTTCATCATGACAATGTCCACTATATAAAGTAGACTTACAAAAAACATGGCACCTATAGACATGCATGACATGATTCATAAAAGGAAAACAAAGGAAGGAACAATAGTAATGGAGGAATAACCCATAATTTTTTCCTATGAAGGAATATTGAACACTACGAAGGTAGTAGGCATAGATATTAGAGATGAGACTTGGATAACTCTTGTAGGTGACAGTCAAAACAATTCCATTATCAAATCTATAATAGTCAATAATCTTAAATCACTATAAAACCAACAAAAGAACCAATGAATCAAAAAATCCCAAATAGAGCTTCTTGAAATTGAAGAGATTCATTCAAAATGTGAATCCTCCTCGTTTGTAATTTTCAATCAAAATGATCTAGAAATTAAGGCCAAAAAGAAGGATAAAAAATACCCACATAAGGAACCCAAACTACATTTATTAGAAACACATCATTCTACCAACTAAAGGAAGCATGAATATATGGACTATCCCAAGTAATAACTTAATAAAATGAATGAGGCCAATATGTAGAAGAAAAAACAAGAGGTGATCGACCTCACCACAATAGAAGACATTACTCAAGACAAGGTTTGGCAAGAAACCTGTATGGCATGAGAGTATTTTATTTCATCGACAACTAATATATTTAAATTATTTGATGAAGATCCTCCACATGAAGACTTTAAAGAGGCACATATTTTATGCATTGACATCATTTTTAATAAGTATATTTTTGGAGTGCATGATCAATGGAACCTGACACTCAATTTTTTATAGATTTCACATTAGGGGGAAGAAATACTAACTCTTCCCAATGTTCAATACTACATTAAAACCATAGTTTAATCATGTTGATTAAGTGGGAAAGTTTCATCTTGTTCCAAAAACATAGAGATAAAACTAGAAGATAGAGCAAGAATAGAACAAAAATTCAAATCAAGTATGACAAAGCAAGAAAATAGAGCAATAATAAGACATCTTCATCAAGACACATGAACAAATCAAATTTGAAAGCATTCAAAATTTTCTCTCTAAGGAATTCTTAACTATGATGTAATAAGGAGGGGAATGTTAGGAATTATTCCATCATAGTTAGGAAAAATTAGGCTTAGGGTAATAATGAAAAATCCCTCACTAGGTGATAAGATAGTTAGGGGAAGCTATCAACTACCCCTCACAAGGAAAACAAGAATTAAGGAAGTTAAAAACTACCAATCATAAGGACAATAATACCAAGTAGTTATTATCCTCACATGGATGGTGGTTAAGCTAAAATTGGAAAAGGGATGTATATAAATACTCATCATATTTAATGCAAAGGTATTTAAGCTTCAAGTTCTAACATTTAGTACTAAGCCCAAGGATATTAAACTCAATTTCCTCAACGCGGCCCAATTTATCAAGTAGCTCAAAGTTAAAGATGCTATCCTTGATTTTATTGATGTCTTCATTCACATTTTTCCAAGAATATTTTTTGCAAAATAGAGTCCAAAAAATGTTGCCAATGCTATATATTAAACAATCAACTTAGAGAGGTTTGGAATGGGATAGGTGCCAAAATCACTAAAAAACATTTTAAAAGCCTCAAGAGGGGGTTTTCAATTGATTTTGGTGAATTAAATATTTTATGAATTTTTTGAATTTATGGAATGAGGGAAGGACAATATTTTTCTAAAGTGGAAAATGAGTGAATTATGAAGAATTTACAATTTCAATACTTTTAAAAAGTTATAATAATTTTTTGGTATATGTTGTTTTGAATACAAAACTAATTTTCCATCAAGGTCTAAAACTCTAACTTGCACGACACAGTTTGACCCTAGATCTTTATAGGTTGGAAGAAATTCACTATGCAATATCTTGAAACCCTAGCATGTATGAAACTTTTTTGGCTTGGACCTACATGGCTAAAGAAGAGAAGCCTATGAATTGGATGCTCCAAGATGTCTACAACTACTTTTAACTGGAGATATCAAGAACTGAGTAAGGGACCCCAAACTATTGCTTTCTAGGTTAAGAAAAAAATATCATCAACCATAGATGTATTCTAAGCAAGTACCATTCTATGGGTACCAAAACATTATTCGATCTAGGTAGTTTTGTTGATAATATAGCTATGGATTTATCTCCAAATTACAACTCTATATATACACTCAAATTTCAAAAAAAATACAAATAGGTTAAGGGGCCTTTGACCCTTTGGTGACACATTCAAACCTAGCTACTTAGGGCTTCCCGTGGTACTCCTCAAAATGATTTTCTAGGCATATTTTGGCCCAAGTACTTCCTCTCATTGAGTGGACAAGACTTAACTTCAATCCTACAAAAGGGTATTAACCTGCTATAGGCATTGTTTAAGCATTGTAATGAGTTTATTTTTCAAACCTATGGTTATTATTGCCACATAAATTTGTTGTGTGATGCAATGAAAAGTAGCCTTAGAAAGTTTCTCTAATACTAGTTTAGATGAAATGAATCTACCTACAACAATAAAATTAACACAAAAAATATGCACCAAAATGGGAAATGAAGCATGAATTTTATTAATTGCTTGAAAGATTACACTATTATAAGCCACTTCAAGAGGGCTACCTCCTTCAAAACTCCTAATACAAAAATGCAATTTTTTACATTCTTATCTTATTACAATCCAATATAATAAGGAACCTTACAATGTCTTCCAAAACCCTAACCATAACCCTAAAAAGACTTTAGGTCCCACTAAATAGTCACAACACTAATTACTACTAATAATATTAATAATTATTATAATTATATAGTTAGTACATAAGGGTCCTAACACTGCATCCACAAAGAGTACATAATGGTATGCTTGTTGATATACTCTCTTTGTGATAAAGTTGCCCTGTGGTATAGGAAATTACTAGATAATTCAATTACTAGTTAAGCATCAATAGTGGAACCATTCATGTGTAGGTTTGATAACATGGGAAAAAAACACCCAATTTTGTTTCAATTAAGTGCAATACAAAGACATCATTAGGAAGATATACATAATTTTAATAATAAATTCTTGAGGACCTTGAATTTAATCCCATAAAATGTTAGGCCAAGTGGAAAATAGACATTACCATATTACAAAAAAGGTTTACAGTCTAAATTAGCTTTAGTGGTTTGTAATGTCAATCATCGTACACTAGTTGTAGCATTCGAAGAATCAAATTGAGCAAAGGAGGTTATCATTTGAGTAGGAAATATACCCCTACTCCACTAAAGGCCTATGTAACCCAAATTTCTTAGAATGTACCCATTCTTAGTTCCACACCTTGTATTTCATCCGTTTATTATCCCTAGCTAAACACTTATACTTATCCTTCTATATTTTCATGCATCATTGTTCCTCCCAAGTGAAACTTATCATCTACTATAGCCTTTTAGTCATAACTTCCACCCCTTATCTCTCCATCTAAAACAAGAAATGAATCCAACAACAATTTTACAATAAGTAAAATGATGGAGGTGATCAAGACTTTGGTTAATCAATACAATGCTACAAAGAAACAATGACAATAATCACAAGATTATAAGTCTCAAAAGAATCTATACTTGTCAAAATATTAGGTTCCTCAACAAGGTGTTAATGAAGAATAAAATTAGACTCACAATCATATTATTAACACCAATATGAAGATAGAGTTAGCATGGTATCTTCCTTGTGATGATGGACATGATCTAATCGAGTGCATTGGAGCCATCAAGATTTCTTAGACTATTCAGTATAATTAACAATGTCAAGTTCAACAAGCTTCCACCATAGGTTAAATTGTCCCCATAGTTGATATCAACATGTACCTATAGACACCTAAAAATCGCACATTATCATTTTCATTTTCACGACCAAACAATTTGTAAAACTCACAAAATTTGCATAAATTGGCTTTGAAACACTATTCATTTATTAAAATCACTATTCATCACTCTTAGCCCCCTTGGGCTAGTTAAGCCCCTTCCTACGCTTAACTATGGGTCCTCATGTGACCTCAATCATAACTCAACTAAGGTTGAATTCCTCACCATGGTCAAAAAACACTTTATGGTCAAAGATTGCTTTATGGTCAAAACCACATGGTTAATTAGGCTAATCAAGCTTAATATTAACCCTTCCACCTCACCTAGTCTACTTTGACTAGCCTAGTCTAGTCTAGTCTAGACTTGCCACCTCTCATCTAGATATTTCCTCCATTTCACACTCTCTTGGGCAATAAATGAGGATTGGAGACTTTTGCACATAAAAAGGAATTTCAAATTCAAAGATATTTCCAATTCAAATCCAATTAATGTCATTTGGAGACTTTCCTCCAAGTCATCATGGCATGTAGATGGGTGAGAGATTCTCTCACCCAATTCCATTTATGAGGTAGGACACCTCACAACATACACCTCACATGGGATAGCTCATGGGACACCTCAGCCCCTCCCCTAACCTTGGCCAAGTCTATAAATAGAAGCTCATTTTCACCATTTCAAGGAGATCAAATTTAGCTTATAGAAACTCTATAGAAATCACTCTAGGCATACAACATCCATCATACATCAATCACATCCATTTAGTATTAGAGTCTCCATTAGATATACTATGCTCTTTGTGATTTAGACAGGTTATCAATAAAGAAGGTGACTTTTGAAGGTGGTCCAATGAAAGATCAAAGAAGCAGTAACATCAAGAGAACATCCACATTGAAATTTATAGTTTATGGTCAAAAAAAATATTCGTACCCCAAAGTGCAAATATTTTGGTTTGCACCCCCACCTACAAATACTTTCTTCAACACTCCAAAGGCTCCAAAAATAGGTAAATATGCTTTCTAACTTGATATTTTATCATTTTATACATTTATAAGCATTTTTAGTGTCTTTTTGTCTATATAAACGCAGGGTTTGACCAAGGCAAACCCCCAAACATCCTAACCAGATTTTACAGGTCCAACAGGTGCAAAACGATAGACTCAACTAGCGGTGGCTCATGCACAAAAAGCCCACATAAATCAAGGAACATATAAAAGATGAATTTAAATGCTTGTGACCATATTGAAGAGGGTTTCCTTAGGGAAGATCCATTTGTAGCCTTGAGGGCACAGTTGTAAAAAGGATTCATCTTGTAACCCCTTAAGCATATTCAATACAAAGTAGTGATTCATTAAATGAGAGTATTTTGTATGATTTCATTCTAGCATGCCCAGTGGGATGCCTACCAAGTTATTGTTTATGCTTAACTTGTTTGCTCCCTAATGCACAAATTTAGACTATTTTTCTATTTTTTAGGTGAGGAATTTATAGAATTGAGTCCATCAAAGCCCTGAGAAACACTTCAAACCCACAACTACAAATTCTTAAGTCTTCTACGCCATATTGACACCCTAGGGTGAAAATATTTCAGTCCTATAAGATTCATACATGGACGTGTGAATATGGAGTCCCACCTTTGAAATTGGTCCCCAACATTTAGGTAACCATTTCTCCACACCCACATCAAATAGCAAGTTAATTCAGGGAGGCATAAGATTTAATTCTACCTCTAAACCCATGGGGATTGCTATCTCTTATACCTAGACCTCAAACTGCCTCTTGTCGACGTATGCAAGATACAATTCCTTGCATGTTTGGTGCCACTAGTTAAAATTTTATGTTTCTGCCTAGTCTAATTTCATTTTACAAATTAGTATTCTAAGCACTTGTGATAGTTTCTGGAGCTTCAACACTCATTTTTTTCCCTTTTTGTGTAGAATACTATCTTGGAATTAGGACCCCCTGTACTTGCTACCTAGACATCAAACCTATGCAAAAATTCCAAAGAATCAACATTTGCACCCTAGGGTGGGAATATTCCAGAGCTGAAATATTTGCACCTAGGCATGCGAATTTCCTAAAACAAAAATATTCTACAACACAAAGACAACAAGGGCCTCTACAACTACTTGGACGTAGGTATTTTTCTTAGGCACTAATTATTTTTATCTTTTCAAGGTTGGCTCACCGCTAGGGTTATATTTGATTTCGTGAGGATGTATCCTAGCTTAGATTTATTTTCAAAAGCACTAGCATAGTTTTACTTCCAAACATACTTTCATTCAGTATTTATTTCAAAGCATTAGGATTATATTTTTTTCATGAGGAAGAATTATTAGCTTAGATTTCATTTCAAAAGCACTAAGTTATTTTTACTTTCAAAAAAGCATTTTCCTTTAGTTTTCATTTCATAAGCACTCAGATACGTAGTTTTCTTTCAAGCGTACTTAATCTAGATTTTATTTTCAAAACATTAGATTTAATTTCAAAAGTACTTAGGCTAAGTAGAATTTCTTTTAAAAGGCATTTAGCATAAATTTATTTTCAAAATTGCAACTAGATGAAATGCATTTAGTTTATTTCCAAACATAATAGATTTAACGTAACCACCACACACTCACATTGCATACACAGTGGTGTGATTGGGTTTCATCATCGATCTCCACTCAATACTGGTGACGTTGGATTTAACCTCCTTCCACCTACTTGCCCCTCTTAGTCACCATAGTATCCCCCTAGGAGTGGTTATTTGACCTTCATCATCGAAATATCCCCTACTCTTATCCATGTGAGTGTGGTCTACCAGCAAGGATATCACTTGCATTAACTATGAATTACTCAAAAAAATATTACTCAAAAAAAGTGGATAGTGGATACGTATAAAAAGTATCCCCATAGTGGATACGTATAAAAAGTATTACTCAAAAAAATACCCCCTACTCTTGAGAATGGTTTTCTAGATTTTATCACTAAAATGGACCTTCAGAGTAGTTAGGTTTAGAAAGCCCCTTTACCATAGGGCTTTTTGAATAATTAGTTATCCTTTTATTGTGCCTTCCACTTAATCACCATTCACCAATTGGACACATAGTTCTATTTTACATGCCTTTGGGTGTTGTAAAATTTTCTATGCTATGACACACCTTTTTGTTTTAGCATCCACCACTTCCCATTGTTTGTTGTTAGGATGGATACTATCATCAAAATTCATAAAAACCCCAAAAACATTTTCTTATTGTTTGGTTCACAAAAGTGGTTACAACAACATCCAAAACTGCTCAAAAGTCGCTAGTTTTTCACAATCTAGAACTTCACAGTGCACTTCACTCTATCTATTTCCTCCAAGTTTGCACATCCACGTATGAATTTTGAGACAGAAAAATTTGCACCCTGATGTGCGAATCTAGTTTTTAGGCTACAAAAAGTTACAAAAATAGTCACAAAACACACGAAGGCTCCAAGCTTAACAAAATACTTCACTCTATATATTTTTTCAAAGTTCGTACATCCATGTGCGAATTTTGAGACAAAAAAATTCACCCTAGTGTGTGAATCTAGTTTTTAGGCTACAAAAAGTTACAAAAATAGTCACAGAGCACACAGAGGCTCCAAAATTCACAAAACACTTCACTCTATCTATTTTCTCCAAGTTCACACCTCCACATGTGAATTTTTAGACAAAAAAAAATTCACAGCTCTACGTGCAAACCTGATTTTTTAGTTGCAAGAAGTTACAAAACCAGTCACAAAGTACGCAAAAGCCTAAAATTTTTATTTTTTATTATTCTGCTCATCACAGTCACACACATCATCATGCAGGACTCTCATATGCTCCCTTATTCTCCAACCAATTCATCTAGGCATTCATAGGAAGCCACATCTACTCATTCTCACACTCTTTTTTCTTCTTCACACAACTCATCCCTACCTTATACATTCACCACTAGGATTTCATTCTATGATCATGACTTGAGGTATCCAACTTATCCTCTTTATCTTCCCATGAGTCCTTGTACGAGGGTCACTTTCCCCTCTTTGCACCATCATGATCCTTACCATGCTTATCCCATCAAGGACCATGTATCCCACCTATTCTTCCCTCACCTCAATTTTCATTTCACATCACCCAACGGGTTGGTATTTCCCAACCTTATAAACCCTCATTCCCACATTCTTCGCCTCATCCATATTCATATTCTTTATCATATCAACCACCACCTACCACACCTAGCATTCATTCTTGTTCCATATCCACACCCCCATATCTTACTCCCATTGACATGTAACACATCTTGGCACATCTTGACACCCTTGAGTTGCACTCAAGCCACTATCAATTTCATGCATCCACCCATAATCCAATTATGGCAGGTCCCACAATGCCTGCACTTCCACCAACCCCTCATCCTCAAAGGTAGGGTTCTCCACAGCCTAGGCATGTATTCAATCCATCGTTTAATGAATCACTACTTTATATTGAATATGCTTAAGGAATTACAAGATGAATCCTTCTGACAACTATACCCTCAAGGATACAAATGGGTCTTCCCTAAGGAAGCCCTCTTCAATATGGTCACAAGTAGTTAGATTCACCTTTTGTATGTTCCTCGATGTAGGTGGGCTTCTTGCACGTGAGCCACTATTGGTTGAGTCTATCCTTTTTTGGGCCTGCAAAATTTGGTTAGAATATTTGGGGGCTTGCCTTGGTCAAACCCCATGTTTATATAGAAAAAAAGACAAAAAAATAAAATATCAGGTGCCTCAACAAGGTGTTAATGAAGAAGAAAATTAGTCTCACAATCATATGGTTAACACTAATATGGAGATGGAGTTAGCATGGTGTCTTCATTGTGATGATGGACATGATCTCATAGAGTGCATTGGAGCCATCAAATCTTCTTAGACTATTCAGTATAATTAACAATATCAAGTTCAAAAAGCTTCCATCATAAGGTCTGAGGTGTAGACCAATTGGTTTGACCAAACCTCATAAGGGGGGTGAAGTTCCAAGGTTCGAATTTCGGGCCTCACTAGACTGAATTCTTGTCCCTTTCCTGGTGCTTTCAGCGACGTGAAAGGTTTAAAATGATTGTGGCATGGTGGTTATAGTTGCGGACTACGCGAAGAAGTGTGTGGTGGCTTCCTAGGCGAACAATGTAGAATACTGTGGCGGCCATAAAATCTGGACAACCTTCCCATATTCATGGTGGCTACTGATTCCACAATGTAAATTAAAAAAAAAACAACAAAAAAAAAAAAACTTCCATCATAGGTTAAATTGTCCCCATAGTTGATATCAACATGTACCAACAACCCCAAGCTTCACCATCAATGCAACTATTAGGACCCTATCCTAACCAATGTAATGACCCCCATTCCAAATATGGGGACCTCATATTAATTATATTATATAATTTTTTGTAATGTGTATATGGCACGTGAGGCACCAAGACAAGTGAGTCCATTGAATATAACCATTATAAATAATATAATTTTTTGCTTGGTAGAATATTATAGCTTGGGTGGACACTTGCATGTGAAGCCAACCCTTGAGCATTATAGTTAGGGTTATGAAGATTATTTATAAAGGCAAGGGGGAATAGATGAAGTTATCCCATATTTTATTGTATCGAAGCTCTAAATCTAAGGAGATTTTCCTCTAAAAAATACCTACAATTTTGTAATGGGTTCTTACTTTCTACAATATAATATGTTGCATTTCCATTTCATCTTGCAATTTATTAATTTCATGCTCATTTTTCTATTATTACTACAATATTGTGTATATGTACTTTTATTTTACTACAAGGTTCATAACAAGTGGTATCAGAGTGCTTTGTAGGGCTACGTCCTACTATAGTGGAAATAATTTGTGTCCTACCATTTCAACATACTAGGTATATATTTTTCTTGTTTTCATTTTCCTACTTATTTTTCTATAAAGAAAAAGAGAAAAAAAATTAGCCACTTTTTTCCCTTTATTTTATTTTAATAGGTTAGAAACCTTGTTTTAGGGGTTTTAAAATATCATGGAGGATCTATCATTATTGGTTAAGATTGAAAAAACATTGAGGGCTGATTAAACTCCATTATTTAGGCCTTAGATAACTCCTATATATGGACTTGAGCTCCCATGTATCTTTGGGTATATTGGGAGACCCCCTAGTATTAAAAGAAACCTTTAGATGTAGGAATTTTTTTGACTATGTATCTATCAATAGTGCACTAAGAACAACATTCGAAAAGATTAACCTCTAGTACTATCAAAGAGGCAAGTACTACACTCAAGGGTATGTGTGGAACTCTCATGGAGTAGTGGTCTAAAATATTGGTCCAAGCATTATCGTTCATCATTATAGTATAATAGAGGGCTATGCATTGTGCGCACAGCTTGGCCTAGTGTTACCCTATTACAATCATATATTACACCTTTAAAACACTAACCATATATTTGATCATATTGTAGAGACTACACCTATCATAAATTTTACCATACTAAAAAAACAATTATTCAAGAAGAAATTGTTGGGGTTAGTAATAGTTGGGAACAAAGTTAGATAAGGTAGATAGAGTCGTTATTGATGACAAGCAAAAATAGTGTTAGACAAACAATTGTTAATAACGTTTAAAACAAAGTTTACTAGGATAGTTATCAGTAATAGTTAGTCGATGTTAGACAAGGTAGTGTCAATGATAGAGTCTAACAAAGTAGTTGGTGATAATAAACTGACTAGTAACCAATATGGCAATTGTCAAGGACTAAAGAAGAAAGTCTTTAAGGGAAAAATAAACAAAACTTGACAAAAGAAAGTTTGGGGTACCAAAAAAACCTTTTTTTGAGACCTAGTTAATCATGTCCATCTTTCCACATTGATCATTTTGATATATAGCACCCAAACACGTTTTTTGAACAAATATTAAAAATAGTAGCCCCTAGAACAACACTTATCCTTTTAGTAATTCAGTTGGGGTGGTCCAAATCACAATTATATGTTTTGAGGGACTAAAATAGCAATGAGGGAGATGGAAAAAAGGCAATTCATGGGATAAATAAATCAAAGGCTTTGTACCCTAGAAAAAAAATGGCACATGTTGAAAAATAAGTTAAATATTTGAGATCACATGTAGGTCATAAAATTTGAATAGATAAAAGTTAAAATGGGAATTGAGGAAAAAATCCTTGAGGTTGAAGATATTTTAAAGGGAGCCTCAAAATTACACCAATAGATTAATATTGAAGAACTTGGTGGCAGTTCAAGAAATAGAGATGAATAAAACCATAATGCTCTTTTTGAAACTAACACCCCATTTAAAATGTCCAAATTAGAGTTTCCCGAGTTTAATGGCAAGGACCCTAATGCTTGGTTGTGTTGGGAAAATAAAATTTTCAAACTCCATAATGTCCCCTAACATTTATGGGTCACCATGGTGTCATTTCACTTTGAATCTAAATCTATTCAATGGTACCAATGGGTAAAATAGATGAATCATGACCTTTCTTGGAAAGATTTGGAATCATAATTACTCACTCATTTTAGCCATAATGAGTATTACTATCTCACAAGAGCTTTGACCAAATTAATATAGACCTCTAAAGTTCATGGGTATCAGAATCAGCTTGAGAAATTGGCTAATAGGATAAGGGGTTTAAGTGATTATTGTTTTAGAGTTGTTTTATTAGTGGGCTAAAAGATGACATCAAGGTAGAGGTGAAAATTTTCAAACCACAATCCATGTTGTAATCCATAGGATTGGCTAGACTAGCAAAGGACATGTTTAATGCCCTAAGGCATTCATCTAAATTTCCATAGGTCAAACCTTTATTTCCATCCAAGTTCACATTGAATACTAGAAATTAATCGCTACCAATTAAATGATTGACCAGGGAGGAAATGGATGCCCATGGAGCACAAGGATCATGTTATAATTGTGATGAGAAATATTGGTCGGGGCATAAATTTGTGTAATGAAAATTATATCTATTATATGTGGATGAACCTAGAGTAAATAAAATACCTAAGAAATAGAACCACAAGAGGAAGAGCATAAGAAAAAAGAGGAACCACAAGAGATTTCCATTTATGCACTTGTGATAATCTCGATCGCTCAAACTATGAAGGTAGTAGGATTCTTCAAGGTATAATGAATTATAATTCTTGTTGATTCAGGAAGTACACATAATTTTATTGATTTTTTTAGTAGCTAAACAAGCAAACTACGTCATCCATTCTTGCAACTCAGTTGAAGTCATGGTGACAAATAGAGGAATATTACCTTGTAAGGGTAAATGTTGAAATATTAAGTTGAAGAATAGAATTATGAAATCAAAACTAATATCTTTTCACTTCCACTTGAAGGATGTCATGTTGATTTGGGAGCACAATAGCTCGGTACTTCAGGAATAGTAGCCTATATATCGAACTATGGATGCAATTCTCTCAGAATGAAAGGTCAAACACTCTTCATGGTTCACATGTAGGATCCTGGTAGGTTATTAGTTTAATTCAAATTGAACCATTATTAAATAAATCCTCACATGGGGTAGTAGCCCAATTGTTTGCAATTTAGCCCTAAACTTCTAAAGCAACCAAACCCCAAGAGGATTTGCAACTCATTTTGGCTAAACATAATGCAAATTTATTAGAGCCAACAGGATTACCTCCACAATTTTTCCATTATCATGCAATACATTTGGTTCTAGGTAACTTGCTAACTAACATCAGACCTTATAGATATCTCTATGCACTAAAATAAAAAATTGATAAGTTGATCTACGAGTTACATAAAATAGAGGTAATTTGAGCCAATAATAGAGCTTATTTTTCACTGATACTATTGGTAAGAAATAAATTTGGGTCATGATGGATGTGTATAGACTTATATGAGCTAAAAAGCTCACCATCAAGGACATATTTCCTATTTCTATAATCGATGAGTTGTTGTACGAGTTACGTGGTGCAAATTTTTTCTACAAGCTGGATCTTAACTCTAGGTATCATTAGATAAGGCTCAAGGATGAAGATATTCCAAAAATAGCATTTAGAACTCATCAAGGCCATTAAAAAATTGTAGTAATTCCTTTAGCCTAACTAATGCCCTTCAACATTCCATATCCTCATGAACAATGTCTTCAATCCATTCCTTCGTAAGTTTATTTTGGTTTTCTTCGATGACATTCTCATCTATGATCACACTTGGACCAAGAACTTACAACATCTAGATAAAACTTTGCAATTTTTGCAAGACCATTAGTTATTTTTCAAATGATATAAATGATCCATTAGAATGCAAGAGGTCAAATGCTTGGGGTATATTGTTTCACAAGAGGGAGTTAAGATTGATCCCAATAAAATTGAAGATATCTAAAATTGGCCTAAGCCACAAAATCTCAAGGCACTTTGTGGATTTTTAGATCTCACATGATATTACCAACAATTTGTAAAAAATTATGGAAAAATAGTCACCCCCTTAATGGCCATGATGAAAAAGAGTTCATTTATGTGGTCAACCCTAGTAGAAAAATATTTTGCAGATCTCAAGGAGGCTATGATTTTAATCCCAATGTTAGCCACTCTTGATTTTTCCAAACCCTTTATAATTGAAAGTGATGCTTTGGATCATGGAATTGGGACCATATTAATGCAATAAGAGACCCTTATCTTTCACCAGTAAGGCACTATTAGGAAAAAAAATAGAAAAATCTACTTATGAAAAAGAAATGATGACCATCTCCATGATGTTAATCATCGGTGACCATATATTATTGGAATATATTTCTCTATCAAATTGGACCACCAAAGTTTGAAATATTTTTTGGAATAAAGGGTATCTACTCTAGCATAGAAGAAATAGGTTTCAAAATTGTTGGGGTATGATTATGGCATTGTGTAAAAGAAATGATAGGAGAATATTGTGGCAGATGCCCTCTTCATTTAGTTTGAGGATCAAGTAACAGTGTGTGACATCTCATCTCCACTTCCACAATGGGTCTCCCAACTTTAAAAAAATCAACCAAGAACTCATCCTTACAGATTTTGTAGGAACAAATCCAAAGGGATACCAATTCACATGTCAAGTATTTATGGGACTAACACCTATTAAGATATCAAGGTCGCATTGTGCTTTCCAAAACCTCATTACGCCATGAGGATATCATGAAGGAATGCATACTTATGTTGAGGTATATTACATTATTTAGTGCATGCTAATGTACCCCCATTGTACCTTCATGGTACATTTGTAAATATATAATGAATTAGGGTTGAGTCTATAGTTTAGAGTGTGATTTATATTTTTCCTTTTATGTAAGTGTCAATGTGTAATAAATGCACAAGTGTCATGTAAGTTAGAGTGCAAGTGTAGATTGAGAGAATGTGCACAAGTATCTTATATGTAAGAGTGAAAATATGTAAATTGAGGATGTGTACATGTGTCCTAGGTTATGAGTGCATGTAGAAGTGTAAGTCATGTAGATGTGTGCAAGTGTTGTATATTCAAGTGTCCATCTAGTATGCAAGTGACAAGATGATAAGCCAAAAGTCATGAGACTTGGAATATGGAGAGCAATAGTCAAGTACTTGAAAATTCACATTACTATGGATATCATGGATATCATACTCCATAAAGAGAAGAGAGAACAAATGAAAAAAATAGAACCCAAGGGAGATTATAGACTTTTAATAAATAGAAAAGCTTTTATACAAATTTTTGAGTAATTAATATTGTAAGTTTTATTCATGCAAAGTTCATGAATGACATAGGCCATTTACATTCATGTTTTAGTATAAAAATAGATGTTATTAGCTTTATTATATAGGCCTTGATATACATATTAATTTGCTCATATTTTATACTCATCATATTATTATTTTGACCTTTAAAAATTGTGGCTATTTTATATTAGAGACCTATGATATTATGTGGTAGTAAGGTTTAAAAAACCAAAAACTTCACCTGTTGCAGGCCATTTAGGATTTTTGAAGACATATAAGAGAGCTGAAACCTTTATGACCAAATGTGAAAATTTCCAACATATGACACGAGAAATGGTTCTTACTCCAAGCACTCGATAACCATTGCTAATTCTAGACGATGTATGGATTGATATCTCCTTGGATTTTATTGAAGTGATTCCTAAATTTAGAGGCAAATAAATCATTCTTGTGTTGGTGGACCATCTTTCAAAGTATGCTCAATTATGTTTCCTCACCCATCCATACCATGCCTTCACCATTGCTCAAATATTCATGGACTTCATTTTCAAACTCCACGATATGCCCAAATCCATTATGTATGATCGTGACCCCACTTTTACCAGTGGATTTTAGCAAGAACTATTTAAACTAAGGGGAACACAACTACAAATGAGCTCAACCTACCATCTATGGATGGACAAATGGAAATTATCAAGTTCTTAGAACTTACCTTCAATATTTTACCTTCAAAAGTGGGCTAAGTGGGTGCCTTTGGATGAATGGTTATAATAATTCATTCCACGCAACTTCTAGAATGACTTATTTTAAGGAATTTTATGGGTAACCACCTCCATTTCCCTCTTCATATGTTCTTTGAAACTCTAAATTTCAAGCAATGGATGCAACTCTTCAAGAGCATACCCAACTTTTGTAGTAGTTGAAGGAGAACTTAGTGATGGCTCAAAACTGTATGTGACAACAAATTGGTCAACACCATTCTAAGAACAACTTCAATGTAGGCGATATGGTCTTTCTTTGACTCCAACCCAACAAGAAATCTTCCTTGCAATTTCATGCTCATCAAAAATTGGTAACATGATTTTACAGACCCTACAAGAAATTGCAATGGATTGGACAAGTGGCCTACAAGATTGTATTACCACATTTCAATATCCATCCAATATTCCATGTCTCTTGTCTCAAAATGATACTCGAAGACCATATTCAAGCCCAATAAACACTCCTTAAAATGATAAAGGATCAATCCTCTTAGAGATTGACAATATTTTGGACCGAAGAACTTGCACTTTTCATAACTGCACCATCACTAAATTTTTGGTCCAATGGTAGGGTTTACATTTAGAAGATGCCACATGAGAGCCTCTCCATTAGCTATAACAATAGTTTCCTCATTTCCAAATTTGATGACAAACTTTTTTAAAATTGAAGGTAATGCTAGGACCCCATCATAACCTTACTATGTAATGACCCCCCTTCCTAATGTGGGGACCTCATTGTAATGATATTATGTAATATTTTGTAATGTGTATGTGGCATGTGAGGCACATAGACAAGTGAGGCCACTAAATACAACCATTATAAAGAATGTAACTACATGTTTGGTAGAAGATTCTAACTTAGTAGGCCACTTGCATATGAATTCAACCCTTGAGCATTATAGTTAAAGTTATGAAATATTTAAAAAGACAAGGGGGCATAGATGAAGGCACCTCATATTTTTTGTATCGAAGCTCTACTTCTAAGGAGGATGCCCCCTTGAAGAGGCCTATGATTTTGTAATGTGTTATTTCTTTCTACAATATAATCTATTCTATTTCCATTTCATATTGCGACATTGTTAATTTCATGCTCATTTTTTTTTATTATTGCAATATTATGTGGATGTGCTTTTATTTGATTGCAATGTTCATAACACCAACCCTATCCAATATCAATCATACAATCCTAGTAAATTTTAGTCTTATAAAAATGGATTAGGATGTTAGTATTTGAACATGACACCATCTACGCTAATTAGTAAGGGGTTAAAAGTAGATATAAAGAGAATGTTTTTAAAGAGTTGTCAATTAATAAGCAAGTCAAAACTAAGAAGGATACAACAATCCTTAGAAGGAAAAGGTTGCATTTGTACTTTGAGGATAAAGGACCTATCATAGAACAAAAAAGAGAGAAAGAACATGCAAAATGAATCAAAGGATAAAGAAGATTATGCATCAATTGGTCCTTGCTAAAATACATAATTCAACGCTATAGAAGAATGTGAGTGGTTCACTTTTCCTTGGGAAGGAGAAGAGTGTATCGCTCCAAATTTTTTGCACCCTTACTTTCAGGCTAAAGGATCCGCGCCCGGAAGGGGGATGCGAGAAGGATGGGACAATACCTCGGACTGAGAGGCCCTTTGAAGGTCCCGCCTCTTGGGGGAGGAGTATTAAGGTGATTTTTTGACGGATGGTGGGTTCACCAGGAAACTTTTGAATGGTAGTTTCCACGCCTAGGTTGGGAATGTGTTTGATGTGTTCAATTTTATCTTTAATCATTCAAATCCTAGGTTTTGGCCAAATGAATCTAAATTGTTCTATATGAAATGCAGATTTAAATGAATACAGAAAACAGATTTAAACATAAAACACAGATAACAAGCTAAGTGAGAAAAACCATACCTGATTTCGGATGTCTGATGGAGGTTCTGATTTTTGAAGCAGTCCAGATCGCCTCTGATCTGATAGGATCGTCTGAAATCAGACAGGATCGTCTGATATCTGACGAATTCATCAGATGAATTCGTCAGAGACCTGCAATCAGAGAAATAGATACAAAACACCAGAAATGCAACTATTCCAACAGAGGGCAATGATGTAGAATGACAACAATAATATTAAACTGATAATTATAAATAAAAATATGAGTGCATTACAATGATTTAATGACAAATTATGATTTTATTATGCATTAAAACTATATGTGTGAACTCTAGGATGCAAAATAGTAATAAGTCTAACTAATGCAAAGAAAAACAGTAGATAGTGGAGAAAGAATGCAAACTCAGGGCACTGATTGCCCCTAATGTTTACTGCAGTCGAAATCGTCTGTAGAGTACGAAATCATCTCGAATTGGTGTGAGATCATCTGAGATTGTACAGGATCATCTGCGACGATCTGAGCTTGCTCCGGATGAAGAATGACAAAGCTCCTGCAAGAAAATTTGAAAAATGACAAAGGCAAACAGTAGTCTAAGACATTCTAATGAAAATAAAACTCGAAGTACAAAAAAATTCAGCCAGAGGAATGTCAAGGGGAGGGCCTAAGATTAAATAGGCATAGGAAGGAGGTTGGGAGGTTGGAGATCATCCCAATTTGGGAGATATCCAATGAGGGAAGTCTCTAACCGCGTAGAAACGCTTTTGGCCAGGTTAGAGACGTCGTTGAAACAGAAGCTAATTTTGAAAAATCAGTTTTGGGACGAAATCGTCTGGACGTTCTAGTCCAGACGAAATCATCCGATCTAAGGCGATATCGTCTGATCGGCGACGATATCGTCCAACGATCACAACAAATCCTAAAAATGGCACGAAAAATGAGGAAAGCGGTTTAACTGGCGATTCGGGGTTAAAATTTGAATTTGAATTATTACTAAGGTAATTTTAATTATTTGCTAAGGTTTACTGCACCAATTTTAGGGTGCTACAAAGAGTCTATAATGAAAGTAGAAATCAAACCAAGATACAAATGGTTTGAGTCTCATTATGAGGTGTTCTACCTATGGAGATAACAAGGGCAAGTGTATAATTAGATCATCAAGCACCAGTGCCTCCATCAAGTGATGAATTTGAGCATACAAGGACAATAGAAAGAGAAATTGAGCCAAAATATGGAGACACTACAAAGTTTGAGGAATCAACATGTGAATCATTTTTCATGAAAGCATTTTACTCTCTTGATGAGGAAATTTCAAAATAAGAATAAAAATTTTCTAAGATTCCATATGATATTCAATTCACTTTGACACCTAATACACGTGAGGTTGTTGAAAGTCATTTTCTTATCTAAGATGTCACCACATGTGTGATTTTCATAAATTATCAAAGGGTGGTAAAGTTTTTTCTCTCCCAAAATATTAGACTTTTAATTTCTCTTTAGGGAGAGAAAATTCTATAGTATAAGTAGAAGCAATATTACAACCATAATGTGAGACATAATTTCATCTTGAAGGAAACTAAGCTTGTAAAGTCCAAAGAAAACTTGCAAGGCTCCTTTTGTCAAGAAGCTTAAATCTTTAGGGATGAAATCTGGGAAATAAACTTTACTAAAAAAATGGAGAAATATTCACATGTGACTCCTAATATTTCTCAAGTAGTTCTAGATAAGAAGGATACATTGAGTAATAGAGAATCCATGATCATAATAATGCGGTATTTTTCCATAATTTTGGGAAGTATAACTAGGGTAAAAATTGTATCCTAACAATACAATGGTCTAAAGGATAATATTTAATTGGTCTGAGGACAACAACAATAGAAAACATCATTGTTGACCAATGTTGAGTTTGGTTTCATAAAGCCAATTATCCAAAATAAAGATTGCCATAAAATTCAATCATGGAATGCATCAATAAGTAGAAAGGATTTCATAGTTGTATAAATGCCAATGTCTACTTGCACTTCCCATAAATTAGGAGATTAAGGAAGGTATTAGTTCCAATATAGTCAAAATAAAAAGGTAAATCAAGAGAGGATGATAGGAGAAAAGTTGTTCTTACTTACTATATCATGACACCTAATCAAGGTTTCAATTATTTGGGTGAAGAAACATACTATCTCTCATACTATATCCAGAAATATTTGAATCGAAGAATCCCACTTGAAAAACGCCCTCCATATGCACCTTTAATGCCATCTAACTTACTATTTTACATAGGTGTTATAAAATTCTAATCTGGAACATCAATGTCAAAAGAGCGGATAGTTGTTTTTCTAAGCTAGTGAATCGGATTGTCTTTTGCTTAAATAGTTGTTTTTTTCTATAAATTAGTTATCAAAAAAGAAAGAGAAAACCCCATCTCACTAGGGAAAAAGCTTGCAAGAGATGCTTGGGTCCCCATTTCTATATATTCCTTTCCTCTAGGATTGGTTGAGAATATTTCTATGATCAATATTTTCTTCCATAAAGCTGATAAGATGAAATACCAATCTAGAAATACAATTATAATGAGGAAATATCTAATATCAAGATTGTTTTAGGGTAAGTGGGAGGTTTCTACCTTTTGATTCTGCAACCCAATGGATAGGTCAAAGTCTAAGATAAACTTGGTTGACAGTATAATCTTAGAAATGATTGATGACATGAAGACTAATAAAAATAGCTCAATACATGAGATCTTTGATGACTTTGGGGGATTAAGTATAAAAGGATAAAGAGAAAATATAGCCTTGAATATAAGGGCTCTAAAAATGAAGGTTTACAAATAATGAAAAGAGTGGAAAGAGTGGAAGATTCCAATATAGTATAAATTTCTTCCACCATATTTTCCACAACAATTTTCACTTCACTTTCATCCCTGTTTCTTATACTCCTCTCTCTATTTTTCTCTTTTCCTCTCAATTATTCTATTCCCACTTATTTAGATCCCTCTAACTTCTTTTACTACATCAATCCCACCTCAAATAATTGTAGCCTTAGTCTTAAGGTCACCAATAGGTTTACCTATTCAAAATGTAGTGATTTTTTATATGTTATCTTCACTCTAGTTTACCCTATCATCATTTATGTCATCATCCACAATTCTATCCACCTTAATCCCATCCTTTGGTCTCCATGTCACAAGTATCATTATGTCACCCCATGTGTCATCATTCCAATTTTCCTTATCATTTATCACCACTTAGTGCACACCATCACCCATGTTGTACCAAACTGGTATCATTGTCTTCATAGGTCCACTAGTTCTCATAGGTACAATGATACTCTTCCCAATTTAGCAGTAAATATTTTCAAGATAATTCACACTATGAAGACATATCTTGACATTGAAATCCATTAAGTGTTATCTCACCTGGTGAAAAGGGATTCTTTGAAAGAATAGAGAGTAAGTATTAGGCACTATGCAAGGGGCAAGAAAGCAAATCGATCAAGACAACATCAACAAAAATAAATTTAGCATATACTATACATGTGATCCATTAATTTTGAAATATAAAAGGAAAAACAAATCTATTAGTCATCAAGGCACTTTTATTTCATAATATGAATTCAAGATCTTAGTGGTGGGTCAAGTTGAGTCCCTTTGGGACCAATTCTGCTAAGGTACACCTAAAAATTCATAGATCAAGTTTCTTTATGCTGAGACACACTCCATATACCTCAATAAGTGTAAGATATTGCTCTTTAAGGACAATCAAGTAGGTAAAATAGTAGCTAACAATCAAGGTGAAGTACATTGAAGAACTACCCATAAAATGAAACAAATGAAGTAGTTCAATGGATCAAGTAAGAATATAGTAATCACACAATTGGAAGACATACCCTACATGCAAAGGAAATCCCAATGATGCAAGCTACCTATGATGCTCTTGTAAGGACATATCAATAATTAAAAAAGGAGATTCAAGAACTACTAAATAAGGGATTGTAGAGAAAACCAAAGCAGAGGTGTTTATAGATAGTATTGTCTACCACTTCAAATAAAATCATTGAATCAAAAATCCAATTATGGAAGTCAATCAATTTAGTAGGATCAAGGGAATATCCCATCATAGGATTAGTATGATGAGCTGGTATTAAGTACCAAAATGTAGATGATCAAGGTGCACCCTCATGCACTAATTGGTAGGTAGGTTTCAATCTATTGTCCCAAGAGCTAAACAAAGGTGAAAGGGATCCAATTCTATATACTACATAGCCAAGAATAAAGTCAATATCTAGGATCTACCACCAATCAAGCTTGGCACCTTGTAATGTCATCAAAAATGTAGTATTTCAACTACTACGTTCTAATTTTGAGAAATTAGCTAGAGAAATGGATTTTGAAAACCTAATAATAGCATTGCAAATAAAAAAAATCATAAACTTTGGTTCTCTAAAATAGACTAATTGGCTCAAAGGAGGAGTTCACTCACAAATGGAGTGATTTGATTATTCAATGGATATATTGGCTCAAAAGTGTTGATTTTATCAACAAAGGATGTTGATTTGTTAAAAAAAATATGTTTATTCACTCAAGAAACAATGTTGATTCTCTCAACAAAGGGTGTTGATTTACTTGTAAAATGCAAGAAAATTACTTTCAAATATGAGAAAAATGCTCAAATAGGCACAAATGTGAAAATAAACATGGATCATGAGGGAAAATCTTTCAAAAAATTACTTTTTTGGAATTTTGTGGTAAACTAATCATTTTAAAAGCCTTTTAAGCCTATTAGAGGCATAATTAGAGACATGTAACAATTAGAGGTGCAACATTTTTCTAAAGTTCCCCTCAAATATTTACTTTTACTAGGATTTATTGTTTTTCACCTTAGGTAACTCAAGGGTAAACTCTTTTTATAAATAGGGGCCTAGGGACCCCATTGTATTCATATTTTGGACATGAGAGCTCAAAGCTACACTCTATAAAATCCACATTGTGTTTTATACTCATAATTTTTTAAGAAATTTACTCTTTTTATAAATAGGGGCCTAGGGACCCCATTGTGTTCATATTTTGGACATGAGAGATCAAAGCTACACTCTATAAAATCCACATTGTGTTTTATACTCATAATTTTTTAATAAATTTGCATGTCCCTATGCATCCCATTAGAAACACTTCCTCATAGTTTATCAAGTCCACAGTGGTTAGGTAATGCCTTTTCATCCCATCTTGTCATTTGCTTATCAATTTTATAATCAAATGAATGGGTGTACATTGATGTTATTTAAATTATCATATATTGATGGATTACATGTTATCCTCCCTATAATGTAACAATCATATTTGCTTTCATCTCATATTTTGTAAATTTCATGCATTTACTTTCTACGCTTTATTATCCACATTTTATTTTTTGTATTTAATTTTGTATGTGCATTTAATTTCATGCAAATAGTTAGTTTAGATTATATCTAAATGAGGACAACAAGGATTTAAACTAAACCTGTAGGTAGGGGGAATCCTATGGAAAACCCTTCCAACCTTATTGAAACTTTGATTCAAGGGTGCAACAACTAAAATAGAAGTTAGACAATTTCCTCAAATCAACAATAACCCTATGCTTCACTCCCAAGATACAATCAAGTCACTTTGCAAGTGAAACACTTTTGAACTAATTAGAACTTTATTGAGCAAATCAACACCTAAGATATACTAAGTCAAAATTTGAGTGGTTTTGGAAGGCATTGGCTACTTGAATTCACTATTTGTTCTTTTCAAAATGACAAACTTCCAAGATAATGATAAGGCACTTTATTTATAGTTCATGGGACACCACGCTCAATTGTTGAGAGATCCATACCCTACCTTTATCCTTGGGCATAGAATTTACAAAATGGGATCCCTACTATAAAACTATCAAAATTGTGGTCCTATTTCACTTTCCTTAGAAGTAAAATTCAATAGCTTCTACCACTCCTCATCACCTAGTAACTAATAGATCCTACATCTTTTGTATTATCCCTTCAAATCTTCATAAGGGTTTTTGTATTATCCATCCTATTTATATTTACCTCTTGAAGTTTTGCATACATATGCGTTAGATTCTTGTATGTTTTAGGTATATCTCATTTATTAGATTGGTCCTTTTTCTCTTCAAATATTATACCAATGATGTCATTGTTGAGGATATTCATCTACGGGTCAAAAGTGTTAGTCAACCTATAACAACTAGCCCATGGATCTCCTTCATCATTTTATGCACTTGGATTTTTAGAGATTGTAATGTCTTTGCAAGTTTGCAAGTCTCACACCTAGGAATTTCTTAAGCTTCCTAATCAAATCCTTCATGTCTATCCCTAGTTGTGATTTTGATGTCAATATGGTGAATAGAAGTTTTAGTACTTCCTCGTATATTTCCTTAGCAACCAATTGTTCTTCATCCTAACCAATTATTTATGTTACTTTGATCAAGTTGTATTCATTATAGGATATAAAAAGGAAGTATTCCTATGTATTTTTTACTTCGGTCCTAATCTTGTTCCAAGGTGACTTGACTTGTTGGATGTCAAAATAATTTTTAGTGTCTATAGTTGGCTTTGCTATTTTGGATGTTGTTCGTTTTTTAATCCTATGATCTCTCTCCTATAGGTCCTCTTGGAGTTGTTTGATATGATTTTTCTCTTATGCCAATTGGTGTGAGAGATCCTCTAATTGCTATGTATGTGTATCAACCTTGACAAGTTAATATTTGAGTTTTCCAATATATTTCAAAGGCATCCTTCTTATGCATCTCATCTTCTTGCTATTTCTATTTAAAGCTCTTCATTTTTGTTTATGAGTGCCCCATTATCTACTTTCAATTAGCTTAATTATATGGCCACACCAATTTAAAGTTGGTTCATGAGTTGGATAATCTAATATGGATATGTTTGACTCAGATCCAACCCAAAAACTTTAGCAAGAAATTCAACAGGGGAAGTCATGACTTTGATGGATCACACTTTTTTTTTACACTATATAGATCTAATACCCTTCCATGCTAGTTGTGTTTACGTTAAATCAAAGCCTTAGAGGTCTTTTCCTGCATGTGCTTCTTCCATGTATTTTCTTTGATATCAAGGATGTTAAATTTCTTTCAAGTATCTATCTCTTGCAACTCATAGCTAATTTTCATACAAAATCCTATCTGAGACCTAAAATGGAACTAGCTTTGGGGGTGCTTCTATAGAGACTCAATCATAATTATTGTGGTGGGTGACATCATCACATGCAAAAGGGGTTTCCTTATCTAAAAATGTGGATAGTGTGGACATGTTGAGATGGTTGGTGGGGCAAATTATGTAGAACTAGTGATGAATGTAAAAATCATGAAAGTCATTGATCCTGAGGATAGATGTACCACTATTTTAACCATGGTATATCATTGGCAAGGTGATGGATGAGGGTGACACCAATAGGGCATATGGTAATAGTGGTTATATGATGGGTATTTGGAGGGATTGAAATGAAAATGAGGTGGTAGGGTGGTATCATGTATGACTACCATGGTTGGAGGAGAGGTACCTCTAGGAGAACCATGCGCTACACTAGTGCAAGTTGAGAGAAATAAAGTAGAAGGGTTGGAAGAGAAGAAGCAAATAGAAGGAAAAATGATAGCAAAAAAGTGGGAACAATGGAGGGTAAAATGTGACTAAAGATGGATATAGTAGTGCCCATGATGTTGGTCTTTCTCAAATCATAAGGGGGTCCTCTTTGAGGGATATGCCCCTCCTCAAACTGAGGTGGATTCCCTAGTTGCTCCTATGCTACTACTACAATGCATTCAAATTCCATGTTCCCTTCATTGAATGTTGTTGCACTACTAATTTGACCATCAACATTGTTGTTGGTGTTCCAAAGATGATCTCTCTTGTTATTTCTCACCTTAGTGTTGGTGGACTATATGGGTTGACTGTTGCTTCACCAATCATTTTTCTCTCTTAGAATTTTTAGGATGTTTATGATCCTAGATGGTAGAAAATTGATCATCAAACGAGCCATATCTAGTTGTTCTCATCAATGTGCCCATATCATAATACATATTCTTCCATGATAACTCCTTCCTATATATGTAGCTCAATTTCCTCAAGGCCCCTAGGTTTTTATGGTTAGTTTTAATATCTAGGACAAATTTGTCTTTTTCTTTAACATAAAATGGGTGTTATTTAGATGAGTCGTTTTACCACTTCTAGATCTCATTTTGATAGTTTTGAGTTCTTTCCAAAGTGGTAAGGGATAACTCTTTGTTGGGATTGACCTCATTTTGAATTTTGTATTACTTTTTGTGCATGAAGATGTCTAGATTTTTGGCCTTGAGGGTGATTTTGAAGACCCATGTTAGTTCATAGGACCATCGATTTTTAAGCTTCTCTATGATATGGAATGAACATTCGAGAGGAAGCACAAGAAATGCATGATGAAAGCTAAGAATGACATTAATAAAAATATATTTATAGGCATGTATGCCTTTACAAGTTAGCATTTCATAAGCACGATCTATGTGAGTATAAAATGCAATACTTCATGATCCATGTGAAAAGGGATTAATCCCTATCATTCCTCCCCACCGTGGAAGCATTAGTATCCGATGCATTTGAAATGGGACAAAATTTTTTAGCCATATGAGAGTGGTCTTGATACAAAAGCATTGGTGAACTAATGGAATGCAGTTGTAGAGGATGGACTACCAATTACTGAGATGCCTACAAAGTTGCAATATGTTGAGAAGTGGGGACCATATTTGGAGCCATAGTGGAGTTTGGAACTGGAGCAGGAGGAGGAGGAGGATCAGAATTCACAATATGCATTGCTAGAGGTGCCACATAGATAGGTACCGGTACCACAGGAACAAATGCTAGTACAACCTGAATAACAGGTGTTGATACCACAAGAACAAATGCTAGTACAAACTAAATGACAGGAGCCAGGATAGGTACCATAGGAACAAATGTTGGTACAAACCGGACTGGTGGAGTTGTAGCAGGTGTGTGATGAACCTGATGTTGAGTTGTTAATAGTGCTCGTACGTGTATGTCCTCTTGTTGATGTGTGTTAAAAATTAAGGCAATTTTATGTTCCTGATGCAAATTAGTGTGAGCCTACTATGGAGGGATTTGAACACTTTGAATAAGAAAAGTTTGATTCTGATGCTGAAGAGTGTAGGTATTGTTATAGGCATCATATTGAGCTCTTTTGTCATATTGATAAGCTTTCCCTAACAACAACCCACAACAATCCATAGGAATTACATCACATGTGACAATGTCTACTTACTTAGTCCCAAAGGCAAAAGATAAAGTGCATGTTTTTGTGATGCATGAAGTGGTAGTATTGTCCTTCCAACCAAGTGAGTATGGATGAGGATGAGGATGGGTGGAGAGATGCAACTTATAAACAATGGACTATGCAATCAAGTTCTTCTACAAGCCATTGTCAATGATACAATCAACTGAAAAAATAGGTGTTAAATGAGCACGAGTAACAAATAGGTTCTCACGATCTCTAATAAGAGAATGGTGATTAGGTAACGTGACCTTTTTTAGTTGACCTTCTAACTCAGGATAAACACAACCTTCCCTAGAAGTCCTTATGGGGTTTTTAGGAGTCCCCTCATCAAGGATTGACTCCTCAAATGGTTATGTCATAGATGCTTGTACAAACAATTGTTTTTGCTTAGATTTCTTTAATTGTGGGTATTCAGATTTTTCATGTCCACTTATTTTACAATAATTATAAAATTGATGTTTGTGAGAAGAAGATGAAACATGAAATTCAAAAGAAAAGGATTTAGCAGGAGTAGGAAGAGAATAAGAAGAATAATAAGGGAAATAAAATGGTTGAGGTTGGTGCAACAATGGCACGAAACCTTCAAAAGATTGTCTAACCCCTATGTAGTGTACTGAGAGCTTCTCCTCTGCAAGTTGTGCAAGGTTAAATGCATCATCCAACGTAGTGCAAGAATAATATTTTAGCTTCCTGTAAATATGTGCAAGTAGACCACTCTTGAATTTTGCAATCAACTGTTGGGACTGAACAAAAGGCATTACATTATTTACAAGTTATCTTACAATATATAAGCATCAAGCTTAGGAGGGAGATATGACAAGTGTCATAAGCTCCACTCCAAGTGTCTTTCAGAAGACACCACTCCAACTCAAACTGAAGACAGGGACAAGTGGCAGAAGACAAATGTCAACTTGTCAATCATAGGCATAGTGCACATTATAATAATATTCTAACATTCCCCCTTAATGTGCACTATCCTAAAAGATAAGTCAACATTAGATAACATTCCCCCTTAATGTTGACTTCTTTTACATAGATATAGCAAATTGCTAAACTGAGAAAACTTGTCTTTCCCAAGTGACTTGGTGAAGATGTCTGCTACTTGATATTGAGTTGGTACATACTTCATGTGTATAATATCTTCTTGGACCATTTCTCTAATGAAGTGATGATGGATCTCAATGTGCTTTGTTCTAGCATGGAAAAGTGGATTCTTGGTCATCTTGATGGTACTTTGATTGTCACAATATATATATGTTGGACCATGTATGAATAGCCCAATATCCTGAATTAATTGCCTCAACCATATTGCCTCCTTAGTTGCCTCAACTGCTGCTCTATATTCTGCTTCTGCTGAAGATAGTGAAACTGTGTTTTGCTTCTTTGTGCTCCATGAAATAGAGCCTTGGCCTAATTGAAAGCAATAACCTGATGTAGATCTTCTGGTTTCAAGACAACTGGCCCAATCTGAATCTGTGTATCCAATCAAAGAAAAATTATCACTTGATTTATACATAAGGCCATGATGAGGTGTGGCCTTTAGGAATCTCACAATCCTCTTAGCTGCTATCCAATGGCTCTTCTTAGGATCCTGCATGAATCTGGAAATAAGGCCAACTGAATAGCAAATATCTGGTCTAGTTGAAGTTAAGTAGATCAAACTTCCAACTAGTTGCCTGTAAAGTGTACCATCAACCCTTTCTTCTTCATCATTATTTAGCAATTTCAATCTAGTTTCCATGGGAGTTAGAGAGGGCTTACACTCCTCCATGCGAAACCTCTCCAAAATAGATTGAATGTACTTAGCCTGTGAGATAAAAATCTTACCGGGATATTGCCATACCTCTATTCCTAAGCAATAGTGGAGGAGGCCTAAATCTGTCATCTCAAAGTTCTTGCATAAGTCCTCCTTGAGCAACCTTATTCCTTCTATATCATCACCTGTAATGAGAAGATCATCCACATACAATGTAACCAAAATGATGCGGTTCCTCCAATGTTTCACATAGAGAGTAGATTCTGCTGCAGATCTAGTGAAACCAAGGTTGAGAAAATAGGAGTCAATCTTTGCATACCAAGCTCGGGGTGCTTGCTTCAACCCATATAGAGCTTTCTTTAATCTGAGGACTTTGTTGTTTTGGCCTTCAACTGTGTATCCTGGTGGTTGTTTCACATACACTTCCTCCTTCAAATGACCATTTAGAAATGCACTTTTGACATCCATTTGATATATTGGCCAATGTTTTTGAGCTGCCATAGCAATAATTGTCCTGATTGTAGTCATCTTAGCCACAGGAGCAAAGGTCTCCTCATAATCAATTCCCTCTTGTTGCTTATAGCCTTGAGCTACTAGGCGAGCCTTGTAGCGATCTAGTGAGCCATCTGCTTTATATTTTGCCTTGTATACCCATTTTGTGCCTATGGTATATTTTCCTTTGGGTAAATCAACTAACTCCCAAGTGTGATTCCTTTCAATGGAATCCAATTCCTGATCCATGGCATGAACCCATTTAGGATCACCAAGTGCTTCTTTGACATTAGAAGGTTCGGGTTGGCTAAGGACTTTGGCCATTAGGGCATAATTCACTTGGTGTCTTAGGGCTGAAGGCCTTTTACCGGTATAGGTGGGCAAATGATTTTGGGCTTCATCTATTGTGGCTTGAACCCACTTGGGTAAAGGATTGGATGATGTTACTTGATCATTAGGAGGATGAGATGGAGGACATGGATCATTTGTAGGAAGTTCTTCTTGTGGATGAATTTCTTGATTTATGAGTGAAGGAGAAGAACTAGATGATATTGTATGCATGAATGGAGCAACTATTTCATTAGTTATTTCTAAAGTGGGGGCTTTAGGAGGATTAGATGGGGGATACTCATGAAAGGTAACATCCCTAGATAAAATGATTTTCTTGGAAATAGGCTCATATAATTTATATGCATTGGCACTATCACTATAGCCAACAAAGATGCATTTTTGGCTCTTATCATCAAACTTCTTCCTTTTCTTATGAGGAATATGAGCATAGGCATCACATCCAAATATTCTCAAATGGCCCACATAGGGCGTTCTTCCACTCCATGCTTCTTCAGGTGTTCTTTCATGTAAGGCCTTTGTGTATGACCTATTAGTCAAGTATGCGGCAGTAAGAACAGCTTCTCCCCAAAATGAGTTAGGTAATATAGCGACATGTAACATTGATTTTGCCCTATTTGTGATTGTTTGATTCATCCTCTCAGCAACTCCATTTTGTTGCGGGGTATAAGGGGTTGTGAATTGCCTCCTTATCCCATGATACTTACAAAAATTAAAGAATTCATTGGAGACATATTCTCCACCATTATCCGATCTTAAGGTGGAGATTTGATAGCCACTTTCTCTTTCAACAAGTGCGATGAATTCTTTGAACTTATCAAGGGCTTGCCACTTATATTGAATTAGGTAGATCCATACCTTTCTGTTGTAATCATCAATGAAAGTGATGTAGTATTTTGCCCCTGTATAAGATTGAACAGACATTGGCCCACAAATGTCTGAATGAATCAATTGCAAAGGTCTATTAGCCCTCCATGCCTTTCCTATTTCAAATGGTTGCCTATGGTGTTTGGCTATTACACATGGCTCACAAAAACATTTTGACTCCTTAAGATGTGGAAGTCCTTTAACTAATCCTTTTGTAGCCATCATTTGAAGATTATTAAAATTTAAATGTCCCAATCTTTCATGCCACATGTACTCCAAAGAGAAAGTAGTTGTTGTATGCAAAGATGTTTGTGTTACAGATTTTGTAAGGAGGTAGTAAACACCATCCTTTTTCACTCCCATGGCCTTGACATTGCCATTGGGTTCCTTAATGTAGCATTTTTCTTTTTCAAAATAGACATTATAGCCCTTATCGATAAGTTGTCCAATAGAAAGAAGACTCCTTTTAAGACCAGGCACATACAAAACATCTGTTGCAGGAACATTATTACCATCATGCAAAGTAAGTGGTGCCTCCCCAACACCTTCAATGGGTAGAGCACTTTCATCACCAAAAGTAATGAATTGATTTGATGTGGGCTGAACCTTGGTCAACCAATCTTGCCTTCCTGTCATGTGCTTTGTTGCTCTAGAATCAATATACCAACATTCTTTATCTTCAATATTAACTTGGTTGGCTGCATACAATGTGTTCATATTATTATTTTGTGGTTCTCCCTGTTCTCTTTGCCTTTGATAGCAATTAGCAATATTATGATTCCATTTTCCACAATATTCACACCCTTGTTGATTGTTGTTTTGACCCCCTTGAGGTCTTGTTTGCCATCTTTGTTGCTGTTGGTACTCTTGCTGACATGGTTGCTGATGGTACTGTTGATTTGGTTGGTGCTGGTACTGTGTGTATCTCTGGTGTTGTCTACCCCTTTGATTCTGATTATGCTGATTTTGACCCTGTTTTGTTTAGTTTGTAAAGTTGCCTTGGTGGCAAAAGCTGCTGATGTGGCTTCAATTTCTTCATCTTTGATTAGGGCTTGCTCATGCTTCTTAAGTAGGATCTCAATATCCTCAAGTGTTGAATTCATTGTTTTACCACTCAAGTCTAACATGGTAGCATAGGAGTGAAACTTTGAAGGAAGACCATGCAACATTATTGGAATTAATTCATTATCATCTAGGGTTTTACCAGCAACTAAGAAATCATTTTTAATAGACTTCACTTCCATAAGATAATCGGTAAGTGAGCCTTTCATACATAGATTGTGCAATTTTTGTTTGAGATACAAAATATTATCTTGACTTGGCCTATCAAACAATCTATTGAGAGCATCCCATGCTTGTTTAGGTGTTTTTGCAGCCCTTACGGTTTCTCTGCATTGAATTCCTGTAGCTAGCTTGATTAAACTTAAAGCTATGTTGGAATTCTTCTCAAATTGTGCTTTTTCTTTAGGGTCTGTAGGTGCAGTGAGTGGGTCTTCATTAGCCTGCCTATCTCTCACAAAGTCCCACATGTCATTCATCATTAATATTGACTCCATCTCATACTTCCAATTTGCAAAAGTCTGTGCTCCTTCAAGTTTCTTTGTAAGTCCACTTAATAGATTTGTAGTAGCCATGATTTAGAAAAGGATCAAAAGAAAAGGGAGCTCAACAAAGGATGAAGTAAGTACGACAAATGCCAAATTAGAGCCCTAAAAAAAATCTAGGGTACACCGCTGAAGATCCAGAGGAGGGTTCGCCTAGTTTTTCCACTCTGAATCTTCAAGAGATTCCAACAGTGGGAGGGTTAAGTTGAACATAAGTGCCTTTTTCTATCCAAAGAGAGTAAGAATTAGAATTTTACCAGACCTTTATACCAAACTTCTCAATATACCCGCCCTTACGTGAGGGAGACTATAAGTATTTGAGCAGTTGATACGTGGAACATAGGCGATTCTGAAAGGGAATAACCTGCCAGACCTTTATACCAAACTACTCAATATACCCGCCCTTACGTGAGGGAGACTATAAGTATTTGAGCAGTTGATACGTGGAACATAGGCGGTTATAAAAGTGTGATGCTTGCTTTTTGTAGAATTATTACAATAAATGTGCCAATGTATTATTGTTGAAAATGCCTGTATGTGTTTGCTTGCTTGTATATGGCTTAGTGTCAAGTGTGTATGAACTACACTTGATTACAATTATAAAACCCAAAGTCATGCAAGGGTAATAGCAAGCATAAAATGTAGACAAAGCCCAAAAATAGAAGATGCAAGCAACAAACACCTAGTGGCCAAGAGAGTGCCACAAAATGAATCCACCGACAAGGGACAAGGGGTCCTAAATCACCCCTTAAGTTGATGATTTGTATTGAAAACTTGGCTAAAAACAAATTAGCCCCAAATGTGCTTCCAAAATGATGAGACAATATCAATGCCTCCTTTTACAAGATTGCCCCCAAATTCAATAAATGACTTGGCATAATGTCCTCCCAAAGACTTAGAAATTGACTCCTCACAATTTTTACCAAATTATCAACCAAGAGTGTCGGATGCAACCGAAAATGCACTCTTTTTACAATATAAAACTTCAAGTCAAAATTCAGTTGAGTAAATGATCTCAAAACTGAAAAATAATTGCACCAATGGATCCCCCTCGAAATTCTCTTTCCAACGACTATATATAAGCCTATAGTCGGATACAAATTGATGCTTCAAAAAAGCAAAAAAACAATGACCTTTAAAAATGTGCAGCTCCGGGACATTCCCAAGTGGTCACCCATCCGAGTTGTGCTCTGGAAAAAAATGCTTGACTTGGGAGTTTTTATAAAATTTGCTGCCACTATGTCAATTATCTTTATGAGGACGTGAGAACTTTCAAATATCTCATATAAAGTCAAAAAAATATTTTAGGAAAAATATTCCCCCTTTATGAAAAATGTCTGATCGAAGGTTTTTCGTCCGCTAAGCGTCTTCACGAACAGGTCAAAGGTTCCGCAGCAGGTTGGAGGATTTATACATGGGAGGCACACTAAAGGTATGGCGGGAAAAAAATATTTTGAAGCCAGCTCCTGGTAAAAGGCAATGTAACTGCAGAAACAAGATGTATCACAAGCAGATTGGCCCAGGAATGTTTCAACAAATCACACAGCAGGTGTGCGAGCAGTGCCCCAATGTCAAGTATGAGCGGGAAGGCGATTTTATCACTGTTGACATAGAGAAAGGCATGCAGGATGGACAGGAGATTGTGTTTTTCGAGGATGGAGAACCTATTACAGATGGAGAACCCGGTGACCTAAAGTTCAAGATTTACACAGCCCCACATGAAAAATTCACAAGGGAAGGCAATGATTTGTGCACCACAGTTACTATTACACTGCGGGAAACAAACTTACAGGCAAATGGAGAGATCCATCATCAGTAAAATCACCTGCGCGGCAATAAAGAATAAACAGAGGCGATCTAGGGTTTGCTTGCTGGGCACTGTTTCGATTCGCGCAGGGGCAAAGATCGAGCCTGACGGCGCAGCAGGGAAGGGGCCAAATTTCTCTCGGCGTCGCTATCGACGTGAATGTAGGGTTTAACTGTCTCTGGTTTGTTTTTGCCCATGACAATGGCGGCTGTAGAATTCAACCAAGCGCAGGCCGAAATTTGTGTAGCACTAAGCGCTAACACTCGCAGCGCAAATTCAACGAAGCACAGCCCGTCCGTCCTGTCGTTCCGCCTGGCTGGCTGGCCGTCTCGTTGCCGTCCGAAGCCCTTGCTGTAATTTTGAAGGAGCTCCGCCGTGAAGTCACTGGAACACAGTTATTTTCTGCAGTGGTCTCCGTATCTGAGCCAAAACACTCAGATCTCCAGAAACAATAATTTGAAAATACCAGTCTGGGTCGCTCTCAGCTTGTTGTCTTCGGCCGAACGTGATCGCCTGGAGATCTTAGAAAGAAAAAATATATTTTTCGGCTCTGGTGAGACCTAATCCAGTGCAAGCATCGGAAGTAACGGAGACTGCAATAAGACAACAAAAGGATGTTGTGGCAATGGGAATTTCAAAAAAACAAAAGGGGTAAAGTAGCCAGGATTAATAATATTCAGTCCTCTCTTGACAATGGGAATTTCGAAAAACAAAGGGATAAAGCCTCTAATGTAGTTCACAAGCGGGAAGCAGATTTTGCAAAGAAGATTACAAATCCCGATACACTCTAAAAAAAATTGAAAGAAAAAAAAAAGGCATGTCCTCGAATGGCGAGGATTGTCCTATATGGAGTTTCTGGTTTCTGATCCACTCAATGAGTGGAGAGCATACTCCCTGACTCCATATTCTACAGGCGGATCTCACCGCTCTGATACCAGATGTTGGGACTGAACAAAAGGCATTACATATTTACAAGTTATCTTACAATATATAAGCATCAATCTTAGGAGGGAGATATGACAAGTGTCATAAGCTCCACTCCAAGTGTCTTTCAGAAGACACCACTCCAACTCAAACTGAAGACAGGGACAAGTGGCAGAAGACAAATGTCAACCTGTCAATCATAGGCATAGTGCACATTATAATAATATTCTAACATCAACACCGTATCAGGATCAAAAATTGAACTTGTAATATAGCAAAACTTTGTTGTCAACTATTTTAGTGGGCCCTCACCTCCTATTGGAGACTAAATTTCAAGGTAAGGGTTATTAATGGGCATTATTTAATTGTTGGTAATGACTAGTGAAATCAAACCACTGACTTTTAATGGCTAGCACCAATCAAACCGTAAAACTCCCAATAGCTAGCACGCTGACGTCACTCCCAATGGCTAAAACTCCCAATGACTAGCACGCTGACGTCACTCCCAATGGCTAGCAGACCAGTCAACATAACACCAACAACAACCAAGGTGCACTACGACTAAGATATGACCACCGAGGATCAGAAAACTCAACACGACCATTGATATAGCCACTAGTGTTCAAATCGGACTGGTGGAGTTGTAGCAGGTGTGTGATGAACCTGATGTTGAGTTGTTAATAGTGCTCGTACGTGTATGTCCTCTTGTTGATGTGTGTTAAAAATTAAGGCAATTTTTTTGTTCTGATGCAAATTAGTGTGAGCCTGCTATGGAGGGATTTGAACACTTTGAATAAGAAAAGTTTGATTCTGATACGGAAGAGTGTAGGTATTGTTATAGGCATCATATTGAGCTCTTTTGTCATATTGATAAGCTTTCCCTAACAATAACCCACAACAATCCATATGAGTTACATCACATGTGACAATGTCTACATACTTAGGCCCAAAGGCAAAAGATAAAGTGCATGTTTTTGTGATCCATGAAGTAGTAGTATTGTCCTTCCAACCAAGTGAGTATGGATGAGGATGAGGATGGGTGGAGAGATGCAACTTATCAACAATGGACTATGCAATCAAGTTCTTCTACGCAAGCCATTGTCGATGATACAATCAATAGAAAATCTAGGTGTTAAATGAGCACGAATAACAAATAGGTTCTCACGATCTCTGATAAGAGAATGGTGATTAGGTAACGTGACCTTTTTTAGTTGACCTTCTAACTCAGGATAAACACAACCTTCCCTAGAAGTCCTTATGGGATTTTTAGGAGTCCCCTCATCAAGGATTGACTCCTCAAATGGTTATGTCATAGATGCTTGTACAAACAATTGTTTTTGCTTAGATTTCTTTAATTGTGGGTATTCAGATTTTTCATGTCCACTTATTTTACAATAATTATAAAATTGATGTTTGTGAGAAGAAGATGAAACATGAAATTCAGAAGAAACGGATTTAGCAGGAGTAGGAAGAGAATAAGAAGAATAATAAGGGAAATAAAATGGTTGAGGTTGGCGCAACAGTGGCACAAAACCTTCAAAATATTGTCTAACCCCTATGTAGTGTACTGAGAGCTTCTCCTCTGCAAGTTGTGCAAGGTTGAATGCATCATCCAACGTAGTGCAAGTATAATATTTTAGCTTCCTGTAAATATGTGCAAGTAGACCACTCTTGAATTTTGCAATCAACACCGTATCAGGATCAAAAATTGAACTTGTAATATAGCAAAACTTTGTTGTCAACTATTTTAGTGGGCCCTCACCTCCTATTGGAGACTAAATTTCAAGGTAAGGGTTATTAATGGGCACTATTTAATTGTTGGTAATGACTAGTGAAATCAAACCACTGACTTTTAATGGCTAGCACCAATCAAACCGTAAAACTCCCAATGGCTAGCACGCTGACGTCACTCCCAATGGCTAAAACTCCCAATGACTAGCACGCTGACGTCACTCCCAATGGCTAGCAGACCAGTCAACATAACACCAACAACAACCAAGGTGCACTACGACTGAGATATGACCATCGAGGATCAGAAAACTCAACACGACCATTGATATAGCCACTAGTGTTCAAATCGGACTGGTGGAGTTGTAGCAGGTGTGTGATGAACCTGATGTTGAGTTGTTAATAGTGCTCGTACGTGTATGTCTTCTTGTTGATGTGTGTTAAAAATTAAGGCAATTTTATGTTCATGATGCAAATTAGTGTGAGCCTACTATGGAGGGATTTGAACACTTTGAATAAGAAAAGTTTGATTCTAATGTTGAAGAGTGTAGGTATTGTTATAGGCATCATATTGAGCTCTTTTGTCATATTGATAAGCTTTCCCTAACAACAACCCACAACAATCCGTAGAAGTTACATCACATGTGACAATGTCTACTTACATAGTCCCAAAGGCAAAAGATAAAGTGCATGTTTTTGTGATTCATGAAGTGGTAGTATTGTCCTTCCAACCAAGTGAGTATGGATGAGGATGAGGATGGGTGGAGAGATGCAACTTATAAACAATGGACTATGCAATCAAGTTCTTCTACAAGCCATTGTCAATGATACAATCAACTGAAAAAATAGGTGTTAAATGAGCACGAGTAACAAATAGGTTCTCACGATCTCTAATAAGAGAATGGTGATTAGGTAACGTGACCTTTTTTAGTTGACCTTCTAACTCAGGATAAACACAACCTTCCCTAGAAGTCCTTATGGGGTTTTTAGGAGTCCCCTCATCAAGGATTGACTCCTCAAATGGTTATGTCATAGATGCTTGTACAAACAATTGTTTTTGCTTAGATTTCTTTAATTGTGGGTATTCAGATTTGTCATGTCCACTTATTTTACAATAATTATAAAATTGTTGTTTGTGAGAAGAAGATGAAACATGAAATTTAGAAGAAAAGGATTTAGCAAGAGTAGGAAGAGAAGAAGAAGAATAAGAAGGGGAATAAAACTGTTGAGGTTGGTGCAACGGTGGCACGAAACCGTCAAAAGATTGTCTAGTCCCTATGTAGTGTGCTGAGAGCTTCTCCTCCGCAAGTTGTGCAAGGTTGAATGCATCATCCACAGTATAATATTTCAGCTCTCTGTAAATATGTGCAAGTAGACCACTCTTGAATTTTGCAATCAACACCGTATCAGGATCAAAAATTGAACTTGTAATATAGCAAAACTTTGTTGTCAACTATTTTAGTGGGCCCTCACCTCCTATTGGAGACTAAATTTCAAGGTAAGGGTTATTAATGGGCACTATTTAATTGTTGGTAATGACTAGTGAAATCAAACCACTGACTTTTAATGGCTAGCACCAATCAAACCGTAAAACTCCCAATGGCTAAAACTCCCAATGACTAGCTCCCAATGGCTAGCACACTGACGTCACTCCCAATGGCTAAAACTCCCAATGACTAGCACGTTGACGTCACTCCCAATGGCTAGCGGACCAGTCAACATAACACCAACAACAACCAAGGTGCACTATGACTGAGATATGACCACCGAGGATCAAAAAACTCAACACGACCATTGATATAGCCACTAGGGCAAGACAACTCAGCATGATGACCGTATGGAATAGACAACTCAGCAAGGCGAATGGGTGGGTGTAAGCAACTAGGCAAAAAAGGTGGACAGAGATGATAATAGGACAATGGAAACTAGTTAGCAATGACGATGACTCAACAAAAATGGATGACATCAGCAAAATATGAACAGCGCAAAGACCAGACCAAGTTAGTGGAATACAAAAAACATAGAGGACCACATCGATGTCAATGCGATAGACAGGTTATGCGAATCCATTAATGGGAGGAGGAGGGTAGCCAGCATAAAGCTGGCTACCAAATAAGGGGGTTGTTGTGGTTTATAAATTGCAAAAAATATGAAAACGTCCTCTGTTTGGGATAAAAATCCTTGATTTTCTTTACAAATAGCAAGAACCGATGCCACATCGTTAAAAGCCCCATCGGAAAATAATTTTAACCGTAGAAAAAATAGAAATTTTTTTGACACCGAAGACTTGTTTGACGTCGAAAAGTGCTCAAAGTTACCAAAAACTACATAAGGAAAACTGGAGTGGGTCGGATCTCGCTAGGAATTGTAAAGTAGAAGCAATCCTTGTGACGAATGCTGATGAAGGCCAAAAGGTGCACACCAGTTATCAAAAATTCTTTTTCGTATTTTGTTTTCTTGTCATCGGATGAGGAGAAGTTTACCGGCTAGAAAATATGTCGACAACCCTTAAAATCACGCGAAATTTCTAAAAACGGCAGATCTGGTTGTTGGTTCTTGCCAGGGAAAAAAATAATTCGAGGTTGTAGTCCAAAAATGCGGCTCCAAACGGATAACAAAAAGTCTTTGTGAAACAAATCGGACCTAAGATAGATCGACGTCAATGATGATTGATCGGTCTTTCGTTGGTGTAGAGGATGATCCAAAATAGCAAATGATGTGATGGTGATGAGGATGCACACACCGAAAGTTGTGGCCAACGTGGTAGCCACCCAGAAGAATGCACAATCGCATATCATCAATAGAAAAATGTCCCCAAAACAAAAGCTTCAACTGGCCCTGAATCGTTCTTCTTGGACAAAAAAATGGCCTCAGCCTCTGAGAGTTCAAACGATGAGGATGTTGTATATGGTTAGGATTATCACTTATTGTCCCCCGGTGATCCCTCCATAGAGAGTAGATATGTGTTCTTTCTTGTTTAGAGCATAAAATAAGGACCTCTTTAGTGAAAATTTGGCACTAAAAATATATGAAAAATGCACGAGTGGAAGCCCAAAAGATGCAAGAGTTGACATCAAATCATTAATGGAAGATAGATACAAGTGTGAGAGCTTGAATCAAGATCCAAGGGTCGGGGTTAGAGGGATCTTGGCTAGTTGTGAGTTGGTAATGAGTAGGACCCTAGTGAAGGTTTTCAAAACGGAGTGCTTGAAGGCTTTTGCAAGGAAAAAGAGTGATCCTTCCAAGCCAAGATCCATTGGTGGATTTCTCGTTCCTCTTTTGAACCAGACTAGCCTAGAGGAAGATGATACTTGCCAATCCAATGCTCAGCTCTGATGCCACTGATATGGAATGAACACTCAAGAGAAAGCATAAGAAATGCACAATAAAAATTGAGAATGTCATTAACCAAAAATATATTTATAGGCATGTCTGCCTTTACAAGTCGGCATTTAATACGCACGATTAATGTGAGTATTAAATGCAATACATCATGATCAATGTGAAAAGGGATTAATCCCTATCACTCTACCCCCATGTCTCTTAGTTTTTCTTCCATGACCTGGTGGATCCCACATAACTTTGGTGTGATCTTCATTATTAGTTGCTTGAGAAAGTAGAAAGTTGTTTTCTTCTACACCCTGAAGTACTTTAGGTCTACGTAGTTGAGTTGCCTCATAAATTTAAGATTGAATATATAGTCTATGACGAATATCAATACCTCAAAAGGTATGGTTGAGAATCCATAAAGAAGAATGAATGACCTAGAGCTCCCCAAATAGAATTCTCCATTCAATCATTTTGCAAATTCTTGGAGCTATCATACCTCATCTAATAGCCTTGGTATATTTTCCCTTAATTTTTCCATTATAACCTCATAGACATCATTAGATAAGCAATAGAAGGTTTGTTTGCTTCTTGGTAGGGTATATTCATGCACTCCATAACTAAAAGAGATTCTCCATCCACTGCCACCTTATCTAACTAGAAAGCAATAAATTGGTATTGCATCTAGTATTTAATGAGCCATAGTTGCTTATAGATTTAATATTGAACATATAGTCTAGTATGGATATACATAACTCAAAAGGTATGCCTAAAAATACATAAAATGAATGACCTAGCCCTTGCTAAATAGAAGTCTTCATTTGTACATTCTATAGATTTTTGAAGTTATCATACTTCATCTAACTACCTTGGTACCTTTTCCATTAATATTTCTATTATAACTTCATAGAAGTTGTCATAGAAGCAGCAGGAGGTCTTGTCTACTTCTAGATACAATATTTCATGCACTCCATAACAGAAAGGGGTTCTCCATCCACCCCCACCTATTCTAATAAGAGAGTAGGAATCTAGTATTTCTTCTAGTAGATAATGAGTCAAACTAGGTAGGAAGGGTATATGAAATTCTTCTCTTTCTTGAATACCCTTAGGTGATTTCCCATTTAATTGATAAAATATTTGATGCAATCAATTATCTTGAAGTGTGTGGGGTAGGTTTGTATGACATGGAGGGCTATGAGTTCTTCATAAATTTTGACCTTTATTCTATCTTCAAGCATCACAACAATCCCAAAAAAGCATATAGACATATTCCTTGTAAATATATAACTCCAATGGGATGCTGAAGTTAGAACACAGGTTGAGATTATTTAGGTAAGTGGCCAAGAATTAACTCCAATAGTTTCTTATGTTGTTGTAGTAAATATTCCTCTAGGTATTTGGATTACAGGAGACTCACATGACATGATCACTTGTGGCTTTAACATCTTCCAAATATCCCTCTCATGGATGTAAATTGACTCCTCACTTTATTGTGGGGGTTTGAATTTTCTTCACAAGGGATCATACATTGTAGCATAGGTTTTAATTAATTCTACTTAGCTCTATACTTGTGGCATTAAGTTCATGATCAAGCTTGAATTCCATATTTTATTGATACTCCAAAAGTTGGTATGTGGGACCAAGTTGAATCTCCTCAATGGTTCTTTCTTGACTTAACCAATAAAGTGCTTCTAATTCACCTATTTATTTTCTTATAGGGACCTTCAAATAATTCCTATAGTCTTCTAGGAGGGGAGAGATGTCATTTTATATTTCCCTTGTTCTTCTTTCCTTTCCATTTAGATGATTCTACCTCCTACAAAAGTACTAGTACTAGCAAAGGTGGATCAAATATGTGGAGCAATAGTAGTTAGAGGTGGTCGAGTGGGATTAGCCTCAAGAAATGATGGGATTCTAGAAGTGGATGAAGAAATAAATTATGAATTCTAAAATTTGGGAAAAAAACCTTCCAAATCTTAGGATTTGGAGTGATTTTCTCATTTAGTTTAGCAAATTGCTTAATGTTTGGAGAGATTCACTTGGTTGACTAGCCTTGGAAAAAATTATTTACTTAGGTGAATAATTGGAAAAATAAATCAATTTGCTTGAAATAGTAGGTGAATCACTTGGGTAATATGACTTGGGCACAATTTAAGCCTAGATTGACTTTTCTTATTGAGTGATTTTCTTGCTTTTTCCAATGAATCACTAGCTTGATTTTGACTAGGTCCAGTTTTTAAAATGGAGTAGTTTTCTAGTTTGAATGAATGAATCACTTTATATTTGGGGATATTATTCCATCCTTTTAGTATTTCTAATGGATAAGTGATTTGATTTGAATTTAAAGCAATTTGCTCGTTAAAAGGAGTACCTAGATGAGTGAATTGCTTTTAAGGAAATCCATTAATGGGTTTGGCAATTTTTTTTACTAATGAAGGGAGTCCCAATAGGAGTCTACCTACCCAAAGGGCATAAGACTCAGTGGAAAAATAAAGTTACATAGTATATCAATAGAAATATTGAGCAATTCACTTGAAGCCATTAGATTTTTTGATGTAGTAGATGAAGAACACAAGCTTATACTGAGAGGGGAGGTGAATAGTATAAGACCACTTTTTACTTTTCTTTCCTAATTAATATTACGTAATGTATAGATAGCAATATCAATAGTAGTAATCAAATCAATGCACAAATCACCACACACAATAGAGACACCACAATTTACGTGGTTCACCCAATGTGGGCTACTCCATGGAGAAAATATTTCACTAAAATTTTCTCAATCAATATCTTGGGAATCCTTTCCCTATTACAATGTTTATGGACCTCTGTCCAAAGGAGATACCAATCCCCTAAATCAATTTTATGGATCTCTATCCATAGGAGAACTCCTCCTTTGCTCTGGCTGGTGATCCTCTAGAAGACTACTGCCTCCACATCACTAGCTTGTGGATGTCTCTCCATTGAAGACTCTTGTCCTCACTCATAAGACATGTCCTCACTACCCTGGCTAATGGATCTCTATCAACTAGAGACTACTATCCTCTTCTCTCTATAACCTCCAAATATCTATCTCAAATCTACATTAAACACAGTCCTTCGGTCTAGCACAAATCTGCTCAATCTCTGTCTCTGGTCTACCACAAACCTGTCCTCAAATCTGCACCAAACTCTGTTCTCAATTTTACACTGAACACGGTCCTTCGATATAGCACAAATCTGTCTTCAATCTCTATTCTTAAGCCTTAACTCAAAGCTTGACTCAATCTCAAATCAACTCACCTAGATATGCTCTAATCCATAACTCAAGGTTTGAACAAATCAATTAATCAACTCTGCTCTCAAGCCTTATCAAAGACTTGTCTTAAATATGCCTTGTAAGCTTCCTCAAAATCTCACACTAATATGTCCACAAGTCCTCTCTAGAACTTGCTCAAATCTGTTCCACAAGTCCTCTCTAGAACTTGCTCAAATATGCTCCACAAGTCCTCTCTAGAACTTGTTCAAAATCTGCTCTACAAGTCCTCTCTAGAACTTTTCCAAGTTTGCTCTCAATCTGTATTGTAAGCTTCCACAAAATCTTACTCAATCTATTCACAAGTCTTCTCAAAGACTTACCTCAAATATGCTCAGCAAGTTCACACGATCCATGTGAGTATTAAATGCAATACATCATGATCCATGTGAAAAGGGATTAATCCCTATCACTCTACCCCCATGTCTCTTAGTTTTTCTTCCATGACCTGGTGGATCCCACACAAATTTGGTGTGATCTTCATTATTAGTTGCTTGAGCAAGTAGAAAGTTGTTTTCTTCTATACCTTGAAGTACTTTAGGTCCAAGTAGTTGAGTTGCCTCATAAATTTAAGATTGAACATATAGTCTATGACGAATATCAATACCTCAAAAGGTATGGTTGATAAGCCATAAAGAAGAATGAATGACCTAGATCTCCCCAAATAGAATTCTCCATTCAATCATTTTACAAATTCTTGGAGCTATCATACCTCATCTAATAGCCTTGGTATCTTTTCCCTTAATTTCTCCATTATAACCTCATAGACATCATTAGATAAGAAATAGAAGGTTTGTTTGCTTCTTGGTAGGGTATATTCATGCACTCCATAACTAAAAGAGATTCTCCATCCACTGCCAACTTATCTAACTAGAAAGCAAGAAATTGGTATTGCATCTAGTAGTTAATGAGCCATAGTTGCCTATAGATTTAATATTGAACATATAGTCTAGTATGGATATACGTAACTCAAAAGGTATGGCTAAAAAGACATAAAATGAATGACCTAGCCATTGCTAAATAGAAGTCTTCATTTGTACATTCTATAGATTTTTGAAGTTATCATACTTCATCTAACTACCTTGGTACATTTTCCATTAATATTTCTATTATAACTTCATAGAAGTTTTCTTAGAAGCAGTAGGAGGTCTTGTCTACTTCTAGATACGGTATTTTCATACACTCCATAACAGAAAGGGGTTCTCCATCCACCCCCACCTATTCTTATAAGAGATTAGGAATCTAGTATTTCTTCTAGAAGATAATGAGTCAAACTAGGTAGGAAGGGTATATGAAATTCTTCTCTTTCTTGAATGCCCTTAGGTGATTTCCCATTTAATTGATAAAATATTTGATGCATTCAAATATATTGAAGTGTGTGGGGTAGGTTTGTATGACATGGAGGGCTATGATTCCTTCATAAATTTTGACCTTTATTCTATCTTCAAGCATCACAACAATCCAAAAAAATCATATAGACATATTCCTTGTAAATATATAACTCCAATGGGATGTTGAAGTTAGATCACAGGTTGAGATTATTTAGGTAAGTGACCAAGAATTAACTCCAATATTTTCTTATTTTTTGGTAGTAAATATTCCTCTAGGTATTTGGATTACAGGAGACTCACATGACAAGATCACTTGTGGCTTTAACATCTTCCAAATATCCCCCTCATGGATGTAAATTGACTCCTCACTTTATTGTGGGGGTTTGAATATTCTTCACAAGGGATCATACATTGTTGCATAGGTTTCAATTAATTCTACTTGGCTCTATACTTGTGGCATTAATTTCATGATCAAGCTTGAATTCCATATTTTATTGATACTCAAAAAGTTGGTATGTGGGCCCAAGTTGAATCTCCTCAATGATTTTTTCTTGACTTAACCAATAAAGTGCTTCTAATTCACCTCTTTATTTTCTTATAGGTACCATTAAATAATTACTATAGTATTCTAGGAGGAGAGAGATGTCATTTTATCTTTCCCTTGTTCTTCTTTCCTTTCCATTTAGATGATTCTACCTCCTATGAAAGTACTAGTACTAGCAAAGGTGGAGCAAATATGTGGAGCAATAGTAGTTAGAGGTGGTCAAGTGGGATTAGCCTCAAGAAATGATGGTATTATAGAAGTGGATGAAGAAATAAATTATGAATTCTAAAATTTGGGATAAAAACCTTCCAAGTATTAGGATTTGGAGTGATTTTCTCATTTAGTTTAGAAAATTGCTTAATGTTTGGAGAGATTCACTTGGTTGACTAGCCTTGGAAAACTTTCTTTACTTAGGTGAATAGTTGGAAAAATAAATCAATTTGCTTGAAATAGTAGGTGAATCACTTTGTTAATACGAATTGGGCACAATTTAAGCCTAGATTGACTTGTCTTATTGAGTGATTTTCTTGCTTTTTCCAATGAATCACTAGCTTGATTTTGACTTGGGCCCAGTTTTTACAATGGAGTAGTTTTCTAGTTTGAATGAATGAATCACTTTATATTTGGGGATATTATTCCATCCTTTTAGCTTTTCTAATGGATAAGTGATTTGCATTGAATTTAAAGCAGTTTGCTCGTTAAAAGGAGTACCTAGATGAGTGAATTGCTTTTAAAGAAATCCATTAATGGGTTTGGCAATTTTTTCTTACTAATGAAGGGAGTCCCATTAGGAGTCTACCTACCCAAATGGCATAAGACTCAGTGGAAAAATAAAGTTACATAGTAGATCAATAGAAATATTGAGCAATTCACGTGAAGCCATTAGGTTGTTTGATGTAGTAGATGAAGAACACAAGCTTATACTGAGAGGGGGGTGAACAGTATAAGACCACTTTTTACTTTTCTTTCCCAATCAATATTATGCAATGTATAGATAGCAATATCAATAGCAGTAATCAAAGCAATGCACAAATCACCACACACAATAGAGACACCACAATTTACGTGGTTCACCCAATGTGGGCTACTCCACGGAGAAAATATTTCACTAAAATTTTCTCAATCAATCTCTTGGGAATCCTTTCCCTATTACAATGTTTATGGACCTCTATCCAAAGGAGATACCAATCCCCTAAATCAAGTTCGTGGATCTCTATCCATAGGAGAACTCCTCCTCTGCTCTGGCTGGTGATCCTCTAGAAGACTACTGCCTCCACTACACTGGCTTGTGGATCTCTCTCCACTGAAGACTCTTGTCCTCACTCAGAAGACCTATCCTCACTGCCCTAGCTAATGGATCTCTATCCACTAGAGACTACTATCCTCTGCTCTCTATCACCTCCAAAGCTCTATCTCAAATCTGCACTAAACACAGTCCTTCGATCTAGCACAAATCTGCTCAATCTCTGTCTCTGGTCTGGCACAAACCTGTCCTCAAATCTGCACCAAACTCTATTCTCAATTCTGCACTAAACATGGTCCTTCGGTCTAGCACAAATCTATCCTCAATATCTATCCTCAAGCCTTAACTCAAAGCTTGACTCAATCTCAAATCAACTCTATTGGATCTGCCCTAAACCTTAACTCAAGGTTTGAACAAATCAATTAATCAACTCTGCTCTCAAGCCTTCTCAAAGACTTGTCTTAAATATACCTTGTAAGCTTCCTCAAAAGCTCACACTAATCTATCCACAAGTCCTCTCTAGAACTTGCTCAAATCTACTCTACAAGTCCTCTCTAGAACTTGCTCAAATCTGCTCCACAAGTCCTCTCTAGAACTTGCTCAAATATGCTCCACAAGTCCTCTCTAGAACTTGTCCAAGTTTACTCTCAATCTATATTGTAAGCTTCCACAAAAGCTTACTCAATCTATTCCACAAGTCTTCTCAAAGACTTGCCTCAAATCTGCTCAACAAGTCCACACAAGAACTTGTCCAATATCATAGAAACATAAAGAGAATTGTTAGAGACTCAATATGTTCTACACTTATCACAATGCTCAATTACTTTCAATCACTCTCTTAGAAACATAAGGAGAATTGTTAGAGACTCAATATGCTTCTTATTCACCTCAATGCTCAATCACTTTCTCAAATCAATTCAGAATATAGAATAGTTTGTTTTATGGAACTTGAACAATCACTTCACACACCCACTTGACTAGGCTCAACCAACTCTACTCAACCAATCACTCAATGAAATAATTCTTGCTCACAAACCCTAGTCCAAGCATATGACATTCACTCAAAATATTTCCAACAATGCTCAACAACCAATCTCACATAACAATGATACTCATGTTCTTTTCAAACCCTAGTTCAAGTTCTTTGCTCAACAACTCACTTTAAAAACAATGCTTATAAAACAATCTTCACATAGCAATGATACTCAAACCCTAGTTCAAGTTCTTCACACAACCAATGGCTTCAACAACAATGCTTATAAAACAAGGTTTTAACAACTCTTTATTCCAAAAAACCTTGAAGCATTAACTCAACACACTCAATAGGAAATCCTAATCAAGTCCTTTTCACTCCAAACTTATTTTCTAGAAAACCAACCAATCAATTTAACTATGGAAGAATGTGCTCATACCTTTTTCTTGATGATGAAGGAATCTCATAAATCTGCCACAACCAAAAACACTTCCTTGCCAAGCTCAAAGAAATTATAAGATGATAAACTCCCTCAAAAATACAATGTAAATATCAAAACACACATACACCTTATCACTCCATCTTTAAGAAAACATTCATCAACATTTACAAGAATAATTCACCAAATACACCTTATAATCTCCCAATGAAAATAATATTCAATGACAAGAATAATATTAATGCAATCTCCTTTCTCAAAATAACTATATGCAAGAAGTCCCTTTTATCCTTTTAAAACTTCAACAAATCAATGTGACACAAACACTTTATTTAAAAATAAAGCTAACTCCTTATTCCTCCAATTTTCCAAAAAGTAATAATCAAATTAAAAACTTTTAAGCAACCCTTTTATCTCCCTAAGACCTCATGTCAAACTTTAGGCAACATAAAATATTAATCAAAATTTATTACCTTTGCCTTGGAGGGATTCGAACTCACGGTGCACCCTCAACCAGTGCCCTAGCCATGGCTCCAACCACCGCATGAGCTAGGCGCTCGCTTGGGGAGTAAAGAGCACCACGTGCTCCAAAAGGCTCCCCGCCTTGCCTAGAAAAAATGTGCACCTTTCCTTTGGTGCTTCCAACACAAACACAACCACCAAAAATGTTGCCACCACATTTTGAACGTAGGTCACCTAGCGCCCAAACACTCTAACCGTTGTCCTCTTGCCACTAGGCCATGCTGCCTAGTTGGCGCTTGGCAATTTGGTGTTGTTCCCTTTAAACCTTATTCATTGGCGCTAAAACACAAAAATCGCTTCTCTTTTTCTGCACAAGATCTCAACACAATTGCATGCATTAATCGATCGAGCAAAAGGATAAATGTTAATGCCTCTAAGGCATAGGTTTATATATTGATTTCCTCCTCATGCATATACGTCGGTGCTCGAATTACCTTCTCACTTTTTAGACGTCGACGCTTTTTATTTTCCTTTAACCTTATTAATTTATAAATTATTTAAATTCATTTGAATTTAAATTTTATAAATTAATTCTTTAAAACCCTTTGGTTTTATTAAGGCCATCTCTCATTGAACAACTTTGTATAAATAATATTTATTTATAAAATTTAAATTCAATTTGAATTTAAATATTTTATGAAATAAATATTAAACCTTCCTTTAGCTTTGCAATAAGCTTCCTTGGGTTTTTATGAAAAACCTTTTAACTTATGCTTCCACATAATATTAAAAATATTATGAAGCCCTTTTTCCTTTAACCTTTGCATTGTTCCTTGACATATTCCTTGACATCAATGATGACTTCATTCCTTGACATCAATGACAACTTTGACTTAAGGACTCAAAATGTCCAACAATCTCCCCCTTTGTCATTGATGGCAACCCAAATTATTTTTACCGAAAACTTAACTTTTCCTTTATTCTGCTCCCCCTGGGACATTGCTCCCCCTGGCTCAATGCTCTCTCCTTTTTACTCAAATACCAAATCTCTCCCCCTTACTCAAATCTCTCCCCCTTTGACATCAATGGCAAAGGGTCACCTTTGGGGCTCGGGGCTAAGAATGAGCCTCTTAGCTTAGCCCCTCCCCCACCTCCTCTTGAGGTGGTTAATTCTAGGGTGGGAGTATTTCTACTCCCAGAAAGCATTGTTCTTTACCTTTATCCTCTTTCCTTCTTATCTGATCCTTCTGATTCCTCTGACTATTTCTTTCCATGTCCATGTTCCTGTCCATGTCTACATTCGTTCTTTTTCCTATTCCTGTTCATATCCATGTTCCTATTCTTATTCATATCCATGTTCCTTTCTGTTCTTGTTCTTGTTCTACTTGATTCTGGAATGTTTGCTCTACACCACTTTGTTGTGTGACCATCATTATTGCACTTATAACACTTAATGTTATTATTCCTTGGAGGTGCAAATGTCTTAGGATTTCTCCTAGTGAAGCCATACCTTCTTCTATCATGAACCCTACAATTTATTGCCTTGTGACCAAACTGATTACATGAGTAGAAATACCCATGGAAAAGTTATTTGTTCCCATATTCCTATCTTTCATGTGTCCTGCACTATGAAGCCATGTGCCCAAACTTGTGACATGAAAAACATCTTCCATTGAAGTTTCCTTGTCTTGACCTCATTGGTCTCTTAGTCTCTCTTGACCTATTCTGATTGTTGTTCCATATGTATCTTCTTTGTGCATTGTTCCTATTCTTGTTGAACTCTCTATTGTCCAACTCATCTTCAGATGTCTCACTTTCTTTTACACTATCTTCTTCTGAAGTATCTTCATCTAAAGTTTCTTCTCCTCCAAAACTTGAGGTTGACTTTCCTTCCCATCTCTTTTGAACTTGTTCAAATCCAAGACCTATTTTTCTTGATGTAGGCTTTTGTATCTTGATGAACTTATCCAAGTTCTTTGAGCTATTTTTGAACCCTTTTAGCTTGACTTTGGAGTCTTCTAAATCTTCTCTTAGTAGTGCCACTTCTTGTGCTAACTTTTCACATTCTAAGATCTTTGCTTCTAACTTATCCTTGAACCTTTTTGCCTTAGCCTTTGATTTTTCTAAATCCTCTATAAGCAATCTTCTCTCTTCATCACATTCTTGAAACTGAATTTCAAGTTTAGAGTGTTGCTTTCTTACCTTCTTCACTATGTCAAGTGCATAAATAAGTTCTCCCTTGAGATCATATCCATATTTCTCTGAATATTCCTCTATTTGTTTACCTTTGTCCACATATTTATTTTCTATTGGCTTGTCTTTTGTAGGATCATCTTCTCCCTCTTCTAGTGCCATTAGAATATTCTCTTCTAGTCCTTCAAGTGTATCTTCATATTCATCATCACTGAAACTATAACCATCCCTTGTACAACTATCTTCAAGGTGTCCAAAGTTACCACATCTAAAACACTTGAGAATTACTGGAGTCCTTTTCTTAACTTGTTCTTTTTCTTCAATCATAAATAGGACTTCATCTCTATCATTATCTGAAAAACTAGCATCACTATCACTTGAGTACTTACTTGCCTTATCCGCATAGTAGCTTCTCTTTTGTCTTTGAAAGAACTTCTTTCCTTGTCTGCTTTGTCCATCCTTGCTTTTCTTTTGGTGCCTGTATCTTTCTGATTCCCTGTTCTTGTGATCCTATTTTTCTTCATCATTGTTATTCTTAGCTTCTTGACAGTCAGTTGCATAATGACCATACTTTCCACAATTGAAACATTTAACAGATCTTGTATCTCTAGATCTTCTTGAATCCTTATTCCTTCTGCCATAATTTGCTTCTTCATCACTGGATGACTCATTGCTTGATTCTGACTTCTTACCCTTTGTCTTCTTGATTGCTTTGAATGTTGCTTCTTTCTAGGGATTAGGTTCCTCTTTTGTTCTCATCTCAAATGTTGTAAGAATACCAAGCAACATATCTCTTGTCAAAGAATCACCATCTATTGACTCTTCTATAGCAGAAACCTTTTCACTAAATCTTTTTGGAAGAGTTCTTAAGACCTTGTCACAAACATCCGATTCATCAATTTTCATTCCAAGTCCTTGCATATCATTAACAACCTCATCAATTCGAAGTAGATAAGTACTAATATTTTCCTCATCCTTCATTCTTAATGCTTCAAATTGTCCTTTGAGATTTTGTATCTTTTCTTTCTTGACACTTTTATCTCCTTCATATATATTTTGTAGTTTATCCCACATTTCTTTTGCAGTTTGACAATGCATAACTTTCATAGACTCTATTCTATGCAACCCTTTCAAAAGTGCATTCATTGCTTTTGAATTGTAATGTTGTAGGAGCTTACCTTCCTTATCTATAGGAGGATTAATTAAGGGATCATATCCAAATTCAACTGCTTCCCAAATTTCATTGCCAAGTGCCATCAAGATAGATCTTCATTCTAAAAGGGGGGGGGGTCAAATCACCTTGGTTTTTTTTTTTTTTAGGGGGGGTTTTTAATGGATCTCTATCCATAGGAGAACTCCTTCTCCTCTATCTAGCTAGTGATCCTCTAGAAGACTACTGCCTCCACTACACTGGCTTGTGGATCTCTCTCCACTGAAGACTCTTGTCCTCACTCAAAAGACCTATCCTCACTACCCTAGATAATGGATCTCTATCCACTAGAGACTACTATCCTCTACTCTCTATCACCTCCAAAGCTCTATCTCAAATCTGCACTAAACATAGTCCTTCGATCTAGCACAAATCTACTCAATATCTATCTCTAGTCTAGCACAAACCTGTCCTCAAATCTACACCAAACTCTATTCTCAATTCTACACTAAACATGGTCCTTCGGTCTAGCACAAATCTATCCTCAATCTCTATCCTCAAGCCTTAACTCAAAGCTTGACTCAATCTCAAATCAACTCTATTGGATCTGCCCTAAACCTTAACTCAAGGTTTGAACAAATCAATTAATCAACTCTGCTCTCAAGCCTTCTCAAAGACTTATCTTAAATCTGCCTTGTAAGCTTCCTCAAAAGCTCACACTAATCTATCCACAAGTCCTCTCTAGAACTTGCTCAAATCTGCTCTACAAGTCCTCTCTAGAACTTGCTCAAATATGCTCTACAAGTCCTCTCTAGAACTTGCTCAAATCTGCTCTACAAGTCCTCTCTAGAACTTGTCCAAGTTTACTCTCAATATGTATTGTAAGCTTCCACAAAAGCTTACTCAATCTGTTCACAAGTCTTCTCAAAGACTTGCCTCAAATATGCTCAACAAGTCCACACAAGAACTTGTCCAATCTCATAGAAACATAAAGAGAATTGTTAGAGACTCAATATGTTCTACACTTATCACAATGCTCAATTACTTTCAATCACTCTCTTAGAAACATAAGGAGAATTGTTAGAGACTCAATATGCTTCTTATTCACCTCAATGCTCAATCACTTTCTCAAATCAATTCAGAATATAGAATAGTTTATTTTATGGAACTTGAACAATCACTTCACACACCCACTTGACTAGGCTCAACCAACTCTACTCAACCAATCACTCAATGAAATAATTCTTGCTCACAAACCCTAGTCCAAGCATATGATATTCACTCAAAATATTTCCAACAATGCTCAACAACCAATCTCACATAACAATGATACTCATGTTCTTTTCAAACCCTAGTTCAAGTTCTTTGCTCAACAACTCACTTTAACAACAATGCTTATAAAATAATCTTCACATAGCAATGATACTCAAACCCTAGTTCAAGTTCTTCACACAACCAATGGCTTCAACAACAATGCTTATAAAACAATCTTCACATAGCAATGATACTCAAACCCTAGTTCAAGTTCTTCACACAACCAATGGCTTCAACAACAATGCTTATAAAACAAGGTTTTAACAACTCTTTATTCCATAAAACCTTGAAGCATTAACTCAACACACTCAATAGGAAATCCTAATCAAGTCCTTTTCACTCCAAACTTATTTTCCAGAAAACCAACCAATCAATTTAACTATGGAAGAATGTGCTCATACCTTTTTCTTGATGATGAAGGAATCTCATAAATCTGCCACAATCACAAACACTTCTTTGCCAAGCTCAAAGAAATTATAAGATGATAAACTCCCTCAAAAATACAATGTAAATATCAAAACACACATACACCTTATCACTCCATATTTAAGAAAACATTCATCAACATTTACAAGAATAATTCACCAAATACACCTTATAATCTCCCAATGAAAATAATATTCAATGACAAGAATAATATTAATGCAATCTCCTTTCTCAAAATAACTATATGCAAGAAGTCCCTTTTATCCTTTTAAAACTTCAACAAATCAATGTGACACAAACACTTTATTTAAAAATAAAGCTAACTCCTTATTCCTCCAATTTTCCAAAAAGTAATAATCAAATTAAAAACTTTTAAGCAACCCTTTTATCTCCCTAAGACCTCATGTCAAACTTTAGGCAACATAAAATATTAATCAAAATTTATTACCTTTGCCTTGGAGGGATTCGAACTCACGGTGCACCCTCAACCAATGCCCTAGCCGTGGCTCCAACCGTCGTGCGAGCTAGGCGCTCGCTTGGGGAGTAAAGAGCACCACGTGCTCCAAAAGGCTCCCTGCCTTGCCTAGCAAAAAATGTGCACCTTTCCTTTGGCGCTTCCAACACAAACACAACCACCAAAAATGTTGCCATCGCGTTTTGAACGTAGGTCACCTAGCGCCCAAACACTCTAACCATTGTCCTCTTGCCACTAGGCCATGCTGCCCAGTTGGCGCTTGGCAATTTGGCGTTGTTCCCTTTAAACCTTATTCGCTGGTGCTAAAACACAAAAATCGCTTCTCTTTTTGTTGGCAATTTTGGGTACTTTGGGTACATTGCCTTTGTTCAAGTGTATAAGTTGTCATTGATGTCAAGAAGCTTTTGAAGGAATTTGATTTGATGTCAAAAGAATCTAAGTTCAAGGAAGGGTTTTTGTGAAAACCAAGGCAGACAAAATAAAAGGTTTTATTTAAAACCATGGACAACAGATTTGAAATGGGTTTTTCTTAAAATCCAAGTTGGATTTTAGTTTCATTGAAAAAGGTGCCCCGGTGATGGAGATATTTAATTTTAAATATTTAGTTTAAATTTTATTTATTTAAAATTTAAATTAAAATTTTAAAATTAAATTAAAATATTTTCCACCGACGGAAATCATGTTAAAAAGGGCCGACGCTTTTATTAAAACATATACCTTATATATAAAGGGAGCAAATCAAATGTTGGTTTGTGTGCCATTGTTTTAATATTTGAAAATGCTAATGATGCGATCATAAATTTGATATGACATTGGAAGGTGCAGTTAAAGAAGGGACGAACAATATCGTTTTTCGAGCAAGTATAGAGCATGTGATTCAAAATTTTCAGCGACGTGGCAATAAGTGAGGGTTACATAATTTAAAAAAGGATAAAAAGAAAATAAGGCTGCTATTCGTGTTTTTCGTCCATCTGATAGTGTGGAGGAGTCGGTTGCTTGTTCGAATGAAGGTGCTGCGATCTAGGAGGTCCTAAGGTCAAGTCGCAGCGGCGTTAATTTTTTTATTGTTGGAAGAGGACGAAGGAGTTAAATAGGTTTTTGTCCATTGTATTCTCATCCAAGTGGATAGCGCAGGTGGTCGTGGACAGTTTTGAGTTGATGAAGGTTGGAGGGTCAAAACCCATCCACACCAATGTTTTATTTTCAAAGGTATGACTCAAAGTTTCTTTTGTGATTAAAGTTTAGAGAAATAAGTTTTACAAAGAGGGAGTCATAAGGCTTTGTTTAAAATTTAATTTAAAGATTTCAATTGGGAGTTATAAGAGTTTAGATATTTGTGAAATCAAAAGGTATTTTATGTTAAAATTAATTGGAGAGGTATAATAAGTTGAGTGAGAGGAGTAATAAGGTGTAATTGTGGATTTACATTACATTGTGAGAAAGATTTATTTTCTAACCTTCTTGAGATTGGCATAGAAGTTTGTTGTGGTTGTGGCAAATGTATGAGACCCCTTCATCATCAAGAAAAAGGTATGGGCACATTCTTCTTATGAGTATGATTGGTGTATGTTTTCTGAAATAAGGTTGGAGTGAAAAGGTATTCTACTAGGTATCCTAATGGCTAGGTGTAAATCCTATTTTCTGGTTTGTTGAAGACTACTTATGCATTGTTATCCTTAAGGAGAGTTTTTGGTGAATGCATAATTTCTGGTTTGAGATAGTGGAAGCTTTGTGCACTAGGGTTGATATTTGTGAGTCTTGCTACTTGCATTGAGATGGTGAAACCCTTAGTTGGTTGTTTTGATATTAATGGTTGAGTTGCTTCCATAGAGGTTGTTTTGATCAAGTTAGTGCTTTACTTGATACATGATTTGGGCTTACTCCATTGATTTGATTTGAGCAAGTTATTCTTTGCATTTGGTGAAATTGTGTTGGTGGTTGTTTTGTTCAAATATCCTTGGAGGGAAAAGGATTTCTACTTGTTTCCTTTTATTGTGATGATTGGTTGAATGCTTCAAGGTTGATGTTGAGTTGAATGGTGTTGGTTGACTAACCTTGTTTGATGAGCATTGTTGTTGAGACCCTAATTGTTGGTGAAAAGAACATGAGTATCATTGTTATATGAGATATTGCATGGTTGGCAATTGTTGGGTTGTGTTTCATGTTCTTGAGAAAAGCATACTACATCTATATTTTTCTTTTGATATTTGAGATTGAGTTGAGATTGATATTGGGAGTTAAGTATAGAACATATTTAGTCTCTAACAATTCTCTTTATGTTTCTATGAGATTTGAGATTGATATTGGGAGTTAAGTATAGAACATATTGAGTCTCTAACAATTCTCTTTATGCTTCTATAAGGTTGATGAATCACATTGGGTCTCTAACAATTCTCTTTGTGGGTTCATGCTAAGCAAGTTTTTCTTGGTGAGCTTGCTGAGGTTTTGGACAGGTTCCGGTGGGGACTTGTGAGCAAGTTTTTCGACAGGTCCTAGCAGAGGACTTGTGAGCTAAGTTTGTTAGTTCTATCAAAGAACTTGAGGACAGAGAGCATTTATTCTTTGAGAAGAACCTGAGGATAGTTGGCAAGTCTTTGAGAAGGCTTGTATGCAGAGGATTGATTTGTTCAAGAGTTGGACAGATCTGACAGACAGAGGAAGACTTGTACTAGACCGACTGACTGCGTTTGGTACAGGTTGCTAAGCTGCTGTGGATGTGATCATAGAAGGCCGAGGTATCTTAGGCTAAGCATTGAGGACAGGAGGTCTTCGGTGGAAATGAGTTCCACGTGCTGGCAAGAGGTAGAGGCAGTTGATCTTCTGAGGGATCATTTCCAGAGCAGAGGGGAAGGTATCTCCTTTGAGCAGAGGCTCATAAATTTAGATAGAGGGGAAGGTATCTCCTTTGAGCAGAGGCTCATAAATTCATATTGGGGGAAGGTATCTCCTTTGGTCCGAGGGTCATAAATATTGTAATTGGGAAGGTTTCCCAAAGAACTTTGAGATAACTTTTAGAGAAAAGTTTTGTGGACGTAGCCCTGGCATTCTGGGTGAACCACGTTAAAATTGGTGTCACTTTGTGGATGATATTGTGCATTGTTTTGATATTTCTTTGGGTATATTGCTTTATTGTTTTGAAGTATAAAGGAAAAAGTAAAAAGAGGTCTTCTACTATTCACCCCCCCCCTCTCAGTATAAGCTTGTGTTCTTCACTTTTTTTGCACAAGATCTCAACACAATTGCACGCATTAATCGATCGAGCAAAAGGATAAAATATTTATGCCTCTAAGGCATAGGTTTATATATTGATTTCCTCCTCATGCATCTATGTCGGCGCTCGAATTACCTTCTCACTTTTTTAGATGTCGATGCTTTTTATTTTCCTTTAACCTTATTAATTTATAAATTATTTAAATTCATTTGAATTTAAATTTTATAAATTAATTCTTTAAAACCCTTTGGTTTTATTAAGGCCATCTCTCATGGAACAACTTTGTATAAATAATATTTATTTATAAAATTTAAATTCAATTTGAATTTTAAATATTTTATGAAATAAATATTAAACCTTCCTTTAGCTTTGCAATAAGCTTACTTGGGTTTTTATGAAAAACCTTTTAACTTATGCTTCCACATAATATAAAAAATATTATGAAGCCCTCTTTCCTTTAACCTTTGCATTGTTCCTTGACATTAATGATGACTTCATTTCTTGACATCAATGACAACTTTGACTTAAGGACTCAAAATATCTAATAGTAGACAATGTGTTGATGAGGAAAGTAGACATGTTAAGGTGGTGGACTAGGTACAAGAAGAAATGAGGGATTCCTTGTGTAGGGGAATTGGGCTTTTGTAGCTCCTACATAACATAGGCCCCTACCTATGCTTTCATTTGATCAACATAGGTCCATTTAGGTAGGAAGAGTTTACCAAATGATTGGCTTGTGGTGGGCAACCCTAATAGGCCCTTTGCTCATCAAAGTAAGTGGTTTGATTGATAATACAATAAAATGGCTCCCTAGGGGGTGCATCTAGATTTTTTTTAACAAAATAAAGTATAATGAAATTATTAAGAAGATGTCAACTTGGTAACAAGACAAAATAGGAATTGGAGAGAGAAATAAGAAAAAAAGAGCAAGAAACAAGAATGTATAGATAAAAAGGACAAATAAAATAGGGATAATAGTTATGGAAAATAGTATATGAAAATGAATATACATACATATTAACAATTTATTTTAACCTGAGTCCCTCTTACTTGGGTCAAAGATGCTATGCATTCATCAAAATGGCATCAGTATTACATCCAAGGTGACAAGTTTGTAAGTGTTCAGTCCCATAAAATAATCTAATAGAGCACACTCTAAAGGAAGATACACTTCAAATGGCTTTCTATATTTGTTTGTCCTTCATCCCACTTGAACACAAAGTTTCCTTCCTTATAATCCATCTCAGTGGCACATCTATCAAATCATTTTTTGACCACCTATTGATGTTGAAAAATCATTTTAAATACAATTTCTCTCTCTTCCTTTAGGTAAAATAGACTACTCAACCTTGCATTAGCTTGATGTTAGTGTCTTCAAGCTCCATTTGCTATTATATTTGGAGGGAAGGGAGTTCCAAATTGTTTGGTAACATGACCTCCTTGTCGTATACCAATTTGTAAGGGGATGAAATGGTGGATGCCTTTGGTGTCACTTGATCATCCTAAAGCACCTTTTTGTAATTTAGTCCTAGTACCTCTATGATTCAATGATGGTTTTATTTAGGATCATATTATGTTCTTAATTTTTTATTTTTCCAATCCACTACCTTGGGGGTAATTATTAGAGGATATTTTAAGTAAAGAACTATATTCCAAGGCAAATTTCATAACTTTGGCCCCTTTGAAGTAGGTGGAATTATCAATGATTATGGTAGTTAGAGCCCTAAATCTAGTGATGATATCCTGTGGCAAAAACACTACTACCTCTTTATTGGTTGAGTCGAATTGTACCATATCAACCCATTTAGTGAAATAGTCTATGGTGGTGAGGATCCATACATATCCTTCACTTGATAAAAGAGTGATATTGTCAATGAAGTAAAAGCTCCATTATTGAAAAGTTTTGGTTGTGATTATGTGTTTTACGGGCATTGGTGCTTTTCTTCTTGTCTCCATGAACATGTAATAAGATTTGTATTCTTAAACCCACTAGAAACTATTAGATAAGATAATGGACCAATAGTATCCAACCCTCAAGATTTTATGGATTATAGTTAACGTAAAATAATATTCTCCTTTGTTGTGATACTATTTGTTCAAAGCTTCCATCACTATTTATTTGATGCAACAAAGCAAGATACCATCATACTCCTTCCTAAAAATGGCTACATTAAAACATGTATAGTTGTAGACACTCAATTTTGATCATATCATCAAGATCTCCAAACTCACTAAAATATTCATCAATCAATTAATCAAACATCCAAATGGAATTAGTCATATTTAACCTCAAATAAAGAGCATTTATTTTTCTGGAAGCAAAAGTACCACGACATGAGCAAAAGCACTGGTGATGCTTTTGCTTCATAGCAATGCTTTTACACAATTTAACTTTTTGACATTTTTCTCTCCGATTTGACAGGTAATAGCCATATCAGCAAAAGCATTGGAGCATTATCACCACCAATGATATCTCCCTTCAATGCTATTGGCTATCAGACACCACAAAAGCAAAGTTTTATCATTAATACCTTTTCAATATGCCCTCTAAAAATTGGTATGATCACATCAATTTGATCTGCAACCCTAGTAAAAATCCATCGTCCAAAATTTACCATTTTAAATCTTCCATCCATCAATTACATCTTGATCCCAATTCAAAATCTTACCTTTACAAATCATATCATCTTCAATACACCCATCCCCAAGAAACCATACCTTCCCATAAAGCCAAAACATAGGGAGCTCAATGGAGATCATCTTGTAATGCAACAAATATCTATAAAAATTCATAGCAATCAATCTTCAAGCATGGCAATATCATGCCAAAATCATATCATGATCTTGTAGAAGCATTCAAGCACCCAATCTCTCAAGCTTTCAACTTTTCAAGCACTCAATCCCTTAAGTTCTCAATCTCTCAAGCATTTTCAAGTAATAAGCACGTTCATCAAGCTTCCTCAACACAAAGGTATATTAACCTTGGCATGTTGAAGCTATAATTTTTCTAGGTTGTTCTCTTCCTCCGTATCCTTTGTCATTATCTTTATTTTCTAGCTCTAGTATTTGATTTTAATACATTCTAACTTTTCTTTAGCCATCATACTTATGTTTACTTGTCATATTGTCTTTCCATGATTACTAGCTTGCTTTTGCATAAGCAATCATTTTTTCTTACTCCAGCTATCAAGGCCCTTGTACCTCCAAGTTAGGGGTCCTCATTGCACCATTTATAAATATCATAAATATTGCATCTAAGTATCATTAAGCTCACAAACTACCCCATCCTAATATACTAAACCATTAATATACAATGTAGCTGTTCTCTAACTAATCTACTAAATACTAGACTTTAAACTCACAAACCGTCCCTATCCTTGAGGTGAGGAAGGAGAGGAAATCATAATGAAGAGTTCCTTCACTATACATTTCCCATTCTCCTTCACAACAATGCATTGATTTTTTCCTAAATCAATTCCTTTCCTTGGTTGTGAATCCTTTTGGGACCTACCAATGACCATGTACCTGTACATTTTGTCCATCTATCCTACCTAGTTATCCCTAGTTATCCAATTCCATATCCTCTGCTAGGGAAACTTTGTCTTTTCAAATAAAAATTGTCATATTTCTATAAAAGGTTGTATCCCTGATGATCTTGGTAGGTTTTATTTCAATATCAAACTCTTTGATCTTGTTAAATTTTCTTCCATATCAACATGAAGCATAATGGATCAGACATTAGGGTGCACTATAAAGGTTGTGGTATTGCTTTATGATAGATAATATCTAAACTTTATAAGAGCATTCATTATGGAAAACACCTATTTTATGATGTGTATATTTATTCGTAATTATGGAGAACTTGACTCATAAATGAGATGGGGTGTACTTCATCCTTATCATTTTTTGATCTAGGACAATGACAATACTTTCATCTACCCCAAACATAAAGTCTGAAATGTTTAGGAAAATCTAGATTAACTAGTATTGAGGATTGGGTAATGGCATCTTTGATGTCCTAAAAGGTTTTCTTTCTTTCATTAGTCTACACTAGTATAGCATATTTTTTAAGCATCTTGGTAATTGATCTAACCATTTAGGAAAATTTGGTTAAGAATTTGGAAACAAAGTATATTTGACCTTGCAAATACCAAATTTATTTTACTAAATTTAGAAAGGGAAATTTGGATGGATTTTATCCTATCAAGATATATGGCTAATTTATATTTCAATACTACATGACCTAGCGATTTACCTTCCTAGACCATAAAGATAGAATTTTTGGGATTGATTGAGATACCAAATTCTCTACACCTCTTAAATATAAATCCCATATGTTTAATATGATTACTCCTATCATTGGAATACATAGCTAAATATATAAGGATTATTTAATCTAGTTTGGCAATTGTGATATCCACAGCTTGTTGGAAAGTAGCCCCTACATTTCACAACCTAAATAACATTCTTTGATAAGTAAAGGTTTCTCATTTAGTGGTGAAGGTCATCTTATATTGACCATCATGCTTAAACCAAATTTGGTTATACCTTAAGAAACAATCGAAGAGGGATATCATTAGAGACCTTGCTACTTTCTACAAAATTTAATCTATGGTCAGTAAGGGGATAATGATATTTCAACAAATCTCTATTCAGATTTCTAAAGTTACCACATGATCTTATATTACCATTTTTTTGTGTACATGAATTAGACTAGCGGTGAAATGTTTGATTGGAAATATAATTTAGGCCTATAAGAGCTTCAAGAATTCCTTTTCATTACTATCTCAGTTTTGGGATTTGTTGATTATTTTTATCAAAATGTTCTAGCACCAGGATCTAGCTCAATTGTATGTTCTATAATATTTCCATCATATACTTTGATATCATCATACGACTATGTAATGATATCCACATACTTTCCATAGAGTTCCTTGCATAGGTCAATATCTTCTTCAGTGCCTTCCTTTCTAAGCATCAAGTTCTTTCATTTGATAATTTCGTTAGGATGGTAAGAAGAAGATTTTAGCCTGATGCTTGATTTATTTATGCTATCATCTAGGTTGAATAGAATTTCTAGAGTAATTAACTCCCTAGGTAGTTGATTTTATTTTAGTTATATAACCCCATTTTAGATGTCATCCCCATATATATTTTTCTCTTTATTATGCTAGTCTTCTCTAATCAAGAATTCAATGATTTTTTTATTGTTGTTAAAGATATACAAGTAATCAGAGTTATCAAGGACTACTCGCCTGAACACCACTTCTAGTTATTTTGGCTTATCCCACATGTTTATGGTGGGGTAAAATCATGTCACCATTTATGCTAGTTTATCCACTTTGGTATTCAACTCCATAGCAATTGCCTTGATTTTATACATGTTGAAGCTCTCCAACAAATCCTAGACCCAATGCTTATATGACTTCAAGTGCTTATCCTTTATGACATATTGAGAATTAGCTAAGTTAACAATTAGTTTATAGTTGTCATATATCCTTAGTTTTTTTTGGTTTGAGAGCAAGGGATTGTACTCATATCCCCTACCCTTGACTAATCACAACTCTCTTCTTTAGAGCATGAGAGTTACAAATAGATTCAATTCTCATATCAATTGATTTGTTATATCATTTTACATAAAATGGCTGTTATTGATTTTCATTTTCTGAAATTTTTTCAATTATTTGTATGAATACAAATATTTCAAATTTTATCTCCCTTCTTAACATTTTCGTATAGCAGCCTTCACAATACCAAAAATTCACCTCTACTATCTATGCTTTACATCTTAGTAGAGTAATATTTCCAAAACATCGTACTATCATAGCCCACTTTACCAGATTTGGATTGCTAGTTTCCTTCTTGAAGCACAAGTGCAACCACAAAATTGTAATAAATAATTTATATGAAAGCACATTAATATTATAAAATAAATAAAATATTACCAACGGAAAACTTTAAAGTAAATCTTAATCATTATTCTATTTAGGTAGTCAACATTTTCTTTTTAGCTTTAGCTAAACTTACTACTTCCTTTAACCAAGGAAAAGAGAATTTAATTTCACTATCCTCAATTAAAACCTCTCTATTCGCTAGCCTATCTCCACATATATTTCCTTTCCTTAATATATGTGTAAATCTAATTTATTCAAACTCTATAGCAAGGTATTGAATTTCTGCAATTATCTCTTGTATGTTCCATGAAGCCTTTGCTTTCCTCAAAATTGTATTTATTACTATGAGTGAATCACCTTCCATCCATACTTTGTTCCATTTTATTTTTTTGCATATTTTTAACCCTTCCAAAGTTACCCAAGCTTCAACTTCATTATTTATCTTAAATCTACTATTGAAATAATAATAAAACAAAATATATCCTCTATTACTTCTAATTATCCATCTTCATTCTATTAGTCCTGGATTTCCTTTAGATTCTCCATCAAAATTCAATTTGACCAAATCCACATTTGGTGGTTTCCACTTTATGCCTTCTTTTTTTTGCTCTTATCCACAACGTCATAATTCCATTTGATGACTTGACTCCATCTATCAAGGTTCTCTACTTCTATATTAGGAATTGGGTGAGTTGATAGGTTTGGTTTACACTCCTCAATGGGTAAACAAATCTTCCTTTTCATTACCTCTAAACTACTTTCCTTTCTTTTAAATATTATTTTATTCCTTTCTAACCATATAGTCCAAAGTATTGTATCTTTTCAAATATCCCATATTGTCTATAAAGAATCACTTTTAAAAGTGCTCTACCATTGCTTTAACCATTGTTCAATTCTACAATTCATCACCATGCATTTACCAAACATATTAAGAATCCATTGCCATAGTTTCCATACTATTGAGAAGTGTTCCAAGACATGGTCTATGCTCTCATCCTCCATTTTACAAAGAAAATATTTTGAGGGGCCATGAAAACCCCTTTTCATAAGGTTATCCTAGGATAAAATTCTTCTATGACCTACTAGTCAATTAAAATTTTTGACTTTAGGAATGCTTGGGCTATCCCAAATATTTCTTCATATTCTTGTGATATTCATATTTTGATGGTACTTTATATTATATCCACTTCTTTTTGTGTATTATCATGAGCTATTCAACTTCCACATCAACTTATCCTTGGCTCCCATTGGAATAATTATTGTTGTTTTCATTCTACTGAACTACCTTCTAGAATCAATGTCTTGTATACTTGTAAAAAATCTTCTTTCCATTTGTATTTTCTTTCTTGATCCTTGTACAAAATGTTTGAAACCTTATCACCATATTTTTCTTGCAGTAATCTCATCCATGGTTTCAAAATTGGATCTAGATTGAGTGGTTTTTTTTTATTACACCAAGTATCCATACAACTAGAATTTTTTTCTCCAGATCCCACCACCCATCTCAAACCTTTAATTACTAGATCAATTAATTTTTTTTAATCATTCCATAGTGCAAAATAATTTGGTAGATAGAATGTAGTTAATATTAATCTTAGGCCATTGGGCTCAACATACTTAGAAGAATTTTTTCCCATTTTCTGTGACTCTCTTTGTACAATCTCCAAATTACATTTCCCTTAAGAGATAAGTTTGCATCTGTAAGAAATATTAAATCGAGACCTCCCCTAGTTTTATCATCACACACCTTGCTCCATTTCACCAAAGAAATATTTCTTTTATCATGTAACCCTAGCCACAAAAATGATGGCATAGTAAAGATTAAACTTTTTTCTATTGATTTTGGCATAGTGTGCAAAGACATAATATGTTAGAATGGTCTATAAGACTAATTTAATTAGTTACACTCTTCCTTCTAACGATAACTATCTATATTTCTATGTCAGTAGTTTCTTTTGAACTTTACTTATAACTAGATTCCATAATTCTATTCTTATTATCCCCTCAAATAAGGGCATCCCTAGATAAGTTGTTTGTAAATATATCTCCTCCATTTGAAGTAACCTACATATCCTTGCTTTGATTTTAGTTGGGATGTTTAGAAAGTAAATTTTGGATTTTGTCCTATTAAGTTTCTGCCCTGATGCTCTTTCATAATCCTTTAATAAGTTATTCAATGCTTTGGAATCGTTTATCCTTGCCCTTCCAAAAATGGTTGTATCATCTACAAATTATTGATGGGTGATGTTGTTAATGTTATTGCTAGCATTAAGTCCACTTTTAAGCCCATATTTGTAAGTCTTTTTCAAGTTCCTATCCAAAACATTTGCCTATATCCTTAGGTTCTTAATCCCCATCTTCTCAATTTTTCTCAAGCTAATGCACAATGCTTCATATTCATCCATGTTATTGGTATAATTGAATAGCAATTTGCATGTAAAATTGGCTTGTACACCTTGTGGGTAAATGAATCGAATGCCAATGACTACTCCATTTTTATGTTACTACCATCAAAATATATGGTCTAGGTCCTATCAAATCCTAAACCGATTACAACTAGAAGGTTATAAGTTTCCTCTAAAATAATATAATTTCCAATATTGATCTCCTCATAATCAACCTCTAGATTTTTATTTTTAAGCACATTGATTATCATATCTATCTCAGAGGTTTGATTATCTTCAAGCCCTTCATCATCTTTTATAAATTATGGGATCTCATTCCAATTTAATATGTCATCGTCATCTATTTTATGCAACCAGTAATAACACAGAGGTTCATGCTTGATCATGATAATATTCCCACTTCTAGGCATATTCATATGGGTATAATACATTAACAAGTAATAATATGTCTATATTGGAACATCCATTCTCCTGATAGTAGCATGACAAAGTGTTGTAGGAGATCAATGATTATTACCTCTTTTACTACTACCAACTTTGTGTCTCTTTGCTATGGTTATAATCTGATCTTTGAGAACTTTGACTACATTTATTATAGTATCATCCATTTAGATTGAATGCCTAGTTGTTTTGGTATACGGTAGGCCCATCTCTTTATAGACTGCATTTGGCATCACCATCACTAATTTTCCTAAATAAACTATAGAACTACTCATAAAATAATTTTCAATATTTAGGGTCACATAAAATGGGGGCAACTTCAATTTTTAGGCTTTGGGGCATTTAGTATAGTAGTTGCCTTAAACTAAATATCAATTGCATACTCTAATATTAAATTTTTTGATTTAGTTGCACTAACCTAGGTAGTTTTGGTTGTTCTTTATTAGCATAGCTCCTTTCTTGATCTTTTAAATCCTCTTGGAGTAGATCTTTGAGAAAAATTTAGCCCCTCCAACATGCCCACTTTGGTAGGAATATTTTTCATTTCTTCCTCAATGTTAAATTTAAACTCAATGAAGCTATTCTTATTATGTGTGTGAAAGTTCCTATATTACCTTGTAGTCATTACACAACCTTCACTAATGAGAGAAGGGTATTTTATATGTCTCTTTACCTCTTGGAGTTGATCCTTTTCTCTATCATTCCTCTTGTTTATAGATATATCTGTACTTTTTTGCTTTCCTCCTTTTAATTTTGGGTCTTTTTGCCTTATCTATTTGTTTTTTATTTTTAATTTGCACCTCTAGTTGATCCATATATGTGACATTTCTTTCTTTTTGTTTCTATTTTTGTTTCTTTCTATGCTTTAAATGTAATGGCAACATCCCTCTCCGAAGTACTATTATACACTTGTTTGCTTCAATCTATTTTTGAATTGAGGGTTGATCATCAAATTCCTTTTGCTTACCTCTAGAACCAAATTTTTCTTGATTGGCTCATGTGGCATCATCCTCAAATGTGAAATCCTCATATGTTTTAATCATGCTAAAGTTGGTAAAGATTGCATTATTGGGTTTTTGGCAAGATAAGCACTAATTGTTATGGTTGAGGTTGTTAGTACATGGATTAACTTACTATAGGTTTTATTTGATCCAAAATGGTGGCTTGTTGAGCTTAGTATTGTTGGTCATATTGGTTCATTTGTGAATCTCCAATGGCTACAATGCATTCTATATAGTTTTATCTTGGAAGTGCATGGAAATTACCATAATTTATTAGCCTCTAAATTGGAATCTACCATGGTTTTTTAGACCTAATTAGTTTCCTTATTGGCACCTTGTAAGGGTACACAATATTTAGTGAGATAGGGAGTTCTTTTAGGTTATCAATTTTGAGGTTGTTACAATTCTCTCTCCAACATTACTTTGATTTACTATGAACTTTATCACAGAGAATACTTTTCTAATTCTAAGATTATTGGTAGAGTCATTATTATTGTTTGATGAAGTAGGAAGTACTAACAATTATGGTTGAAATGTGATGGTTGATGATAAATTCTAGCCAAGATGCATGAGAATATATGAAGAGGGAAATGGATTAGAAATGATAATTGGTTGAGGATTTAGACTGGGCAAAATGGGGGGTGTAGATCCTAAATTTGGTGGGTTTTGGATAATATTGGCATCATAAACCTAGGTAGGGCATGTGATAATTAGCCTACCTAATCAGAACATCTTTTGCATGGGTTACTTCCTCAAAAATTGTAAATAGTGTATTTTGATGAGTCAATTTTAAGGTCCTTATTTTCTTGAGGGTTTCTTTATATAGTATTTAGTTGAAACAAAATAGAATAGCCATCTAGACATGAATGGTTCTACAAATCAAATGCAACCAATGATAAAATTATCATGTAAACCCCTATACTACAATGCAACTTTGTCATGCAAAGAGTAGATTAGTAAGCATGCCACAATGTCCTCTTGAATGAGATGAATTGATTTGAGAGTAAATATCTCTTTGAAATGATCCAATTTTTTCTTATTTTTAGTTCCATCAAAAGTGGGTAAAGCCTTCATAGCAACACATGGGATAGGGGAATAGGCTCCTAAATTTAGTGGTCCTTGATAAGTCTAGTTAGAAATATGGTTTTGAGGTTCAGATGAAGTATTATGTCATTTTTTGTGGTGAGGATGTTGATTATATTATTGTTATAATAGTGGATAAGAATATACTATGAGGTGGGTATGGAGGATATCGATATGGAGCATAGTAAGGTAGAGGATAATAATGATTCAACATATAGAAAGGAGAGGGAGGTGGATTCTAATAAGTCCATTATTGATTTGGAGGAGCCTGCATGTTTAGAAATGGATGACGATATTGCCATCCTTGTTGATAAATTTATTAGTTTGGAGGATCTGGTCATTGTTGTGTATTTTCTCATACCTTATCAGCTAGAGATAATATATATCCATGTGTTTTCCCTTAGGTGACCTACATTCTTACTTGTACAACTAACACTTGTAAATTTTGAGTAATGTATTGGGTTTGATTTGGAAATGTCTTTCCTAAAGTTCATACATTTGGAGGTACTTATTGTCTTGGTGGAAGATAGGATGTGCTGGGAAAACTATATCTATGTGGACTTTGAGTTAAAGCAACACTATAAGGTGGTGTAATTTGAGTACTAGATGCATGAATTTGGTTTTTATTAATGGCATGGTGATAGTTTGCAAAAGATGAATTGTTTATGTGGTTATTTACATCAAAGGTCATCCCATAGAGGGTGCTTGTGTGAGTCAACATAGGACTCATATTTGACAAATTTTGATTAGTTAGGGAGGAAAGCATTTTTTTTAAATTTACATGGTGGAACCGATAGCCGCCATGAATCCAGGCAGGCTATTTGGCTTTTATGGCCGCTACAGTATTTTGTGTTGTCCACCCTGAAAGTCGCCACACAGATATTCGCACAATCAACCCCTATAACCATCACACCACAATAATTTTATGACTTTTACATCACTAAAAGCACCTAGAAAGGGACAAGCGTTCAGTCTGGTGAGGCCCGATACTTGAAACTTTAGGAAAGCACTTTTTTAAAATGTGGGTTTTTTATTAAATAGATTAGCCATTGTTTTTTTTAATAGGATTAAACATTAAAATATATTCAATCTCATTATCTTATGTACCCGCATGATGGTTTGCTCCTTCCTTTTCCCTTTTGCTTTCCTTCAATGGTATGTGACTCTCTCCATAGATTGATGTTTTTTTTCTAATTTTTATGCCTTTGAGTGTATATTCATGAGCCTATGCATACTTGCACAAATAGAGTTTCAAGATCAAATTTTAGAAAATTGTGAGACTTGGCCTACGAAGTGATTCTTATATAAGCTAGAGTTATTTTCTTACTAGTTTAGGCAATCGCTAGTAAGATTTGAGCTTTGAAAATTTTTAAGGGCAAGGGGTCTAAGCAAATTACTCAGAGCCAACCACTTCAAAAATAGAGTGACTCACTCTCTAGAGAGAAGTTATAAATAAATTTATCTTTTTCTAGCAAATTGCTTTACAAATTCTATGTGAATCACTCTCAAGATTCATCTCAGTGAGAAATACTTGTTTTTGGAGTGAATCACTTGTTGATTTGGTTCAACAAATTTTTCTCAAAACCTGCTCAAAAATACCTCTTGACCATGACAGATACAAAATTGAGATAAAACCCAAGGTTTGATGTAGTTTTGATGCAATTATACTGCTTGCTTTGTAAAAAATATCAAAATCTAAATTTCTTGTGAAAGTCACCATTCACAAAGCACCTACAAAAATTGAACATAAAAAGGAAAATAATGACTTTTAATGTCAGTTTGAGACTAGACTTTATAAATTAAGTCTCTAGACTCAGTGAATCACTTTGGATTCAACTTGTGTAATCTAGGCAAATTTAGGGCAAATATTTAACAAAATGGAGATAATTGCTCTATTGAGTAAACTTAGAAAATATTTTCAAAATATTATCTTGAATAAAGTGAATCACTTCAAAATTGAAGCAAATTGCTACCTATACAAAATTTTGGCAAAAATATCTTCAATTTTGAGCCAATCATTCATTAGTTATGAATGCAATTTTGGCTCAAAATTGAGTGATTTATTCAAAAAATACTATATATGGAACGAATAATGAGGATCGAATCCACCTGGCATGTTATAAACTATGTTGAACTGGGGAATTGTTTGACTTATAATATAATGATGCATCCTAATTCTAGTTTCAAAAAAGTTGGAAGGAAGGACCAATGGTTCCTTCCAATCTCCATATTAAGGTTGGCTCCCCCAATATTCTCATTGTATTCTCTTATTCTAACTTACACTAACAACATCAAATTAAAATGAGAAAAATTAAAATCCATAAAGTTTAAGGATGCAAGGGATTCAAATTAAAATATGGTCTTAATCGTAGTAAGGAAGTGTGTGTGATCAATAAACACATTAGATTTTAAATAACATCAATATTTTTCATTCATTAAATATGAAATTGCTAAGCAAAGCAAAGGACAATATGGAAAAAGAGTTATGCCTCAATCATCACTCACTTCACAATCTAGAAGGACAAAACCTCTAATGGAATGTAGAGAACTTGCCAATTTCTCACTAATTTTATGAGATACAATGCATAATGTGGATTTCACATAGTATCTCTAAATTCTCGTGGTTAAAATATGTTTACAATGGATCCCATAACTTCCATATTTAGTAGGAGCTAACCCCTAAGTTATTTGAGGTGAAAAACTCCTACTCCTAATAAAATTAAATATTTTGAGTCATTTATTACATGGCTCTAAATATACCTCTAATAGGTTTAGAAGGCTTCCAAAATGAGTTAGTACACCATTACATGCCAAAATGTCACTCTCAAAAGATTCTCCATAGGATTTGTGCCTTTATTTTTACCCCTCTACAGGTTGGTGAGCAATTTTCTCTAAGTAAATGGGTGGATCACTCAACTTTGCTTGCAAATCACTACCTGCCCTGAGTACTTTGCTCCCAAGAGCCAATAAGGCCACTTTGCAAGTGGATTTCTCAATCAATTGATGCTTTGTTTAATAAATCAACACTTGAGTTATATTTAGTCAAAATTTGATGGGTTTTAGAATGCAATAGTTGCTTGATTTCATTGTTTATACTTTTATAAAATAATGAACTTCTAAGGTAGTGACAGGGTACTACACTAACATAGATGCAGTTTTTTGATACAATCAATTAAAATTCTCCTTTTCTACTCAAAATCATATGGAACTTCAACAAACAACTATTTAGATGCTAGGAAAATTCTTATAGGGATTAGGATGACAATGGAAAAATGATGGATAACTATTTCAATTGAGTGTAATTCATATATGTTTAGTACTATTATTAAAGAAAATGTGGAAATCATATCAACAATAACATTATTTTAGATGTCCATAAATTATTAATGGAGGTAGTATATTGTAAATGCTAGCATATCTATAAAAAATAAAATAGGATGGTAGATAATTTAGTGAATCACAAGGTTGATATTTGTTTTGGCAAAATTCAATTCTTAGAGAGTAAATGGCCAAACGAGGTTTTTTAACATAATGAAAATCATATAAAGAATTTGATAGGAAAATTGGTGGTTTGAGAGATGGGTTTTTTTAATAGAAAGAAAAGTTAAATATGGTCTAATTGACCTAATAGTAGATGCAATATTTTGTTGTTTTGATGGGAGTGGCCCTCAACCTTAAAAAATATTAATTGAGAAATTAAATTTTTACTATATATTGCAAATAAGTAGATGTGAAAAATACCATAGCCTTATAAACCTAATATAAAGAAAATATATTATGAGTCCATTCTTCAATTAATGATTCTTACACAACAGTATAAAATGATTTTTTCATCCTAACTATGATTTTTACATTGAAAGCATATAAGCAATAAAAAATAAATATGATATCCAATTGTTAATTTATTTGAACCTAGTTAGTAAAGTCGCATGAATTTGCTCATGTTGGATCAGGTTTAAACTTTACTTTTTGTTGATAGTTGAGTCCTTAACAAACATAATATCCTAAGCTTCTTAGTTCTTGATTTAAAAAATAAATAGATAAAATACCAATCAAAGATAAATAATTTTTATTTAACATAAGTAGGCTTAATGATTAGACTCTAGTTCTTTGAAGAGGAGCTCTAAGGTTATGCTGCAAAAAGAGATAGAGTTGTATATAAATATTAATATATATTTTACATGTAGGAGTTATATGATTTCATCTGACATAAAAGTCCATTTTTTCCCATGGGTTTAGGGCAAGCTATTTGGAGTGAGAAGCTTTACACCCTAATCCGTGGGTTAAAATCATGAGTGAACCTTAAAATTTAGTAAAATGACATGAGCTAAGTGGTTAAATATGACCACATTCAAGGGAGAAATATAGGTTCAAATGTTACAATATGATATTATACATAATTATAGAAATGGTATAATATCATTATGTAATTTGTTAAAATACCATGACGATGTAGTCTTGATGTACAAGTAAGTCCCAATTCAATTACATCTAAATAATAAAAAACCCATAAATAAACCCTTTTAATCCAAGTATTTATTAAAATAAATAAAGATATCATATACCCTTATTATTTAATAATACAACTAAAAAACTATGAAACTTTTAAAAATCTTAAAGCAAAAAGAGATATTTAGTCCTTGTGGTATAACCTAATAATTAAGGCTTTAAATTTTTTTTTTTTTTTTTTGAGAAACTTAAGTTCAACTACAAAAAATGTATAAGTATTAATGTTGATCAAACTTGTGAAAAAAATATTTATTAATTTTAAAATTATTTTAAAATAAGAATAAAACATAAAAATAATTATTTATTTAAAAAAAATGAAAACAAAAAACTTAAAATTGTGTTAGTAGTTAATGACTTCAAAAATTCTTATGGCTTAAGCTAAACTATCGTTAATGACTCCTTTCAAAAACATGTGCTTTACCCTAAAATTTTAGTTCCCATTGACACATTATAATGGTATGGCTTTGGGTTCTCATCCAAGACACCCAAATTCAAACCAATACACAAGGAACTTGCACCCTTTCATAAACTTGCACTTTATCCTAAAATTTAACCCAATAAAAATAGACCTACTAATAACCAATGTATAAGGGAACTTGAACCCTTTCAAAAACCTGCACTGTATCCTAAAATTTAACCCAATAAAGATAAACTTACTCTAATTAACTTCATTTTTACCCAACAAACTAAAAATTCTAAAAAAATTCTAAAAGAAACTATTTTCCTCCGATCATTTCATTTCATTAATAAAAATAAAATAAAATAAAAGTCCATTTTGTTGTTTGGGTAAAACTCCAAAACATTTCCTCGTCGTACAAAAGATACCTTATATGTGAGGTCGTGCACTTTTTATACACTAAGCACAATGTCTTTCCCTTTAGCATGCAAATAAATCAAACCTATGGAAAATAAATAAATAAAAACCTATCACTCTTCTTTTTTCAATGGATTCTGGCACATACGTAGAGCCGTCACATACACGCTTGGCGTGTCGTGTCCTTACCTCTTAAACTTTAAGAATCATAAATGGTTTCGTCGAAAACCTTATTGGGATTTATTTTTTAGGAGATTTAAAGTTTAAATTACGGAGTTGTGTTGTCGAGTGTTAAATTTTTTATTAATAAGCTTAATTTCCTTAGACAAGAGGTTATAGTAAAATGAAGATATCCAACCTTTAATATTAGTTGTAAGAGTTTTTTACACTAATCAAATCCAAATATAAAAAAAGATCTGACTTATAAGAAGTCATAGTAAGATAAGAATACCCAACCCTTAATATTAACTCTAAAAGTTTCTTAGACTAACCAAACCCAAACTTCATAAAATTTATTATTGGTAAGAGTTTCTCACTAACCCAATCCAAATATAAAAAAATCTGAACCTTCGTAAAATTTAATGTGAAAAACTTATTTCAAGTATTTGAAAGAGAAATCTGACGGTTCATAGAATCCAATCTGAAAACTTTATATAAGTATTCTTTATATAAGTATTCGACCTTACTAACAGGTTTATCTTTCCCAAATTCAACTTTACAATTTTATACCTAACATAAAATAAATCATTATTTTTTAACTACTTTAACCAGCTCCAACCAGCGTATCTTACTTACAAGGTTTAACTTTACAATTTCATACATGAATAATTATTTCTTTTGGACTAGAACTAACTTATCCTTTTTGGGGCTCAGCTTTACAATTTTATATTATTTTCCTGTGTACCGTTGGGAAGAATCAAGATCCATAATATGAACACAAACCCAAATACCTACTTCTTCGTTATATGATTTTATCATAAATGTCCACTCAATGTGTACCCTTGCGAAGAACCAAGATCCATATTATAAACCCGAACCCAGATACGTGTTTCTTCGTTGTATGATTTTATCATAAATGTCCATTCAATGTGATAATTCATGTCTTAGCAGTCAGAAGGGAGAATGGACAAGTACAGCAACCAGTTATCTAATTTGTACCCATTTATTTCTTTTCTCCTCTATCGTCTTCTGTCTCTTCCCACTTGAGCACGTCTTTTGTGGAAGAGACCGACTTCTGCGCCTCATATTTCTCTGCGCATCCATCGTCCTTTCCTTTCCTGAGCCTGTCAAGGATATGACCTCCTCATTCATGGCCACACAGTACTACGGAGCCGTCATATCATCCCCACTCTTATCCGCCAATTTTGCTCGGTTTTCGCCGTGTCTATGGTTTCCCTAAACATTTTTCAATGACCTCTTTCCAGAGTCAATTTCTCTAGCCACCTTTCTTTTTTTGTCTATTTCGAAGAAACGCTGGTTTGCTTGTTGCTAAAATAACCAACCAAGCAGTTTCTAATTTCCATTCAACTTCTTCAAATAGCATAACACCCAATTTTCCATTCAAATAAGAAAGTTGGAAGGGAAATGAGTTATAGAACAGGCTACCACAGTCTCTTTTAACGGCTAACACAAAGGAACAATTAATAGATTAACTAACTGTTTTCCTTCTAAATTCATATCAAATTGTTTCTATGGGTCGTAAACTATATTTACTTGATTATCTTCAACGTAATACTTTTATAAATATTTATTATAGAAATTGAACTCGGATCATATCATTAATTATCATACACCACAATGGATGCATTTTACATAGATTCGATTTGATTGTGATCTGTGTGTTTCGTGTTTAACTATATGGCTACTTTGATTTTATGCTTCTGTCGACATATAGACCCTTCTCTGCAATCATGGTTAATTGTCAGCATATCTGTATGCGAAGAGTACTACAAGCCTAATTTAGTGGCTGGAAAAGAACTTCCACTTTCACACGCTTCGAATGTGCATCAAATACGTCACCGAAATCCTATTCTTTTACTGTTATTAATTTCAAAAAGACCTGTGTGTGTGGCGTTGGTGGAGGATCAATCGATTATAATTGAACCGCCATTGTCAGAAATTTTAAAATTACAGACCTCCGTGGCTTAAAACTCCATTCTATAAAATTTCTCTTCCCGTTGCTTATAATTTATTATACTGATAGTTTAAATGCATAACTTCATTTCGGTTATAAAAAAATTATAATTATTTTCATCCTACTCCTCTCTAGAGCAATGTTATATTACAGGTCGCTGAATTTTTCTTGGCCATTTTATTCGCAGTTATTGACGGAGTCTGCCCAACTTTCATCATTTGAAGCCATCGAACTCATCCCAACAGAAAAAATACAACGCAATAATCTCTGGCTTTAGCCAGAAACTAATTTTTATTAAACTAGACCTAGCAGCTGCTTGAAAAGTAATAAAACAGACGCACCCAATCAATTCAAATTCCTTAGAGAGAATCCACTATTTGACACCATACAAAAAAAAATTCACAAAACTGTACAGATTTAGATTAAGATAGGTTCAATACATCTTTTGCATAGTAATCAAAACTTTCAATGTATTTTTTCAATGTCTACCCGACCTCTCATATATCGGGGATGAAAGCATTATATCCGATAAAAGCCTAAAACGAGGTTCCGCTCGTTCTTCGAACCCATCCATCATTTCTTCCGTTCCTTGGCGTTGTCCCATTCCTCTTTTACAGCCAACCTCTATTCCCCTCCCTTTCCTTCTAAAAGCATAAAAGCCCTTGGTATCTGAATGGGCCAAATTTAGCGAATGGGATTCAAACTCATTACCTGGAGAACGAGGGCTTGGAATACTCGGGCTATTCCTTAACTCCACCAGCTGACGGGCAGCTCGGATATCCGTTTCTGTGATTCCAAAACACTTCCCCTCACGTACGCCATCTTCACTCAGGTTCCTGGGAGCATTACATGTTGCTTCGGACAAACGCAACTCACTTTCCGATCTGAAATTTCATCAAACCCAAATATTTTTAACAATTGCAAAGCTATCGTAGAAGAGGAAAAAAGTTCAGAAACGGCAGATGACTGAATCCAAAACAAGGCAATTAATTACCCCGACATGAAATTTGTATCGGTTCCAATATCGCACCCATTATGAACGAAATCGCAGGGTCGAATTTTTACAATTAGGCGGAGGCGTTGTCCCTCAGATCCCATGGAGCGAGTATTCACAGGATAAAGATATGTGGGTATGGATGAGACTTCCCTGAAATACAATACACAAATGGGAACGCGCATTTCAACACGTATTCGAAAGGAAAGAACGCGACCGACCGACTCAGCGCACGGTCCTGGAACGTGTTCAACGCGTATATTTAAGTCATTCCTTGAATAAGGTGTCGAACTATTTGGGTTTGAATCATTGCCGTTATGGAATAATGTAGGGAAACTACATTGAAATTACTTGGAACTTAACGGCGAAGCTATTAGCCATACTAATTTGGGATAAAAATAAAATATACGTAGCGTGTTACCATTGGAAAGGAGAAAGTTTGTTATTTGCCGACGGCAAGATTGTTTGGTTCATTTTTACTCTAAAATATTGGGTGTTGATTGACTTTCATAAAAATATAAATTAAAGAATATGGACGTTGCATAATAGATTCGTCTTTGAAAATTCATATAAGAGAATTTGTAATTGATCAAGAAATATATTAGGTGACCAATCAATAAGGATTTCACATATTTTTTGGTTTGATGTTTGGTTGAATCTTTATCTTCTTATCTTTTGATCCAAAATGGTAGATGCTAGCTCAAACATGTTTAGCTTGTCTAATAGATTTAAAGGTAAAAATTTATATTAAGGTGAGCAACAATTCTAGATCATGGATCTCTATTAACAACCTTATTGAAAGAGAAGACATAAAACAAATAGCTTATGATCTTCAAATTATATTTCAAATATTTTATTTTACCATTTTTATATAGAAGAATGAGCTGGTTTGGAATCTTTCAAAACATAGTGGATACTTAGACAAGTTGGAATATAAATGTTTAGAGCAATTAGAAGTTTTTATCCCTAAATACTTTCCTTGGAATAATATTTGATCACTTAAGGTCCTCTCCAAGGCTTCAAAAGTCTTTTGGTTAGCAGTCCAAGCAAAAATTTTTATCGCTGAGATCCTACAGTGAAGAGGATATCATAGATATTTTAGGTAGGATTTGTATAAGAAGGACCTAAAAACACCATATCATTTAATTCTTCAATTCATTGTCCTTTATTTATGCCATTTTGGTTCAATCTTTAAAAAAAAGAAAATATTTTGGGTAACTTTATCATCATTGTAAGATGATGAAATATTGGATTTCAAGGCTAAAACATTATGAATTTTATGGAGGATTGGTCATGCCACTAATTGTAAGAATTTTTTACTTGAAACAATAATAACATTTTTAAAAACAAATCTTAAAATCATTTTCCAAGTTGGGAATCATATTATTGTCCCTCTTGTAGAATGTTTATAGACATGGTTCTTATCATGGGAAGTCTCAAATGTGGAAAAGGAGGTACTGACCTCTTTGTTACATGATTAGAAATACTTTCAAGGACCATCTATGACAATGGAGTTAAATAAAGAAAATATATGTCTTTAGTAAAATAAAATTTCTAAAAGTTAGGTTCATCAATTTTATTTATTTTTATTAGGTGGTAGAAGGGGATTTAAAAGGATCCACAAACCTTTACAAAGGGGTTTTGGAAGGGACCCCAAGCCATTACAAATCCAAAGAGTATTCAATGAGCTCAAAGGAAGTACATCAAATAGATTGAATCTAGATTCCAACAAGAGGGTCAAACATCAAATAAAAATAGATTTAAAAATCCCATCTTATCTCCACTTTAAAATTCAAATTTGAAAAAGAGCACCAAAAGAGAAAAACACCATGAATTCCGAGGCACTCAAGAAATACTGGGCAAAAACCAACAAGATTTTCAACCAAAAATGAAGTCGAAACAATCTCGTCCAGTGAGAACCTTACCAACTAGTAAACTGTGATCAGCCATTCATAGACTGCAACCATGGAACAAGGTGAAATAATAAAAAAGCAGGGGCATAGTGCTAACATAAACTGGTAGGATAAAATAAACATTAATTTTTTGCTTTAAATTTGAACACCCTCAAATCACCCAATGAAAAGAACAGTAAAAGGATTTAAACAAAAAAATTCCACTTGCTTCAAAGCCCTCAAGGCTCACCCAATAAACCAAATGAAAGAAACTTGAATGCTCAAAATTTAAAACTATGAAGTCCAAGGAGCGCTCAAAAAATAAAATAATCTCACCCCGCGAGAGAATCCAGCCAAGGAACCCAACCTTCCTTTGACATGCAACTCAACCAACAGTTGAAACCCTATTAAGGGGCAAACAACAAAAACAAAATAACCAATAAAAGGATATTACAATTGAGGACACTAGCGATAAGTTAACCCTCCAAATCAGGAGCAAGCATCCGACAAAGGCTTACACCATAAAACCATGTATCCCACTGGAGTCCAACCAACCTCGAGGTCATTTGAGGAGAATAATTAGGATAAATCGACCCAAAATAGCATCTAAATGAAAATAAAAGAAATATCCCATCAAAAAATTGAAACTTTGATTTCCTAGGATCCGACACAACCAAATAAGTTGGATCTATTAGCTGGTCCACCCTCTGCAATCCACCAAATCTAGGATACCCCACCAAACGAAGGGGCCATCAGAAAATTACATTCTCAATAGTCATTGAACCTAAGATCTCCCTCTGGAATCTAAATTAGGGAAGGGAAAATACCCGAAATAATCATAAGAAAAGAATGCCCAGATGATGCCCACATCTATTAAAAGTCTCCAACAACTTTTAGGAAAAAAACAAACACCCACAAAATAGAGCGACTTGGAAGCACAAGTATGACTCCACAGACATTGAAGGCATAAGGTCTTCCTCTATTTCTGAATAAGAAGGAGCAAGACCAAAGAATTCTATAGAGAGACACCTGACTGACCAGCACAAGCAACCTATAGTAAGATATTAGAGGGTGAAACCTAGTAGGAAGGATGTAGATACCTTCTGCTCAGAGAGAAAGGGTTTAAAATCATAGGAGTGGAAGACCCTTCGTCGCATCATGCAGGCCCATGCAAACCCTCTCTACCATGGTGAGGCTCAAGCCCTCACAGAACCTCTCTGCCATGATGAGGCTTAGCCCCATGCAGACCCTCTCTACCATGGTGAGGCTCAAACCCACTCATCAATTTTAATTTTTATGCTTCTAAAGGAAATCTAATAAAATTTTGTTGAGTTGGAGTTAGTCTTAATAATAAAGGAAACATTTTACTCACTTCTTTTGAATCATATGAAACTATAACTAACAACTATACAAAGGCTAGAGAAATTGTTATAAAGTCTAATATTATCATTTTAAAAGGATGGAAATATATTTTTATTGATAGGGATTTATAAATTATTATTAATGCTATCAAGCAAAATGAAGGTGGGGAATGGATTAAAAAAAACATTATTTTTGTATGTCAATCACTATTATTAGATGCATTATCTTAGAAATATCACCATATCTATAGAGAAGGAAATAAGGTAGCATATAACTTAGTAAAATTCAGTATTGATCTCTGTTATGGAAAAATTTAAGGTAGCATATAACTTGGTAAAATTTAGTGTTGATCTTTGTTATGGAAAAATTTAGAGTTGAGAACATAGCTAACCCATGCATATTTTCTCTCTTAATAAGAATGTTATTAAAGAATTGATTGTAAAAATATTAAAATTTGATGAAGATGAATAATATATTTGATAGAAATATAAACTAGATATGGTTTAATTGACCTAATAGAAAATGTATTATATTGTCATTTTTATGTCATTACCTTAAAATAGAATCCATACATAACTTAATTTAGAAAATGAATATAATACATAAAATTTATAATGAAATTGAGATTTAAAAAATAATTACTCATATTTTTCAAATTAAAATTCTTATGGATAAAATATTTATTTAAATACTAGTTATTATTAAAAATAATAAAATTTAAAAATATATTAATTTAAAATGACATAATTTTGACATTAATGTTTTTATTATTTTTATTAATTCAAATTGATAAATATGTTAATTTGTTTTAAAAATATATTATTATTATTAAAATAAAATGATGAGCATGTGATGAAGAGATGACATCCCTTCCTAAAATATCTCTTTAATCCTATGTCAATGAGGAAGCAAGGGAAAGAGGTTTATTGATACCACTAAAAAAAACCATGTCATAATTATCTATATACTTTATTGTCTTTAGGGAACAATCCATCTTAAAGAGAAAAGAGTCAATCCATTCCTAAAACTACATCATAGGAATGTAATGGGACTACCTAAAATTCTACCCTAGTGGTAAAATGCCCTAGTTCAAGGGGGGAAGATCTAAATCTAGTCTACATTGAGTGCCTAACCCCTACGACCATCTTGACTTTTCAAGAGTTGATATATCTATTGGAAATTAGATTGCACTTAAGTAAAATAGAATTTGAATGAAAATAATTTAGATTAAACAAAACATAATCTTGGTTTCCATTGCTTAGGCTTGGTGCTCTACTTGATGGTGATTCACTATAACATGGATACAATTTGATTTTCCTTATATATCCAATTGTGGGTGTTAATTCTTGAGGTCTATATGTTTTTAAGTCTCACCCTCATTCAAAATATTTCTTTTGTAGTGAGCTCCCCCATAAATTAAACATCCTCAAGATACATTTAGAGCTTTGGAAAATTACCTTGATTGTCACTAAAGAATCTTGAATTAGACATAGAACCTATCAAAGAGGATGAATTATGGACCTATTAGAAGTCCCTCTAGACTAATATGTGTCCCTAGGTCCCATGGGAATATCCTTGTATTCACTATATTTAGGGTCAAAATATTAGCATCATCATGAAATATAACACTATTGCTACAATTAATAAGGAGATGTTTGTAGGGATTCTTCTTGAGGGAATGGATTTGAGCCCTTATCTTTGGCATCTCTAAAATTTCACATCTAAAATCTTATGATCCTTACCTCAAATCCTCCTAGTTAGTATCATTCATCATGAGATACTAGATCACCTTCTTTAGAGTAGTTACCATTTATAGGTCCACCTATTTTTAGTGGTAATCATAGGAATAAGTGAATTGATTCATCTTCATTAAGTCATCCTAAATGTGACTCCCATTTTTAAAAGTGTTAATAATTTGGCCTATTACTTGTCCATTGTCATTCCACTTGTTGAAGATAATGGGACCCAATAATACTTGATATTAGGGAGAACTCTAAGACATGTCTATATTGAAAGCACTCCTCAAATATCTCCTAAGTCATATCTTTGATGGTCAATGCTAAGGATTTTTCTCATGGTCCCACCATAATGAAACCTCATGCTTTAGAAAATTAGTGGTTAAAACTTAAATGAGCCTTCTTATTGCTACAAATCTCTCAAGGTTAATGTTGCATTGAATACATATCTCTATTACAAACTCATATATTGTTCAGTAAATATAAGAGGTTTAATCTTACCAATATATTAAAAAATATATTAAAATAAATTAGATATAGGTTTAACCCTTGGATGTAGGTGAAATATATCAAGAGAATATGAGTGGATATCAATAAATTTTATGTGATGAATGCTCCTAATAAGCCTCATGTTTGATCTCTTCTAATCTATGTGTGCTTCAATGTCCATCCTCCTTTTGTAGTAACAACAAATGGTATCTAATATCCCTCAATTATTTGATCACCCCCTAATGGATCTATGGGGTCAAATCTATCTGGTTTTCTAATGCTTGAGGCAATGTTGAGGCCTCATTTGCATCTTGATATCCTTGTTAAAACATACATCAAGACTTTATATCATGATATCATATAATGTAGACTCATATTGAATTTCATCAGGTTGGAGCCCATCCCTTCCCCATTATTTGTGCATGAGATCTTCGAACCCAATTTTTTTATCTTTTCTTTTCTAAATTGAGTGTACTTGAGGGTCTTAATTTCTATATTAAAAATTTGAAAAAAATATTAACTATGTATACCCATGGTCAATGAGATCAATTACTAAATATAAATATGAGTATTGACTCATAACACCATATCTCTAGGATGGATTAAACTACTTTCTATGGTAATATGCTACCTAACCTCAATATTAATACCATTATGGATATATATGAATAAAATAATGGGGATATTAAGCCTTGGAAATATATCCACCCCATTTACTCTAATATGTGGTCCACCCTACTAAATATAGAGGGTCTCTCTCCTCTAGATTTAGCTAGGACCTCCCATAACAATGAATAGTCACTGAATCCACCACAAAAAAATATATTCCCCTCATATAAAGATCCTCTCAACCTCATTCTTAGACAATAAGCATAAAAACAAAGCAAGATATAAAATAGCAATTATTATTTATAATCAACAATGTAATTTTTAATAATGCATCTTCCTTCACAAATTCTAGTAGTAATTATTCTGCAATATAAGTTATGTAAACTATAAAAAACTTTAATCAAAGATGTTAGGTACCAAGATAGGTATTCAATATTGAATAATTTAATATTGTATTGTATAATGGTATGATCCATAAATTAATTATTGAGAAGGAAGGCCACGTGTCAAAATAGAAATATGTATGTCATAGAATCATATTTGTAATCGTTGGGGGAGTATTGTCATATGTAACTACAAGGAATATTGTCATATTATTATGCACTTTGTAACTCATGGTACGTGAACCTCCACATGTGTGATCTTGTAACTCATAGAAGGTAAACCATCACACTCTTGTATAAATAGAGATGTACCCCCATTGTGAAAGGTATATATGATGTATTCTTGGAGAAGTCTTGGCTCGTGGATCTAGAGATCTCGTGGAGTGGCTTCCTTCCAAAAGGAGCATTGTATGGTGTTTTCCTACCTTAAAGGTATAATCAATCTCTATTTTATTGAGCAATTTATTGTGCAATTAATTTATTTATGGATGCATGTTGAATATTTTGATATATTATTGAAATATATATGGTATGAGAAGAGAGGTTCACAATATTTGATATTAGAGCAGCGATTTGGGTAAAGTGAGTTTGTTTTTGTAGAGCTAGGGCATATTTTTTCAAAAAATGTCACATTTTGTGGAGGCCATATTTTTTATTTTATCCATCATTTTAGAAGGTTTTTGCTCCATTATGTAGATAATTTTGAGTACTAAAAAAATGACTGTTCATTTGTTAAATTTTGATATGTATTGAGAAAGTTATGGTTGTTTGAATTTCAGTTATTTTTGCTATTTTTTTGGCTACGCAATTGTTTTTCAACATAAAAAATTTCATATTAAATTTTTTAGCAGTCATTTGCAGAATATTTTGGCACCAGCATATAGATTATTTTTAGTGCTATAAAAACGATTGCTCATTTGTGGATTTCTGATAATTTTTGAGAGAGTTACAACTATTTAAAGTTGGGTTGTTCAAGTTGTTCTTTTTGGCTACGCGATTTTTTTTTCAAAAAGGAAAAATTTGTATTAAAATTTTAGCAGTCATTTTCAAAAAAAAAATTGCATCACCTTGCATGCAGATTATTTTGAGTACTATAAAAATGACTACTTACTTGTTAAATTCTAATAAGTAATGAGGGAGTTATAGTGGTTGCAAGTTTGGCAATTGGTATTGTTTTTGGGGTTGTCAGCAAAAGGGGAAAAAAATCATAATTTTCAATCCGGATAAGCAAATCAATTGCCATTTATTTTATTTTGGAGAAACTTTGCATATTTAATTGTTGAAAAAAAAATAGATGAGATTTAATTTCAAACCCTAGCTTCTTTAAAAAAAACATAATAAGTCATGGATTTGCCGAAGTTCAATGGAAGGGATGATAGTGATGTTAGGGAATGGTTGAGAAAGTGGAAACTTATTGGGTTATGCATAGCGGCTATTTATAGCCAAATTGGCTAACATTAGGATTTTTTAAATTTGGAATTGGCTAATATTTCAGACCCTTGACCACGACCCATTAGCCAAAAATTTCTAGGTGAATTTTTTTTTGGGTTGATTCGCCCAAATTTTATAATAATTTGACCATTTTAAGTTTAAATTTCCAACATTACCCCTAATAGTAGTGAAACTTCTACATGCGTTTGGACACTATTCACATGGATTTCGAAACTGATTCACCAAATTTTATAAATACATTTTGAAGTTGACCCCTTATGCATAACCCTACCTAAAAACTTGTCTTTCATATGGAGGATAGATCTTTCTTGTGATTTCCAAGAGAAAGCTCTTACTTGGTATACAAACTTTGCTCGTGATAGTAAATGTAGAATTGCATAGGATGAATTTGAATTTGCATTTTTATCAAATGGGCATCAAAAGAAAATGATAAAAATTTGCATGCTACAAAAACTATTCCTTGTGTTCCAAGGCCAAATAATGGTAAAAAATAATGGTTTGAATGTAAAAAGTCCATTTTGCAAGTTCATGGTTGCATTAAAAATAAAAAAAGTTATTGTTTCCATTAACCCTAGCAGCAAATGTTATTTGATCAATATGTATTTGACTAAGAGGTTGCAATTTAAAGAAAATAAAATCAAAGACATACAGTTTGAGGGTCAAAATGTTCAAATTTGTGAAGATTTGAAAATCACCATGGATAAATATGTTTTACATTCAAATTTTCATGCTATTGAGATGAATTATGTAGATATTGTTCTTGGTTATCCTTGGTTGCATTCTTTAGGTACTATTAATATTAATATGCGAAATAAATTCATGAATTTATGGTACCAAAAGAAGAAGATAACATTACAGTACATTAGTACATTTCACAGTGTAAGAACAAACAAGTAGCTATTGTAGGGGAACAAAGTGATGAGCAAACAAAATAACCTAAAACATATTAGGAGGAGGCAATATCAAAAATCAAGGAAGCAAAAGATGAACCACAAGAAAGAAGCATGAAACAAAAGGCTAAGGTTGGAGTATATCACCATCCACACCACCATGAGAGGCAATAATCATGGATAAAATGCTTGAGGCAACATATGAACAATGAGGGACATATGAGAAGAGAGGTTCATAAGCAACATTTAATGTTGTGAACCTCTCTTCTCATACCATATATCGTTCAAAAATATATCAAAATATTCAACATGCATCCACAAATAAATTAATTGCACAATAAATTGCTCAATAAAATAAATATTGATTATACCCTTGAGGTAGGGGAACACCATACACTACTCATTTTGGAAGGAAGTAACTCCACAAGATCTCTAGCTCCACGAGCCAAGACTTCTCCAAGAATACATCATAGATACCTTTCACAATGGGGGTACATCTATCTTTATACAAGAGTGTGATGGTTTACCTTTTATGAGTTACAAGATCACACCTGTGGAGGTTCACCTACCATGAGTTACAAAGTACATAATAATATGACAATATTCCTTATGCAGTTACATATGACAATATTCCCCCAATGGTTACAAATATGATTCTGTGACATACCTATTTCTATTTTGGCATGTGGACTTCCTTACTCAAAAAAATATTCTAAGTATTCTACCTCTAAAAAAAATACTTCAACCTCTAATTAAATGTATATTACATATAATAAAAAAATTAAATATTTTGTTTAATTTTGTTTTCCCATACCCATGACTTACCATATAGATTAACATACACAAAAAGTAAATGGGTTTGAGACCATATCTTCAATTATCCCTACATAGGTAAACAATAAGTAAATGGATTTCATATCCTATCTTCAATAATCCCAACATTGGTATACGTGCTAAAGCTTACCTCCATTGCAATTATTTCCCTCTTTTCCTATAACTCTTCCTATCCTTTCTTCCAGCTAGTCCAAAATGAATCCTTCTTCCTCTTATTCATATAAAACATCTCATAAATAAGATAGGGAATCCTCAAATAAGGACTTGACATGTGTAGCTTTTCTTTGTCTCTCCTTCACTCATTTCTATCACCCTTAGTAAATTTGAGATTTATAATTGAACTTCTAAAATTATACCACGATCAAAATTAATTAGTACCATTAATCAATTATATATCCCATCAATAATTTTAAAAAGACATAATATAAATATAATATAATTCTTATAATTAATTATAATGTATTATCTTATTTTTATTAAGATTTAATTATGTAAAACTTCTTCAATGTTCTTATAAAATGGTTTGGCTTTGACCTTCCAAATTCAAACCATAATAAAATGTATATGTGTAAGAAAAAAAAATATAATAATATCTAATGTCATGTCTAAATCCCAATTTAGACGTGAGAAGGGAGAGTGTGAAAACCTTAATAAATAGAAAGCATTAAGGGCTCAACTATCATTGAAAATGGAGAATTAGACTTTATCATGCATGAGCAAAGTTACCTAGCTTTATTATCTAGGTTTAAATAGAGAAATTTGATTTTTATCTTTAATTTTTATTATCATATAGTTTAAAGTACTTTCGCAATCTTGGAATTGGATGCTCCTTAGAGTTGATATAGTTTTGATATGTTTGTTTAAGTTTTTTTTTTGTGAGTGTGGTTTATTTGCAAGGACACTACTTACATTATTGGTGATGTGATCTAGGTTCAATTTCCATGATGGATGTGTATAAAAAGTATTACTCAAACAATAAATAAATAATTTTCTTTAATTTATGTGTGTTGATAATAATTAAAGATGTAATATATTGTTGAAAAAATTATAACATTGTTTACTGTGGATATGTTTGGTTGAGGTTGTTGTTTGTTGGGTGTTTTTTTGGTCGGATGCTCGGTGGTTTTAGGGTCTCTTTTTTCTTCTGGTCACATGTCTCTTTTTTCTTCTGGTCACATGATGGTTTTAGGATCTTTTTTTCTTCTAACCCTTGTAAGGATTATTATTTTAGGATTCTATATTTCTTGTATGGTTTTATTGATTCAATAAATTTTTATCAACATATTTAAAAAAAAATATTATAACTTTCATAAAAACATTATAACTTTCTTAAATAATCTTAAAGAAAAATAAAAATTACTAATATTTTCATTTTTATATATAAAATTTAAATGAATTATAAGAAAAACAAAAAAAAAATTATTATTTTAATTATTTATATAATATAAAGGAAATATATTTTTCATAAAAAAAATTATTTCGTTAATAATTTCAAAATATCTCTATTTATACTATATAAATTTAGAATTTATACATAAACCTCTTAAACTAAATATATAAAATAAAACCTTAAGACACATAAATTTTATAAAATATATATTTAAAAGTAAATTAAATAATAATTATTAATTTTAATATTTTATAAAATTTATTAAAATCAAATTTTCAATATATTTTTAAAATTTATTTTAAAGTAAAACACGATAACTTTTTTATTTACAATATATGTCTTAAGCTTCTTACAAAATATATCCCCTCTCACCAAAATAAAAATAAAATATTTTTAAAGCAAGTAATACATTTACATTGGTTTTCATCAAACATACCAATAAACCAAAATTAAAAAAAAGAAAAAATAGAATTTATTTTTTATAATATAAAGATATAAAGATGCTTTTACATTACATAAGATTATATATATAATTAAAAATTTACTTCAGTTATATTCTTTTCAACTATTATATTTATATTTAATATTTAAAATTATTAATTTTTTATTTATTAAATTAAGTTTATTTTTATTATATTTTATTTTAAAAATTTTACTATATAAGTTAATTTTATATTTAATTTTATTATTTTTAATTTTTTTTTATTATATATAGTTAGTTATAACTACACTATTTTTAATATTTGATATAAACATAGGATTCAAACCACAAGACTGTTTCCAACAAATCTATTTAACCTCATTATTTTAACCCAATATTAAAAAGACCACCCAAAAGAATTTTATTAACTCGTGACTAGATACTACCTTATATATTTATTTATAATTATTTTAATTAAACATGATTAATTTAACATCATAAGTCTGGTAGGTCCAGTTGATCAAAGTATTTATGTGGGAGTATGGACTTCCTGGTTCCAATCTTTGAGTTTTGTTTTGTTTTTTTAACTATAGCAATAGTACCAGAAGACAATAGAATGAAAGGTAATAGTGACACAACTAAAAATTATAATCATAATAAAAAAACAGAATTCCAACTTACAATTACCAATTTCTTTAATATAGATCAGAACGTCAGTCTTGCGACTTAAAGCCCTATTTTGTGGAAGAGACCGACTTCTGTGCGTCATATACCTTCACTCGTCCACCGTCTCGTGGCCACGCAGTCTACGGAGCCATCATATCTTCCATATTATCCAAGCTATTGGTGGGCAATATCTCAAAGAATCCGTCAATTTTGCCCAGTTGTCGCCGAGCCTATGACTCCGTACTTCACATTTTCGATGACGGCTGATATGTTAATACTTAAACACAGGTTTATGAAATTTGACCAAATCCTTTTTGTTACTTTCAATTTGATGACCACCCATGGACTTTGAAATTCGGAGTTGTCTATATATATATATCAAACAACACCTTCCATAGGGTTGGTAGAAGTCGGTTTCAAAGTCTTTAAATTATTTTTTTATAATTTAAATATTTTAATAATTATAATATATAGTTACAAAAAAATTTATTCAATTTGTTGTTAGGCGAAAAAATTAAATTTTCATTAACTTTAAATTACTAGAGTTAGACAATTCGTTCAAATTCTGGTTCTCCCGCAGAATTTCCTCGAAAAGAGCTCTTTCCAAAATCAATTTCCATAGCCCACTTCCTCGACAAAAAGCTCTTTCCGAAGTCAATTTCCATAGCCACTTCTTCTTTTTGTCTACTAAATGCTGATTTGTTTTTATAGAGGGAGGATTTGTTATATTATATTTATAGTTTAAAATTTTGAGTTGTTTTGTGTAATCTTTATACTATTTAAAGTGAGGGGTTACCATTTGTTGTTGATTAAAAGTGAGGATACTATTGGTGTGTTAGCTGTTGTGAGGGCTGTTCCACACTTAACTTAGTCTCGCACATTCAGGGGAATCACATGGGCTGGGCTGGCACTCATTCAGGTGAGTCAGGTTAGTCTACTACTTTTTACCAAGGTTTACCTCCAAAATTTAAATCTAAATCTCTTCTTAATAAAACTTAAAACTTATTAATTTTTACTTTCTTAATAATTTGAGGGTCATGTTTTTTCTGATCAGCACAAAGAAAATACTGTTCACTTCTGTTGGTTATAAATTTTATTGTTATGCACAATTTTTTAGAAAAGGTATTGGCTATTTTTAGAGGAGAAAGTTTAATTTGGGAGAGGAATTAAAAGTATTGGATTCTCCTATAAAAAAATCGAATAGGAATGGATTCTCCTATAAAAAAATTAAATAAGAGAATTCAAATTCAATTTATAAGGTAACTTCTAATATACCTCTCTTTAACCTCTTCAAAAACAATTTCGTTTAGGTTTTAAATAACCCAATCATGAAATTCTAATTATTTTCTTCATATTACGCCTCTCTATGGTAATGATAGACTACCGTGAATTTTTGTCATTTTTTTCATAGTTTTTCACCGGAGCGTGCCCTGTTACATCGTAGATTTTGAAGCCATCATATGTATACTATGATCTAATCCCAACCCAAAAAGAAAAGAAAAGGAAAAACAGCACAATAATCACTGATTCTATCTAGGAACCATTTTTTTAGCAAACTAAATCTTATAGCTGCATGAAAATTAAGAAAATAAACAAGACTAATCAATTCGATTTCTTTAAAGAAATTCCACTATTCCACACTATATAAAAAGTTCACAACACTAAGATCGGTTCAGTACATTCTTTGCTTAGTAATCAAGACTTCCAATGCATTTCAGTGTCTGCCTGACCTCTCACAGTTTTGATGCAATCTTTTTTTATAATACTTCTTATACACATTCATCATAAAGATTGAACCCGTATCGCATTACTGATAATGTAAATGACGTCCTTACCGTTAAACCACACTCACGAGATATGGGATGCAATCTTTATATCTGAGGAAAGCCTAAAACGAGGTTCCGCTCAGTCTTTTACAGCCGACCTCTCCTCCCTTTTCTTTCCTTCTAAAAGCATAAAATTGCTGTGTCTCTGAATGGGCAGTGTCGAATCTTCACAATTAAGGGGAGGCATCGTCCATCGGTCCCCACGGGGTGAGCGCGTTTGCACATGAGAGAATATAAGAGAATCGAATCTCTTCCTCGCTGAGACTTCCCTGGAATACGATACGCAAAGGTAACGCGTCTTTCAACACGTATTCCAAAGAAAAGACGCCAATTACCGCGTCAACATAAAGTCCCTATTCGCGTTCAACGCATATATTACGTCATTCCTTGAGTAAGGTTTCTAAGTCTCTTAATTGAATCAGTGCCCTTATGAAATAATCAAAACGAAGCAACGTTGAAATTACGTAATACTACTGAAACGTTTAAGCTTTTAGCCACAGTGATATTAAAAGATATATACGTGGCTTTTCATCTTTAGGAAATATACATATAATTTATATTATGTATTATCTTTTTTTTGGATGAAAAAGCCATTATATTAATAAAATAATGTTTAATCATACAAAAAGGGTGGGTGGGATTAGCACACCCCATAAACCAATACATTAATCATTGTGGTTAAGAGTATACAAGAGTGTCAGAAACAGCCCACAAACTGCCAATAACAACTGCCAAAACAGTATTAAATATGCATTCGGAAAGAAAGAAGCCGAGAAATTACTGCCACCTAGAAGGGGAAGGAAGATGCACATGACTCATAATGCAGGGTGCATTCCCCCAATGATCCATGAGGGTATGCAAGTACTGTAGCTCCACCTGTACTTTTTTAACTTGTACTTGAATCTATAACCGACAATCAAAGAATATATCATATTTATCAACAATAGAGAAGACATGTCCGACATTTTGCTGAGAAAAAACAGCTCTATTTCGGGACTTCCATAGATAAAACAAGGTACCAATTCTAAAAATATTCCAAACAACATCCAAGTTGAAGGAAAAAGCAATAGGGTCACCCAAAATAGCATGCACCCAAGTAAAATCCTCCTACATAAAAGGTCTGAAAAATTCAAGAAGCCACTCCCAAGCTGACTGAGCCCGATCACAAGACCAAAAAACATGCAGTAAATATTTCGCTTGTCCACAAACCGGGAAAATGAGATTATGAACACCCAAATGCTTGAGCCTACTGCCAATAGGTAACCCTTGATGTAAGAGACTCCAAGCAAAAAAACTCTGTTTAGGTTCAATATAAGTAGCCCAAGCAATCCGAAACCTCTTATTCCATTGGGAGGGAAGAGAGACTAAATTCCATCTTAGAGTGAGCTTATCAACCATTGGAACTTGCGGGGTGATCCATTTGTAACCAAGATGAGCTTTATATTGCAAAATAGGAAGCTCCCCAGGCCAACACCAATCTGACCACCAGGGTTTTTGAAAATGCTTATGTAGTTTGCTCCAAATAGAAAACGGAATACTATCAATAACCACCTCATAAGTGTCTCTATCACTAGGATTTAAATTATGAATTTGACGAAAAATTTCCCAGGGTATCCAACACCTGGCATGTCGGGAGAAGAAATAAAAAATGGAAGCAATACCATGCTTATAGAACCTTTGCGCTCTGACCCACTGCACCAGAGCTAAGGGAGAACCTTGCCAAGTGATAATAGGAGACCACCAAATATTCATGGAAGACAAAGAGGCACCTGCTTTGCGAAAAATCTCCTTCCAACTAAGCCAGGGTTTGAAGGCCTCCCAGGCTTTCCAAATACTCTGAATGACAAAAGAACCTTTAACTTTAATAGGGACAGGGGCAGTAAGAATGGATTGCAATCCCACCCCTTTCCAAATTTTCTTCCCCTAAAGAAAACCAGAAGAAATGCAATGTTTGACCAGCACTTTCCAAGATTCATCCCCAATTAAATATCGGGTGATCCATTTAGCACAAAGGGCAAGACCTTATCGGTGATAATCAAACAAACCCATGCCTCCACAATCCTTGGGCAAACAACAAATTTCCAAGGCTACCCGATGAAAACCTTGCTTGAGAGAGTCTTTGGCCCACAAGAAGTCTCTCAGAAGCTTATCCAGTTTTTTATAACAAGATTTGGATGGAACCCAACAAGATGAATAATAGACATGGGTAGTGGCTAAAACCTTAGAACAAATCTAAAATTTTCCTGCTAGAGAAAGTTTCTTACTAGTCCAGTAAGAAAGCTTATTTTCCACTTTATCAATAACATACCGCCACAATTGAGCAGAGGAACCATGAAATGCAAAAGGAATTCCAATAAATTTAAACACCTCACCTGGATGAATCCAAGTCCATTGGAATTGATGTAACCAGTGTGGCAGTTGAGATTGAGATTACCGAAAACAGGATGTTTTTTTCCATTGTATAGAAGAACCAGAGGCTAAACATAACACCTCTAAGCAACTAATAGCCGAGGAAAGGGATTGCTCATATTCTTGAAGCGTTAAGAAGGAATCATCTGCAAAATGACCATTGACCAACTGACGGTTAGAATTAGGGAGAGCAATACCCTTGATTAATCCTTGATCCATCTTATGGGCCAACAAATAGCCAAAAGCCTCTCTAGCAAGAATGAAAAGAGATGGAGCAAGAGGGCACCCCTGTCTCACAGAGCGACCAAGAGAAATTGATTGAGATTGACTATTATTCAAGGTAAGAACAATTGAAGCATCTTCAAATAACATAAGAATGGTGCTCACAAATACTGGCCCAAAACCTAGAGCCTGAAGCATGGCAGTTATGAAGTACCACTCCATCTTATCATAGGCTTTCTCAAAGTCTATCTTAATAAATAAAGCATCTTGTTCAGAATTTCTTGCCCACTCCATACCTTCCCAAACAACAAGAACATTATCAAGAATGTATTTTCCCTTAACAAAGCCAGTTTGTTTAGGTATGACAATCAAAGGCAAACATAAAAATGATACATAGCTTATGTGGGTGAGCTATGTATCATCTTTAGGAAATATGTTATTATACTCTTATGTTTAAGTGTTGAAGTGCACTGTTTTGGTTTGTTGTCTTCTTTTGGTTGTAAAAAAAAAAAATAGATGAAAAATCATAAATTAGATATATTATGTATTTGAGACTTAAGATTAATAGTACTCTTGTTTAAATAATTGAACTTTCAAAAAAAAATTCATAATTATTTTTTTCACTTACCATTCCATCAAAATATTATAATTAGAAAAAAAATATTATTTATAAACAATAAAATTATTAACAAAATCTTTAATTTTATAGACATATTTATATATCACTCCTTTTTGGTTGTAGATGAAAAATTATAAAGTTAGATATATTATGCATTGGAGACTTAAGATTAAGAGTACTCTTGTTCAAAGACTTGAACTTTCAAAAACAAATTCAGAATTATTCTTTGCACTTGCCATTTCATCAAAATATTATAATTATATATATAAACAATAAAATTATTAACAAAATCTTTAATTTTATAGACATATTTATATATCACTCCTTTCTGGTAGTAGATGAAAAATCATAAGTTAGATATATTATGCATTGCAGACTTAAGATTAAGAGTACTCTTGTTTAATTATTCTTTTCACTTACCATTCCATCCAAATATTATAATTAAAAAAACATATATTATTTATAAACAATAAAATTATTAACAAAATCTTTAATTTTATAGACATATTTATATATCACTCCTTTTTGGTAGGAGATGAAAAATCATAAGTTAGATATGAGCGGATAGGTGGAAAGATAGGAAAGTTGTTAGAATTTTTTGAAATCCTAGAATTGAGCTAAGATTTCTTGTTCCTTTGGGAGATGAAGTAAGCTTAATTGTGTGTATGTTTTTTTTAGCCTAAGTTTTGATTTGTGGTTTCTCAACACCAATAGGGGAAAGAAGCATATGTGATTTCTTGTTCCTTAGGAGATGAAGTGTTCATATGGTATAAGCTTAATTGTGTTCCTGTTTTTGTTTATCCTAAGTCTTGATTTGTGGCTTCTAGACACCAATTGGGGAAAGCAGTATATGTGATCTTACTCCATAAAAAGTGTGAAAATGTTGAAATGAAGTTCTCTCCCTGTATCTAGGGGTATTTTTAAGGATAGCGGTAAAAAATTTAGATTGTCTTAATGTATGATATTAGTCTTTATAAAGATACACATGAGTTGTGAAACTACCTATTAGAAAACCTAAAAAGTATATTGCAAATAATACGAGATTATAATATAGTTGAAAATAAGAATGATAATTTAGAAGTGTTGATTTTAGGTGGAAGGGTAATGAGCTAATGAAGTAAATTTAAAGGAGTGATTAAAATTCAAGAACTTTCATTTAATTTTAAATTGCTAATTATACTATTGGGTACATATGGTATAATTTTTAAAATTGAAAATTTAAGATGTAGTAAAGGTTTGATAGATTATTGAAGTTGCCATGATGATAAGGGTAACTTAGTCAATGTAATGTTTTTAGCTTTATTTTATTATTATTGTATTGAGATGACATTCTTTCTAAGATGTAATAAATTTACTTTTTCCTTATTTCAAATGGGCATTTGAGCTAGATTATTCATTGAAAGAGCAAGATTATATAAATTTTTATTCATTTTTATTCATTTTAAAAAAACTTTGCGTACTTTTATTTTTTTATCCAATATCTATAAATTGCAATGCCTTAATAATTTCATTAAAAAAAAATTAATGACACATGGGTGTATAAATTCACAATAATTCAACAAGCACTAATATAATCAACACATTATAGTATAAAGATAAGAAAATAATTGTATTTGTAAAAAGAATACTAACAACTAATTTGTGTGTGGTGAAGAGTCTTGTTCTAATATGAGAGAAGGGTGTTATGAATTTGTTAGTCTTAGGGTAGGACAACAGTGAGCCATGTTGGCTAGTGGTTTTGTTTCCTTCCTATCACTTACATCTTTCTACTATTTTTTCTTGTCATTTTGCTCAATAACTTTCCCAAAACTCTAAATAATTATATAAAAACAACTAAGGGAAGTGTCCACTAAAGCATACATCTTGAAGATCAACAATACCACGAACATAAGTTTAAGTAGAAATCATAGGCATTGATCATAATTTAGTTTTTTAATGTACAATACCTAACTTGACATGTGTTTACATCGAGGGTTAAAATGACATGCCATTTTGATTGACAATTATGATTTTATAGATCCAACAATATTATAATCCAATCATTGACCTCAAAAGGGAAAGTTATTTGTTTTATCCATTAAATATCTATTTCATTTCCTCACTTCAATCATCACTACATCAAAAATCATACTCCATTCATCAAACTATCAAAACATCATTTTTCTACAATAATGTTCTCTTCATTATTTTTCTACCTTTACTATTATCACAATATGTAACCTCTTTTCAATTGATTCATCTCTCTTATTCTTGTAGTTAAAACCATAATTATTGACTGCTAGTTTAGTATCTTTCATAAAGGGGGATGAGGAGGTCCACCAAGCTTTGTAGTTTAATATCGAAGTTTCTACTCAAGGACTAGTTTCTAAGGCAATTTGAGTTTCCTAGGATGATCCCAAGTGTGGTCCTTTATTATTATTATGATAACACCATAAGTAAAATAGAATATGATTGAGTGTCTTTGCATGCTTAATATTATCATATTCTACATGTTTTGGTCTTTGATACCCTAAGGTATCAATTATTTTATTTTCTACATTAGGATGAGATTTTCCCATGTTTGATTGATGATCTTAATGTCGTAAGCTTATTCATTCAAATTCATTGTTCTTTACTTTGATTAAGATAGTTATAACTCAGTTTTTACATGTTTGCTTCTCTTATTGTTTCTTTTGGAATACTTTATTATATCTTGTATTAATTTGAGTAATCTTATGAGATATGCCTTTTTTCCATAAAAATTTTGGTGAACACAATGTGAACCCATCTTCTAATGCAATTCATCTTCATCTTTCCAACCGCTAGGGTATAGTTGATTAGTTGTCATAGATATTTTGTTAGCTATTGTTTTTATCATAAGTTAATTTAGTCTTTATGTAACTTTCTTATATTTAGTAGGGTTTCTTTCATCTTGATTTTACGATGAGGGGTTTTGGTATTTTGCTTTCTTATTTGCTTTCTTGAGGATAAAGATTTTATAAAACCCCTAATTTTCTCTTAGTAATTCTCTACCTACCCTTATGGATCCTCTTGCTTCTTCCTTGGGTGCTTGAATGACTATTAGCTCTAGGAAGATGCAAATTCAATAAATAGAAGAGGATTTAGGTCATTCTATTCCTCCATAAAATTATGTTGCTCACTCTCTTTTGGTCATGAAAATAATGTGCTTATTTTGACTAACGAATATGGAGATTTGGACTTTGATTATGATAGGGACCCAAATAAGTATTATAACACGCCTTGTAAGTCTACCAAAGGATCCCAAGGTTCCCTAGGAACATCTATGTTCACTATTAATGAAGAACATTGTACTTTACCATGATTGTGAAAAAAACTATGTGAATGCAAAGGATAAATGCATAATAATAATCCTATTAATACTATCTATTTTTAAACCTTATATTAGAATTTGGTTGAGTATATGTGTATTCTTGAGGAATGGCTTGCTTATTAGTTGGACACCCATAGGGAAGACAATAAGAAGTAAATGAAGGCCACTATTAGAGAGAAATTCAAATAGTTGTAGGACATCTTTTAAAACATGATAAATAACCTTACTTAGATCATGAATGCTAATAAGACCCATATAGTACAAGTTGATATCCCTCCTTTAGTCCTAAATCCTAATGCTTCTCCACCTCCTAGTTAACCTTAGGATGACTAAGCTAGTATCTATAAAAATAACCTGGAGAAATGATCAAATTTAATATTTAGTTGCTAATGTAAAAGTTATTTCACTTGTTTGATTATGTAACTAATTTATTTTATAATGGAACAAGTAAGTCCCAAATATTTATTGATAAATTCACTACATATTATAAGGATTAGTTGCATAATGAAAAGGCTTTGTTAAAATTAATGACTAGGGATTTGGTAGAAAATACTCTTTATTGGTTTGCATATTTTCCCAAACACTCTATTGACTCTCTAGATATCTTTTTCAAATAATAAAACAAGAATTTAATGATGATATGGTTATAATGGATGTGTTTGTAAATGCTAAAAAAGAACATAATGCATTTATAACTAAATTCCATAAGTGATGAGAATTATATAAATGCAATGCTAATATGATCCTATTTAAAGGGGTAGCCATTGAAATGTTTGTAAATAAATTAAGGTAACATTTTCAAGATAAATTCTAGGAACATAACCCTTAGGGTTTACCCTTAGGAAAGGTCATACAATTTGTTAGTATTTGAATATTGGAAAATGAATTATGGTAAAAAAACCTTTAAATGCAAGAACCCCAATCAGAATGTTGTTAGGATGGGATTTTTATTGTAACTATTCAAGATACTTCTCATGAGATAGAGATAGCTAAAATATTTATACACATGATGACCAAAGGAAGTTTGATCAAAATTGAGAATATTATACCACAATAGATACATGAAGATATTATTATGATTTTCTTGATCCTTAGGATTAAGAATTATTATTATTATAAAATATTTGAACCACTTGAGTGGCATGATCCCATAAGTTTTTATTTTTGCATGGGAATTATGGGTATGAACCTAATACCTACTCAAAGATGTGCAAGTTTTTTATAGATAAATCTTTGATCCTAAGTTTAACATTGATAAAATCAATAATGATAGGAACAACATTTTCTAAAAAAATAAAGGTCTCCATTTTTTTTTAAGCATCCTCATAATCAAAGGCTAGGTATATATATAGCATCTCATTCCTCAACCATTAACAAGAAGCCGCCAATAATAATCAATATCATGAGGTCAACCATAGTTAAGATAACCAAGAGGTAGTCAAAATTATACTCATCCTCCAAACCAAAATCCGAGTTCTAGAATTTCATAAAATGCTCATTAAGTTAATCAAGTCTTTTTCCAGCTTGGTCCAAATGGAGAGTGTATTTGTAGTTAGTCAAGTGTGATCTAATATGTCAACATGTTGGAGGTATAAAGAGAAATAATTGCATGTTTAGAGCAATATATTAGTGCTATCATTGGAATTGTATTTAAATACAAAAGGAAGCAACCTACAAAGTATGAAAAAGAAAATAAAGACAAGGTCAAATAACCTATCCAAGCAACAATAAATCCAACCATAGATGATAAAATCTCAAACCCTCTTTTAGTCATCAAGAACTCTTGGTAATGCCTTAACCAACTCAAAAAATTCTATTATTCTTTAAAATATTAAAAAACTACTATCACTTAAAGCAATGATCCCTACTTCTATAGTATAAAAAAGTTAGGATCCCTACCAACCCAAAAAATTATTGCTTGAGGTAGTCACGAGCAAAATAAAAGTGTTAAAAATTGTAGAGGATTTGCATACAACATCCTATAATTTCCAATACCTAGACTTGATTAGGACATATCCCTATAAAATATAATGATTAAGATAATTACAAGGTGATATGGAGATGCTCAAAACAAGGGTTTCTAATATGTTGACCACCATTTTGGGGTCTTAGGAACTACAATATATTCAAACACATAAGAAAAATTTATATATTGATGCACATACTTAGCTTTGATTTGATTATCAAATTTTCTCTTAAAAATATGATTGTTGTTGATTATTTGGCAAGGACTAATGATCCATAATTAATGATTATAGTTGTATATAATACCATTTCTATTTGTGGGTATTTGATCAATGAAGATGGTGATACATGTGTTTTTACATTATCCATAATACATCATTTAAATATCCCTAGAGAAAATATCTTGTCCACTAGAAATTTTTACTATGGTTATATGGTCATCCATAAGATCCTATGCGTTATATTTGGTTGTCTATTTTAGCAGGACCCAAAGAAGTTAGAGTAAATTTCATGGTATTTTATTTCAACACCATATAGAATATGCTATTAGATAGATCTTGGTCTAGTAATATGAGATCCATAGAATCCTCTGCTTGTCAAGTGGTTAAGTTTTTTTATAATGACAAAGTGTTCACCATAGAATGAGGCTTAGATCCTTGGGGATGTTTTTTTCTAAATCATGAAAGTCACTTTATTCCTTTTATGAATGAGACAATAAATTCTAATTATGAACATGAACAATAGTGGACCTCTTTAGGGAAGTTGTAAAAATGACATCTTGAGTTTCATTTATATTATCCATAAGATAGATATGAATCAAAATATGATCAACCTAGTATGGATGTTATTATTCCTCTTACTCAAGAAGTAGTTGATAAACAACCATAATTGTTAAAATTCAAGAAGATAGAAGACCCTATTTATTCTATCAATAGTTCACCAAGTTGTCCAAAACTCGTGAGGATGCTACCAAGTTGAAACATATAACCTGCTATGTTGATAATGATAGAATAGGAGAAGAAATTTATATCAATACTTCCAATTAATTAAATTAGGTTTTAATACTGAAACACAATGCACTTTCTAACAATCATATTTTTTAGGTTGGGGTGGAACATTATCAAGTAGATTAAAAGAAAGTTCTTGTTTTAAATAGTGATGACTATTATGTAGATGTAAATATTTATGAATATATGATAGAGATGGAAATAATTAATTTGATTATTACATGCTTAGAAATTATGACTGGAACAACTATAAAACTAAGCTAAATAGACATAAAAATACCACAATTTTTGTTATCTCTACAACAAAACCTTCAAAAATTCAAAATGAAATAAAAAATTAAACATTTACCTAGGCATTTAATTTGAGTAGGTCTAAAAATAAGACTTCAAAAATTTGAACAGAAGGTCCAAGGTTTGAATCCAATGGGGATATAGTTGTACACTATATTTGTAAACAACATCCTCTACAAGGATCGTCTCATATGGCATATGGTCTTATGGATATTAAAAACTATTTTACCTTTATATTTACCTTTACATGTTGTCCTATCTTTGATTAAGTTAGTTTCTGTACTATCTATATCATGAAGAACCACTATCACAACTTAAAGTGATGATCTTAATTATTTTAGTCACACCTGCATTTTTTGAGTCTATTATTGCTAATTCTATAGTTCTTATTGATTGTTTACACGTAGAAGTGTATGCTATGTAATATTTATCAAATATTTTTAGCCAACATTTGTTAAATTATGATTACTTCTTAATGTGGTGATCATGGTTTTCTCTGATTATTAGGGGGTCATGCATGAGCATGATATTACCTCTATTTTTTCTTATCCTATCCTATTTCAAGAGATATTCTCCTTCTCAGACATGTTGTTACACAAATAGCTTGATAGTATAATTGATCCTACACCTTATTGCTTGGCTAGACACCTTATTGAAGTAGAGTTGTCTCCTACGTTTAAGGCCAAGATATTCATAGTTGCCTTGAAAAAAATTTATAAATGATGACAACTATATCTTAGTGATCACATTCTTATCTTCCATAATTTTTCTAAAATATACCCATTCCATATCTTGTTTGAAATGCAAGAGGCACATAAAAGAATAATTAAAGAATCAATAAAATATTAACACACTTAGAGTTATATCCTATATTATAGGTGTACTACACCAGTATTTGAACATATATAATGTTATCATATAAGAGCTTTTCTACACACACACATATATATCAAGATACCCTTAGTATTTTAGTACCAATGAAGTGTTGAAATTTCATTACATACATCTCACATGCTTGCTATACATATAGCCTTGACAAAGACTCTTCATGTTTATCATAAGTGAAATATATTTTATTGACTCTTTTAGAGGAGGAAAATTGTCCTATCGTATATGATTCTCGGTTGGATACACTATGAGCTGAGGTGACCACATGGGTGTATTATATTCTCTATACTCGGAGGCTTCGAGATCAAAGGGTTCACCAAGAATGGTTTAAAAACTCCCTCTAAATTTGGGGATGGAATTTTTAATATATATATTGAACAAACACCTATTTTTGGTCTTTCTAAATGCTAAACTATGGAAATGAAAGAACAATGCAAGCACACAAAATACAAGCAAACAAGGACTAACCCTATGATGATTCATGATTTTCAATTATGAATAAACCCTAACTTGAAAAATAGATCCTTTTATTTTTAGAAAGGGTTTAAGAGAATGCATAAATATAATTAATCCTAAAATGTAAACTATATGCCTTATCTCTTTCAAATTCGTAGAAATAAAATCAAAATATTTTCTTTCATTTATATTTAATTATGGAATAAATATAAACATAAAGTAAACAACAAACAATATAAAATATTATCTAGGGAACTTATCTGATCCAGTGGTTGATCCAAGCTTTCATCCATAATATCCAAACAAATTCAAACCTACAAAACAACTTCACAAAACCCTATAAAATTTGATTAATGTTTGGGATCTTGCTTAGGCTGTTATAAGACTGAGCTTGGAGGTACAACAATCAAGCCCCCTTGGTCCTTTTAGTTGACCGTTCAAAAATAAAAATGATTATTGACCTTTTTAGAAATAAACAAGCAAAGATTCAATGAAATGAAATAGTGCTAAAAATAAAATGCAAACAATAGTATTATGACGTAGATGAAACATGCAAATATAATTTAAGAGTTTGGGAACAAAGCTTTGCCCCCAAATTTTCCTAGGCTGAAATCATGCCCTATAAGGGGTGATTGTGATTTTAGCTTTGTCAAAATCATACTCTATAAGGACAGGGCATAATTTTGCAATAGAGGTAAACGAGCAATTAACAGTACAAAATAAAAAAAAATAATGCACAATGAATGACCTAAGAAGAATAAAATGTAAGAAAACACCTTTATGGTAGTGAAAGAATAGGAAAAAGGGATGAATACTTCCACAAAAGTGTATAATCCTCCTTAAGGCTCCAACACTTATCCACCAAGGGAAACCAAACACAAGAAGCAAAAAAGCAAAGAAACACAACAATCCAAAAGTAGAGATTCATAAAGAGCACTTTGCATAAAATAACTTCACAACTTGTTGCACTAAGATCACTTAGAAAACTTAGTTGAAGAAAAAGGGAGTCCAAACCCTCTATTTATAAGAGGTTTAGGCGAGGAAACAAATTTTAAACTTGGGTAAAGTCCAACGTCACAGAGGTTAGACAAAAAATTGGGTGATATAGCTAGATCCATGTGGAGTTTTTCTACACTTTGGAGGACCAAACAATGCTACAATGAGATAAAATTTGTACCATCAAAAAGATTTTTTGGGCCTAATCCAATGGTAATTATTTTGATAAGGATGGAGAATATATAATGGGTGAAAAGTTAGCTCAAATATGACCTTAGTTTTCTAAGATGAAAACTAAGGATCTAAGGAAAATGAATCATCTTAATGGGTCAATTTTCCATGTCTACATTTTCCCCCTCTTTGATGCATTTATGGCCTAATAAATGTATCAAATAAAGATGTATACACATATGGGTAAAAAAACAAACACACATAAAAAGGGATGACAGGTTTAGAAGAAAGGGGTGGTGCAAAAATGGTGCTATTTTAGACACTTAAATATTTTACATGAAAACCTAGGTATTAGGGACATTAATGCCTCTCAAGCCAGGATGCCCCCTCAAGTTTTGAAAGGAATGTCAAATTCCTAAGAAAACTTGAAGTGGTTGACTCAAAATAAAATAGAGCATCAAAAATGAAATAAGAAGAAAAAAGCACCAAAATAAATAAATAGGAAAGAGAAAAAAGATAAAAAGGAAAGGTTAGGTTTTACATGTATTTATTAAGTTTTTTTTTGTTTTTTAAGCATGATAATCACAAATATAATTAATGCAATTTAAAATGATCCTAACTAAATGAATGCAAATAATATGAATGGAAAGAAAACAAAAATAAGAAAAGAAGGAAAGAAAAGAAAACAAGAAAACAAATGGCGATAGGAGAAGGAAATATGGAAGGAGAAAAACAAAACTCCAAAAGGTGAAAAAAACAAAAAGAAAATAAACAGAGCAGAACCCTGTAAGTATGTATTGCTCGCAAATGGCCAAATGGAGGTTACCCCTCACTAGTCACCATGAAGCTATCTTGTAAGGGTGTTATGATTGCAAATATGGGAAAGTATGGAGTGATACCTTCTATAGGTGTAGTGCTCGCTAATGGCCAAAGATGAATATATATTCTCGCTAGGATGTATGCTCGTAAATGGCTGAGATGAAGGCTACCCCTTGTGTATGGCCATGAAGCTATCCTATACAGGATGTAGTGTGTGAGTGATGTGCCAAAGTTAGTACTACCTGATAGGGGTGTGGTGTGTACAAAATATATGAATGATCAAAGTAAAGCACAACAGAGAAATGTGCATATGTGTGCATTGTTAGACGAAAAGAAGATAAAAGAATCAGAGAAAAATCAAATAAAAGTGTGTGTGTGTGTGTGTGTGTGTGTGTCCTTATTAAAATTTCAATAGCTAAGAGATGCATGGAATATATTTAGTGGTTGTATAAATACCATAAATGATATTCACACGATATCTAACCTATCCCACAAGTATCCCTTAACAATCAAAATATCAAGAAAGAAGACTATGATAAAAATAATATAAGATGGAATGATGGAAGGAGGAACATATATCCTTTGTCTTGATGAAAAAAAGAAATAAGACATGCAAAGGACAAGGATATGTAAAAGGAAGAACTATATCCCTTGACTTGGAGAATATTTGATGATCATTTTATACTTTCACAAATCAAGGAATATAAGAGAAGAAGAAGAGAAGACATGAGCAAATTAAATGATGAAAATGCATGGAGATGTTCCCTAGGTTGGGTATTTGCTAGTTAGCAAGTCCTATTATGAGTACAATACATGTGAGCTAAGACCTAACTAGGTTTCATCACTTGCCATCCTCACAAAGTCCCCAAAAATCTATATGATCAAGCAACCATGCAAGTATGATCAAGCAACAATGCAATTATATGACAAGCAAAATGTAGATGGAACAAAATATCAAGAAAACCATACAAAATATGATAGGAAATCATGCAATATGATCAAGTAAACCAAATGCAATATGAAAGCTAAGCTAAATATTTTATGACAAAATGAAAATATAAAGTCATGCATAGTATCTTTTTAGATGCATTATGTTCATTAGTAATTTAAGTTATTTACCATCCAAGGGGGAGCCAACTTAGGGTGCACCAAAGTTACCATATTGTAGAACAACATGTTAGTGGGATAAGGCGGTCCCTCATCCTCATCACTCTACTCCAAGCCTTGATGATCTAAATATTTGGCATAAGTAATAAGGTGATCATCATCAAATGTGAAAGGTTGGTTTTTATTAGGTACGTAGCCTATGCCACATCTCCTAGGACAAAGACCAACTTTCAAAGGCTCTTGAGTAGCTTTCTATTGTGGCCCTAGACCTTTATCTATATATCCCATGCTAGACATGATTTTCTTGGAAAGTGGGTAATCATTAGATAGATAACAATGGGCAAAAGAACGCTCTACAGGAAGAGGGTTGCTACCATATATATTTTCTTTGAGGTTCATGCCTATGGAGATAAATGTACACGTGCCAGTGTGTACAACCTCACCTTTCTTATAGGGTAAAACCATAGTCCTCAGCAAAGGTGGTAGCTTGGCAAGATCTAGAAGAGGTTCTTGAAGAAATAGATTAACTTGATCCTGTGATTAAACTTTGATTTTTCAAGTTATTTGGTAAGGTGAGAATAATAAACTAAAGAAGAAAGAGAGATCGAAGGATAAAATTTGAGATCTAGTTGAGCTTGCTCAATCATTGAACAATAATAATATGGATGAGGGTCACCTAAAATGGTGATAAGTTGATTTTTAAATTCAAAATTCAAGCATTGATGAAAATTAGAAGGGACAACCCTCATAGTGTGAATCCAAGTATGTCCAAGAAGAAGATTAAAAGATGTGGGGCAAGGAATTACATAAAATACTATATCTAAGATCTTAGGTTCAAACCTAAGGAGGAGGGATATAATACCACATGCCTCTTGGGACTTTCTAACGAAATCTTTGATGATGACATCAGATCTAGTTAAATTTTCCTCTTTTAATCCAAAATTTTGGAGAAATTGAAAAGTGCATAGATTGAGGGAAGAACCATTCAGGGTTATGCATAGTGGCTATATATCGCCAAATTGGCTAAAATTAGGATTTTCAAAATTTGAAATTGGCTAATATTTGGGACCCTTGACCAAGGCCCATTAGCCAAACATTTCTATGTGCAAATTGTATTTGTATTTATTCGCTCCAATTTTATAATAATTTGACCATTTTAAGTTTAAATTTCTAATATTACCCCTAATAATAGTGAACATTCTACATGTGTTTGGATACTATTGGCTTGGATTTCGAAACTAATTCACCAAATTTTTACAAATATATTTTGGAGCCAACCCCTTACAGGCTTACGCATAACCCTAGAACCATTATATATCAAAATTTGCTTGATAAATGTTTCCACAATAAATGTACTGATGTAGAGGGAAGAATCCCCTCACAAGTCTAAGGAAGGAATATCATCATCCAAAAATGTGATATGATGTATCCCAAGATAACGTACAACATCAACTATAGAACTAGGGAAAATATCTTGAGGAATAGATTGTTGACTTAGAAGCTTCAACAAGGCTTCCCTATGAATAGGAGAAGTTTACAAAATCTCTAAGAGAAATATTTTGGTTGGGGTGCTAGCTAACTATTTTTGAATGTCAAAGGAGACTTTAGGTTGAGGTTTCAACACTAAAGGTGGGTTTTCTACTCTTGTGCTCATTTTTTTGGGTACTCTTCAAAACTAAGGGTGGTTTTGAAGGTTGATTGGATATATAACTTGTCTCCTACTAAGATTGTTGAGTTGGTTGAGCTTGAGCTTTTTGCATTGTAGTTATTGCTACCATACCAACCATATTTTTGTATGGAGGTGGCCCAATAATATATGATACTTGATTAGTTGTTTGTTGCTCATGCTTAGGTAGGGGGTCTTGGAATATCCCCATGTCTTTATTAGTTGTGGGTGCTTGTTGAGTAGGAGGTTGATTGTTTGTTGGAGGATTGGGTTGAGGACCCTCTATCACAAGGTAACCTTTGTCAATTAAGACCCAAACCACATGTTTCAACCTCTTTCATGAGTTTATCCACTCTATGATACTCACAATGTTGACCAGGCTTATACCAATTACCTATGGTATTGGGTTACCTTATTGGAGGTAAATCAATCATGTTAACTTCCAAAAGCTACTTCAAGATCAACAGGAAACAAAGTTGCCTTGATAAAATTTTATAAATGATGACAACTATATCTTAGTGATCACATTCTTATCTTCCATATTTTTTCTAAAATATACCCATTCCATATCTTGTTTGAAATGCAGGAGGCACATAAAAGAATAATTAAAGAATCAATAAAATATTAACACACTTAGAGTTATATCCTATATTATAGGTGTACTACACCAGTATTTGAACATATATAATGTTATCATATAATAACTTTTCTACACACACATATATATCAAGATACCCTTAGTATTTTAGTACCAATGAAGTGTTGAAATTTCATTACATACATCTCACATGCTTGCTATACATATAGCCTTGACAAAGACTCTTCATGTTTATCATAAGTGAAATATATTTTATTGACTCTTTTAGAGGAGGAAAATTGTCCTATCGCATATGATTCTCGGTTGGATACACTAGGAGCTGAGGTGACCACATGCGTGTATTATATTCTCTATACTCGAAGGCTTCGAGATCAAAGGGTTCACCAAGAATGGTTTAAAAACTCCCTCTAAATTTGGGGATGGAATTTTTAATATATATATTGAACAAACACCTATTTTTGGTCTTTCTAAATGCTAAACTATGGAAATGAAAGAACAATGCAAGCACACAAAATACAAGCAAACAAGGACTAACCCTAGGATGATTCATGATTTTCAATTATGACTAAACCCTAACTTGAAAAATAGATCCTTTTCTTTTTAGAAAGGGTTTAAGAGAATGCATAAATATAATTAATCCTAAAATGTAAACTATATCCCTTATCTCTTTCAAATTCATAGAAATAAAATCAAAATATTTTCTTTCATTTATATTTAATTATGGAATAAATATAAACATAAAGTAAACAACAAACAATATAAAATATTATCTAGGGAACTTATCTGATCCAGTGGTTGATCCAAGCTTTCATCCATAATATCCAAACAAATTCAAACCTACAAAACAACTTCACAAAACCCTATAAAATTTGATTAATGTTTGGGATCTTGCTTAGGCTGTTATAAGACTAAGCTTGGAGGTAAAACAATCAATCCCCCTTGGTCCTTTTAGTTGACCGTTCAAAAATAAAAATGATTATTGACCTTTTTAGAAATAAACAAGAAAATATTCAATGAAATGAAATAGTGCTAAAAATAAAATGCAAACAATAGTATTATGACGTAGATGAAACATGCAAATATAATTTAAGAGTTTGGGAACAAAGCTTTGCCCCCAAATTTTCCTAGGCTGAAATCATGCCCTATAAGGGGTGATTGTGATTTTAGCTTTGTCAAAATCATACTCTATAAGGACAGGGCATAATTTTGCAATAGAGGTAAACGAGCAATTAACAGTACAAAATAAAAAAAAATAATGCACAATGAATGACCTAAGAAGAATAAAATGTAAGAAAACACCTGGTGGTAGTGAAAGAATAGGCAAAAAGGATGAATACTTCCACAAAAGGGTATAATCCTCCTTAAGGCTCCAACACTTATCCACCAAGGGAAACCAATAACAAGAAGCACAAAAGCAAAGAAACACAACAATCCAAAAGTAGAGATTCATAAAGAGCACTTTGCATAAAATAACTTCACAACTTGTTGCACTAAGATCACTTAGAAAACTTAGTTGAAGAAAAAGGGAGTCCAAACCCTCTATTTATAATAGGTTTAGGCGAGGAAACAAAGTTTAAACTTGGGTAAAGTCCAACTTCACAGAGGTTAGACAAAAACTTGGGTGATATAGCTAGATCCATGTGGAGTTTTTCTACACTTTGGAGGACCAAACAATGCTACAATGAGATAAAAATTGTACCATCAAAAAGATTTTTTGGGCCTAATCCAATGGTAATTATTTTGATAAGGATGGAGAATATATAATGGGTGAAAAGTTAGCTCAAATATGACCTTAGTTTTCTAAGAGAAAAACTAAGGATCTAAGGAAAATGAATCATCTTAATGGGTCAATTTTCCATGTCTACATTTTCCCCATATTTGATGCATTTATGGCCTAATAAATGTATCAAATAAAGATGTATACACATATGGGTAAAAAAACAAACACACATAAAAAGGGATGATAGGTTTAGAAGAAAGGGGTGGTGCAAAAATGGTGCTATTTTAGACACTTAAATATTTTACATGAAAACCTAGGTATTAGGGACATTAATGCCTCTCAAGCCAGGATGCCCCCTCAAGTTTTGAAAGGAATGTCAAATTCCTAAGAAAACTTGAAGTGGCTGACTCAAAATAAAATAGAGCATCAAAAATGAAATAAGAAGAAAAAAGCACCAAAAGAAATAAATAGGAAAGAGAAAAAATATAAAAAGGAAAGGTTAGGTTTTACATGTATTTATTAAGTTTTTTTTTGTTTTTTAAGCATGATAATCACAAATATAATTAATGCAATTTAAAATGATCCTAACTAAATGAATGCAAATAATATGAATGGAAAGCAAACAAAAAGAAGAAAATAAGGAAAGAAAAGAGAACAAGAAAACAAATGGCGATAGGAGAAGGAAATATGGAAGGAGAAAAACAAAACTCCAAAAGGTGAAAAAAACAAAAAGAAAATAAACAGAGCAGAACCCTGTAAGTATGTATTGCTCGCAAATGGCCAAATGGAGGTTACCCCTCACTAGTAACCATGAAGCTATCTTGTAAGGGTGTTATGCTTGCAAATATGGGAAAGTATGGAGTGATACCTTCTATAGGTGTAGTGCTCGCTAATGGCCAAAGATGAGATATTCCCGCTAGGATGTATGCTCGTAAATGGCTGAGATGAAGGCTACCCCTTGTGTATGGCCATGAAGCTATCATATACGGGATGTAGTGTGTGAGTGATGTGCCAAAGTGAGTACTACCTGATAGGGGTGTGGTGTGTACAAAATATATGAATGATCAAAGTAAAGCACAATATAGAAATATGCATATGTGTGCATTGTTAGACGAAAAGAAGATAAAAGAATCAGAGAAAAATCAAATAAAAGTGTGTGTGTGTGTGTGTCCTTATTAAAATTTCAATAGCTAAGATATGCATGGAATATATTTAGTGGTTGTATAAACACCATAAATGATATTCACACGATATCTACCCTATCCCACAAGTATCCCTTAACAATCAAAATATCAAGAAAGAAGACTATGATAAAAATAAGATAAGATGGACTTATGGAAGGAGGAACATATATCCTTTGTCTTGATGAAAAAAAGAAATAAGACATGCAAAGGACAAGGATATATAAAATGAAGAACTATATCCCTTGACTTGGAGAAAATTTGATGATCATTTTATACTTTCAAAAATCAAGGAATATAAGAGAAGAAGAAGAGAAGACATGAGCAAATTAAATGATGAAAATGCATGGAGATGTTCCCTAGGTTGGGTATTTGCTAGTTAGCAAGTCCTATTATGAGTGCAATACATGTGAGCTAAGAACTAACTAGGTTTCATCACTTGCCATCCTCACAAAGTCCCCAAAAATCTATATGATCAAGCAACCATGCAATTATGATCAAGCAACAATGCAATTATATGACAAGCAAAATGTAGATGGAACAAAATATCAAGAAAACCATACAAAATATGATAGGAAATCATGCAATATGATCAAGTAAACCAAATGCAATATGAAATCTAAGCTAAATATTGTATGACAAAATGAAAATATAAAGTCATGCATAGTATCTTTTTAGATGCATTATGTTCATTGGTTATTTAATTTATTTACCATCCAAGGGGGAACCAACTTAGGGTGCACCAAAGTTACCATATTGTAGAACATGTTAGTGGGATAAGGCAGTCACTCATCCTCATCACTCTACTCCAAGCCTTGATGATCTAAATAATTTGCATAAGTAATAAGGTGATCATCATCAAATGTAAAAGGTTGGTTTTTATTAGGTACATAGCCTATGCCACATCTCCTAGGACAAAGACCAACTTTCAAAGGCTCTTGAGTAGCTTTCTATTGTGGCCCTAGACCTTTATCTATATATCCCATGCTAGACATGATTTTCTTGGAAAGTGGGTAATCATTGGATAGATAACAATGGGCAAAAGAACACTCTACAGGAAGAGGGTTGCTACCATATATATTTTCTTTGAGGTTCATGCCTATGGAGATAAATGTACACGTGCCAATGTGTACAACCTCACCTTTCTTATAGGGTAAAACCATAGTCCTCAGCAAAGGTGGTAGCTTGGAAAGATCTAGAAGAGGTTCTTTAAGAGATAGATTAACTTGATCCTGTGATTAAACTTTGATTTTTCAAGTTATTTGGTAAGGTGAGAATAATAAACTAAAGAAGAAAGAGAGATCGAAGGATAAAATTTGAGATCTAGTTGAGCTTGCTCAATCATTGAACAATAATAATATGGATGAGGGTCACCTAAAATGGTGATAAGTTGATTTTTAAATTCAAAATTCAAGCATTGATGAAAAGTAGAAGGGACAACCCTCATAGTGTGAATCCAAGTATGTCCAAGAAGAAGATTAAAATATGTGGGGCAAGGAATTACATAAAATACTATATCTAAGATCTTAGGTTCAACCCTAAGGAGGAGGGATATAATACCACATGCCTCTTAGGACTTTCTAACGAAATCTTTGATGATGACATCAGATCTAGTTAAATTTTCCTCTTTTAATCCAAAATTTTGGAGAAATTGAAAAGTGCATAGATTGAGGGAAGAACCATTCAAGGTTATGCATAGTGGCTATATATCGCCAAATTGGCTAAAATTAGGATTTTCAAAATTTGAAATTGGCTAATATTTGGGACCCTTGACCAAGGCCCATTAGCCAAACATTTCTATGTGCAAATTGTATTTGTATTTATTCGCTCCAATTTTATAATAATTTGACCATTTTAAGTTTAAATTTCCAATATTACCCCTAATAATAGTGAACCTTCTACATGTGTTTGGATACTATTGGCTTGGATTTCGAAACTAATTCACCAAATTTTTACAAATATATTTTGGAGCCAACCCCTTACAGGCTTACGCATAACCCTAGAACCATTATCTATCAAAATTCGCTTGATTTCCACACTAAATGTACTGATGTAGAGGGAAGAATCCCCTCACAAGTCTAAGGAAGGAATATCATCATCCAAAAATGTGATATGATGTATCCCAAGATAACCTACAACATCAACTATAGAACTAGGGAAAATATCTTGAGGAATAGATTGTTGACTTAGAAGCTTCAACAAGGCTTCCCTATGAATAGGAGAAGTTTACAAAATATCTAAGAGAAATATCTTGGTTGGGGTGCTAGCTAACTATTTTTTAATGTCGAAGGAGACTTTAGGTTGAGGTTTCAACACTAAAGGTGGGTTTTCTACTCTTGTGCTCATTTTTTTGGGTACTCTTCAAAACTAAGGGTGGTTTTGAAGGTTGATTGGATATGAAACTTGTCTCCTACTAAGATTGTTGAGTTGGTTGAGCTTGAGATTTTTGCCTTGTAGTTATTGCTACCATACCAACCATATTTTTGTATGGAGGTGGCACATTAAGATATGATACTTGATTAGTTGTTTGTTGCCCATGCTTAGGTAGGGGGTCTTGGAATATCCCCATGTCTTTATTAGTTGTGGGTGCTTGTTGAGGAGGTTGATTGTTTGGTGGAGGATTGGGTTGAGGACCCTCTATCACAAGGTAACCTTTGTCAATTAAGATCCAAACAACATGTTTCAACCTCTTACATGAGTTTATCCACTCTATGATACTCACAATGTTGACCAGGCTTATACCAATTAGCTGTGGTATTGGGTTACCTTATTGGAGGTAAATAAATCATGTTAACTTCCAAAAGCTACTTCAGGATCAACAAAATAGGTTAGTTGAGTCTTATGAATTTCCTTGGTGGGGTTTTTTAGGTTGACTAAGAACCATATTTTATAGGGTGTTAGCAACATTGTTAATAGGTCTTCTATCTGTTACCCCATAACCAACTACATACTTGTTCTTATATTGATATTTCATGGTCCTTTCTTCTTTTCTTAACTTAAATTTACCTCTTTGAAGAAGAGCCTTATCTACTCTTCTTTCCAGATCTATTTATTGTTCAAAAGAGGTAATAGTTGTTGATTCCAATTCATATGATATTTGCTCTTGTAAATTTCTAATAAAAATCTCTAACATATCTCGAGGAGGTAAGAAGTATCTTAATCGTCCAACTAGACTTCTCCAATGAGACAAGAAGTCCAAAAAAATTTCATCCTTACCTTGCTTAAAAATGTATAAATCTTTTATAGTCATATTTTTCTCCACATAAGCTCCAAATTGATGAACAAACAATTTTTTTGTCTCCTCAAAATTCCTTAAATAATTATTAGGCAATTGATAATACCATTTCAAGGTCATACCACCAAGGCTTTTAGGTAACATCTTTAGTAACAACATGTCATCATATATAATATCATGGCATGATGTCCTAAACATCCTTAAATGCTTAATTGGGTCCTCTGTTCCCTTATAAATAGGTAAACCCAACAGTGAAAAATTCTTAGGGTAGGACTTAGAGGGGATAATAAGGTCTAAGGGATGATTGCACATTTCTTTATAATTGTAGGTGAAACTTGGCATTGTAAGTATATATATTCTTGAAGCCAATTTTTTCACCATATTTATCAAGATTTTCATATTGGGATTGTTGTTGTGTAATGCCCCTATATTCCCTAGGAGAGGTGTTTAGGTAGGCTACTGAAAGAGAACCTGGTCAATGTTGGAGGTATTATGATACGGGTTATGGAAGGGGATGTTTTTTGTGGTATCTTGTTGTGGAAGGTAACTCACATTTGGTGGAATAGATGAAAAATCGTTGAAAGAGGGAATATTTGAAGAAGATGGAAATTGAACATTATTTTGAGAAAGGGTTATGCATAGCGGCTATTTATCGCCAAATTGGCTAAAATTAGGATTTTCAAAATTTGGAATTGGCTAATATTTGGGACCCTTGACTAGGGCCCATTAGCCAAAAATTTCTAGGTGCAATTTTTTTTGGGTCGATTCGCCCCAATTTTATAATAATTTGACCATTTTAAGTTTAAATTTTCAACATTGCTTCTAATAGTATTGAACCTTCTATATGTGTTTGGACACTATTTTCTAGGATTTTAAAACTGATTTGCCAAATTTCTATAAATATATTTTGGGGCCTACCCCTTATGCATAACCCTATTTTGAGATGCACTACTAGTTGGAGGAGGTTGTGATATTCCTCCAATGTTGGTGGTTATAGTAGTAGGATATGTAGGTTTATGAAACAAATTAACATTATGAGAAGATTCAAACAAAGGATTGATGTGAATGTTTTGAGAAGAAATGGTTTGATGATGAGATTTCCCAGCCTCTTTGAGTGGGTCTCTTTATCAATGGCCTTATTCAAGACTTGCCTGTGTTGCTTATAGAAATTCCAAATATGATTAAATGATGTGAAGGTTAGCCTACCATGAGGTCCTTCAATAGGATCAATATCATCATTATTCTCCAAGTCCTATTTTCTCTCTATATTGGGATTCTCCTTGTCAATTTGATCATCCTTTTGATGAACCTCATAAAATTTTAAAATATTTTGCTTAATCCTATGGTTTGGAGCCATAAGAGAAATAACAAGGGAGAAAAATATATCTAAAAATAATGAAAGACATACAAAAGGTATTTGTTTTAAGTGTTTTCATAATCTAAATCTATGCAAATAGATTTAATGGTCTTTCTTATAGTTGAACATAAATATGAAAGAGATAAAAGGAAAGAGGCTTTCTAATTTGGCTACTAATAATGTATTTCACGTTGAGTTCACCAAATATGTAGAGGGGGAAAACTCCCTTGTTACATACGATTCTCAATTGGATCCATTGGGAGCCAAGGTGACCATGGGGGTGTGTTATATTCTCTACACTCAAGGGCTTGGGGATCGAAGGATTCACCAGGAATGGTTTAAGTACTTGCTCCAAGTTTGGGTATGGAATGTTTGATGTATATATTGAACAAGCACCTATGTTTGGCCTTACTAAAATCTAAACTATGGAAATGAAATAATAATTCAAGCACACAAAAATACAAGAAAACAAGGACTAACCCTAGGATGATTCTTTATTTTCAATTATTACTAAAACCTAACTTGCAAAATAGATCCTTTTATTTTTGGTAAGGGTTTAAGAGAATGCACAAATAAAATTAACCCTAAAATGCAAACTATATGCCTTCTCTCTTTCAAATGCCTAGAAATAAAATCAAAATATTTTAATTTTTTATATTTAAATATGTAATAAAGATAAACAAAAAGTATCCGCTCATGTAGAGTAGTTGGAGAGAGTGGGTAGTTAAAACTCTCCAGTTATCGAGAGGCCCAGGTTCAAATCTCTCCCCTCACATGTTGTGGATATGTTGTATATAAAATGTTCCTCATCAAAAAAAAGATAAACAAAAAGCAAACAACAAATAGTCTAAAATCTTATCTAGGGTACTTATCTGATCCGGTGGTTGATCCAAGCTTTAACTTTCATCCAGAATATCCAAACAACTTCAAACCTGCAAAACAACTTCACAAAACCTTAGAAAATTTGATCAGCATTTGGAGGCCTTCTTAGTCCACTATGATACTAATATTGGAGGCACAACATTCAAGCCCCCTTAGTCCTTTTATATGAACAGTAAAAAATAAAAGTGATTGTTGAAATTTTTGGAAATGAACAAGAAAAGATAAAATGAAATGAAATAGTGTAAAAAAATAATGCAAACAATAGTATTATGACCTAGATGAAACATGCAAATGTAATTTAAAGGTTTATAAAAAAATATTTACTCCCAAATTACCTAGGACAAAATCATGCCCTATAAGGGAAAACCACAATTTTGGCTTTGCCAAAATCATACCCTACACAGATAGGGTACGATTTTGCAATAGAGGCAAACAAGCAACTAATAGTGTAAAATAAAGAAAAATAATGCACAATGAATGACCTAAGAAGAATAGATTGCAAGAAAATACCTAGTGGTAGAGAAATAATAGGTAAAAAGGATGAATACTTCCAAGAAAGGGTAGACTTGTCCTCAAGGCTCCAACAGTTATCCACCAAGGGAAATCAATCATGGGAAGCACAAAAGCAAAGCAACACAAAAATCCAAAAGCAGATATTCATCAAGAGCACTTTTTGCAAAAGAAGAACTTCATAACTTGTTGCACTAATATCACTTAGAAAACTTGGTTGAAGGGAGTCCAAACCCTCTAATTATAATATTTTTGGGTGGGAAAACAAAACTTAAACTTGGGTAAGGGTCGACGTTACAAAGTTCACCATAGTGTTTCTACACTTTGGGGGACCAAACGATGTCAGAATGGGATAAAACTTATATTGTCAGAAATATCTTTTCAATCCCAATCCAATGGTAGTGGTTTTGAGAAAAATGGAGAATATTTGATGGGGAAAATTTGGTTCAAATATGACCTTAGTTTTTCTGAGAGAAAAACTAATAATCTCAGGAAAGTGACTCATCTTAATGGGTTAATTTTCCATGTCTACAACTCTAATAATAAAAAATCTCTAATGATTACTAAATGATAAACTCTAAATGACTTGTATTTACAAGACTCTTTTCATGCCACATGTTTACAGTGTATTTACTAAATATTTACAAAGGTTCTTGCAATGAATTTACAAGGTACCAAATAATGTAATAAACTCTAACAACCCCCCCCACATTACATTATTTAGTATAATGTTCAAAGTCTTGCTTTGGTATTCTTGATTACTTCATGTCCTTCTTCATGGTGATGTTGTACCTTGATTATTTATTAATGTCTTTATCCTTATTCAAGTAGTACTTGTAACTATTCCAATACTATGAGTAGTTTTTACCTATCATGTCATGTTTTTGTCTTCAAAATTAGCATCCCCTATCACTGGTCTGAATTTGTTATTTCCCATCATGATATTCCTAATATTTGGAATAAGTCATCACAATAATATAAACCATCACTAACATTATTGTCCTTATCACTATCTAAATACCTCATCATATTATTAATACTTTTAGTCTTAACATCTCTAAGGCTTCAAAACCACCTTAACTATTTGCAATATTTATATCAATTCTAGCAACATCCCTAATAATATGTTTATCATTTTGGCTACTAGAAACTATTTTAGTCCCCTCAATACTACTAAAATCATTTCTATGCATACAAGTATTACCATATGTATTCATGGCCCCTAAATCACTGGTATCACAACTTACATATACTATTTTACGTTTCAAAACATATTAAATATCAGTCCTTTGACAAAGATCACATATGTCTCTCTTTTGTAGTATACTAATGAACAATTTTCTCAATTTTTTTATCTTTTCAAGAACTATTTGTAGTGTACTTTTTTTTTTGATACACTATCTTGTTCTTTTGCCATGAGAATTTTGTTTTTAATTAAACATATATTTTGATATTATTCTTCTATTAGAAGCTAATCTATTTTTTTTTGAGAGATTGTTATCACATCTAAAGTAAATATACAATTTTTGTAAGACCCAAGAGATTCAATCATGTTTAATCCTTTAATAAAACATTTCTTGTGGCCATTGATGATTTTAAATTGTATTGTTCTTCCTCTATCCAGTAATTATGATACCAAAACTAGGTTATTTGCTATTCTTAGAACTTAAAAAACATCCTCTAATGTGAATTTTGAGAAAGGTAGACAAAGTGTAACATTAAATATTCCTTGTACTTGGAAGATTTTATCATTTGCAATCTTAATTGGTATGATTTATTTAATTTGAATAGAATCAAACCAATATAAGTTGATAGTCATGTGATTGTTGACTCCTAAGTCAAATACCAAGAGTTATCTTCATACCTAAACTTTGGTTCTATTTGATTTGATTGTGGTGATTCACTATATCTTAGAACATGTTTGTGATCATATTTACTCTGATTTAAAAGTTCTTTCTAAATAAAGTTTTTCTCTTTAATCATATGTGACTTTTTGAAAGAAAATTTTGATGAAGTCGTAATTTGTAAAGAAATTCCTTTTAATTGTTTTTAATTATTCAAATAATATCAATTCTTCCTTAATTCTCTTAATTATCAAGTAGAAATATTTTTAAATCCTTAATTCAATATTTTTTCCTTCTTTGATCTTTCCTTATTTTTTTTTGATCGGTAAGAAAGAAAATTACTACTAGTGTAAGGGTTTCGATAGGGTCCCCAAACCCTTAATACATCTGAAATGGAAGTAGATCACATCAGGATTTTTAGCCACCTTAACATAGTTTTTTGCAAAAAATAAAGATCTCAAAAAACAAAAAATACAGGACCACAAATACAGGGGGGATGATCCCATCCCTGAGATCGATCCCATATTGCGGGAGGATCCTCTAGATCGGGCTGATCCTTTAGTTATTGTCATGGGTGGTGTGAGTATCCTCTACATAATTGAAGATAGTGTTGAGCTACGAGCAGGAAGCCTCCAAATCATTTACCACCTATTGGATGATCGTCCATTGGGACTTGACTGTTTCAACAACTATAATGAGGGTGGTCGTAGAGCTAGTCAGGTGGCCGAGGATCACAGAATAAAGGATGTTCTTGTCATATGTAACATTCATCGGTCCCAAAGAAATGATGCTATCGATCTTCATGTTCGTCTGATTTAGATTTTTTTTAGGGGATGAATCATAGATTTTGTATAGTTCAGTGGATTTAGCTAGGGATGTTGACTTAGCTTTGAGTTTCTTGAGCCATGGAGGGGCTCTGGTGATGGAAGGGCCCTGGTTCAGGAGGAGTTAGGATGAGGAGCATTTGATTGCTCTTGATTTAGGCTTAGAACCATTTGAGGCTTCAATTTTGACCACATGAGCAATAGGGGTATGAAATTCAAGGTCCAAGTCATCACTAGAGACCTCTTGAATATTAGTTTCAGTGTTGGAACAACTTTCAGACTTGGCAGGGGTTGGGTAAAAGGGGTGCAAGAGGATGAAGGGTCAGAATGTGGAGGGGTATGTGACTGGTGGCTAGGGGTAGTTGGTTGTGAGGGGCCAAAGGCAAAGGGTCCCTGGGCAGAAGAGCCAAGGGAAGCATGTGGGGAGAGCTAGGGGGAAGGGGAGCATGGGGACTAGGGATTGTAGGGGGGGCAAGGGGTAGAGGGACAGTGGAAATGATGGTTTATATGCCAAAGGCATCTAATGTATGCTTGTAAAGGATATAATGGAGGCCTTGGTGTATGGCATAATGGGCTTTACCAGAATGGAAATTAGTAACAAATAATTTAATGGAGTTGAATAAATAGTTGGAGATGTTAATTTTATGATTGCCATAGAAATGGTTGTGAAATGCAACGCAAAATATTTTGAGGGTACAATCAATTTTATATACTATAAAAAAATGGAAAATTGGGATCATGACATGATCCCAGGGAGTGGAGAGTTTGGTTTTCTCCACACCCCCATTAGTAGTAAGAAGGTCTTTACCTTTGTCAGGGAAGAACTTTAGTTTCAATGCCATGGAATATTTATCTCTTTGAATGCTCCTCCCATCCATGCGTAATCCTATCACTTCAGTAAGCAACTGCATGTCGATGGTGAACCCAAGGCCATGCACAGTGACCTATCCATCATTCCGTGTGTTTACAATGGCATACATGATATCATCTTCGTTACTAGTAAAATTTATGAGGAAAGGGATGTAAGGTTGGAGGATATCCTCGACCATAGGGTTGATGTGCAGAGTGGATGGCTTGAGAATTACCATGGGTAAATTGGCCTTGGCAATTATGGACTCATAGTGAACAATATATGGGTGGGGCTTGATGGACTGGAAAAGTTTCAAATACCATCTTAAAAAAATGATTAGACCATCACACATGATGAGGATATCGGGGTTGTAGGTGCATTGGGAAGCTGCATGGTGCAGATAGTGGTGTTTCATGAAATACAATACTATTAGTGTCACCCCAGAACTACAAATGGATAGAATTATGGTGAGGTAGTGAGTCTCACTAACACGAGGAGTAATCATGGTATGGGGATTGAGAATATCTAAGAAATATTTTCCATGGTGATTTATTGAGGTGACACAAATAAGAATGATGTTGGGATCATGTGTGTGATTGAAATGGCGTATAATAAAGGTCAAATTTTGAGATCTATCATGGGGTTGGTTGAAAAATATTTGCTGGTTAAGCTCACAAGGATAAATTCACATGATCGAGATAGAGAGAGGCATAATGGATCTGGAAATTTGGGCAAGGTGGATATTGAAACCCAAAATTAACATTAAAAAAGGTTGAAGGTGGCTAATTGGTGGATAGCAAAGGAAATGAGGGTGATCGAAATTAGGATATAAGAGAGCTCATGAAATACAAAGGGAGCCAATTCAGTTAATGGTGGGTCAACAAGAATGACACTTGGGCAGTGAGGGAGGTGAAACGTGAGGAATGACACCATATTGGAAGTTTGGGACTTGGGACGAAGGCTAGGGATTAGGGGTGGGGAGGAAAATTCCTAAAAATAACTTCAAGAATTTCTAGAGGGAAATCATTGTGCTAGAAAATGAGAGATCCTTGTGAGTGGCCAATATTAGTTAGCTTATCAACAACATGGGATTATCTGAAAACATGTTGCACAATTTTCTTCAAGTGGATGAGAAGGAGCCATCTTGCTTTAGAGATGATGTTTCTTACTCTCCAGCTTGGTTTGTTGTTGTTTTTGATATAATTGATGATGTTTAGTGAATCTCCTTTGATCACTAACTTGCACTGTAACTGACTTATGATCAACAATCCTTGGTGGAGACCTTTAGCTTTTACAATGTGAATAGTGAGGATGCCAAGGTTCTTAGAATATGCCAAGATTAAGTCCCCTACATGGTTTCTTACAATTCCACCACCACCAATGGGTCCGGGGTTGCCTCTTGAAGAACCATCAAAATTCATCTTTAGCCAACCAATCAGGGATGGGGTCCATTTGGAGTTGGCTCTAGGGTTGGGATGAAGGGGCAGGGTGATGGAATCCATGGAAAGGTAGAGGGAGGAAGAAATGGAGACTTTGATCCTGGTGGTGGGGGGTGTAGAACAAGGACATAGAGAAATATTTTTGATGGCGAAGCTGATGATCCTACTAAAATTCGTAGGAGGGTCCTTGGGGAGACATGAGAATGCATGATTGTTACATTCAAGTCAAATTTACCATAGGAAATGGTGGAGGCATATTGACCATAAATATTTGACTTTGAGGTTCTTGAAGGGGTTGGGCTATTGGTTGAAAAGGTCACTGAGGGTGCTTGGATGTGACCAGGTGATGTGGGAGGTGGTGAATAATAGACTCAAGACTATTTTAGTGAAAGAACACTCGAGGAAGATGTGATTAATAGATTCCCATTCATACAAAAAAATATAGTAGCGATTGGGAAGTTGAATCCGTCGATTAATGAGATTATCTAGAGTGAGTATTCTATTTTGGATGGCTAACCAAGATAAGAAACCAAATTTGGGAACAATGTTCTTCAACCATATGAATTTGACATGGATGGTGCACTCAAAAGAGTCAATTAGTAAGTAAGTAGATTTTATCATGAACTCTCCATCATTGCACTCTCTTCAAATGGGATAATCAGGGGTAGTGCTAGGTGTGGGAATAATGAAGGAATGGAGAATAGAAGTAAGAAGAGATGCAACATTATTAAGGTGAAAGGGTAGGGAAGATATGGGTATGGTTTTTCAAGAAGGTCTCCCTGAAGTAAAGGTGATGAAATTAGCTACCTTGCTCCCGAAAAGAGTGTCAATGAATGTTTTAAGAGGGGTAAGGGTGGGGTTGGAAATGAGGGGTTGGTCAAGGATCCAGGGGTCATGCCAGAGGTTGATGGTTTGAAAATTTGAGAACTACCATTTGGTGCCTTTGGAGATGACATTTTTGGATTTCATGATTGAGTTCCAAAAGGTAGAGCTGATAGGTGGAGGTTCATCCTTCCAAAAGTTAAATTATTGTATGTGCTTTTTTTTATGGTAGATACCCATTCTAAGTTAGCATTTGTCACTATCTTCTATATTTGTTTAGCAATGAGATCAAGGTTCATATTGTTGATTCTTATTAGGCTAATTCCTCCTTGAGTTTTGGGTCTGAAAATAGTGTCCCACGCTATAAGATGGAATCTCATTTTATCTTATGATCCTGTCCAAAGAAACCTTCTTTAAATTTATTCAATTTTGGAGTAAATTAGGGATGGTACTTTGAATATAGACAAGAATTAAACTGAGACACTTTGAAAATAAGCATTGACTAGAGTAGCTTTTGCGGGTTGGCTAAAAAAAGCCCCTTTCTATCCTATGAGCTTCTTAAGAAGTCTATCAATCACGTTGTTCCACATGCTATTAGAGGGGTTACCAGTGAAGAGTGGAAGGATGAGATAGTAAGTGGGGAGAGTTCCAATTGGGTATTTGAGGACTTGAGCAATCTGATGTTGGCGAGCAGGAAGGGTGTTGATAAATAATATTTTGCTTTTGGTATAGTTGACCTATTGGACTACCACATCCTCATACAAATTTAGGATGGATTTAATAATTTTGGCTTTTGCCATTGAGGCTAGGGTGGAAAGAATGGTTTCATCAACAATTTATTGATGGGTGATTGGTTCAAGCTGGGATGTAGGTTGAATTCCAAATATGGCTCCATTGGCACAGGTAGCTTTGAGTGTTCTTCCAACGACCTCGGCAAGAATGATGAATAAGCATGGTGATAGGGGGTCTCCCTATCTGATCCCTTTACTACTTCTAAATTATCCTACTGGAGACCTGTTGATAATAACTAAGAACCAGGGTAAAGATATACATACCCTAATTAATTCAACCCACTATGGATGAAACCCAAATTTGAGAAGGATAGCAAGAAGAAAATCCCAAGAAACACAATCAAAGGCCTTGTTCATATCAAGCTTGAGGAGGAATCCAACATTTTTTACTTTTGGAAATAGAATGGATTACTTCATGGATTGTGATGACACCGTTTGTTACATTCCTTCCTTAGACAGTGCTACTTTGACAGGTATCATTGATGTGGGGGAGGATTTTTATTATTTGAATGGATATGGTTTTGGTTAGAATTTTATATAGTACAGTGCAAAGGCTAATAGGCCAAAAATAGAAGAGGGATCTAGAAAGAGATTGCTTGGGTATAAGGGCTATGAAGGTTGAGTTAACATCTATTGGAATTGTTCTAGAATTTTAGATGTATCAGATAGCAAAGCAGATATCATGTCCAGTAATTTCCCATAAGATCTGATAGAACCAGGGGGAAAGCCATCCGACCCTGAATATTTATCAGGAAACATGGAGAACAAGGTAGATTTGATTTCCTCGTCAGAGAAGGGACAAGGGAGGAGTTGGTTGAAATTATAAGGGATGCTGGTGGGAATATGAAAAAGGAGAGTTTGGTGGGAAAAATCGAAGGTGGGGGGAGGTATTGTGAGGAATTATTAAAAATGGTTGACCACCTCAATCATAATTTCATGAATATTAGTGGTGGATGACCCATCTCCTTTTAGAAGTTCATGAATCCTATTGGCACTGTGATACCTGATAGTAGAAGCATGAAAAACCTTGGTGTTTGAATCACCTTCTTTTAGCCATTGGATCTGAGATTTTTATCTCTAGAATATTTCTTCCCTTGCTAATAAGTTATGGTAGTCTTCTAAAACCCTTCTTTCTTCAGCCCTAATTATGGTGTCTATGTTCCCTTGCTAGATCTAATTCTCAGTCACTTGAAGTCTTTCCTTGATAGCCTACTTATTTTCAATTTTTTTTTTGAAAACCTCCTTATTCCAAAATTTTAGATTGGACTTGATGGTTCTAAGTTTGTTGGTGACTTGAGAAATTAGGTTTCCTTTATGGGGGAGGTTCAACCATTTAGATATTCATTCCCTCAAATCAGGGTGTTGAATTCACATAGCCTCAAATTGGAAGGGAGTTTTGAAGGGGGGTTTACGTGCAACTTCGAAGACTAGGGGATTATGATCAGATCCTATTTTGGGGAGGGCAGTGAGGGTAGAATCTCTAAAAATAGAGATAGCTTCATAGGATATGAGGAAATAGTTGAGACTTATTTGGATATTCATGTTTCCAATCCTTCTATTACTCCATGTGAATATGGAAGCTCTAATATGGATATCCATGAGTCTGTTGGAGTTGACAGAATCATTGAAATATTTGTAACTCCTAGGTGATATGGATGAACCCCCTTTCTTTTCAGAAGGATACAGGGGGGATTTGAATTCTCCTTCCAAGATCCAAGGCTAATTGAAAAAAATTCCTCTAATTTAACTGAGGGTGTTCCACAAATTTGCTCTCCCATTGGGGGAATTGGGAGCATAGATATTTGAAAGGACCTAGCTTAATTTGGTGTCTTTGCAGTAAAAGAGTATATTTATTACTCTATAAGAGGTGTATAAGAGTCTTCATTCAATCTGGGATGGATTCTAGAGGTAAAGAAGGTCTCTAGAAGCTCTATGGGTTGGGCTGGTGATAAATTCTACTTTTTTCCATATGGTGTTAGATATTTTTTTAGAGTTGTTGTCATCCAGATTGGTATCCTGAAGGATAAGAATGGTAGGTTTGACTTCCTTATGCATAGAAGTGGTTAGCCTTTTCTTGTATGGATCGTTAAGCCCTCTTACATTCCATGAGATGATATTCATTTAGAACATTTGGAATTGGTTTTCTTCCCACCTCTGCCTTGGTGAGAAGTGGGTTTGGTTTTATTAATCATCCTTGAATTGCTTTGGTAGAGGTTGAAATAGTGTAGTTTGAAGGTCATTGGCAATATCATCCTCAACCTCTTTTTCCTTTGGTCAATGCTGGATGAGCATCCTCTTTTCTTGTCACTACCCACATCAATAATGGTTTTCTTGGAACTTCGGGTGTGGAGGGGGTTAAGAGCTTCTTGAGATAGGGGAGGGCTACCAAAGGAAAGAGGTTTATATGGGCTTCCAAGGGTCATGGGTGTAGACAGGATACTTAACCCAGAATGGATAGGTTTAGGGATGGATGGGGTGGGAGAAGGGAGACAAGAGTGATTGGGGTAAGATGCTAGTGGAGAAGAGGTGTAGGAAGGCTTGGGGGGAGACACTAGAGGAGAAGAGATGTAAGAAGGCTTGGGGGGAGATGCCAGTGGTTAGAGAATTCTTGGAGGGGGACACCAAAGGAGGAGTGGTAAACAAGGGTTTGGGGGATGGGGTTGGATTTTAAGGAGTAATTGAGGGGGGCCAAGAGGGGTATGGAAGGTCAAAGAAGAGGGAGGAGGAAAGGGAGGGGAGGGGAAGAAGGTCCAGACATAGAGGGAGAGTGAGGGGGAATTGGGACTAAATGAAGAGGAGTAAGGTTGAGTCTGGATTTAGACACATGGTCGAAGGGGTCAAGGTCAACTTTGACTAACTCAACAAGAATGCCAAAGCGGTTAGGGAAGGCGAAGAGGGATCATACTTGTTCCTTAGAAGAATTGATTGACTAAGATACCATATTTTTTTCTTTCTCTTGAGCTGGAGGATCAATATGAATATTAGAAGTAGTCGCTATCATTTGAATATGTTTGCCTTGCAACTTTTGGTTAGACAAACTGTTAGCACCAATGTATTTTTGAGAGGTTCTGGTAATAGGTTGGATATGTTGGTCCCTCGAAGGATCCCTATGATGAGTCACTGGTTGGATATTAGGGTTTAAAATATCCTTAGGAGGGATATCCTTTTGATATTTTATAGTGGGACACTAAGCTCTTAGATTTCCCTTAGTGCGACATTCAATATAGTATACCATTTTTTTTCATATTCTACAGGCAGGCATTTGTGAAATGAGCCATAAATAATATTGACATGGGTAGACATATCAGAATCCAAGTTGGCATTAATGCATATGTGAGCATAAATAAACCATTTTATAGCCTTTGTAGCTGGGTCTATAGCAACTAGTTCACCAATGGTTCGAGTAATGCCTCAAAAAATTTCTTCATTCCAAAATTGACTAGGGAGTCCTTGTATCTGGACCCATATGGGAGAAAAGTTAATGCTTTGGGTATCTAGGTTAAATTTTTTAGACCATTTCATCAAGAATATGCTTTGTCTGCTAAAGAACCATGGTCCACCTGTTAGGATTCTGATGGAATCCTCTAAATTGTTGAAACAAATTTGAAATAATATGTTGGAGTAGGCAATGAGTTACATGCTCCCACATGGATGCCATTTGGTGTTAACCCACCTCCTAATAGCTTCCATGTCAAGACAACCCCCAATAAACTTTCCAATGAGGGAAAAATATTCATTGGAAATAAACTAGGACATAAGGCCATCAGGGATGATGCCATTGTTTCCATTGGGAATAAGTTCATCACTTATGGGATTCATGAGTTTCAAAATGCTACGCACCTTATCCTCGAAGGACAGTGGAGGTTTCAGCATCTCAGTCTGGGCTCCAAGATCTGATGTTGATTTACATACAAAATAATTACTATAGGGGGTATGAGACCCTCCAAGAACAACACCATCAAGGGGGGTGGGACTCACATGGGATCCATTATCGAAGCAAGGTACCCTAACATTATCGAGTTTGGAAACCGCCATAATCCCTTCCACTAGAGAAACTGGTTCAAATCCTCCTCTAACAGGCTCGGATCTTCCTCCAGGATCATTCGTAGCAAGGTAACAACCTTTAAGAAATTCAAATTTTGCACCGTCTGCACTTCTCCCACTGAATAAACTGCTCATTTTGAATAGTTCCCAGCTACTTTATTTATTTTGTTAAAATCCCATTACTTTATCTTTCCTTAAATTTCTTTTCAAATATTTCTTTTCCTTTTAATCAAATATTCTTCTCCAATTTAATTTTCATTCTCTTTGTGTTGGAAATTTTGAGTAGATAAGTTGTCATTGATGTCAAGATTTTAGCACCAATCACTGGCAGTTTCAGTGGGCAACATCAGTTTTAGGTTCTGCAACTTCAGTTGATCAAGACCCGATTTCAAGAAGTTAGATGTGGTCTAAAGTGCAAAAAGCCCAAGTGAATAATATTATAATATTATAAAGGGAAGTTTTTAAATTAATTATAAACTAATTAATATAATTTTTATTATAAATTAATTTATAATTTAATTTACTTAACTTATTTAAATTAATTATTAATTAATTTTGATATTAGTTATAAGATTAATTTATATTAATTTTTAACTAACCCTAAGGAGGGTTATTAAAATTGATTCAAAATTCGAATTCAAATTTCTAGTGCCGATGTGGGAAGAGCATTTATCATGTGTATAAAAGGGGGATTACCCACCTTACCCAAACTTCCAATGCTTTTCGAATTAAATCCTATGCTATGCAAATTTCATGTGAATCGAGTGTGCAACAAAAAGTTTTAATTTTTAAAAGGTACTAAGAGGAGGCGAGATAATTTCATCCACCAAGGAGGGAGCCTTGGTCACCAACTGCTAGTAGCATAGTTAGCAACCATGGTAGTGGCAAGATATTAGGGCAACAACAAGTGCAGGTTCGAATCCCCATGGAGAATCTTTTTGCTTTTGTTGGAAAATGTGGCAGAGTAAGGTTGAAAGGGAAGGAATGTTGAATTCCTTCATGTGGGAAACTCTAGCCCACACGGTGGGCTCCAAAGCGCTAAGGCACTTGGCACTTGGGGAGACGGTGGATCGAATCACATCGAAACCCTTTTTGAGGAATAATAAGGTATGCATTAAATTTTGAGTGCCAAAATTTTCGGAGAAGGTTGTTGAGGTTTTTAAAATTAATTTTTGCATATTTTATTTGGTATACGAGGTTTTTTGGGAGTTATAAGGTTATTGCAAAAGAAATGTTTGGTATTATTTTCTTTAGGGTTTGAAAAGGAAATAAAGGTGTTTTAGAAATATTGGTTGTGGTTTTTTTGGTGTTGGATATTATTTTAAGTTTTAGATTATAAGGTGTATCCAAGTAATTATTTTTGTGCATGATTTGATGAATGTTAATTACAAGTAGGAGCAATAAGGAGTATTTGATCTTTGAGTATTTTTGTGTCTAAGTAATATTTTGAGAAAGTGTTGGAGTGATATTTTGTCATATAACCATTGAAATTGGAAAGAAGGAAATTGTGATTTAGACAGGTTTCCAAGGACACTTATACATCAAACAAAAAGTATGGGCACATCTTCCTAGTGAGTGTTTGTTGAATGTTGTGAATGCAAAGTGGGAGTGAAAATGATTGTTTTGTAAGAATTTTTAAGTGTGTTTTGAATTAATACTTCAAGGTTTTCTGGAATTGAGAGTTGTAAATAAAACCTTGTTTTATAAGCATTGTTATTGAAGTGATCAAGTTGTGTGAACTTGAACTAGGGTTTGCAAAGAACATGAGTATCATTGTTATGTGAGATTGGTTGATAAGAATTGTTGGAAACATTGAGTGAGTGTTCATATGTTTGGACTAGGGTTTGTGAGTAAGGATTATTTCATTAAGTTGATTGATTGATTTGTTCAAACCTCGAGTTAAGGTTTGGGGCATATCTAGCAGAGTTGATTTGATATTAAGACAAGATTTGTGTTAAGGCTTGAGGATAGAGATTGAGAAGATTTGTTCTAGATCGAAGGACTATGTTTAGTGCAGATTAGAGGACATATATTGAGGATCTATTTTAGTGCAAATTTGAGGACAGGTTTGTGCTAGACCAGAGACAAGATTGAGCAGATTTGTGCTAGACCAAAGGACTGTGTTTAGTGCAAATTTGAGATAGATATTTGAAGGTGATAGAGTATAGAGGACGATAGTATCTAGTGGATAGATATCCATTATCCAGGGCAGTTAGGATAGGAGTCTTCAGTGGATATATATCTATTAGCTAGAGCAATGGGGGAAACAATTCTTCTAGAAGATCACCAGTCAAAGCTAAGGAGAAAGAAGTTCTATATGGATAGATATCCATGAACTTGATTAGGGGATTGGCATCTCCTTTGGACTGAGGTCCATAAACATTGTAATAGAGGAAGGATTCCCAAGAGATTGATTGAGAAATTTTTAGTGAAAGAAAAGTAAAAAATATTGATATTTACTACGTAAAATTGGGTGAACCACGTAAAATTGGTGTCTTAATTGTGTTTGGTGATTTGTGCATTGCTTTGATTACTACTGTTGATATTGCTATTTATACATTGCATAATATTGATTTGGAAATAAAATTTAAAAGTGATCATATACTGTTCACCCCTCTCTTAGTATAATCTTGTGTTCTTCAATTGGTATCAAAGCGGATTCCTTTGGAAGAGTTTAATAGCTTTAAGGAAAATCTTTCAAGAACACAATGGATTCTAAGAATGTGTCCTCAGATAATTCAACACCAATATTTCATGGAAGTTATTATATAGTTTGGAGTATGAGAATGAAGATTCACTTGATGGCACTTGGTAATGAAATTTTGGAAGCAGTTGAAAATGGATACATACCACCAGTTGGTCCACCTACAGACAAGGAAGGTAAGCTTCTACAATATTACAATTCAAAAGCAATGAATAGAATTTTGACAGGTTTGCATAGAATAGAATCCATAAAAGTTATGCATTGTAAAGATGCAAAAGGAATTTGGGATAAGTTGCAAAGCATATATGAAGGAGATAAAAGTGTCAAAAAGGCAAAGATACGAAATATCAAAGGACAATTTGAAGAATTAAGAATGAAGGATGAGGAAAACATTAGTACTTATCTACTTCGGGTAGATGAGGTTTTTAATTACATGAAAGGACTTGGACTTAATGTTGAATAATCAGATGTTTGTGATAAAGTCTTAAGATCTCTTCTAAAACTATTTAGTGAAAATATTTCTGCTATAGAATAATCAAAATATGTTGATTCATTAACAAGAGATATGTTACTTGGTTTCTTACAACTTTTGAGTTAAGAACAAAAGAGGAACCTAATATCCAGAAGGAAGCAACCTTCAAAGCGATTAAGAAGATAAAGGGTAAGAAGTTAGATTCAATCAAAGTGTCATCCAGTGATGAAGAAGCTAATTATGGTAGAAGTAGTAAGGATTCAAGAAGATTTAAAGATGCAAAATTTGTAGATGTTTCAATTGTAGAAAGTATGGTCACTATGCAACTGATTATCAAGAAGCTAAAAATAACAATGATGTAGAAAAACAAGATCACAAGAATAGGGAATCAGAAATATACAGGTACCAAACGAAATACATATAAGAAAATAAGTTCTTCCAAAGACAAAGAGGAGCTATTATGCATAAAACACAAGTAAGTATCCAAGTGATAGTGATGATAGTTCTTCAAGTAATGATAAATATGAAGTCTTATTTCTGATTGAAGAAAAATAAGAAGTTAAGAAAAGGTCACCAATAATTCTCAAGTGTTTTAGATGTGGTAATTTTGGACATCTTGAAGATAGTTGTACTAGGAATGGTTTCATTTTCAGTGATGATGAATATGATGATGCACTTGAAGGGCCAGAAGAGAATATTCTCATGGCACTAGAAGAAGAAGAAGAAGGTGATCCTATAGAAGATAATTCAAAAGAAAATGAAGATGTTGACAAAGGTAAACAAATAGAGGAAGAATCAGAAAAAGGAGTTGATCTTGAGGGAGATCTCATCTATGCTCTTAAAACTTTAAATAAGGTAATAAAGCAAAACTCTAAAATTGAGATTCAATTTCAAGAATATTATGAAGAGAGAGGAAAGCTTATAGAGGATCTAAACAAGTCAATGGTTAATAAAAATAAGTTCAAGGATAAGTTAGAAGGAAAGGTCTTAGAATGTGAAAATTTAGAACAAGAAATAACCCTACTAAGGGAAGATATAGAAAATTCTAAGGATAATCTACACAAGTTTAGGAAAAGCTAAAATATTATAGATAATATTATCAAGGTACAAATAAGGTCAACAAACAAAACATGTCTTGGTTTTGAAAAGACTCAAAAGAAATAAGAAGAAGAGTCAACCTCAAGTTCTGAAGAAGAAGAAAATTTAGAAGAAGTAACTTCAAAAGAAGATGGTGTAAGAGAAAGTGAGACTTCTGAGGATGAGTTGGACAATAGAAAGTTCAACAAGGAAAGAAGTAATGTACAAAGTAGAAATAGATGGAACAACAATCAGAATAGGTTAAGAGAGACTAAGAGACCAATGAGGTCAATATAAGGAAACTTCAATGGAAGATGTTTTTCATGTCATAGATTTGGGCACATGGCTTCATAGTGTAGGACACATAAAGACATGAATATGGGAACTTCAGAAACATATAAATTTTCCATGGGTATTGCTACTCATGTAATCATTTTGGTCACAAGGCAATGAATTGCAAGGTATTTAACAAGAATAGAGATGGCTTCCCTAGGATAAATCCCAGGATATTTGCACCTCCAAGGAATAATAACATTAAGTGTTATAAGTGCAATAATTATGGACATACAACAAAGTGGTGTAGAGCAAACATTCCAGAACCAAGCATGAACATGAATAGGAATAGGAACAGGAATAGAAACAAAAACAAGAATATGGATATGAACATGAATAGAAATAGGAAAAGGAATATGGATATGGATATGAATAGGAACGGGAATAAGTACATGAACAAGAACAGGAACATGGAAATGAATAGGAACATGGATATGAAAAGGAATTGTCAAAGGAATCAGAAGGATTAGGTGAGAAGGAAAGATAACAAATATAAATACCAATGCTTGTTGGAGTAGAAATTCTCCCACCCCAGAATTAACCACTCTCAAGAAGAGGTGGGGGAGGGGCTAAGCTAAGAGGTTCATTCTTAGCCCTGATCCCCAAAGGTGACCCTTTGTCATTGATTTCAAAGAGAGAGAGATTTGAGTAAGGGAGAGAGATTTGGTTTAAAGATAACATTGAGTCAAGAGGATCAATATCCTAGGGGGAGCAAAACAAGAAGAAAGTCAAGTGTTTGGTAAAAAGAATTTGGGTTACCATCAATGACAAAGGGGGAGATTGTTGGAAATTTTAAGTAGATAAGTTTTCATTGATGTCAAAAGTGAGTGGTCATTGATGTCAAGCTTTCAACACCAGTCAGTGGTAATTTCATTGGGCAAAATTAGTTTCAGGTTCTCCAGCTTTAGTTGATCAAGACTCGATTTTAGAAAGTCAGATGTGGTCTAAAGTGCAAAAAGCCCAAGTGAATAATATTATAATATTTTATAATATTATAAAAGGAAGTTTTTAAATTAATTATAAATTAATTAATATAATTTTTATTATAAATTAATTTATAATTTAATTTACTTAACTTAAGTTATTTAAATTAATTATTAATTAATTTTGATATTAGTTATAAGATTAATTTATATTAATTTTTAACTAACCCTAAGGAGGGTTATTAAAATTAATTCAAAATTTGAATTTGAATTTCTAGCGCCAACATGGGAAGAACATTTATCATGTGTATAAAATGGGGATTACCCACCTTACCAAAACATCCAATGCTTTTAGAATTAAATCCTATGCTATGTGAATTTCATGCGAATTGAGAGTGCAACAAAGATTTTTAATTTTTAAAAGATGCTAAGAGAAGGTGAGATCATTTCATCCACCAAGGATGGAGCCTTGGTCACCAACTTTTGATAGTGTAGTTGGAAATTGTGACAATGGCAAGGCATTATGGCAGTAATAGGTGCAGGTTCGAATCCCCATGGATGATCATTTTGCTTTTGTTGTAAAACACAATGGAGTAAGGTTGAAAGGGAAGGAATGTTGACTTCCTTCACATGGGTGCCTCTATCCCACGCGGTGGGCTCAAAAGCACTAAGGCACTTGGAACTTGGGGAGACGGTGGATCGAATCATGTCGAAACCCTTTTTGGGGAATCATAAGGTATGCATTAAAGTTTGAGCACCAAAATTTTTGGAGAAGGTTGTTGAGGTTTTAAAAATAAATTTTTGCATATTTTATTTTGTATATGAGGTTTTTGGGGAGTTATAAGGTTATTGCAAAATAAATGTTTGGTATTATTTGCTTTAGTGTTTGAAAAGTAAATAAAGGTGTTTTAGAGATATTGGTTGTGGTTTTTGTGGTGTTAGATATTATTTTAAGTTGGAGATTATAAGGTGTATCCAAGTAATTATTTTTGTGCATGATTTGATGAATGTTACTTACAAGTAGGAGCAATAAGGTGTATTTGAGCTTTGAGTATTTTTGTGTCTAAGGAATATTTTGAGAAAGTGTTGGAGTGATATTTTGTCATCTAACCATTGAAATTGGAAAGAAGGAAATTGTGATTTAGACATGTTTCCAAGGGAACTTATACATTAAACAAAAGGTATGGGCACATCTTCCTAGTGAGTGTTTGTTGAATGTTGTAGATGCAAAGTTGGAGTGAAAAGGATTGTTTTGTAAGCATTGTTAAGTCTTTTTTTAATTAATGCTTCAAGGTTTTCTAGAATTGAGAGTTGTAGATAAAACCTTGTTTTATAAGCATTGTTGTTGAAGTGATCAAGTTGAGTGAACTTGAACTAGGGTTTGCAAAGAACATGAGTATCATTGTTATGTGAGATTGGTTGATAAGCATTAATGGAAACATTGAGTGAGTGTTCATATTTTTGGAGTAGGGTTTGTGAGTAGAGATTATTTTATTGATTTGATTGATTGATTTGTTCAAACCTTGAGTTAAGGTTTTGTGTAGATCTAGCAGAGTTGATTTGAGATTAAGACAAGCTTTGTGTTAAGGCTTGAGGACAAATATTGAGTAGATTTGTGCTAGACCTAAGGACTATGTTTAGTGCATATCAGAGGATAGATATTGATGATAGAGTTTGGTGCAGATTTAAGGATAGGTTTATGCCAAACCAGAGACATAGATTGAGTAGATTTGTGCTAGATCAAAGGATTGTGTTTAGTGCAGATTTGAGATAGAGATTTGAAGGTGATAGAGTATATATGATGATAGTATCTAGTTAATAGAGATCCATTAGCCAGGGAAGTGAGGATAGGAGTCTTTAGTGGATAGAGATCCATTAGCCAGAGAAGTGGAGGTAGCAGTTCTTCTAGAAGATCACCGGTTAAACCTAATGAAAAAGGAGTTCTCTTGTGGATAGAGATTAATGAACTTTATTAGGAGATTGGTGTCTCCTTTGGATAGAGGTCCATAAGCATTGTAATAGATAAATTATTCCCAAGAGATTGATTGAGAAAATTTTAGTGAAAGATTTTCTCTGTGGAGTAGCCCACATTGGGTGAACCACGTAAAATTGGTGTCTCAATTGTGTGTTGTGATTTGTGCATTGCTTTGATTACTATTGTTGATATTGCTATCTATACATTGCATAATATTTATTGGGAAAGACAATTAAAAAGTGATCTTATACTGTTCACCCCCACTCTCAGTATAAGATTGTGTTCTTCACTTTGAAGAAAATAATTTTTGTCTTTTAATATTTCCTTCAATTTTAAATTTCTTCTTCTCACATTCTTCACTTTGATTTTTCATCCAAAATTTTATGTTCTCAAATATATCAATTCACTTCTAAAATATCTCACTTTTAAATTATTATTTCCAATAAATTATCTTTCTCTTCAAAATTTTGAGAAATATGACTCTTAATATTTCTCGTATATTTTATTGGCTCTAATAATGACAAACCTATAATGATTACTAAATGACTCATATTTACAAGAATCCTTTCACACCATATATTTATAAAGTATTTACAAAATAATGACAAAGGTTCTTGCAATGTATTTGCAAGGTACCAAATAATGTAATAAACTCTAACATATAGAGGTAACTCCCTTTTTTTAAATCTAATGTATAAAGTTTCTTTGACACTTGACATTGAATTATTTTCCATATATTTTTGTTTAAAGAACTTGTTGAGTCATGTTGAGCATCATCAAGAGTATCAGAATGATGTTCTTGCAAAACTTACCACTTCTGATAAGAGATACCTTTGTGCTCTTGAGAAAAATATATCTTACAAGATTCATATTGATAAACAATATAATAAGAAGGTTTGTCCTTATGATTTCAGTGTTGGGACATTATCCTCAACCTTGATAATGTGCATAAAGAGCACAAGGACAATTTTATTTATAAATGACTTGGTCCATATGCCATCAAATAATTGTATAGATCTAGGGAAATAAAATTATAAGCAATGGATGGAGTTGAGTTGGAGGAACCTATCAATTCCATGTATGTCAAACACTTTCATGTGTAGCCCCTTTTGATTTGCTTATTTAGTCTTTGTATTTGCTTTGTTTGGTTGCTCATTTTGTTATCTCTTTTTGGACTTGGTTTACTTTGTTTGTTTGCTTTTTGAGTCTATGTCTATGTTCGAGTATATTATTGATTATTATTATGCATTTCTATGCTTTGTTGTAACTTTCCTCTAATGACTATGATTACCACTTAAAATGACGATCTTGATTTTTTGGTGATTTTAGTTTGAAAAGAAGCAACTTTATCATCCTTTGAACTTTGATTCTTCCATTTGTTTGACTTACTTTATATTTTCTCATTGCTTTATATTTATCATGCATTTTACTAACATTTATTGCTATTTATTTCATTTGCTTTCCCCTTGTTATGATATCATTATTTTCTAGTATAGGCTATCATGATGTCTTCATTGTCTTCCCTATTGTTGGTTTGACCATTTGTGTTGGTACCCTAATTTAAGTGACATAAAGCAACCACCTTAGTTCAACCCATGCTATATTTCATATGTTATACGATATGGACACCAAGATAATATTTTAATTTTTTTTTGCATATTTAAATGTTTAAACCCAAAAACAATCATAATCAATCAATCACTTTTTGTTGTCTCCCATTGTAGTGGTGAGCTGCCTTATTTAATACATCACACTTTACTAAATATTGTAGTGTATGAGGTTAGACCCTTATATCATTATCATGTAGGTTTTATTATTTACAAGAACTCCTTTCTTAGGCTACACTATATTGTGTATCTTGCTCATTTGTTTGCTCTTGCTTTTGTTCTATACTCCATTTGTCATGGTGGGTGTGTCTTATTTGACACATCATTGAATACGACAAGGCATGAGTAACTGAGTTGGACTAAGAGATAAATCATCTATATATATTTTGTTGGTGGAGTACTATTGGTTCCCCCTAGCAATGGTGGACATGTTTAAATTAATACATTATTTTCATCAGATACTATATTATGATCTCTCTTTTGTTTGTAACAATGGTGAATGTCTTGTTTGATTGAACATGCTTATCAAATATTACATATATACTATAATGTGTTGTCTATCTATCATATTAGTACACATGTGCTTTTTGGCACATCATGATTGTGGGATACTATAGAGTCCTTATGAATGACCTTAGATCACTAAATCTTCCCCAAGGGAGAATCCTTGAGAGTAGAGAATTTAGGTTGCTCCAACTCCTTATATAGCAACTGGATAGATTATCCACCATCTCTTAATATATGTTGATCCAGATTATCCTTTTATTACATCAAAAATTAATATTCTAAATGTATATTCTATATATAATTTATTGGTCTTTTTAGGTCTTCTTCCTAAGCCAAGTCGTCCATAGGAATTCGAGATCTAGGTTTGTTTCTCACTTTTATATAATATTTGACTCTCAAAAATTTGCAAAAGAAAAATTCCAAGGTTAAAGGTTTTCATTTTGGAATAGAAATTAGAGGATAATATTTTAAAAGAATATTAATCAAAATATTATAGAATAATTCTTGTCTAATTATTATTCTCTAATATTAAATCCTTATGATAACTATTTTTTACCACCCTCTATGTTGAAAAAGTCAAATAATCATTCATCCATCAAAATTTATTATTTAGTAAAATTGATTTTATTTATTATCATTTTGGCATATCATGCAAATTAAGATCAAATAATTAATACAATGTCAAGCATATCATGATAAGCATATATATTGAATACTTCAACTAAAATATGTACTTCCATTAATAAATTAATAATATCATTAGTTATATACAAGGATTAAGAGTTTGCAAATAAATTTTTGGTGCATACTACAATAATCTATATAAATTACCTATTTATATCAATATCATGTTGAAAAGTGTAAATTCATATAGCATAAATGATTTAAGTCAATGTCTATTAAATCATTATATATAAAGATAATTCTAGAATGAGTCCTTTATATATGCTATAATTACTTTTCACAAGTACCTTTAAGATGGTATAAAATACATGCTTCATATACAATTACCAAATATTTCTAAAATATATATGAGTTCATTATAAAAAATCTATTTTGCATGTAGGTATATTGAATAAAAAATCTTTTCTAGAACTTGCAAGATATGTTAAGATGTAAATATCCAACTAACAAGATGTTACCATATTTTAACCATAGTATAAAATACTTTTACTACTTGCTACCTTATTTTATCCTATGCAAACAATAATATGATTCTTGGAGGTGTCATAAAAACTATAAATAAAATATGAACTGCTATGAGATCAACAACAAGAAAGACACACTTACAAAGTGATTCAATAATAAAATTATAAAATTAGCCAATGCTAATTTCAATCAAGTAAGGTTCCTCAATAAAGTGGTTAATTTCTAGCATTGGCCATGTAAAGCTTTGACAGTTTATAAATATTTCTATATTTATTTAACCAATTTTATTTTTCTATTTCTCTCTCCATTTACAAAGTCTTATCAACTATCCATGATTCTCCGAACTATAGTGCATCCTCTTCTCCATATCAAAGAGTATATATTATCCCAAAATGTGTTAATCTCGTAACATTATAAACACAAATAACAAACTTCAAATATTATACCAAATTTATCAATCCAATAAATATTACACAATGAGAAGTGCGCTTTTAGAGACAAAGCAATGACTCAACAAATTTTTAATTTTATTATGAAAACCATATGTCAATGTTTATACAAGAGGATTTTACATATTTATATATTTGTATTATACAAAAATATTACAAAAGATAGTCATATACCAAAAAATCATATTACTAAATCCATAGAATAGAAAATAATCAACAATTATCATAACTAAGAATAATGATATAGAGTTAGAAGTTTTTATGCAAATAAATAATGCTAGTAGGGACTGATAAAAAATAAGTGTTCTTTATTCACTTCTAGAGCACCATTATTAAGGTAGAGTTCACATATGATTTAGAAGCTAACTTTAACAAAGAGATCTTGGGTTGTTCAATAACAAAGTAAACTTATAAAGGATTCATTTTATTTAATATTCAAATAGATATCATTTGCATGTCGTATTTATAATTTGAAATGCATATTGTGAGAAACATTCTAGGACAAAATATTTTTATATCAAGGTATTTTAATAATATAACCTATGAGGACTTCAAAATGGTATTTAATCTATATATCCATGAAACACCATTGTTGATAATGACTATAACATATGTTTGATAGTGAGTTTATTTTATCCTTTTGTGAATCTAAGTTTACATAACATGTATTTTTTATTATTGTCACCAACCTATCTTTTAATCATGAAAGTTTTAAAATAGAGAAGACAAACAAGTATATGAAGTTACAATAGCATATGCCCTAAGTTTGCATTACTAAAATAGAGCACAAAATTTTAAAATTATACTAGTTCCTCTAACAATATTGATCTATTCATGAATTCAAACAATTCTCTTATATAAAAATAATTAGGGCATAACACTAAGGTGCTTCAAGAAGCTAGTGGATCAAGGATCCTTATTAATTTTTTCTGTCAATATGAATTCTCATATTTTAAAGATATTTTAATCATGTATAGTAAGATGACACAATCTAGTAGACTATTGATTTCAACACCACATGTCTTACAATCCCAAAGCTTACATCCTACCAAATGATTATACCTAATTAATAATAGATAAAAGAAAAATAAACTAGGTTCTAGCCAAGCTTAAAATATAACTCAAGGATAATAACAATTGTATAAATATACACTATATTTTTATCATAAAATACACTCAATTTGGAAGACATCTATGAATATTTATGATTCCATACCCAAAATTATTATAAAAAATAGCATATATCATCAATACTAAACAAAAATAAAAAATAAACTTATCATATATTTCACTTTAATATTTTTAGAACAAACTTGTTCATATGTATCATGTGGATTCAAAATGATCATCTCTCAACTTTAAATTGATATAGAGTACAAGTTAAACACAATTCTCCTTTCTTGTAAAGACCCTTTCCTAATTTCATTAGATAGTATTTTGTCTATAATAGATTCATTGAAATAGGATTGTATATTTTATTTCCTACATAATTTAAATTATATTCTTGATAATATATATGATATAGAATTTATAATCTATAGAAGGGAAAAGATAATATCATTCAAGAATACCATCAATTTTACTCTATAAATTATTACACTACTATAGACTTGAAAGAAATAATAATAGTTATAAATTATATTGTCCATCATTCATCTAATATGCATGCACATTTAATATGCAAAGGGTAAAGTCCATCCCAATTCTCTAAATAAACTATAATATAATTATTAAGAAGCTACAATAATTCAAGAATGAGCATATTGAATTTATCATACCTAAATTTGAAATCAAATAATTAAAGGTTTAATCATCATTTTTTTTTCAAATTATAAATATTGTTATTAGTTACATACAAAATAAATTTCTAAAATTCTTTGAAAAATGCATAGATACAATTTTCAAATTGTAATAAAAATTAATGAAAAAATAAAAATACACCCTTATGCATATACACAAGCACCATGTTTTTTTTAGAAAATTATTTTTATTTTTATTTATGCAATGTATTTTTTATATAATAAGGAAACTTAATTTGATAAGGATGTTATATTATTTAATATGAAAAAGTAAATAAGAAACCTGACAACAACAATATTTTATTATTATATGAAACACCAATGCTTTCCTTCCATTCAAATGGAGATCATGTTTCTTTACTAATCCTTCAAATCCTACCAATATTTATATTTTCCAATTAGTTTAGAAAATATCCAATTCAAAACAAGAATGAAAGGTGAAAAAAAAATTAAGATATGGATATGTGATAGTGGTGAAATGGTAGTTAGGTGTTGATGGAGAGGAGTTATTATTCCATATTCCCTTCATATCTTCTTCAAGTCTCTATAATACTAAGGTTTATCTAGTTTAAATATAAAATGTATTAAACTATAGTTGGTGTGTCCTTAAGATTTACTTGACTAAATATCATCATGAAGACTTCATGAAGGTGTGTAAGGTATTTATCCTAAGGTAAATGTTAAAGCTAGCATGATGGTGCTTGAAAAACCACCTTTTAATTGTTCATTTTTTTAATGTTTTAAACATGTTTTTATATGTTTAACTAATTATAAGGGAATTGTTGATATATGGAATTTGTTCTTAAAAGCATTGTTTTTTTTTGGTTTTATAAAAGAGTTGGTCATAATCACATTATTTTTAGTAACCGACCAGCGTAAGTTTTAAACCACAAAGGCTATTCCCACCAAATCTATTTCACCTCGTTATTGTCAATCCGATGTGAAAAAAACCATTGGTAACTCCAGATTTGTACCATCATCATCAGTCTAGCGCGCTAACAGATTCAAATTAGACTACTACCTTTGCAAATAGCCTACCCCTAGTTTTAAACCTAGGTATCTTCTTAGTAAGGTATTGTTGATATTATAGAATTTATTTATGGGAAACTTATAAATATTAGGAATTTTTAGAGTTCATAAGTATGTTTAGAAGTTTTAATTTTAGGAGTTGTTGGACTATTGGTTCATGTTTTATATTAGTTTAAATATTTTTTAACATAATATACATCCAAAATTTAATAAAAATATAAAAAAATAGTTAAATCATTTTTAATGTAGATTATTATTATATTTTTTAATTTTTAATAAAATTATTTTCTTGATTTTATATGAATTAGAATACTAAATACATTTAGAGATAATGAATAGTCACCGTAGAGACAGGTTATGATAATAAAAGAGACAACTGGTAGTTACTAAAAATCGTGATTGTAACCATTGCTTCTATATATCAAAAAAAAAAAAAAAAAGACAATTTCAAATAATGATATTTTTTCATGAAATTTACATAACCTAAAGTGTAGGGTGAACTTATTTCCTTTTCTTTTTCTTTTTTTTTGAATTTACATGGTGGAATCAGTAGCCGCCACGAATCCGAGGCAAGTTGTCCGGATTTTATGGCCGCCACAGTATTCAACATTGTCTGCCCTAAAAATTGCCACACAGATCTCCGTGCAGTCCGTCCCTATAACCACTATGCTACAATCATTTTAAACCTTTTACGCCACTAAAAGAACCAGGAAAGGAACAAGCGTTTAGTCCGATGAGACCCTAGATTAAAAAAAAAAGTGAACTTTATTTAAATCAATTTGATTAAAAAATAATAGATACATAAACTATAAGGTATTGAAAAGTTGATTTATGTGAAGATCATTTTTTCAATTGGTTGTATAGGATTGAAACATACTCTACTTATATTACATAATCATCATGTAGTGGTATTACAACAACTTAAATATTATCCATGTATTAGGTTTGAGATGTGGACCAATTGGTGTGGCAAAAACCCATAAGGGGACGGATTTCCAGGGTTCAAATTTTGATCTTCATCAAACTAAACACTTATCCCTTTCCTAGTGTTTTTAGTGACATAAAAGGTTTAAAATGAATGTAAAATGGTGGTTATAGGGGCGTATTTATGGAGTACTAGGTGGTAGCTTTCGAGGTAGACAACGCAAAACAGTGTGGCAGTCATAGAGGTGGATTGCGTGGAATACTATGTGGTAGCTTTCAAGACAAACAACATGGAATACTATGGATAGTGTACTCACGTCATCATGGTGGCTACGAATTCCACTATGTAATAAAAAAATAAAAATAAATATTATCCATGTATTGCTTGGCATGATTAGAATGAGTCAATGTAAAAAAATCTAACCAATTGAGCTAATACCTTTTTGATGTGTGAAGACTATTTTCATAATATTATAATTAAATTTTTTATATGGGATAATAGAGCACTCATTCCTTAAGTGTTATAATTTTTGTTTAAGGGTTTTATGTTTTTTTTTTAATTTACTATTGGTAAATAATAGGGTTTTGAAAGGGACCCTTCCCCTTTACAACTTTTAGAAATCCAAAAAAAAATAAATCAATCTAGGTACACAAAAATTATCTTTTACAAATCAAATTCTAAGTAATACAAAAAAATTTTGACCAAGAGTTCAATGACCAAAACTAATTAAAAATAATTTTATTAATTATTAAAAAATAATATTTTAAAAATCTAGACTACAATGTCTAACTATTTAAATAGTTATAACTTAAAAATGTTATTCTTTAATTTAGTTATAGTGAATATATATCGAGAAAAAATGTAGATTTCATATTTTAATATTAAGTTTGAGAGTGTTTACTACATCCTCCTTGATTTTTCGACCAAATTACTTTTGGTGGAGCCATCTATAATATCCAACCAAATAGGCCCCAATCAAATCCACTAGCATTGACTAGCTTAGTCATTGATTATCTCCTTGAATGACGATGGCTGGGAAAATTTTATAAGTTTTAGTTTGGGCAATTCATTCCAATTGCATTATTAGCATCTTTAATGACCCTTGATTTTTTTATTTATTTTACATGGTGGAATCGGTAGTCACCATGAATTTGGGTAGGTTGTCCAACTTTTTATGGCCGCCATAGTATTCTGCGCTATCCGCCCCGGAAGCCACCACACAAATCTTCATACAGTCTGCCCTTGTAACCACCATGTCAAAATCATTTTAAATATTTTACGTCACTGAAAGCACCAAGAAAGGGACAAGCGTTCAGTCCAGTGAGGCCCAACATTTGATTTACATTCAGTTTTTTTGAATAGGTTGAAAAGTTTAGGGTATATTGGGGTCACCCTTCTCGTGAATTGAACTTGGGTCTCCTTTAGGAAATCTCAATATCTTTTGTCATTGTGGTGTCCATGTCGGGATGATTTTTTTGTATTTTACATGGTTAAATTTCTTTATTTTTGTTCAACCAAACCCCAATCCCATGACACTTTCCAACTTCACCATTGATTATTTCCTTGTATGATGTGGAGGATGTCAAGCTTCTAAATTTTAGTTTGGTCCAGAAAGCATAATCCTTAGGAGGTTTCTCACATCTAAAGAAGGGTATGGAAGAATCTAAGTACTTGGACCTGATGACTTTGACCCAAGGAGTTTCGCCTTCTTTTATTATTCTCCAGCCAAGCTTAGACAATAGAGCTTCATTAAATTGTTGAATTTGCTTTATGCCTAGCCCTCCTTCTCTCTTAGGTCTGCACACTTTATCCCAAGCCATAAGAGGGAGCCTCTGGTTGTCCTCAACCCCTGACCACAAAAAATATCTCTAGATTTTCTCCAATAGTGAGGCCACTTTTACAAGTATTTTTAGCATCAAAAGAAAATAAACTAGTAAATATTGAAGAGTAGATTGCAAGAGTTGCACTTTACCTGCCTGGGACAACAAAACCCCCTTCCACCCTGCTAACTTACGTTGAAATATTTCTATCATAGTATTCCAAAGCACATCTTTAACTCTTCCTTTAAACAAGGGTAAGCCCAGATAGGTTGAGGGGAAATCAACAATATCACAATAAAAATTTTTGGAGATTCTAACTTGTCTAAGGGCCAAAGTGTTAACAAAGAACAACTTGCTTTTGTTAAAATTGATGCATTGACCTGAAGCTTGTTCATACTCCTGGAGCACCTTCTTTATATTAGTGGCTTCTCTAACAAAAGCCTCCCCAATAATAATAGTATCATCCACAAACTAATGATGAGTAATCGATTCAACTAAAGTAGCTAGTCTGATCCCTTGAATCTGACCTTCCCTTCTAGCTGAATCAATGGCCCTACCAAGCACCTCAGCCATTAAAATGAATAGGTAAGGGGATAGAGGGTCTCCCTATCTTAATCCCCTCTAGTTGGGAAAGAATCTCAATGCTTGACCATTTACTAACACCGAGAACATAGGGGAAGATATACACTGAGAGACCCAAATTCTCCAAATTGAACTAAAACCAAAGCTTTCCAAAACCTTGTCCAGAAAGGTCCAAGACACCCTATCATAGGCCTTGCTCATATCCAATTTTAAAATCATACCTGTTGATCCTCTTTGGTCCATGGAGTGCAACACTTCATGAATGGATATAACACCATCCACAATCTACCTCTTAGCCACAAAACCCCCTTGACTGTGAGAAATTAACCTGGGAAGAAGTATCTTCAGTCTGTTAGCTAAGGCTTTGGTAAGAATTTTATATATGGTGTTGCAAAGGCTGATCGGTCTGAAGTCCTTGAACGTGTTGGCTCCTTGCTTTTTAGGGATTAGGACTAAAAAAGTAGAGTTCCATTCCTTTAGTAAAGCATTGTGAGCTTGGAACTCTTGAAGAGTGTCCCCTATGTCCTGTTGAACTATGTGCCAACACTCTTGGAAGAAACCTAGGGGAAAACCATCAAGGCCCAGAGCTTTGTCCCTTTGCATACCGAACATGGCTTCTTTAATTTCATCATCAATGAAGGGTTGGATTAAGTACTCATTTAATTCAACAGAAATCAACCTAGGGATGTTTGAAAGAATGGAACAAGATGAATCCTCATTTCCATCTAAACTAACATTTAATAAGTCACTGAAAAATGTAATGGTTGCATCTTTAATTTCATCCTCTTTCTAGATCATCGAACCATCTTCCAACTTTATCTCCCTGATTTTGTTTGAACTCTTGTGTTTGAGAGTGGATAAGTGGAAGAACCTAGTGTTATGGTCTCCCTCCCTTAGCCAAAGCGATCTAGACTTCTACCTCTAGAAAACCTCCTCCTTTGCCAGCACACTATGGTAGTCATTGAGAAGAGACTTTTCCTTCTCATCAAGGAGAATAGATCTCCCATGAGTTTGCATCATTGACTCCAAGTCTTGGATCTGGTCCCAAAGATCTTTTTTTTGCTTGAAAATATTGCCGAAGACCTCCCTGTTCCACAACCTCAACTTCATTTTTAGAAGTTTCAATTTTTTTGCCACAATAAACATTTTGGTCCCCCTAACATCAACACTCCACCATTCCTTCACTTTCTCCTTCAATTGGGGGTGATGCAACCACATTAGTTCGAATTTAAAAGGAGGGTTTTTTGGTTTAGAGCCAAGGACCATATCCAAGCTCAAAGGGTTGTGGTCGGAGGTAATCTTAGGGAGGGAAGAAAGAACATAGTTGTTGAACTTAGCAAACCACTCTGGAGAGGCTAGAAACCTATCCAACCTAATATGAATAAGCCTTTCCCCAATCCTCCTATTAGACCATGTATATTTACTTCCCTTTAGATCAATATCAATCAAGCCATTCTTTGAGATGAAATCTGCAAGGTCTTCCATCCCAACGTTGAAATTCTGGGAGCCCCCTTTCTTCTCACTGGGTAAAAGGGGAGATTTAAAGTCCCCAACCACCACCCATTGAAGGATTTATGCCAGCTCTATGAGGTCCCTCCATAACCTCCTTCCCATAACAGATTTGGGGGCATAGATATTAGTGATGATCCATCTAAAATCTAAAATTTTTCATAAAAAAACTTATAACATACCACTTTATCTAGATCCCAGAGAGTCCAAACACCCCATATTTTAATCAATTGATAAAATGAAAATAAAAAATTTAAGTATATAATAAAGAATAAATATTGTAAATTTAATAATAATTAATATTGGATCACTTTTCACTAATAAATGACTTTAATTAAATAATGTTCATTGATTTATTAATGACAATGATGGCCATTTGAATAGTAAATGAGTATTTTCATAATATTTTAGTTTTTTTGTTGGAGATGTTGTTTAACTGAAGCTTACAACTTGGGGCACAAATAGAGGCCACCTTCCCTATGATTCAAACTTAGATCTTTGTGATGTGAACCCAAGCCCTTACCATTGCATTATCAATGGGGACATAATATATTAGTTTAAATGATATGTATAAATAATTTTAAATTAGATAAAGTCAATGTGAAAGATGAATTAATCCTATTAAAATTTTAATTCTTTTAATCATTTAGAATAAAATTTTATATTAGAAGAAAGTGCTAGGATTTCTGATGGAAAAAAGAGCACATATGGGAAGGTAAGCATGTAGGATGGTCAGGCATCTGAGAGCAAACTGAATTGTCATTTACAAAATATGATTGGTGATGGTACTGGTTAGGGTGGTGCTCTTTGTGGTGGTCACAGTGTCAGTTCACAAGCGAATGGGGGGATTTAAAAGGTTGGTGGTCAAGATGGTGATTTTAGTGGTGGTTTCGGGAGCAATTTTCAAGTGGGTGGTGAGCATGGGAAAGCTAGTGGTCAGTCGGAGCAAGTGATCCTTGGGGGCCCTCCCATGGGATTTTTGTAGTTACGGAGTTAGTGGATCTTGCAGTGTCCTCTAGTGAACCCATGAAGGGGTCCTCAAGAAGCAGTATTCCCTTTGACCCAGGTGAGTCCTCTTGCATTGTGGTTACTACTAGGAGTTTATTTTCTTGGATCTTGAAACCTCTTTTTGACCTCTCTCTGGTCAGCAACAAAATTGTCATTTTTGATGAGTTGGTGGATTCTACCATGGTTGAAGGATCATGGAACTTGGTTGGGAAGTTTCAAGGAACTTGATCAGATCTTGATTCCATTCGGTAGTGGGCTTTGTTCAAATGGAAACCCTTGGGCTCCCTTGATATTGTGGCTTTGTCCAATTATTTCTTCTTTATCAAGTTGAGTTGTGAGGAGGTCTCAAAATGAATTCTTAGGGAGGCCCATGGTTTTTTATAAATGAGGGATTGTTTTGCAAAAATGGGGTCTAAAATTCAACCCCATAACTCAAAAGGTTAATTTGGCACCCCTTTGGATTTGCTTACCTAATTTTTTGTTTCATTTATGGCACAAAGATATCCTAAGGGATATAGCCAAAGCCATTGGGGAGCTAGTTCTTATTGACTCAGCCACTAGATCCAAGTATAGGATGATATTTTCTAGGATATGTGTAATGGTAGACCCAAAGGTAGAGCTACCGGGACATATTGAACTTATCACAAAGTAGGATCCTTGGTTGCAACATATAGTCTATTAGAATTGACCCATTAGGTATTCATCATGTCAAATATTTGGCCATGTGATGGGGTCTTTCCATTGTAAATATTCTGGTAGTGGATCTCCAAAGAAGATTAGGATGAAAAAGCTAGTTGGCAAGACCCAAAAACAAATGGCTCCTTTAGGATAATCTAAGCCAAGCCTGAATGAGCTGAAAATGGAAGATAACATGGTGGATCAAATTTTCCCAGTTAATGTGTCTGAGTCTAGTGAGGTGGTGGTCTAGGCCCCAATGGGCAGCCCTATAAAGGTGATGACCCTATAAATTAATACTTGTATTCCATAAAAAAAATTCACATATTTTGCTTCTCAAGATCCCATTTATAGAGGAAATTTGTTCTCCCTAGAAGGCTTTTGAACTTGCAATCCAGGAAGAAATATGTTCTCACTGAAAAATTATTGAACTTGTGGACCAAGAACCAGAGCCTCCAACTCTTATTAAGTTGAAACAATCCCCGTGTACCAGGCTCAAAACCAGAACTTCAAAAAAAAATAGATGGATGTGGGGGTTAGTCGAAAACCTGGTAAACCCTAAAATAGGATGGTAAGGTTCAAAGAAGTAGAATCGGATATCGCAGATGAAATTGAAACTCATATTAAATTTGAGAAAGAGAAGGTCAATAAAAATAAATAGCTCAAGCTAGAATCATTTTATGAACCCCCCAATCCTTGAATGGAGAAAAATCCCCCAAACCATACAAATGAAGATGCTCTATTGTAATATAAGAGGCCTAGATGGTCCTATAAAGAAGAGAATTTTGGCATCTGTTAGATTAGAAGTTCGTTCAAACATTATAATTATCCAGGAAACTAAAATGGATAGAACCAATGCGGAAATTACCAAGGACATCATCTGGAAGGAAGCAGAGTTCATAGTAAATTCTGCTATTGGGGCTTTAGGAGACCTTCTATGCCTTTAGAATCCTACAAAATTGGATGGTTTTGTACTTATTATATCTAAAAGGATAATAAATATTCTTTTTTGTTGCAAAAATTCAATATTTAAGTGGATCTCATCTAACATTTATGCTCCTAAAACTGGTCTAAAAAGGGTGATACTTTGGGACTCATTGAGTCTTATGAAGGGTTTGTTCAAGGATGAGGTTTGGGTTCCTACAAGGGATGTTAATACTTGCTCTATACCTCTAATAAGAAATGGGGCTCTAATTTAAATTCAAGAAGAATGGAAGAGTTTGTTTCTTTTGTTAATAACCAGGAGCTAATGGACGTAGAGTTGAAAGGATTTAAATTTACTTGGACTAACAGATGGATGGGAAGCTAGAATATTCAAATTAGACTAGATAGAGTTCTATTTTTGAAGGAATATCTCTTCTTTTTTGGTGATACTCTACTTTGATCCTTGCCTAAAATTGGGTCTGATCATAACCCTTTAGCCTTAGAAAAATTAAAAATCAAAAGCAATTTCCCAGGTCATTCATATTTGAGGTGATGTGGGTGTAGCACTCAAATATAGAGGCCATAATTAAATCCTGGTGGCCATGGAATTTCTCTAGTCCTTTTATTTTCCAAGTTGCATATAAGTTAATATTTATCAAGGCTAATCTTAAAACCTAGAACAAATTTATCTTTGGAGACATATTTTGAAGGAAAAAGGAGATATCCGAGTAATTAAAGGAGTTCAAAGTTGATGTAGCATCAAGGGAAGTAGAGCAAAGGGACCAAATCATAGAGAAAAAATTGTTATCAAAATATCATAACATGCTGGTCGATGAGGAAATGCTATGGCGACAAAAATCTAGATCTCTTTGGCTCCGGGAAGGAGATAGAAATACAAATTTTTTTCATCCTTCTACCTTGAGGTATAGAAGCAATAACAAAATTAGAGAAATACATTGTGCCGATGGGACATCATTCAAAGATATTGAGGACATTAGGAATGAAGCAGTTAGGTATTTCAAATATCTCTTATGTTTCATTGAAGACAGTGACTTACTCATGAAAGAGAGACTTCTCCAAAATATCCCTGCTTTGGTTTCATTAGAAATGAACTCTACTTTGTGTGCCCCATTTAGTGATGAGGAAATTAGGAAGGCAATGTTATTGATGGGGGGTCTCAAATCTCCAATCCCAAACGGATTCCCACACATTTTTCAAAGTTTTTGGAACATTTTGGGAGAAGATATTTGTAATGCCATGAAGGAAATCTAGGCATCGAATTTTATTCCACTTGAAATGAACTCTACTTTTCTTGTCCTTGTTTCTAATATGAAAGGTGCTAAGAAATTCAAGGATTTCAGGCTCATCAACCTTCATAAAAAACTTCTCAAAATTCTTACAAAAACTTTAGCAAATAGATTGAATTCCACCTTCTAGGTATTATTGATTCACCTCAAAGTGGATTTATGGCCGGAAGACAAATTCTTGATGGTATCATTGAAATTCTCCTTGTGTTCTATGTCTATGTTTCTTATCACCCTTTCTTTCTACCATTTCCATGGACTACCAGAGAGAGTTGTTCACCAAAATTATTTCCTGTGGATGTGCCATAATTGGAGACCCTTATGTCACTGCAATCAGGATGGAGGGAAATCACCACTTGTTATGAACATTCAAACCAGGGGTTTATTGTAAATCGTTGACATACGGGATCCAAGCACTCTGCTGGGTCTGCTTTATGTAAATCTTATGAATATTAATACAAAATCCAACTTTTTCTTTGGCATCTTATTTGTGTATGGTGTGTGTAATGCTCATTTATGTGTTCTTGTAATAAAAATATGTGGATAATGCTTTATCTTCACTAGTTAATTGTTTTCTTTCATTACATTATTCAAATGAACTAAAATGAACTAGTTCTTCTATATCTTTCATTTCTGTTTCATTTAATATAAAACTGCTACAACTACCCAATGGATAAGGTACCTATCTAGACTTAATCAGCTTCATTTATGTTAGGTTTGGTCACAAAGATAATCGAAACAATCATAGAACCATTTTGTCTAGCATAAGTGGGTGATTGCACCATAGATGAACCCACCATTTGGGGTTTCCTTACCTAACCTAGCCTATCTAGAGATTTTTGAGTAATATGTTCCTAGGTTAAAGGGGTGGATCTACCAGAATCCACAATACTGGTTGTGATTTTTGGGTTCCCCGTGATGTGACAAATTTTTGAAGGGTAAGCGGGAAAACTCCACAACACATCCTACATATTCACTCTTGAGAGAGTCTTCTTTAATTCTTCAACAATGTTAAATCTTAAACGATTCCAATAGTTTCTACTTCTTTCAAATTGGTTGCTCAAACCTCCTTCAATATTATTATACAAATTCTTCCCTTTACTTCTTGGTCACTAAAGGATACCACAACTTTCTCAATGCTTGCTCCTTGGGATCTTCTTGGTTGAATTTTGGTGCTTCCAAATTTTTGTTGGCTTTTGGTACTTTTGGCTTGGCCTATTCCTTAGGTTGCTCCTTCTACTCCTTTTGAGGTTGTAGGGTAATTTATAGACCATCCAACTTTTGAAGATTTGAAAACAAAGTTATTTTTTCATATCTAGTCATTATGTAGACCAAATCAAAGTTGAAATATCTTCAACCACAAGGTTTTGCTTTGGATAAATTATCATACCTATAAGCCCTTTTGATTACCTTCTATTTTCTAGGCTAAAACTAGTTGGCATTGGTGTTGATAGACCACACAAGTATCAAGGTTGTGAGGATTATTTTAGGCTAATAACCAATAGTCCTCCCAAGTAGTCAATGTCTCCTCTTCTTGACCTTCGGTAATAACAACTTGCTTTCTAGCAACATTGCTAGTCAAATCCCCCTAATATTTTTAGATGTAGGGGTGTCTTCTTTATTGATATTCATTAAATTTTCTCTCAACATTTTTGACCATGATCTTATTTATCATATTTTTGACCATAGCTTTTAGCTCTTGTATCTTTGTTGGTTATTTAGACTCTGGGGTGGGTATGACTAGTATAAAACTTATTAAAATAGTGTGTTTGAGATAGGATTTACATGTAGGCAAGGTGACCATTGAAGAATTTGATGAATCCAAAATTAAATTTTGTGGGGTTGATTGATGAATCCCTGAAAAATATGGAATTATGACTTTGGAAGGAATATTTTAAACTAAAATGAGTGTATTTTCTACTATAATTTGAGGTAATCTCAACTCATTGGACTATAATATCTAAAGACTTAAGTCTAGAACAAAAGCACAAAGGTAGTAGATATAGGCTTAGGCATGTGATGATCTTATATCCTAAGGAATCCTTCTTCAAATCTTGTTGATATAGATATTGAAATCCATGATATTCTCTTTGGGATGCCTTTGAATGGAGGTGAACTAAGTGAGGAGAGAAAAGAAGTCTCCTACATCATTGAATTGGAGGAATAATTTTAGCCTATGTACTAATGCTACATTCCTCTAATGAATAGTGTAAGATAATACCTTATCCTTGAAATACAAGGCCAATAATCTCATCATTATATCCTCATGCATAATATTGTGCATAGTGGCCAAGGAAGCTATGTCTTGATAGTGCTCATATGTGATTTTCTTACTACCATCAAATGAAGGCAAAGCTTTAAGTGTGGCTTGTGGGATATCATGGAGGCCTTGAAGATTAAGGGGTCTAGCACTATTCTAGTTAGGGAAATTTGTTTTGTCCATGGTTGTAGGTGACTATAGAGGTATGTATTATAAATGTGAATAGATAAAGCATGGATAGGTGAAAGTGAATTACCATTTTTGCATGTTTGAATGGATGATATCTCAATGAACTATACTAGTTCTTTCAAATTCTTGGCTTCTAATCTTGTGATCATTAGATTTTGGATCTACATCCTTTAAATGGAGTTATCTATTCTCAAGTTCTTTAAATAGAGTTACTAGGTGAAGGAATATTTATCTGCTTGAGAGATCAAGATATTCACCTTTATCCTAACCATCAAGATATGCAAGCATGCCAAAATATTGTTAAGGACATGGTGGCTTTGAATTCTAATTAGGCTATTGTGTGCTGGAGTTCCACCAATGATTCTTCATGAAAATATTGAATGTGAGATAATTTTATGAAATTTGGTCCCATTGGGTGTGCCAAAAATCTTGATGCTTTGATATTCCTAGGCATGAAATGTGGAATTTAGACCGAAGTCAAGATTGGATGATCTACAAATGCTTCTAGATCAAACTCCAAAGAAGTTTGGTTTCATGAAAAATAGGAAGAGAAAGAGATAAGAAAGAAAATTTAGAGGGATTGGTTGAAATGTGGTCAAAGCTTAACTAGGAATATTATTTTCAATTGCATGACCATATGCTACTCAATACAAGAAAATTCTACTAGACTATTAAATTGAACCTATGAAGAAACTAGAGTAAGCACATATACTACAACATTCCTTGCACTCTGATCAAAGGAAGCCATAAATTTGTAAGCCTAATAAAATTTAATTCAACTATGAATTTAATTAACCAAATAGATTAAAACCTAATAATTTTTCTCTAATCGAAGCATAACTAGAATTGATAAATGTATGAGAACATCCAAAATTTCAAGCGCTCCAATAAAAATAAGTCAAGCCTAACAAAATTTACTTCAATTGTTAAATGAAATAATCCAAATAGCATGAATCCTAACATAATTTACTCCTTTCATAGCATATATGGAAATGCTAAAAGTGTAAATATCACGAGAGATAATAATTCTTCATACTCTAATTGAGGTAAGTCAAACATATTTGGATTGCAATTGAGCAACATATACATACAACATACAATAGGTAAACATTGAAATATTTGAACCCTACAAATGAGTAGTATTGCTCCTTTTATGTCTTTCACTAGGATAAAATGAAACTAACTACTCTATATAATAATGGGAAAAAAGAGTTCTCATGATAGGGATTGAGCTGGCACCACTCGACATCTTCTCTTCTCAAGTGTTTGCAATTTATAGGATCATCCATTATTTATAGTTGAGGTGGCTATCACTTTCCAATTTCAAAAGATGATACATGGTTTTAACTTCTCATTTCTAGACCACTAGATATTGTTTACATTGAGATCCTTGAGTCTGTGTTGTTGATGTTGTGTCTATTACCTTCTGGGATCTCTTCTTACCTAATACAAGTATACTAGATAATTTTGAAGCTAATATGATTCCTTAATGTTGAATCTTAGCTAACATCACCATTCAAAAGGTTCTAGCTCACCCTCTTCCAAAATGGATATTATCTTATTCACACTTTTTGCACTATGTTGAAGATTTGATATGCTCTTGCTAACATCATCTGGATAAAAATTTTGACACACAATTTTACCTTAGCTTGATTTTTGGCCTTGTAAAGGAAAAAGGTTGTTGATTTTTTTTCTTTTATGTGGTCAAAGATTTTGGAAAGTGAAGCTAACATCACTATAAAAAGTTCTATCTTGCTATCTTCTAGAATGTTGTCTTTAGACACTTTTCACATTATGAGGTCCTCACTTTGCTAGATATTTTAAAGTGCCTTTATTGCATCAACATAGCAAAGTTTTGGCTTACCTCCTTTATAGGTCCATCAACAAGCTAGTCCAACCAATAACTTTTAGCTTAGAATATTAAGCCAACATTCAATAATTTTGAGTCTAAAATTGCTTATTTTGGCTCTTAAAATAATACACATTAAAGAATTATATCTATAGACAAGTCCTTTGAGAATGAATGTATATGAATACCCTTTTATATTGATCTACTCCTATGATTAATTTTTTATGCTTTAGAGTTGCCTTCATACAATAATATAAGACTTCTTCATTTGATGAGTGTGCATTGAGCTATTATCTTTGTCCAAGTTGGCCGATTTGCTCCCATTTATGTTGGACAAAATATTTAATAAATTATAGAGTTTGGAAATATTTTCATTTTCTTATTACCACAACTGAAGTGACCTTTTTATAGATAAAAAGGGTATATGATATGCAAAATTTTAACAACTTGAAACACTTGGAATGCTTGTATTTTTGTAGATCTTAAGCTCTTATGGATGATACTAATATCTTGTTTAGTCATATCAAGTCCACTCTTCCTCCCCAGTTATTATTGGATTCTATTACTCAAGGTCCTCTATTGATGTTTCCTTGGTAATTACATTAGGAAATAGTGACATCAGATTGTCACTACAATCCAATCATAAACATGGAACAACTTAGTTCCTAAACCCACCTACCTATATGATGGGTGAATTTACAACCACTATGTGGGACTAATTCCTATTAAAGGAATATTCATTTTAGCTACCACTAAAAAGGATCTAAGAATCTCACAAATAATAGAATTTGGCTTAGCTCTCATAAAAAAGGCTAAAAGTCATTATATTTCTAGTCTGATGGGCTAGCATAGCCTCATGGCCTAGGGAGTTTAAAATTTACTAGTAGATTCTTTGTAGGCCTGTCCTTGTAAATATCCTTGATATTTTTATAGAATCTCCTACTTGATAGATTGATGGAGCTTCAGGTCCTCTCATCTTGCTCAATTATGGTTGAAAATTTAGCTCAAAATTCCCCTTCAAGTGGATTTGCCTAGTGTAGTGAAATTTTACTATACTACTATGGACTACAAAGGATCACTTTCATAATAAGCATTGGAAGAATATGCATTAGGTTAGGGGTAGTACCATGTATTGAGATATTTCATATAATTTTTCTATGAGCTAACTATATTCCTAATAGGTTTTGGGGGAATTTCTTGCAATGGTAGTTGCAAAAGCACTATCTAATAATTTGGTCGTTAAGGATAGCCTACATTCTTATTGGAATAGAAATTATATACTTTATACCCTTGGTCATTTAGAGGAGATTTGTAGCGTTTGATATTTTTCTAGAAGGGAGGTCTCAGATTATTCTAATATTTAAACCTTTGTGTATTCTACTACCTTCTAAAGGTTATGACCTCATTAAAAAGAATTCTTAGCAAGTTATTCATATCATCTAGCTTAGTAGATGAGTAATGACTTGTGTAGAGGTATTCTAGATCAAGGAGGAAAGTTTGAGCCTTTATGGAGCTTATAGTAGGGGTAGGTTAAATTGTGATGGGATGAATGGTAAGAGCTAGTTGATAAGGAGATTGAATGCTCAAAAACAATAACATAGGAGGCCTAAGGTCCAACCTACCTATTTTGATTAAATTATTCTCAGCTTGAATAGCTATCACATAGGTAATTGGTAAAAAGCTACCTCCTCTAGACTTAATCATCATGGCTATCTCTAAATTAATAGCTTTCAAACAATAAATATATATCATACCTAGGAGAGGGTAGATTTCATCTACGATTTTATACTAGCTTTTGTGAAATCAAGTATTAAAATCATCCATGGTCTCCATGGGTGATCTCTTTATGGTAGTAAGTCACTCCAAGAGAGATACACCATCCATATTTTCTTTGAATATATCAACCAATAGGTTTTCAAGTTGGTCTAAACTTTTGATTGAATTTGGAAAAATGCACATATACCATTCTCATACCTCTTCTCTAAGAGATGTTGCTTACATTATGAGGTTCACATTTTTATCCTCAATATTATGCATTGCATATAGGCTCACCATGTGATGTAAGTGTGGTTTCATCTTTTCTAGTGAAGTAAGGTAGCGACTTAAGTACTAAGGCTAGGATTGGGTCTCATGTTGTAGGAGGAATAGGTGGTTATAGGGGGCCTCTATTATTTTAGGCTGGGTATGTCATTTGAGGTTGATTCTATTGCATAACTATATTTTTGACATTGATGTCTTCTTCTAGAATTTGGGTTTAGGGGCAATAATAATGCTTATGGATTTGTTCTTGCAATGGACCTAGTAGCAGGTCTTATGCTCATAAATGTTTGGGTCCTTTATTGTTAGTGGATCACTAGGATAATGTTCTTATGATTCAATAAGCAAAGAGATCAATATCTTAAGTAGAATTTTAATCAGGTCTTTTAGTATTTTTGTGGGACAAAATGTCATGTTCATCCCACTAGGAATGTCAATGGAATTTTGTCATCTTAGAATGGTGTAGCCTTCTATTGCAATAGCTATATGCATTTGATATTCACACCTTGTATCAAGTGACATAGTAGGAAGCTTTGTGGGTGTGGGGCATAACTCATAGGGTGATATTTAGGATTTTTACAAGGCCATATCCTTGTTTAATTTGATATTTTATGCATTTTTTCTTAAACTACTTGTAAATACCAAAGGAAAATGGATAGAAATATAAAAAATAAAACCCTAATCTAATGGAGGTGGTGCATCAAGATCAAAATATCCTTTTATGTATATTGAATAAAAATAAAACCTACATCCCTTATTAACACCTAGACAAATAGACATAGTCTTAATCTAACATCAACATTCATACACAAGAGATGCATACAAGAAATAGGGTAGAGAAAAATAGCCATAGCTTCATATATATATTAGTCTTTTATTTTAAATATGCTAGAATAAAAGAGGCTCGACTACCATTAATAAAATGACTCAAGGTTTAAGTCTAGATACATAGAAGAAAAGCAAAAGAAAATATACATACAAGGCAAAATATTAGGCATGAATATGTAATTTTGAATGGCTTACAATGAAGACAAAACCATTATTTATAAGCAAAACTAGGGTTTCTTGCCTAAAACAATATACAAGTGACACATAAAAAATTCTCACAAAATTGAGCGAGATATTGATTTGCATTAAATATTGATGGGCTTGATGTATCTCAATATAGAGCCATTAGTGGCAAAGGGTTTGATAAATCTAGATTTGGAACCTCCATCACTATTACCAAGTTTAGAAATTCCCTCTAAAATAAAGTGTGAGATCCACTTGTAATCAATGTCACTAGACTTGAGGTCTCTAGAACTAGAGCTTCCATCACTATTACCTTTAAGATGCCAACTTATTTCCCTAGCATGTATGAATGGCATAAGTAGGTGGACTTGGGGATTTTTTGCAATTGGTATCTTTATGAACTCAATTAATTTCTCTAGGAGGTCACACATATATGTTAACTATAATAAAAATGCTTTTCTATCATATAGGTTCCTTACTATGGAACATAGAAGGTTGGTGTCAAAATATTGAAAGAATTTTACCACCTTTTCCAAAAATTATGGTCCATTGGATTGGGATACCCTCCATAGTTTGGATGGTTGGAAAATATTCTCTTGATTTTCAATTTCATATACATTTTACTTCATAGGTTGTTGATCATTGAGATCATATGGTTGACACTACCCTCCAATGCTATATTGTCTATGCCTTTTCTTAATTCTTGTGAGTTTTTATATTAGACGTGATTTGATCTCGTTCATTGGTTTATTTTGAATGTAGAGTGAGGAGATTACATGGCTACCATGCATAAAAGTTCCATGAGATGAATCAAATGTGGAAGAACTAGTTTATAATTATTTATATTGTTGCACTTCAACCAATAACAAGGCTACATTTTACTTTTTTGATGAATCCTTAAAGATAGCATGGATCATCGATTACTGAGATCAAAAGGTTTGTAATACTTTTTAATCTATATGTTTTGAAATTCTTACCAATATTTTTTGGGCCATTGGATTTTCCACATGTCCATGATCTACAAAGAACCTTTTTTCAAGGTTAGTTTTGAACTTAAATTCTTGTAGATTGTCAATGTGCCTACCACATGATTTTGGTAACAACAAATGGAGAAGGTTTCTCTTAATGATTTTATTTCTTAGTTCTTAAAATGGTGCAAGCTATGGATCATCAAGATTGAATGTATCATGGAACTTCATGATCTAAATATCTCAATATTTTCCTCAAATCTCTACAAATTATTGGATCTTCTTTCTATGCAATATCAAAGGAAAATCTTCTTTGCACACAAGCCTTGATGGGATAGCTACTTACCTTTTTTATGGGTCACCAATGCATATGCCATGTGTTTTTGTTCCAACCAATGGTGGAGTTCTTCTCTAACAACTTCTTTTGTAGCCTTATGAAATGGTACAGGTCATTGAATGAGCAATCAATGGCTTACAAAGTTTCAGTTTTTTTTGCTACTATGCTAAGAAATAGTAGTCACCATTTTATTAGATGGGATCAATGGCCTACTTGCTTTTTTTGCTTCCACCCATTATTCTTTACTAGAATCAATGCCCATCATAAATAAACTTGATCGATGGACTACATGGCTCTTGAGGACTTTTGTGTCTTTCATATTTTTCATAACAATTCCCATCATTGATCAATAATATTGGATTACTTGTGTGGCATAAAAACTATAATGAAACTATTTCTAAAGAATCATTGCATTTCATAGATCTAGAAACTTTATGGTGTGCATAAATTTGCTCCATTTATAAATTACATTTCCCTGTAAAATAGATTATGTTGTAGATTTGGAAAATCAATTATGCACATAGCTTTTGGACCCTTTGGAGATTCCTATATCTTAAATCAACATCTAGTATTTATTAGCAAAATCTAGCAATTTGTGAGGCATTAAAAAAATTCTAGAAGCCTCTCTGGATAAAATCAATGCCCATCATAAATTATAAAATTGATAGTATGCTTTGATCTTGCCTTATCTTCTTCTAAAAATTGTTGATTCACCTCCTGCCAAGGGTGACTTGCATTATTGGCCAAGGCAAAAATCCTCTCGAGTGTAGTGAAATTTACTATTGTTCAAAAGAGATACCAAAGGCATAAAATAGCATTCTTGTGTGACTAGTCAAGAAACTCCATACCCACTCTGATACCATGTTGAAATTCACAATGCTTTCCAAAAATGAATAGAAGCAAACCATACACTCAAATATTATACAAGGAAGGAAGAAGGATGAAAAAAATAAGAAATTAGTGGGTGCCATAGGCACCATAAATAATCACTATATAACACTCTAATGAATAAATTAAGAGTGTAAGGGGATATTTATAGCAATATCAAAAGCCCAATTACATCATAAAGTTTAACCTAAGCCAACATAATAAGTGGGCTTTAGGTTAATTACAAGTAAAAAATAAGTTTTAACCATAACAAGGTTAACTATGGTCCTTGGGATGACATAACAAAATATTATAAAATAATAAATACATTTTATAATCAAAATCCCTTAGGCTTATCCAATACATTACACAATGTTAGCTTTAACCATGAATCATATTACAATTTCAACATTATTAGTCTTTGTTTATTTTAAAATAAATTTAATCCCAGATCTAGGTCAATAATATGTTTAATAATATTCTATTCATATAAGCTTAGGTCCTCATAGATCTAGGTGATTATGACATTGTATTTACTACACAACTCTTTGAAGATGTGGACCTATCCTTTATTGTATTAATTCTCAATTGGGGTATTTCTTCCTTTAGTCATTCATATAGGATAGTACAATGAAGTTTCACTTTGAATATAGACTTCTTAGCACTATCATCAAGATTGTGTGGGATGAGGAAATTGTAAAGGGCCCATGATTGGATGGCAAGACTATTACACTAGCTCGCTTGTTCCTATAGGGTATTAGGTTTGTAATAGCTCATTTTGAGGATAGGGGAATTTATGAGCCTAGTATAATATTTTGTGGATTATATGCTTTTCTATTTCTGGATGATAAGATGAAGATGATTTTTATTTTTGAGCAGGGGTAAAAGAAAGAATGTAAGTAAACAAGCATAATTTCCTACATACACTTCATTTATTGAATGATAACATAGTGATTTACTTTATAGACTAGCTTATTATAATGATTAGTTACCAAAGATGAAATGGTTAAGCCTTGTACTATTTTTCTTTTTGTAGACACCAAAATATATCCACTATCATCCATTTGTATCTTCCAATCACCATCGTCCATTATTTCTATCTATATATGTATGTATATGTATTTGCTAATATATATTTAAATATTAATATGTTATATATTATATTTATATATATTTAATATATATATATATATATATGAATTAATCCTAGCCCTCCACCATATTTTAATCTCAGCCATTCATCCATATCAATCCATGCCACTTACCCAAATTTAATCTCCACCCTTCCTCATGTTTTAATCTCAACCACTCAAATTGTGTTGTCAAAACCCTAACATGTCCAAGGGAATATTATAAAAGAGGAGTCATTTTGATGACTCAGACCCCTAACAGTCCAGAAACCTTGAGCATCCTTAAGAGATTTCTAAAGCCTACTTTGAATTCTATCGATGTTCATTCACAAATAATTCTTAGAAGGTCCAAGCCCTAGCTCTTTAATTTCCATCCTCTCCCCCATAACTATCGCTCATAGCCCTCCGCTTCTACAACCACCCTTCTGTGTGAACCAAATTTGGTTTAGTGCCACTTCCATCAACCCCTGAACACCCTCTAGAGCTAGTCGAGTACCATCCAGAGCTAGCCAAGTGCCATCCAGAGCTAGCCAATCACCAACCATAGCCATTCGAGTACCACCCCAACTTAGCTAAGCACCTCTAGGTATTTTTGGTTATCCTAGAGTGCTTGTAGGCATTTCCCACACCAGATATACAGTTTCAAAGCCCTCGATTGTCATCCAGGTGTTCTCACGACCCTCATCTATAGAAATAGAAGCATAAGTTTACATTGACAAGTTAATAAAGTTATTTGCACTCTTTTTCATATTATTGCACTTTATTTTTAGTTTTTATATTACAACATTTAGGGTGTAGTAGTTATATTAATTTTCTGAGGGCCTCACATTGTGGAGCCCTCACAAGTATTACTGATATCTTTTGCTATTTTTATGATTACGGGTAAAGGAATCATACACTTGGTAGTTGGTGAAGCTAGGGTGGCCTTATATAGGATACACAAGCCCACCCACAACCTCATTGGGATCGAATACAAGTGTAAAGACACCAACCATTCTTTTCAACTAGCGTTTTGGAGTACCCTAGTATCTATAACTTTTGTATCAAATTAAGCATTGTAATACCCTACATTTGGGGCATACTAATTGTAACATTTGATATCTACCCGCAGCAATAAAGAGTTAATATTTTTTATGCAATATTTGTGTATTACTTTGCTTATTGTTATTTTATATCATTATTGTATTGGTGTTGCTTGGTTTCTGATTTACACTTTTCTTTATTGAATGAAAGAAAATAGAAAATAGAGTAACTAGAAAAAATAATGACAATAAATAACAATAAAATAAAGCATAAGACTAATAATATTTATAATATTTTGACCTTCTCTACCTCATAGGAGGAAGCACTACTTGTTGTAGAAGCACTACCAATTTTTTTTTAGTGATGACACCTCTATTAATACCTCTTTGCTTCCACAAGAAACCTATAAAATAGATAGAAAAATATAATTTAAAATTCAAAAGGGTCTTCCTAATTTAGTGGAGAGATATTACTTTATTGGATGACATCACACCCCTATTCATAAATATAAATTAAAACAAAATCTAAAAACTAAAAATGTTGATTATCTGTACAAAAAATGGAAGTGCCATAGAAAAGCAATAACAATAGTGGTGCTTTCAACTAAGGGTATCACTTTTGTTGTTTGTGGATAGAATATTGGCTATAAAATTTATAATATTTGGTATAGAATACCTAGAGCATAGTTGTAGCACTAGGACTATAGTTTTTTGGTGCTTCTACCTACAAATATAGTAGAACAAATTTCAAGACTAAAAAACCCATCATAATCTAATGACAAATTAAAATACCTAACTAGCAAGATACAAGGACTTAACAAATACAAATTACTAATTTTTTTAATTATAAATATATATATATATATATATATATATATATATATATATATATATATATATATATATATATGTATATTCAATTCAAAATTTAAATGTTTAGATAGGTGAGGACAATTTTAACAAATCAAAAGATAAAAGCTAATGATTAGAGACACAAACAAAAGGGATGAGAGGCACAAAACAATAATGGTTGGTAAGGAGCCTATCTAAAATCTAAAGACTCATGACTTATGACCTTCAAAATTTTCATGGATGTTGATATATGTACATGTAGATGTGGGAAGACAAAGGAGTGATGCCTTGTTGTGCAAAAAGGTGAGTATAGATTCAAACAAATTTTAGTTGCTTTAGGAGAAGGTATCAATTCAACAGGGTTTTGCTTCTTCTAAAAAGTTATGGATTGGGATCCCATAAGGGTTTTTTTATATAAATTCATTTCTCCTTTGAGTTTCCTCTAAAAGACCATCCAAAATTGGTTGGTTGGATAGATGGAAAGATTGCATAGAGAGGATCAAGCTAATTGACGAAATTTTGAGGGAAAGTTGACATTTAGGGGAGGATGGTGGATTATATGGGAGAAAAAAAGTAAATTAAAGGATTTGATTTCCAATTAAGGCACTATGAGATGGTAGACACAATAAATAAGTTAGATAAAATTTGATGAGTAGTTTGCACCTATTTGAAAGCATTAAAACTTGCACCATGAATAGATAAGAGAAACAAAACAAGATAAAATGATGCAAAAGAAACCAAATGGTAATAAATATGGCCATGTTAAATTATATTGATTTATTTTTTTAAAGTGTTACACTAAATACCATTTAGGGATTTTATCAGTGATACAATATTACAATGAGGATCATAATATCCTTATTTACCATACAAAGTTTTCTTAGGTGCAATTTGAAATGTTCTCGTGCCAGCAACAATATTTTGGAGAGTTGGTTTTTAGCAATCACCACATGAGAGTTGAATTTGAGAGTCCTTCACAATACCTGATCCTGTAACCTATATGCGATGAAACAAAATATAGATCAGTATAATCTATTAGTTCCACCAAGGATGGACCCGTCTTGATCAAAAAATAGTGAAATAAAGTGAACTGAAAGAATGGATGCGTGCATGCGATAAAATGTAAATCTACATTAATGCAAAAAGATAACATGCATAAAATGGAAATATGTAATGATAAAATAAACATGCAAAGTGTAATTTTAAAATAACATGTAGAAAAATGTAAAAAATAGTCACTTGAATGAGACCATCTTGATCAAGACAATATTTGTCTACAGACCATCTCAAGGCTAGACGATCACTATCATAGATCTACAACTTTGTGAAACTAGGTCTAAATGGCATTGGGGTGATCCAAGGAGTTTTGATGATGAATTAACTCATGAGCATAGATGTGATTTGGCTAGTTTGGATGATTCAAAGCAGTGAGCTTAATCAAATGAGATTATGGAAGATGGCTTCAAAGCTTGTGTAGAAATCTGGCAACATGGCAGCAATGAAGAATATTGGTGAGTGATTTGGGTAGCACTTCATGGAGGTAAGTGTTCAAAAAATATAATTTTAGAAATGGAGATGGGAAGCTTCTATTTTATAGCCTCCTTGGAATGCAGCCAAAGAGAAAAGTGGCAATTAGGGGTAGTCTAATTTCCACTTTGTAGGTGGTAGGGATGATTGTAAAATATCTGGCATGATGGGAAATCAATCGTTGCACTAAATTTGTGCACACACGAACGTCTTGGATCAATATGGTCCCTACTTGGAGACCATCTCGATCAAGACAATCATGCTTCCCATGGGAGAAAAGTGTTTTTTTCCAAAGAAAAGCATTAAATTAGCCTTGAGGCTACCCTAGGTGGGTTATAGGGGTTAGAATAAGGTATTTTGGAATCTTCTTGTGATTACACATTTTATATGTCTACAAATACCCTTTTTTGGAATGCTTTGTGCCTAAGCACAATGCAGAGCAAAAATAAATGACCTAAAATGGTTGAGTTGATGATGGATGATGTTAATTTGAAAAATTCAATGTGAGATGCCCCAATCATAAAAAGGGTGCATATATTTGAATCATTGCTTCCAACACATTGATGAATTTGATTTGATCTTGGTAACCCTTTAGCCATGGATAGATAAGTTTGAGTCTACTCTTCAGGTTTTAGGTATACCAATTGTTTGTTTGATTTAAATTTTTGCTTATCATTTGCCTCAGTAAAAAGAGCATATGCTAGCCTTTGGAAATGATTCTCAAATGAACATAATTTCCATTTTTTAGTGTTGGATTGGTGACTTGAATTTGAAATATAAATTTTGTAGTTATGAACTACCCCCTCAAGTGATGATTCAATGGAGGAGATGAAAAATTGATTGATATTGATGAGGCACTTGACAATAATTAGACTGTTAACCTAGCTACTTTTGAAAAGTGTTTTTCTTGAGACCATCTCAACTCGAGATGGTTTCATTTTTTAGTTTTTTTTTTCAAAAATGTGATCGTCCTGGATGGCCACATGGGACCACGTGATCATCTTGGATGGTCTCGACTGCTAAAAAATATAAATAGCAAAAAATGGGTCATTTTCACCATGCGAGATGATAAATGAGTGATATAGGGAGGATGAGAGCTCATTTTGTGAATCAAAGCACTACTGAAATATCCATATATTACTATGATGGACACATCTAGCGCCTTGATAAGCGGACGAGCCGATGCAATAAAGGTAAGGATGAAAATCTAAAATTTTCTTTTATAAGTAAAATGAACCAAACTAAATTAAACAGACACGAATAGGGCAGGGTGGGTGAAATGGGTAGTTAGGCAAATAAAAAAGTGGGTGGGTGATAGGTAGTTAGCTTTTTAATGTTTTTCCCTTTTTTGTGTGCTTTTGTGATTTCTTTCTTTGTTTTTTTTTTGAATTTTTGAATTTTTATGCTTTTTGGGACCATCTAAAGCTGAGATAGTTCCATTTTGTGGTTATCTTGCTTGAGACAACCTCTTTTGGGGATCCTCTCACATTAATATGATCCTGTTTCATGTCCATATCATGTCAAGATGGTCGTAGTTGGGGGTCAGCTCGACTCGAGATGGTCATGTGTGTTGTTTTTGTTTTGTTATTATTTTTTAGTTGAATTTGAATAACACAAGCTTATACTGAGAGGGGGGGTGAACAGTATAAGAGCACTTTTTACTTTTATTTTCAAATCAATATTATGCAGTGTATAGATAGCAGTATCAATAGCAGTAATCAAAGCAATGCACAAAACACCATACACAATAGAGACACCAATTTAACGTGGTTCACCCAAATATGGCTACTTCCACAAAGAAAATATTTCACTAAATTTTCTCAATCAATCTCTTGGGAATACTTCCCAATTACAATATTTATGGACCTCTATCCAAAGGAGATGTTGATCCCCTAAATCTAGTTTTCGAATCTCTATAATCAAAGAACAATACCTTTTGGGAGTAGAAATACTCCCACCCCATGATTAACCACCTCAAAAGGATTTGGGAGAGGGGCTAAGCTAAGAGGCTCATTCTTAGCCCCGAGCCCAAAGGTGACCCTTTGACATTGATGTCAAAGGAAAAGATATTTGTGTAATGGGGAGATATTTTATATTTGAGAGAGCATTGAGCCAAGGAGAGCAATGTCCCAGGGGGAGCAGAATAAAAAGTAAGGTCAGGTTTTGGTAATAAGAGTATGGGTTGCCATCAATGACAAAGGGGGATATTGTTGGAAATTTTGAGTCCCTAAGTCAAATTTATCATTGATGTCACCAGATGAAGTCATCATTAATATCAAGGAATTCAGTAGGAAACAAAGGGGATAAAAATGGTTATTTGATATCTAGGAAGAAGGCCAAAGATCAAGTGAATCAATGCAAAAGTTAAGAGTTCAAAAGGAGATATAATATTTATTTTTATAAAATTATTTAAATTCAGTGAGAATTTAAATTTTATAAATAAATATTATTTACGACATGGAATACGGTGAGGAGGAGATATTTTATCAAAGGTATAATATTATAATAATGGTTATTATAATATTAAAGGTGATATGGTGAAAACCCAAATAAAATATTTGTAATTCTTATTATAATATTTTATAATGCAAAAGTGGGTTTTATAAAGTCTAAATATATTTTATAAACCCAAAGGTTGGGTTTAAGACAAAATGCTTCTATCATGTGTATCATCCAACTCAAAATATTTCCACTAATTCTCAACAACAAATCTCACATAACAATGATACACATGATCTTTTCAAACCACAACTCAAGTTCTTCACACAACTAATGGTTTCAACAACAATGCTTATAAAACAAGGTTTTAATCACAACTCTTAATTTCATAAAACCTTGAAGCATTAACTCAAACACTTTCGAAAAGGAAACCCTAATCAAATACTTTTCACTCCAAAATTTATTTTCTAGTAAGCCATTCAATAAAATCAACCAAAGAATAATTTACCAATACCTTTTTGCTTGACAAGTAGTTGATATCACAAATCTGCCACACTCACAATTACTTCTTTGCCAATCTCAATAAGGGTTGGAGGATAATTTTCTCAACAAAACATAACACAAAAATAATATCAAATTTACACCTTATCACTCCAACTTGATTAATAATCAACACCCTCACAATAATAACAAAAACCCTTAATTCAAAATAACACAATACCCACAAAGTCTTAATCCTCCAATATACTACTATAGCAATTTAAGACTTTATTAAAAGTTAAGAACATAAATCTCCTTATAAATCCTAATGATAATTCTCAACTACCACAACTTTACTACAAAGCAACCTTTCCAAACACAAACCACTAAACAACCTTATACCTCCAACTTAGGCATTTAATTAAAATTAAAATTAAAAAATATTACCTTGTCTTCAAAGGGAATCGAACCCTAAACATTGCCCCTAATGTGTGCCTTAGCCGCGGCCAAAGTTGCCACACAAGCCAAGTGCTCATATAATATTAATGAAGCACCACATAATTCTTAATCTCCTCACACCTTCCACTTTGGGTAAAGGAAAGTGCATCGTAGGCGCCTTAACCAACACAACTCATGATGCACCTATCAAAATTCGAACGCAAACCCTCTTGCAAGCCAGCACTTTTGCACTTACCAAATACCACTAGGCCACTATGTCCTATGCAACTTCAAGGATTAAAGCTTCCTCCCTTAAACGCTTCTCTATCATGACTTTCAAAAAAACTCATGAGCTCTTTTCTTCGCATGCAATATTTTTAATTTCCGAGCAAGGATAATTAATTGAACTTTGGGCATTGTATTTATATGCTTTCTCCATTGTTTTAAAAATGTCGGTGCTCTCCATGTTGTATTCCATGATGTCGAAGGAGATTATAAAGGCTTAGAATACCTTTTGTCTTAAACCCAACCTTTGGGTTTATAAAATATATTTAGACTTTATAAAACCCACTTTTGCATTATAAAATATTACAATAAGAATTACAAATATCAAATTTACACCTTATCACTCCAACTTGATTAATAATCAACACCCTCACAATAATAACAAAAACCCTTAATTCAAAATAACACAATACCCACAAAGTCTTAATCCTCCAATATACTACTATAGCAATTTAAGACTTTATTAAAAGTTAAGACCATAAATCTCCTTATAAATCCTAATGATAATTCTCAACTACCACAACTTTACTACACAGCAACCTTTCCAAACACAAACCACTAAACAACCTTATACCTCCAACTTAGGCATTTAATTAAAATTAAAATTAAAAAATATTACCTTGTCTTCAAAGGGAATCGAACCCTAAACATTGCCCCTAATGTGTGCCTTAGCCGCGGCCAAAGTTGCCACACAAGCCAAGTGCTCATATAATATTAATGAAGCACCACATAATTCTTAATCTCCTCACACCTTCCACCTTCGACTTAGGGTAAACATCAAAGTCCATAACCAACACAACTCATGATCCCCCTATCAAAATTCGAAGCAGCAAACCCTACACTCTTGCAACTTACCAAAATACCACTAGGCCACTATGTCCTATGCAACTTCAAGGATTAAAGCTTCCTCCCTTAAACGCTTCTCTATCATGACTTTCAAAAAAACTCACCATTAGCTCATATTCTCTCCCACAATATTTTAATTTCGAGAGCAAGGATAATTAATTGAACTTTGGGCATTTTATTTATATGCTTTCTCCATTGTTTTAAAAATTCCGGTTCTCTCCATGTTGTATATCATGATGTCGAAGGAGATTATAAAGGCTTAGAATACCTTTTGTCTTAAACCCAACCTTTGGGTTTATAAAATATATTTAGACTTTATAAAACCCACTTTTGCATTATAAAATATTACAATAAGAATTACAAATATCAAATTTACACCTTATCACTCCAACTTGATTAATAATCAACACCCTCACAATAATAACAAAAACCCTTAATTCAAAATAACACAATACCCACAAAGTCTTAATCCTCCAATATACTACTATAGCAATTTAAGACTTTATTAAAAGTTAAGAACATAAATCTCCTTATAAATCCTAATGATAATTCTCAACTACCACAACTTTACTACAAAGCAACCTTTCCAAACACAAACCACTAAACAACCTTATACCTCCAACTTAGGCATTTAATTAAAATTAAAATTAAAAAATATTACCTTGTCTTCAAAGGGAATCGAACCCTAAACATTGCCCCTAATGTGTGCCTTAGCCGCGGCCAAAGTTGCCACACAAGCCAAGTGCTCATATAATATTAATGAAGCACCACATAATTCTTAATCTCCTCACACCTTCCACTTTGGGTAAAGGAAAGTGCATCGTAGGCGCCTTAACCAACACAACTCATGATGCACCTATCAAAATTCGAACGCAAACCCTCTTGCAAGCCAACACTTTTGCACTTACCAAAATACCACTAGGCCACTATGTCCTATGCAACTTCAAGGATTAAAGCTTCCTCCCTTAAACGCTTCTCTATCATGACTTTCAAAAAAACTCATGAGCTCTTTTCTTCGCATGCAATATTTTTAATTTCCGAGCAAGGATAATTAATTGAACTTTGGGCATTGTATTTATATGCTTTCTCCATTGTTTTAAAAATGTCGGTGCTCTCCATGTTGTATTCCATGATGTCGAAGGAGATTATAAAGGCTTAGAATACCTTTTGTCTTAAACCCAACCTTTGGGTTTATAAAATATATTTAGACTTTATAAAACCCACTTTTGCATTATAAAATATTACAATAAGAATTACAAATATTTTATTTGGGTTTTCACCATATCACCTTTAATATTATAATAACCATTATTATAATATTATACCTTTGATAAAATATCTCCTCCTCACTGTATTCCATGTCGTAAATAATATTTATTTATAAAATTTAAATTCTCACTGAATTTAAATAATTTATAAAAATAAATATTACATCTCCTTTTGAACTCTTAACTTTTGCACTGATTCACTTGATATTTGGCCTTCTTCCTGGTTATCAAATAACAATTTTTATCCCCTTTGTTTCCTACTGAATTCCTTGATATTAAGGATGACTTCATCTGGTGACATCAATGAAAACTTTGACTTAGGGACTCAAAATGTCCAACAATCTCCCCCTTTGTCATTGATGGCAACCCATACTCTTCTTACCAAAACCTGACCTTACTTTTTATTTTTCTCCCCTTGGGACATTGCTCTCCCTAGCTCAATGCTCTCTCAAATATCAAATATCTCCCCATTACACAAACTCTCCCCCTTTGACATCAATGGAAAAGGGTAACCTTTGGGGCTTGAGGCTAAGAATGAGTCTCTTATCTTAGCCCCTCCCCCACCTCCCTTATTTTATGTGTTTTTTGATTCCTCTGACTGTTTCTATCCATTTCATCATCCCTATGCTTGTTCACATCCAAGTTCCTATTCCTGTTCTTGTTCCTATTCTCATCCATGCTCCTATTCCTGAACGTTGTTCCTGTTCCTATTCCTATTCTTGTTCCTGTTCCTATTCCTATTCTTGTTCCTGTTCCTTTTCATGTTCTTATTCATGTTCATGTTCATGTTCCTATTCATGTTCATGTTCCTGTTCATGTTCCTATTCATGTTCCTGTTCCTGTTCATACCTATTTCTAGAATGTCTACTCTACACAATTTTATTGTGTGACCATCATTATTGCACTTATAACACTTAATGTTATTATTCCTTGGAGGTGCAAATATAATAGGATTTCTCCTATTGAAGCCATATCCTCTTCTGTCATGAGCCCTACAATTTATTGCCTTGTGACCAAACTGATTACATGAGTAGTAATACCCATGGAAAAGTTATTTATTCCCATATTCTTGTCTTTCATGTGTCCTGCACTGTGAAGCCATGTGCCCAAACCTGTGATATGAAAAACATCTTCCATTGAAGCTTCCTTGTCTTCACCTCATTGGTCTCTTGTTTTGATTGTTGTTCCATCTGTATCTTCTCTGTGTATTTTTCCTGTCTTTGTTGAACCATTTATTGTCCAACTCATCCTTTGGTGTCTCACTTCTTCTTACACTGTCTTCTTCTGGTGTATCTTCATCTAAAGTTTCTTCTTCTTCAAGGCTTGAAGTTGACTCCTCTTCCCATTTCTTTTGAACCTGTTTAGAACCAATACTTGTTTCGTTTTTGCTCTTCTTTGTATCTTGACTATTTTATCCACATTATTTGCACTATTTACATACTTGTATAGCTTATTCTTGGAATCTTCTAAATATTCCTTTAGTAGTGCCACTTCTTGTGCTAACTTCTCACATTCCAAAATCTTTGCTTCTAACTTGTCTTTGAACTTCCTTGTTTTAGCCTTTGATTTTTCTAAATCCTCTATGAGCAATCTTCTTTCTTCATCACATTATTGAAATTGAATTTCAAGTTTAGAGTGTTGCTTCCTTACCTTATTTACTATGTCAAGGGCATAGATAATTTCTCCCTTGATATCATAACCATTCTCTGCTAATAATATTCTATTTTTTTGCCTTTCTCCACATCATTACTTTCTTTTGGCTTGTCTTATATAGGATCACTCACTTCTTCTTCTAATGCCATTAGAATATTTTCATCTGGTCTTTCAAGTGCATATTCATATTCATCATCACTAAAACTATAACCATCCCTTGTGCAATCATCTTCAAGATATCCAAAGTTACCACATCTAAAACACTTGAGAATAACTAGAGTCTTTTTCTTAATTGATTCTTTTTCTTCAATCATAAATAGGACTTCATCTCTATCATTGTCTGAAAAAATAGTATCACTATCATTTGAGTACTTACTTGCATTATCCGCATAGGATCTCCTCTTTTGTCTTTGGAAGAAATTCTTTCATTGTCTACTTTGTCCATACTTTTGTTTCTTTTGATTCCTATATCTTTCTTATTCCCTGTACATGTAATCCTATTTTTCTTCACCATTGTTGTTTTATGGTTCTTTACAATATGTTGCAAAATGTCCATACTTTCCACAATTGAAACACTTAACTGATATTAGATCTATGGGTCTTTTGGAACCTTTATCTCTTCTACCATAATTGGCTTCTTCATCACTATAAGACTCATTTCGTGATTATGACTTCTTACCCTTTGTTTTCTTGGTTGCTTTGAATGTTGCTTCCTTTTTGGAAGTAGGATCTTTTGTTCTTATCTCAAAATTTGTTAGCATACCAAGCAACTTATCTCTTATCAAAGTATCACCATCCAATGATATTTCTATAGCAAAAACTTGTTCACTGAATCTGTTTGGAAGAGATTTTAAGACTTTATCACAAACATATGATTCATCAATATTCATTCCAAGTACTTGCATATCATTAACAACCTCATCAATTCAAATTAGATAAGCACTGATATTTTAATCATTATTCATTCTCAATGCTTCAAATTGTCCTTTGAGATTTCGTATTTTTTCTTTCTTGATACTTTTATCTCCCTCATATATACATTGCAACTTATCCCACATATCTTTTATAGTTTTACAATGCATAACCTTCATAGATTCTGATCTATGTAAAACTCTCACAAATGCATTCATTGATTTTGAATTATAGTGCTATAGTATCTTACCTTCCTTATCTATAGGAGGATTGACTGTTGGATCATATCCAAGTTCCACTGCATCCCAAACTTCATTGCCAAGTGCTTTCAAGTAGAACCTCATCATCATACTCCAATACATGTAGTCACTTCCATCAAATATTGGTGTTGAATTACTTGAGGACGCATCCTTAGGATCCATTGTGTTCTTTTTAGACTTTTCTTCAATTTGTTAAACTCTTTCGAAGGAACCCGCTCAGATACCAATTGAAGAACACTAGCTTATACTGAGAGGGGGGTGAACAGTATAAGAGCACTTTTTAATTTTATTTTCAAATCAATATTATGCAGTGTATAGATAGCAACATCAATAGCAGTAATAAAAGTAATGCACAAAACATCATACACAATAGAGACACCAATTTAACGTGGTTCACCCAAAGATGACTACTTCTAGGGAGAAAATATTTCACTAAATTTTCTCAATCAATCTCTTGGTAATCCTTTCTAATTATAATGTTTATGGACCTCGGTCCAAAGGATATGTTGATCCCCTAAATCTAGGTTGTGGATCTCTATCCATAGGAGAACTTCTTCTCCTCTGCTCTGGTTGGTGATCCTCTAGAAGACTACTACATCTATTGCACTAGCTTGTGGATCTCTCTCCACTGAATACTCTTATCCCCACTCAAAAGACTTGTCCTCACTTCCCTATATGATGGATATCTATCCATTGGATACTACTGTCCTATTTTATCTATCACCTCCAAAGCTTTATCTCAATTTTGTACTAAACACAGTCCAATCGGTCTAGAACAACTCTGCTCAACTCTTGTACTAAAAATAATCCAATCAATCTAGCACAAGTCTGCTCAACAAGCTCACTCAAATTTGCACTAAACATAGTTCATTCGGTCTAGCACAAATCTGCTCAACTCTTGTACTAAACATAGTCCAATCAGTCTAGCACAAGTCCACTCAAATCTGCACTAAACATAGTCCAATTGGTCTAGCACAAATCTGCTCAATAGGTCCACTCAGAACCTATTCAAATCTACTCAACAAGTCCACTCATAACTTGCTCAAATATGGTCAATAGGTCCACTCATAATTTGCTCAAATATGCTCAATAGGTCCACTCAAAACCTACTCAAATTTTCTCAATAGATCCACTCAGAACTTGCTCAAATATGCTCAACAAGTCCACTCAAAACCTGCTCAAATATGCTCAACAAGCTCACACAGAACTTGTCCAAATATGCTCAATAAGTCCTCTCTAGGACTTAACCAAATATGTATTGTAAGCTTCCATAAAAGCTCACACAAAATCAGTCCACAAGTCTTCTCAAAGACTTGCCTCAAATATGCTTAACAAGTCTACACAGAATTTGTCCAATCTCGTAGAAACATAAGTATAATTGTTAGAGACTCAATATGTTCTACACTCAAAGCTCAATCACTTTCTCAACTCAAATCAATCTCATAGAAGCATAAAGAGAATTCTTAGAGACTCAATATGTTCTATACTCAAAACTCAATCACTTTCTCAACTCAATCTCATAGAAGCATAAAGAGAATTGTTTGAGACTCAATATGTTCTATTATCACAACTCAATCTCTTTCACAACTCAAATCATAATATACAATAGTTTTTTTTAAGGAACTTGAACAACCACTTCATACATCCACTTGACTAGGCTTAATCAACTTACTCAACCAATCACTCAAGAAACAATTCTTGCTCACAAAACCTAGTCCAAGCATGTATCATCCAACTCAAAATATTTCCAACAATGCTCAATGACAAATCTCACATAACAATGATACACATGATCTTTTCAAACCCTAACTCAAGTTCTTCATACAACCAATGGTTTCAACAACAATGCTTATAAAACAAGGTTCTAATCACAACTCTTAATTTCATAAAACCTTGAAGTATTAACTCTTCGAAAAGGGAACCCAAATCAAATCCTTTTCACTCCAAACTTTATTTTCTAGTAATCCATTCAATAAACTCAACCAAAGAATAATTTGCCTATACCTTTTTGCTTGACAAGTAGTTGATCTCACAAATTTGGCACACTCACAATTACTTCTTTTCCAATATCAATAAGGGTTGGAGGATAATTTTCTCAACAAAACATAACACAAAAACAATATCAAATTTATACCTTATCACTTCAAATTAATTAATAATCAACACCCTCACAATAATCACAAAAACTCTTAATTCAAAATAACACAATACCCACAAAGTCTTAATCCTCCAATATACCACTATAGCAATTTAAGACTTTATTAAAAGTTAAAAACATAAATCTCCTTATAACTCCTAATGATAATTCTCAACTACCACAACTTTATTACAAAGCAACCTTTCCAAACACAAACCACTAAAAAATCTTATACCTCCAACTTAGGCATTTGATTAAAATTAAAACCAAAAAATATTACCTCGTCTTCAGAAGGAATCGAACCCTTAACGTTGCCCCCAATGTGCACCTTAGTCGTGGCCAAAGTCACTGTATGAGCCAAGCGCTCGTCTGAGATTAACGAAGCACCACGTGCTTCTTAATCTCCTCATACCTTCGAATTTGGGCAAAAGAACGTGTGGCTTGGGTGCCTTAACGAACACAACTCATGATGCACCCACCGAGATTCAAACGTAAACCCTCTTGCAAGCTAGTGCTTTTGTGCTTCCCAAAATACCACTAGGCCATGCTGTCCTATGCCACTTCGAGGATTAAAGCTTCCTCCATTAAACGCTTCTCTGTCACGACTTTCGTAAAAACTCATGAGCTCTTTTCTTCGCATGCAATATTTTTAATTTTTGAGCAAGGATAATTAATTGAACTTTGGGCATTTGTATTTATATGCTTCCTCCATTGTTTTGAAGATGTCGGCGCTCTCCATGTTATCTTCCATAATGTCAGTAGAGATTATAAAGGCTTCAAATACCTTTTGTCTTAAACCCAACCTTTGGGTTTATAAAATATATTTAGACTTTATAAAACCCACTTTTGCATTATAAAATATTATAATAAGAATTACAAATATTTTATTTGGGTTTTCACCATATCACCTTTAATATTATAATAACCATTATTATAATATTATACATTTGATAAAATATCTCCTCCTCACTGTATTCCATGTCGTAAATAATATTTATTTATAAAATTTAAATTCTCACTGAATTTAAATAATTTATAAAAATAAATATTATATCTCCTTTTTAACTCTTAACTTCTGCACTAATTCACTTGATCTTTGGCCTTCTTCCTGGATATCAAATAATCATTTTTATCCCCTTTGTTTCCTACTAAATTCCTTGATATTAATGATTACTTCATCTGGTGACATCAATAAAAAACTTTGACTTACGGACTCAAAATGTCCAACAAAATTTTGATTGAGTGCTTTTTATTTTATCATCTTATTGGAGCCCAACATCACTTCCTAAACCATTTCAAGGAGGCTCATGGTGTAGTGCTAAATAATGAGGATGATTGAATGTGGCTGAAGGACTTAAAGCTTTAGTAAACTACTCAACTAGAGTTTGTACATGTTGATCAGGTCTACCTAATGGTACTAATAGATAGATGGGATCCATAGACTAACACTTTTGACATATTTTTTGGTGAGATCACTATCATATTAGAGGATGTCTACCAGATCTTGTGGTGATTGATTGAGGGAGCACCTATCTACACTATTACAACTGCTTAGAGGGAGGCAATATTGTAATGATTTTATAAAGAGCAGTGGATACTGGTTGACTATGATGTTGATAATGGTGACATTTGTGTTGAGGTCAGATACTAAATAGGGCTACTGATAACTAGACATGTAGTGTCGATGACACTCATATCTGATTTTATTTTGCCTAACTCTTCTAACAATAGGTTCCCTTGGAACTTGATGGGTCTTATCTAATACCTGGTGGAGTAGCCATAGATCATGGCATGGGACCCCATTTTATTGATATGGATTTATAGGGAGCTATATGAGATCCAGGAGAGACATCGATAGGGCTTAAGATGCAGCTTTAGGGTTATGCGTAAGGTATCGATCCCAAAATATATTTATAAAAATTTGGTGAATCAGTTTTGAAATACAGGCTAATAGTGTCCAAATGCATGTAGAAGGTTCACTATTATTAGGGGTAATATTGGAAATTTAAACTTAAAATGGTCAAATTATTATAAAATTGTAGCGAATCAAACCAAAACAAATTGCACACATAAATATTTTTCTTATGGATCCTGGTCAAAGGTCCCAAATATTAGCAAATTCCAAATTTTGAAAATCCTAATTTTAGCCAATTTTTTGATAAATAGCCATTATGCATAACCCTGTGCAACTTCCTTCCATAGGTTTGGGGTTGGAAGCACTTCAACATTGATTGACCACATGGGCTATCATGGGCTACATGGAGGGATATGGTGGATAGGGATATTACCTATACCATGTGATGGATACGTGAGAGGGAGCGAGGCAAGGGCCACCCCTGGAAAGGTTACCTAGAGCATTACATAAAATACTAGACTAGACTATATCCAAGCTAGGTTACCTGGAGACCATGGATGGGAGCACTATCTTGTACTAAGGTGGATGAGTAGCTAAGGTAGGTGAGATAGAGCAAATGGTTGAAGGGTTAGCATAGGATATAACATGATTATTTTTAGTACTCATGAGTGACCTACTAGTTTGGGATGAGGTAAGGTGTGCCTAAGGAGCTAATGGTCTAAATACAGAGGACTATAGAGACTCAGCTAGTGTGGACATGAGCAAAGCCTTAGGGAGAGGAGGTCAATGAGGCCCTATCAAACCCAAATACAGAGGACCATGGCACCACACCTAAGTATAATATGTAGTTCGTAGCTTGATAGATTTATAGGGATGTCATAGCTAGAGGAGATATGTAGGTAGTAGAGAGAGTAGCAGAAGGAGAGAGAGACTGGTGAAGACATAGAGGCTATAGGGAACCTATCTCGGTGATATGTGTATCATCAAGTGGATGAGGGTGGATTGTAGGGAGCTACTAAAGAGACCCCTACAAGGAGAGAGGATAGGGATGGGGGTGAGGGGCCATATGATGATGGCCCATAGGAGCAGATTGCTTCTCTAAGAGAGCAAGTTTGAATTATCTAGGGGTAGTTGATGGACTGGGATACAGTCCATGCCATAGTGTAGAGCTAGTGGTACATAGACTGATAGATATGGTGGGGTTGTTCAGAGGATGGGGACACCCTACAGGTATAAGTGATAAGCTTATAGGAGGAGAGAGAGAGGCTAGTGGTAAAATGATATGCTCTCTAAACTCAGGTGGTAGGGTAGGCAACCATGCAAGGCCAGCCATCAGTAGGTGGGTAGCCTAAAAATGAGGTTATCAAACTATGGGTAGATGCATAACTACAAGCCAAGGTAGCTAAATACCTATCATGGCAATATGTAGACAGGGAGTATGTAGGGAAACTAGAGTATGTGAAATACCATCTTGGTGGGGTACTTCCCTCATGAGCATCATCGTCTCAATCCCATCGAAGTTGATCTTGTGGAGCCTCGGGAGAGCTATCTGTGAGATCATTTATACCATGATTCCTAGTGCCATAGACCTCATAGATGTTTGAGGATAGTGTATCTAGGTAGAGCCATAGATATGAGACTAAGGGTAGTATATAGAGTAGTGGTAGCAGTGGCATAGGGCCATCTTGAGAATGGGGCCTCTATGTACTAGTTTTACTTTTTGGATGTGAGGTTTGAGGACCCACTATCATTGTAGCCTATAGGTATTTTGTACCATGATGTACTTATGATTTTGATACATATATGATATGGTGTTTATGGATTCATGTTTTGTATTTATTGTGCATGTATTTATGTGATGATGAATGAAATGATGTATGATTATGAATGTATGTCTAAACTTGTAGATATGAGTATCCCTATGTATTAGATGGATGTTTTAGAATATGATTTATTTGGTCATAGACCTAGATATGTATGCGATGTACTAATGACATGTGATGATTTATACAGTATGAAATATGAACGTATGTTTAAATTATAAAACATAATGAATTAATCTAAGATGTAATAACCAACTAAGTGTAAGCACCACAAAATGTATTAAAATCATGAATCAATATTGAAACAATTTCATCTAAGACATACACTGAAAACTACACCAAATAAAAATAAAATCTATATTGATAATATGTGAATATAATGGATGGTGATCAACGAGAAGTCATAAGGGAACAATAAGACTTTTAGGAGACTCAAACACCCTAGTTGACCAGTCAAAAATTGTATGTTGACCATGCAAGAACCTGAAAGATAAAAATTTTCTAGGAAGACCAATTTATTCAATATCCTTGTGTGCATAATAAATTTCATTACTTTGAATTTGTACTTGGTTGGACTTAACTACTCTACAATGCAAGCCATCAAAAACTAGCTCATTTTCAAGATGATATTGGTCTGTACAAAAGGTCATTAATGTGATAGACATGTCACCACACATAAGGCTACTCCACTACCAGGCCAATGTCTATAACCCATTACTAGCAATGGAGATTTCCCCATAGTTTTTGAAAAACTAATAATTCCATGGATTCAAGCTCTTTTCCCTCGTTTTGTGGGGGAGATGCATGCTAGTTTTGAAGAAGAGCAAGGCATTTTATTGCTTTTTGAGGATTTTGCTCATTTTAGATGAGATCAAAAGGGGATTTGTTTTTAGGGGCTTGGTCGTTTTGAAGGAGAGAAAGAAATTTTATTTCTTTTTGTGGGAGCTTGCTCATTTTAGAGAGGAGCAAGGGGATTTTTTTTATTTTTTTTAGGGGGGAGGGAGAGCTTGTCCTTTTGTCAATTCTCAGCTTTCTAGACCATGTGCATGATAGGATGAGCAAGGGGAACCATTTTCTTTTGAGGCAATAACTACTTTATAGTTTCATCTTTCCTTGTTCATAAATAATTTTTAAGAGTGTGAAGATGTGTTGGGATTTTGATATAAGCAAGGTACAATCAAAGCAAGACTTTATCGCCTAAAATAAATATGGCATTCTACAAAATCTGAAAGGAAACTAGAAACTATCGAATGATCGAAAGACCTTATTGGACACCCTATGACAACTACTTAGAGGGAAAGTAGGAGAGAGTGTAACAAATATCAAGAAAGGGGAATGTGGATGGAAATGATAATGGGATGGAGTTTTTTTCTTATAAACTTTCAAGAATTAAGAGATGTGTGTAAAGTAGTTAGTGGTCATATAAACACCATTGTTTATGGTCATACAGTATCTATACTATCTTACGCGGACTGCTTAATAATCAAAATACCATAAGAAAAAGTGTAAGCAATGACAAGAGAAATATTTATCAATATGAATGATAGTCATACAAACATGGTGTTATTCTTAGTGCTTCAAGAAAATACTAATGCAAGTGTAGTGATACAAATGCCTAATGCAATATGATGACAAGTGTAGCTAGACAATGTGGAATGCAAAGATGAAGATATCTAAACGCATGGTGCAATAAATGGTAATGTGCTATGCAATGATATGTTAATATGTAATGCAATATTAATGTTGTGTTTTTTTGCTCTTTATTTTCTTTGTTTTTTTTCTTTTATGCATAAAATGCCCGCAGGTGGAGACTATTAAGGGGTTTAGGCTCCTCAACACCTTCAAGCATAGCTAATTGATATGTTCTTGGTCCCACCTTCTATGTTATTATGAACATGCCTAACCATTTTGTGGTAAATTTATCATGCAAATGGCTAGGCAGGTTGGAGTTCTATTGGTTCTCTTTGAGCACAAGATCACCAACTTGGAACTCCCTAAGATGAACTTTTATATCATAGGCTCATTTAATATGATCTTGATAAACACAAAAATTCTCAAGAGCATTAATTCATTGTTCATCCAAAAGTATAAGTTGATCAAGGTAATCCTATCATGCATCATCATCAGTAATGAACTCTTGCAATGAGATGCAAAATGAAGCGATTTCAATTTCTAAGGGTATATTGTCCTCAAAACCATATACTAATGAGAATGGAGTTGCCCCTATTGGTGTTTGAATGCTCATCTTGTAAGACCAAAGTTCTAGAGGCAATTGAATATGCCAATCCTTGTGATGATTGTTAACTATTTTCTTTGGGATGACAATAACCATTTTGTTTGATGCCTTAGCTTGCCCATTAGTTTAAGGATAATAAGGGATCAAAAATTTATGTTGGATATGATACTTGTTACACAAATCTCAAACATCCTTAATTTTGAATGATGGCCCATTATTTCAGATGATTTTGGATGGGATACCAAAATGATATATGATATTATGGAGTAAGAAATCCATGATGTGTGCACCTATTGTAGTGGTAATTGGGATAGATTCAACCCACTTTGTGAAGTACTTAGTAGCTATTAGAATGAACATGTACCAGCCCAAGGATGGGGGTGATATTTTTCCAATTAGATCAAATTCCCATTGAAAAAAAGGCCATAACAACTGAATCATTTGCAATGCTTACAAAGGTATGTGTGATAGGTTAGCATGATGCTGACACTTGACACACAGTTTGACATAAGAACAACAATATTGCTTCATCATAGGCCAGTAGTAGCCCATTCTAAGAATGCACTTTGCAATGGCTATATCGCTAGAATGGCCACCACATGTACCATTGTGAGCTTGAGAAATGGTCCAAGTAGACTCTTGGGGCTCTAAACATCAAAGAAGGACTCCATCATTACTTCAAAAATATAGTATGTCTCTTAAAAAGATATATTTAATTGCTTTTTATTTGAATATTCATTTGGCAGTATGCAACTGTTGGAATATGTAATGCAACATTGTGTAAATTATTCTTAGACTAAAATATAAAGTCTAAAGAAAAATATTTTAATTAGAAAATAATTCTATTTTATGTAAAAATATTCCCACCCAATTAATAAATAAAATAAGGGTGCTAGGAATATTTAATTTGTGAGAAAAATTTATTTCCCCTTTTCTAGCAAATATTAGAAAGTAACTAATCACTTTCTAATATTTGATAGATGCCACTTATCACACATCTCAAAGATTAGATTGTGATAATATTAGAAAGTACCTAAGCAATTTATAATTTTTTATAGATGCCACTTGTCACACATCTCAAGATTAGATTGTGATAAGATTTAGGGTTGTAGTAGAAAATATTCTCTTTAAATAGGGGTGTTGTCTACTACATCTTAACATATCTTGTCATATTGACTTGTGTTGTAATATCATGTTGATGCATATTGTTACATAACATTGAAGCATTCTTATATTGTTGAATCAAATGAGTAATATAGTGAGATTCATAGTAGATGTTTCCTTTATTCATTTGAAATAGGGTTTTACCACTTAATATTGGTGTTGTGGGTTTTTCTTTTTTTTGTGTGATTGATCTTGTGGAGCATTCTTTGATCTTGGGGAAAATTTGCTTGTCTCACATTTGATATCAGAGCGGTTGGGATCTCCATCAAGTGTCTTCAATCCTTTGAGGTGAAAACCCAATTAAGGTATTTTTTTTTTTTGCATGCATTTGATATTTGGGTATTTTATGCAAACTTATTTTATAAATCTGCCATTAGGGTTTATAGATTTATTGTGTTTTTAGATCTAGTTGTTAGATTTTTTACAAATAGTTTTTTCATTTTAAATCTATAAAAAAAAATTGGCATTGAGCTTTTGTGAGAAGGGTTTTGGAGCCAAACGGACCCCATGGTTGTGTCCGGAAGACCCAAAAACCCCTATTTTCATATATAGTCATTTTTTTTTTTTTTAAATAAAAAAAACAGTCGGCTATATATAAATAAAAAAAAAGTCAGCTATATATAAAAAAAAAACATTAGCTATATATATATATATATATATATATATATATATATATATATATATATATATATATATATATATATATATATATATATATAAACAATCGGCTATATATATAAAAAAAAACAATCGGCTATATAAAAAAAAATAGTTAGCTATATAGTCTGAAAAAATTTTAATTTTTTTTTTTTAATTTTTGCTTTATAAAAATCTTTAAACTTTTTCATGCGATTTTTTTTATTAATTATTTAATAAAATAAATTTTATTAATTTAATTGCATTTTTTTAAGCAATTTTTTTATTAAAAAATTATTATTATTTTCCTTAAAATGCAATATTTTTTCTCACATTAACAATGGTTTTTTGTGAGTTTGCTTGTTTTGCAAGGTTATCCAAGTATGTTTTGGAGTATACAAGGCAAATTCGGATCAAATTTTTCACTCTCTTCCCCTATTTTTATTAATTTCTTCTAATCTCTCTCAAGCATTTGTTTGAAGCATAATGTAAATTAATGTAACTTGTATCTCTCATAATGAAAGTAAAAGAGAATGAAAGTGAGAGAGAGAGAGAGAGAGAGAGAGAGAGAGAGAGAGTATTTGTGTTTTGCTTTGTGTCTCCACTATCTCTTGTTCATATTTCTTACATTTTTTTTGCATCTTTTATATTTTGCATCTCAACTAATCTAACTACTAACTTACTAACTTGCTACTAAACAATATACTAACCAACTAACTTGCAATTTACTAATTTTCATATTAATCAAGAAGGTTAAAAAAGAATCAACTTACTAACCACAACTCTAGTATTTTATTAAAATTTACTTAATCTTGCAACATAGTTTATATTTACTAAACACCTATTGAATCCAAAAGAACCTACTCTATCTGTAGCAAGTCATTTTTGGGTCCTCGTACCCATACCCTTTTGGGTAGCTTGGTTGACCTTGGGTGAGATGAATTGACAATTCATTAGGCTATAGCAAAACCTTAAAATGAACACTAACTTACTAACTTATTGACTATCTAACATTTAATATATTTTTTATGGTTCAATTCAAGTTAATTTATTTTGTTGCAAGATGGTTGTTATGATTAGTTACCTTCTTATTGCAAGTTAATCTATTGTAAGTTGATCTTGGTTTATTTCATTTATTCAATTGCAATATGGTTATAGTTTTTTATTGCAAGATAGTTATGGTAGTTCATGATAATGTTGATTATCTTTCATGATGATGCTTATCTCTCTTGATGCTGCTTAATTTTAATTATCTTTTATGATCTTTATCTTTCATGATGATTATATTTGATGATTGAAAATTATATTACTTGAAAGTTATGTTTTTTTATATATGCAAGTATGTTTATCTACTTTCTTATTGCATCATTTATTTCCTTTGTCAATGCATCTTATATTTTGATTATGTTCACTTTATAGAATGACTGATCATGGAATTTCCTTCACATCTAAGCACATCCTTGATGGATCAAATTTTGTAATATGGGAACCAAGGATGAGGGCTGAATTTCAAGCAAGAAATTTATGGCCCATTGTGAATGGAGATGAAGCAATCCCAACCTAGGCAAGAGCACTTGAGACATACAACAACAAGAGTCACCTTGCACTTTCCATGATTATCAATAGTGTGAGTGATGAGATATTGCTCACTATAAGCCATTGTGAGCATGCTAAATATGCATGGGATTTGCTAAAATAAGTTGTAGCACCCTAAAATTGGCACAGTGAAATTGTAATAATTACATTTACTATAGTAAATAATTTAAATTCAAATTTTAACCTCCCAAACCACCCGTTAACCGTCGGGTAATTCGTTTCCCCCTTTTCCATGCCATTTTTAGAGGTTGTTTTGACCATTTGACGATATCATCACCGATCAGACGATATCTGACGATTTCATCTGGGCTAGGACGTCCGGACGATCTTGTCTTAAAACTAATTTTGCACAATTAGCTTTTGTTCCAACGGGTCTCTAATTCGAGCAAAAGAGTATCTGCACCATTAGGGACCCTCCCCTATTGGAGATCTCCCAAATAGCGATGATCCCCAACCTCCTAACCTCCCTCCTAAGCCTATTTAATCCTAAGCCCTCTCCTTAGCACCCCCCTGGCTGATAATTCCTGTAACTCAACTTCATACATGTTAAAACACCCCAAATTCATATTTGCAATATCTCTATACCAATTTTGTTGCAGGTACCTTACTGTTTTTCAACTGGAGAAAGCTTCCATCGTCGCCGACGATCCTGTTCATATTGGAGGCGATCCTATCGAATCAGAGACGATTTCATACAAATGCGAGACGATTTCGACTACAGTCAACATTGAGGCAATCAGTGCCTAAAGTTTGCATTTCTCCATCTTCTCTCTACTATTTTTATGTTGTAATTAGCAATTTTATTCAGTATTTTATGCTATTCTACATTTTTGAGTTCACCCATCTAGATCAAATGCATAATTAAATCATAATTATTATCTAATTAGCATAATTCATTCCTATTTTTGTTTTCAAGTTTCAATTTGATATTATTGTTGTCATTTTACACTGTTTCCCTCTGTTAGAATAGTTGTATTTTCTGTGTTTTGCACCTATTTATCTGTTTGCAGGTCTCTGACGAATTCGTTTGATGAATTCATCAGATCTCAGATGATCTTGTCAAATCTCAAACGATTCTGTTGAATTTCAGATGATCCTGACTGCTTCAAGAATCAGAATCTTCATCAGACATCCGAATCAGGTATTCTTCTTTTAACATTCTGTAATTTCTCTATTTTCTATCCTATTCTGCTTTTCTATGTTCATTTAATCTGCATTTTCATATAGAATAGCTTAGATGCATTTTGGCCAAACCTAGGATTTGAATTCTTAAGGCTAAAATGAACACATAAAACACATTCCCAACCTAGGAATGGAAACTGCCATTAAATGTTTCCTGGTGAACCCACCGTCCGTCAAAAAATCACCAATATACACCTCCCTTGAGATGCGGGACCTTCGCAAGTCCTCTCAGTCCGAGGTACCGTGACATCCTTTTCACATCCCCCTTCCGGGCACGGATCCTATAGCCTGAAGGTAAGGGTGTGAAAAATTTGGAGCGATACATTTTGGTGAACCCGACATGAATGCATTTAAAACCTTTTGAAAACAAAAATGAAAAAAAAAAAAAAAAAATATATATATATATATATATATATATATATATATATATATATATATATATATATATATGTATACAAGAAAAACAAAAACAAAATCATCATTTCATGTTTATATGTTTTAGATTCAATTCTAAATAATAGATGCTAAATATTTCTTTTAGAAGTACTAAAGAAACCATGAGTTTTTACTCAAATTCATATGAGCCCATCAGTAATGTTGGAAGAATTCAGCCAAATACATTTGTTGATTATGACCAACCTCATCCCTATTCAACATCACCTCCATCACACTTTTCTCATTTTTCATCCTTAACCCAACAAAACAATCCCTTTGCCAATCCTCTTCATAACGATATTATCTATTCTCCCATATATTCATATTATGTCTATCAATCCACATATAATCCTCCACCACCTTTTCAATACTCTTCTTTCAATACAAAACATCCATTTCAACAAGAAAATACTTATTCTTCCAATTCTACCATGCACTCACCTCATGCTTCGTAATCTTCCTATCATCATTCTACCCATAACAAAGAAAGTAGAGGTGAGAAACCATTAGGTCCTTTTATGATGAAATTCCTAAGGCATTTATCAAAAACCTTTCAAAAACCTTTATCACATAAATTTACTAAGCTTAATCAACCAATGGATATAATTCTTAAGCATTTACTTGACACAAATAAGATTGAACTCCCTTCCATAAGACAACCTGACACCACAGCAGATTGGTTTAAACCTGAGCTACATTGTGAATATCATAAAGTAGATGGACATATGACACAAAATTGTAAAGATTTAAGATGTGCAATTCAGGATTTGATTGATGAAGGTCTTTTTGATATAAAGGAATTACAATCTACAACTGATTATAAATCTCCATTAAACAATCAAATTCCTACACAACAAATACCAATAATCAATCAAGACATGGGGATCTCCCAAGAACCCCTATTCAATTATCAACAACAAGAAACCAATCAAATATTGCATGTTAATGTATCCCATCATGATGATATTACTAATATTGTAATAGAAACTATAAATGAGCAACCTCAAGGTCAATCAACCCAATCTAATATTCAAGAGATGGATTCCTCATTTGACCAACCTTCCAAACTATCTTTGACTTTAGAGAATGATCCAAAATGGAATGTAAGCATAGCAAGCTCATCTTTAAAATCAAAATCTCAATCTGAAATCCACTTTGATAACCAACAACAAGTGATTAATCCTCAAGCAAAGATATCCCTTTTAGAAGTATCACAAAGTTCTCATAAGGAAACTTTGTTCAAGATACCTAGCCAACAATTTGTTCCTCATCATATTTTCTCTAAGAACATAATCAATGGTGTAAACCCTCTTGAGGTTAACCATATTTCATTCTATGATGAGGAGATTCCTTCCTCTACTCCACAAGAAGACTATTATCTTTACATTACAAGATCTAATAAAGAAATACTTGTTAAAACTATCATGGTAGATAATGGCGCCTCTCTTAATTTATGCACTCATCAATTATTCCAAAAACTCAAATTAAAGGAAGCAGATAGTAATGAATCAAATGTTATTATAAAATCTTTTAACAATGAAATTCAAGAAGCTCAAGGTATTATAATTCTTCCCTTTAATATTGGATCCAAGATCCTGGATATTTTATTTTATGTAGCATATTTCCCTTCACCATACAACCTACTTCTTAGAAGTCCTTGGATGCATACAATGAGGATTGTCCCTTCCACTCTTCACCAATGTTTGAAGTTTGAACTTGCAAATAAAAATGTTACCATACATGGTGACCCAACACCATTTAAAGAATATTTAATGGTTGAAACATCAAGTTCCATACATTCTCTGTTATCAAAATTATTTTCTATTTCTCACTTTTCTTCATCCATATATGATCATCCTTGTTTACCAAATAACATCCATGCATATCTTTCACATCTGCATCTGCTCCTTCCATATTATCAAGACCTAGAATATAATAATAAGAATGAAGAACTTTCTTATCCTTCTTACATTTTATTTTATAACACGATCAATTTTCCACATATAAAAGTCAAATCTTTTTCTACATTATTCTACATTATAACAAAGCTTTTGTTATCACTACCTTTTATTCATCACCTTTTGTTCTTACCTTCAACTCAACCAGATTATCCTTCAAAACCTCCTTTGATTTTGAAGCAACCTTAGACACGCTATACTCAAATAACCTTGTATAGTGTATATAGATCATCTTGTATATACCACCAATTTTAGTTCATAAATTAAAATCAAAATACAAAAAAAAATCAAAATCCTCAAAATCTTCAAAAAAAATACTAATGCAACTAAAAACCTTAAAGGTAAATTTGAGCCCAACTGGCTTGGACCATACATTATCACTGCTAAATTTGAATTAGGAGCATACAAATTATCTACCTTAGATGGTAAAGAACTTAAAGAACCCATGAATATTTTGCATCTTAAACGTTACTATGTATAAATTTGGTCATTTCATCCATGTATATATTTGTTCAAAATCACTATCTTGTATTTATTTCAATTTATAAATTCAAAAACACCAAAAACATTCATAATCATCAAAATCTTCAAAACTATTTGTTGCATTTATTTATGGCACTTGTTAATTTTTTGTTCAAAAAAAAAAAAAATAATGATAAAAATAAAAATAGCAATATTCTTGACTCTTTCGAAACCAAAACAATATAAAGAAGAAAGAGAGAGTCAACATTCTCAAAACTTCTCAAAAATCATTTATAAATATTTTATTACAATTATTGCAGTTATATGTTTCAAATTATTTTGGATAAATTAGCATTTATTTGGAATCTCTCACTTGCACACTCACAAAAATAAATATCTTGATTTTATCTGGCATGATTACTAATCTCTCTTATATCAAAGTCCACAAAATTCAATTAAATAAAGTTTGAGCACAGAGAATTGATCTTGTTATTTACTTAAACCAAGCACATATTTTCACAATAAAATGATTATATTTGTAATTTCTATGCTTTGCTACATAGTAGAAGTGATTTCTTGAGCGAAAAGTTTCCCCTGCTATCCTATCATGCACATGGTCTAAAATATTTGAGAATTGGCAAAAGGACAAGCTCACACCTACCCAAAATAAAAATCCCTTGCTCTACAGCTAATATGAGCAAGTATCCCTAGCATAGCAAGAAAATAAAAGTTCAAGAAAAAGAGAAAAAGCAAGAAAAATGTTATTTTATCATTACAGCAATGTTTCAAGCATTATCTAAAAAATCAAGCAAAAAATACAAAAAGAAAAAAACAAAGAAAAGAAAGCAAAAGAAAGCAAAAGCAAAAGCAATAAAATCTCTTTCCCTACCCTTTGAAAAGAAAAGAAGGGTTGATGAGCTTGAATCCCTAGAATTCTCAATTATTCGAAAACTGTGAGGTAAGCCCCATAACAGGTGGTTTGTGCCCAACCCGCTTGGCCTTGGGTAACTCCTAGCATGGCGATATGTCTGTCACATTAGCGACCTTCTTTTGTATAGACCTATGTCTGCTTATGGATTATCTAGATCTTGATAATCGGACTTACATAGTAGTCTAGTATGGTTATATGCATCTACATCATGGTTAATGAACACTTATTTGGTTTCTTCAAATCACTTGTATCATATTATCTTGCTCAAAATTGGTAAATGAACATAGCAATTGCACACACTTTTTATATTTGAGAGATTTTGTGTATCATTATGATAAATAAAGATTGGAAATGAATTCACCTATGCACATGGGGATTCCTTATAAATCTAAATTTTGTCTTTAAGATATTTTGAAATATTTTTTTTTTATTTGCAAATTGTTTGGAATAATTCATTTTCTTCTTTAAAGTACAGTTGTTTCGACAACTACATGCATAATAGAAAAATCAAAATTTCTTTCAAACCATCCAATAAAAACATATATATATATATATATTATCGACTTTCACGACGATGGTATAGTTCCAAAACCAAAATTGAAATTTTATGCCTAGCGCAAGTCCTCATCTTCATATTTTCTGTTTATTAAAAATCAACCATGCAATAAAACAATCTATTTTTTCCTTGTTTTTCGCGATGATGGTATAAGTCTATACCTACATATTCTATGCCTAGCGCAAACCATTGTAACAATTTTTATTTCCCATTTATTTAAAAATCATAAAAACCATATGACTTCAATCATTCTGTTATACAATTATGTTTTTCAACAAAAAACAAACACATTTTCATTATTTCATGTCATTATGTCAAACTTCAAATTTGCAACGATGGTATAATTCCTAATGAATTATCCAAAAAATTTATCACACTTAGGAATTTATGCCTAGAAAAAATCATTTTAACATTATTTCATGCATACTATTTTCATGAAAATCTGAAAAACAAACCATCATCATCATCATTTGCACCATTGCACCAAAGTCTTAAGACAGTCTCTTAAGCACTCTTTTACTTTTAACAATATTTCTATACTTGGGATTAGCTTGACGACCGAGTGAGCAGCGACTCCATGAAATGGTCTATAATAGCGACAATGTCCTTTGAAATTATTGTTAGAAGTCTCTTTTTATTTTTTTATCACATTACATCACAAACAAACAATTTGTTACATCAAATTATTTCATTTAAAATATTACAGCATGACATCAAAATTATAAATTTTCAAAATGACATAATTTCATAAATCCTCAATCCAATCATCAAATTAATCAATCAAACATAAAAGCATCATAAAAATACATAACACAAGTCATATGATCAAAAATATCTCATCGCATATATATATCAACAGTATATATACATCATATCAAAATTGGATTGGTATGCCACAATCTGTACCTCGACATACTCAATCCTCTATCAACAAAAAAAAAAAAAAATATATATATATATATATATATATATATATATATATATATATAATAATAAATGCTCTGTCTCAATTTGTACAATGATGTGCAGTGCTCTAGCCTCGAGAACCCCTTGAGCTCTTAGCCTCATCTCCTCCCCCACCCTGAGGTGGACGAGGTGGCCCCATCGCAGTATGTGTAGTACTGCGAGTCCTAGTCGTTGATCGGGACGAAGTCCTCGATGACCCGATCCTAATTGGATCTGCGATGTTAGCTGGCAGAGGTAGTCTATCCTCCTCTAGCACCAGTTGATAGTACAATGTCTGATAGAAAGTAATTTTGGCAATAGCCCATGTCAGCTCCCTAGTGCTCGCCCCTCTGCCCCATGCCCTGAGGCGTGCAATATTGTCTTTGAGCTATGTAACCTCAGCTCAATGTCGTGCAGCCTCCTCCTATAGTGTCTACACCTATGCCTAGATATGGATCATCTCTGCTTAGAGATTTGCTGTCTCGCTACTCTCCCCTGTGTCGACACCCTTGCCCTTATCGAGCGATAGTGGTCTCTCTCTCTATGGAGAAGGGGGTCTCGCCTCCTTCTTCTCCCTATACCACGGCCTCTCCTGTGTTTGTGGCCTCCTTTGCTCTCTCCTGTTGTGACCCTGGGCCACCTCCATAGCTGTCTTGCACTGCCTCCCTATTCGACACACAACTACGTGTATCAAACCCTGAGCCCTCGTCATCCGAGGAGGGCGGATGCCTGTGTACCAAGCATCATAGCCATCTGCAACCCTTGTGTCGTCCCCATCCACTAGCTGAATGGGGGAATCGTCTGAGTCCTGACTCCAGAAGTGTTGCATGTTTGGAGCCCCGCTCACTGTGGTGTTATCCCAAAAAGTCCGAGAAAACTCGTAATCCCTTAGAGATGGGATCCCCTGCTGTAGACCGAACTGTCGCAAAACTTGGTCATAGCGGTGGAGCTCCACCTCTCCCCTATCCATCCACAACTAGCAAACTCACTTGATGTGAGCCAGCTCCTGTCCATCCTTGGCCCACCCTAGGTGCTCTCTCTAAGGCCTCAATGTGATTTGATCCGGGACAAGGTCATCCAACAGTCTCTGAGACATCGACAGATCAATTCGTCATTGTGACCCTCTTCAGAGCCACCAGTAGAAAACTCGAGGCCTCTACCCATCAATCCCTGTCAAAGGAAGCCCTACCGGCCTCTGCACTGCAATGTGCTCCCAGCACCAAACCTGTAGGAGCGATGTCATAACTAGACATCGGCAACCCTTGTATACAACCCCATGCAGGATCCTGTACAACCGACATAGAACATAGCTGCCCTAAGCAAACTGTAACCATGGTCCTGCATGTCGTAGATCACATCTTCTAGCATACATGGTACCCTACATCCGCTCTGGTGGCACAGCAGAAGTCCACCAACCACTCCGGCTAAAACCTGTATGAGTCTAGATGCCCCAGGCATCTGACGCAATGCCTCGATGTTAACTTCGCCCTTCTCCAGGGTGAAGCTCGGGTCACCACACAACTGTCCCATAGCATGGCCCTGATTGGCCGTAGGAGTGATCAACCATCCTTGTATGGGGATCCTCAGAATCCTCCATACATCCTCTAGTGTAGGAGTCATCTCCCCTGTCGGTAGCCGAAAACAAGAAGAACCTGAATACCACCTCTCTGCTAGAGCTGTCAGTAGCCCCATGTCTGTAGACACTTGTGTCATCTCTGCCACATGCTGTAAGCCGGCCTGTGCTAGCTGATCCCACTCTACCTGTGTAAGAGCAGCCAAGTCATCTCTCAAACCTCTATACTTCCATTCCTTGCTTTTTAGCAAACCTCTCTGCAACATAAAAACAACAAACAATCATTAATAACAATTCAAGTAATTAATAATGCAAGTTAAAAACAAGTTCAATTTAATCAAATGATGATATCGTCCACTATTGGACGATATCATCCCAAATTTGAGCATATTCGTCTCCAATTTTGCAAGCCGAAATCGTCTTTAATTTGACGAAATCGTCCCCCTTTCGTCGATTTCGCCCTTAGAAGAAATTGGCAAACTTGAGACGATTTCGTCGAAATCGGGACGATTTCATCCCGACGACGTCGACGGCCCAAAAAAGGCCGTGATGCTAAAAATTCATTTAAAATTTACCTAAAAAGCATGTAAATTCAAATTAAAGCATTCTAAACTAATTTTAGACTCTTACCCGCAGCCCGCGCCGGACCTCTGTTGATCTATGCGCCGTCTCCACCATTTTTGCTTGCAGAGCTCTAAAACTAGAAAAATGAACAATAAAAATGAATTAGGGTTTTACCCTATTTTTCTTAATTTTATTCAAAACATAATTAAAAACATTTTTTTTTAAATTTTGCTTTTTCGCGTTTTTACCTCAAACGTTCGATTTGGGTAAAAACAAGGAGGGGGCACCATAGTAAGCTGTCGTACGATTCGACCAAGAATCATCACCTAAAAATGGGAATAATTTTTGCTTTCTCATAGATCGAGAAGAACTCATCTTTAACGCATTTTCTTCGAAAAATTCGCTAAAGAGGGGCAAAATGTAGCACCCTAAAATTGACGCAGTGAAATTGTAATAATTACATTTACTATAGTAAATAATTTAAATTCAAATTTTAACCTCCCAAACTACCCGTTAACTGTCGGGTAATCCATTTCTCCCTTTTTTGTGCCATTTTTAGAGGTTGTTTTGATCGTTTGACGATATCGTCGTCGATCAGACGATATCGCCCCAAATCTGACGATTTCGTCTGGGCTAGGACGTCTGAACGATCTTGTCTTTAAATTGATTTTGCATAATTAGCTTCTATTCCAACGGGTCTCTAATCCGGGTAGAAGCATGTCTGCGCCATTAGGGACCCTCCCCCGTTGGAGATCTCCAAAATAGGGATGATCCCCAACCTCCTAACCTCCCTTCTAAGCCTATTTAATCCTAAGCCCTCCCCTTAGCACCCCCCTAGCTAATAATTCTTGTAAATCAACTTCATACACGTTAAAACACCCCAAATTCATATTTGCAATAGCTCTATACCAATTTTGTTGCAGGTACCTTACTATTTTTCAGTCGGAGCAAGCTTCCATCGTCGTCGATGATCCTGTTCAGATCGGAGGTGATCCTGTCGAATCAGAGATGATTTCGTACAAATGCGAGATGATTTTGATTGCAGTCAACATTGAGGCAATCAGTGCCTAAATTTTGCATTTCTCCATCTTCTCTCTACTATTTTTATGTTGTAATTAGCAATTTTATTCAGTATTTTATGCTATTCTACATTTTGGAGTTCACCCATCTAGATCAAATGCATAATTAAATCATAATTATTATCTAATTAGCATAATTCATTCTTGTTTATGTTTTCAAGTTTTAATTTGATATTATTGCTGTCATTTTACACTATTTCCCTCTGTTAAAATAGTTGTATTTTCTGTGTTTTGCATCTATTTCTCTGTTTGCAGGTCTCTGACGAATTCGTCTGATGAATTCGTCAGATCTCAGATGATCCTGTCAGATCTCAGATGATTCTATCGAATTCCATACGATCCTTACTGCTTCAAGAATCAGAATCTTCATCAGACATCCGGATCAGGTATTCTTCTTTTAACATTCTGTAATTTCTCTATTTTTTGTCCTATTCTGCTTTTCTATATTCATTTAATCTGTATTTTCATATAGAATAGCTTAGACACATTTTTTCCAAGCCTAGGATTTGAATGCTTAAGGCTAAAACGAACACATAAAACACATTCCCAACCTAGACGTGGAAATTGCCATTAAATGTTTCCTGGTGAACCCACCATCCGTCAAAAAATCACCAATATACACCTCCCTTGAGAGGCGGGACCTTCGCAAGTCCTCTCAGTCCGAGGTACTGCGACATCCTTTTCACATTCCCCTTCCTGGAACGGATCCTATAGCCTGAAGGTAAGGGTGTGAAAAATTTGGAGCGATACACAAGTTCATTTAGGGTCCAACACATCAAGGAAATTCACTTTATTGTCCAAAATTCTTAGCACTATGCAAGGTGAATAAGAAAGTGCCTTGATCTTCCTCTCAAAAATTAGACATGAGAACTCAACTATTGTCTTGTAATTGTGATTGGATAAGTGAGAAGCTCTTAAGATTTATCATTTTGAGGAACTTGTCAAGCAAGTTCAAGAATTTTGTCACGATTATTGAGACTAGACTAGAGCAAGAAGAGAAAGGCATTCCTCTCAACACTCTTTCACAATTATTGATTCAACATGAAGAGTCTCTTAATAGAGACAAAGTGAATGGTCAAGTTTTCAAGGAGAAGAATGTTGCCTTGAGTGCCACTAAGGCTTCCTTCAAGAAGAAATACAAGGGAAGGAAAAATTAAAATTTCCAACCCAACAAGCCTAGAGTTGATTTCACTTGCAAATTTTGTGGTAAGAAAGGCCACAAGGAACAAAATTGTTTCAAGAAGAAGAAGATTGCAGAAAAGGAAGAGCAAGAAAAGGCTAAGGGACAAGGACCTAAGAAATGATTTGGCAAGGAAAATAAAAAGAACAACAATGTAAAGAAAAATTCTAATAAAAATGCCTTTGTTTGTGCCCTTTAATCCATTGACTCATCTACTTCTAATGAATGGGTCTTAGATTCTGGATGCACTAACCATATGTGTTTTGAAAAGGATAAGTTTGTGGACTTTCATAAGCACTCTTCAGATTCAATTTTCATTGGTGATAATACTAGACTTCAATTAGAAGGTGTTGGCAATGTTGTAATTGAAGGGAAATTACTTGATAATGTCCTATATGTGCCTAACCTTAGGAGAAATTTAATTTCAGTTTTACAAGTTGCTAGAAGTGGTCACACTATTGAGTTCAATGCAAATTCATGGAGCATTAGGAAAGGCATGCTACCAATCATTACAGGTTATGTGAAGAATAATATTTATGTGTTAGGTGATGCTCCTCCTAAAGTCTATTTAGCAACTAATGTTTCTCCTAGTAGCAAGCTTTGGCACTTAAGGTTAGGCCATACAAACTATCAAAATATTCAAATGATGAGGTCCAAAAATTTGGTTGAAGGCTTGCCTATCATTTCACCTATTCATGGTTTGTGTGAAACGTGCATCTTAGGCAAGATAAGAAAACAAAATTTTGCAAAGGACAAGTCAACAAGGGCCACACAAATTATTCAACTCATTCATACAGATATTATGGGTTCATTACATGTTAGATCACTTGGTGGTGCATCTTATATTCTCAACTTTATATATGATTATTCAAGAATGATATTTGGGTATCTACTTAAGAATAAATTAGATTGTTTTGAGACATTCAAGGAGTTCAAAGCTTTGGTAGAAAATCAAAAGGGAGAAAATATCAAAATGATTAGAAGTGACAATGGAGGGGAGTACAATAGCAATGATTTCAATGAGTTTTGTTCTCATAGGATCAAAATGCAGTTTACTTGTCCATACACTCCTCAACAAAATGGTGTTGCAGAGAGGAAAAATAGGACAATTATGGAGATGGTAAGATGTATGCTTGGTGACCACTTACTTCAATTTCTTTGGGGTGAAGCAACCGGTACAACAATCTACATTCTTAATAGGTGTCCTTTAAAATTAGTTGAGGGGAAGACTCCTTATGAATTTTGGAATGGTAAGAAGCCGAATTTGTCACACTTAAGAGTGTTTGGATGTGATGCATTTTCATATATTCCTTTAGAAAAGAGGAAGAAATTGGACAAAAAGTCTTAAGAATACATCTTTGATGGCTATGATGCATAACATAGGGGCTACAGGTTATACTCACCTTCTTCATGCATTGTATTTGTTTCAAGATATGTCAAATTCAATGAAGACTTTCTTGAGTTTGAAAAGGGTGGGCCTTGTGTCAAAAGGACCAAGTGGTTGGATCATTCTAGGGGTCCTAAAGAGCAGAATTCAGTTAGCTAAAGGATAACTAGAAGCATGACCCTTAACATGTATCTTCTATCTAAGATAGAGAATGATCATGAGCCTACTTCTTACCAAGAAGCTTCACAACACTCTTGTTGGGTTGATGCCATGAAGTTTGAGATGGATTATCTTCTAAAGAATAAAACTTGGGATCTAGTCCCTTATCCTAATAAGAGAAATGTTATTAGGAACAAGTGGATCTATAGAATCAAGTACAATTCTAATGAAGAGATAGAAAAGTATAAGGCTATATTGGTTGCTAAGGGTTATGCTCAAAAATATGGCATTGACTATGATGAAACCTTTGCACCAGTTGCCAAAATTCCCACCATTCGGCTTCTCATTATTATTGTTGTTGCTCAAGGTCGGTAGGTTTTTCAGCTTGATGTGAAAAGTACCTTTCTAAATGGTGATTTGGATGTGGATATCTACATGAGTCAACCACAAGGATTTGTTGTACAAGGTAAGGAAACACTTGTGTGTAAACTAAATAAAACCTTGTACGATCTGAAGCAAGCACCTAGAGCATGGTACATGAAGATTTCAAGTTACTTCTTGTCTCTTGGTTTTGATAAATGTTATTTAGATACAGATCTCTATGTGCTTAGGAAGGATAACTTGGTCATTTTAATTGCTCTATTTTTTATGACCTTGTTGTCACTGGAAATGAGAATGAGGTCATTTTTGATTTCATCTCCAAATTAAAGTCAGAGTATGAAATGACTGACCTTGGTCTTCTACACTACTATCTTGGCATGCAAGTTTATCAGCATGAGGATTGTACCTTTTTTATTCAATACAAGTATATTGGATATCTTTTTAAGAGGTTTGGAGGATGGCAATCCTACTTCCATTCCTATTTCTATAGTGTTTAAGTTGGAAGTAAGTACAGAATCTCAGTTGGCTGATGCTACATTGTATAGGCAGCTCATTGGTAGTCTTATTTATGTTACCATCACAAGGCCAGATATTGCTTTTGCAGTTGGTATGATAGCTAGGTTCATGCATAAACCTTATATTGAGAACTTACAAGCTACCAAGAATTTTTTGAAGTACCTTTCAGGTACTAGATATTTGGCACTCAAGTATTCTAGGCTTCCTTCCTTTGCTCTTTTCGGCTATGTTGATTCTGATTTTGAGGGAATAGAATAGATAGAAAGTCTACCACAACATATGTTTTTAGTATTGGATCTGCAGCTATCTCTTGGTATTCCAAGAAGCAATATACAATTGCTCTTTCTACAATGGAAGCGAAGTATAAGGCTATGACAACAGCTGCACAGGAAGCGGTTTGGCTTCGTACCCTCACGAAGGAAATTGGCTTTGAGCAATTTGGTCCTTCACGTTTACTCTCTGATAATAAATAAGATATTGCCTTGGATAAAAATCTTGTAATGCATAAAAGGACAAAGCATGTTGAAATCCAAGCCCACTTTATCAGAGAGAAGGTATTGGATGGGACTATTCAATTGGAGTATTGCCCATCATCTTCTAATTCTACTGATTTGTTCACCAAACCTCTTCCCAAGGAGTAATTTTGTAATCTGAGGGACTCACTTGGTTTGGTGAAGTTGTCCTCAAGGGGGAATGAAGTGTAGTTACACTTGTGTGATGACAACTTCATCCTTATGAGGTGTTTTGTGCTATATATATGAGTTGATCTTCGATGGTATAATTGCTTTTTGCATCTTTTGAACATGGTACTTTCTTGTTTGCCTTGCGCAACTTTTGTACATGATACTTTGTAGATGACATTATGCAATTATGGTATATGATGCAATTGCTTTATGCAAATATTTTACATGGTACTTTCTTGTTGCCTTATGCAAATTTGTACATGTTTTTATGTAGTTGGCATTATGCAATTGGTTTATCATGATACTTTCTTGTTAGAATTTATGCTACTTTTGTACATGATATTTTATGGCTTTATGCAACCGGTGTGCTCACTTTATTATTTTCATATACCTTATGCAAATTTTGTACATGGTACTTTAGAGTTTTCATTATCATGGTACTCCTTGTTTGCTTTATGAAACTTTGATCATGATATTTTTTTATCAACTATATAGCACGTGACTATAAGTATGGCTTGGCATCTTTTTGTGATGAATTATAGTTTACTATTTGTTAGATCTATTTTTTTATCATCTTTGGATATTCATATATGTTGTGGTGAATATATTTATGATTATGTATCTAACCGATCTTATGTTGAGCTGCTTGTAGCTTGCAGGTACTTTCGTTTGGGGTTTTGTAGGCTTACCGAAGACACCCTTGTGATGTTTTCTTCTTGTCATTTGCAACCACTTGTGGTTGATGGATGGCTTTGTAAGCTGCTTGTATCTGAAGCTAATCCGTTGGGGGCTTGCAGTCTCATTTTGGCCCATTTTGTATTGGAACCTTATTGTAGACCATTCTTGGTCATAGAAGCTCATTGTAACTATATTACTCATTTGATTCTCCTCCCCATTTTTATCTTTAGGGGAGAATGTTTCTTTATTTCATAATTCCTTTTCCCAATATTGCATTAAGTGGGAGTGTTGGAATATTAATGCAACATTGTGTAAATTATTCTTAGACTAAAATATAAAGTCTAAAGAAAAATATTTGAATTAGAAAATAATTCTATTGTATGTAAAAATATTTCCACCCAATTAATAAATAAAATAAGGGTGCTAGGAATATTTAATTTGTGGAAAAAATTTATTTCCCCTTTTCTAGCAAATATTAGAAAGTAACTAATCACTTTCTAATATTTGATAGATGTCACTTATCACACATCTCAAAGATTAGATTGTGATAATATTAGAAAGTAACTAAGCACTTTCTAATATTTGATAGATGCCACTTGTCACACATCTCAAGATTAGATTGTGATAATATTAGATTGTGATAAGATTTAGGGTTGTAGTAGAAAAGTTTCTCTTTAAATAGGGGTGTTGTCTACTACATCTTAACATATCTTGTCATATTGAATTGTGTTGTAATATCATGTTGATGCATATTGTTGCATAACATTGAAGCATTCTTGTATTGTTGAATCAAATGAGTAATATAGTGAGCTTCATAGTGGATGTTTTCCTTTTTCATTTGAAGTAGGGTTTTACCACTTAATATTGGTGTTGTGGGTTTTCCTCTTTTGTGTGTGATTGATCTTGTGGAGCATTCTTCAATATTAGGGAGAATTTGCTTGTCTCACAACAACAAGACTACATGAGGGCTACCAATATCCAAGAAATATTTAATCTAGGAGAACCAGTCTTGATATTGCTCAACTTGAATTAAATGAACAACTTGCTCCTCTCTATAAGCACCTCGTAAAAAGATGATTGAAAGAGGATCTTAAGATAAATGGTTGTGACATTATCATAAGGGCCCTATGGGACTAAGGATCCCTAGGAAGCAAGTTTTAAGAAGTCTTGCATTTGTGAGAACCAATCTTGGTATGGTTCAATTTATACCATGTGAATGTTTTGCTCCTTTGTAGCAGTATCTCGTGAGATTGTATACTATGAGAGCATTTTGACATGAATAGTGGTGATATTTCCTGATGGATTTTGAGTAATTAGGGATCCAAAGGAAGCCATTGTATCCACAAAATGATTGGAGGACCGAGGAATGGCCTCAATGTCATACCATTCAAACTTTGCAAGCAACTTATCCATGATGGTCTTGTATGATTTGAAGACTAGGCATTTGCATTGATATATTTCTTTTACTTAATTGACTATGAGCAAGGAATCACCATATATTTTAAGTATTTTTATGTTCATGGTGAGGTTTATTTGAAGACCCAAAAGGAGGGCTTTGTACTCAGCATTATTATTGGTGCATGAGAAATCAAGTTTGAATGAAAGGTGAATAGAAGCCCATTACGGTGTGAAAAATATTATTTCTACACCACCCCCTTGCTTGTATTTTGAACTATCAAAGAACAATGTGAGATCTTTGTGCTTTGGTTCTTTTGGCTCTTTTGAGCTAGATAATGCGAAGATTGCATCATCGAGTAGCTCAATTGTAATAGGCTTATTGTCATGAAAAGGTGCTTCTACTAGATGGTCTATGATGACCTAAACTTTGATAGACTTTTGTCTAATGAATTCTAGGTTGAACTCCATCAAGAGCATGATCTACTTTGTGGTGTGAATATTATGATAAGTACGACTTCTCATGTATCACAAAGGGTTCTCTTTAGATATGATATATGTTGTCTAATTAATCATGTAATGATAATTATTTTTAGTGGTAAAAACCACCGCTAAGTAGAGTTTCTCGATATAAGCATACTTTATTTCATATAAGACCATGGTGCAACTGATATAATAGATATATTATTCCTTACTTGACTCATTATTTTTCGTCAATATGGTCCCTAAGGAAAAATAAGTGGCTAAGATGTATAAAATAAAAGGTGCACTAGGTCTCAGAGGAGCCAATACTAGCATGGAAGCCAAGTTTTGTTTGATATCTTCGAAGGCTTCTTGGCAATATTTATTCCAATGAAAATTCACTCCCTTCTAGAGAAGATGATTGAATGGTCAACACTTGTTTGATAGTTGCATGATGAAATTTCAGATGGCATGTATCTTCCTTTCAAGTTGTGAAGCTTCTTGAGGTTGGTGGGGAAGGTATGCTTGTGATTGCTTCAACCTTATTTGGGTTGATCTTGATGCCCTATTTAGAAAAAATGAAACCTAAAATATTTTCAAATGTCATGTCAAAAACATACTTTTTAGGATTCAAGCATACATTATGCTCCAAGAGGCAATCGAAGACCTTTTCTAGAATACCAATATAGTCATAATGTAAGAAATATTTAACCAAAATATCATCAATGTAATATTTGACAATCTTGTGCATGTAGTCATGAAAATATACATCATTACCCACTGATAGGTAACACCATAATTCTTTAATCCAAATGGCATGACCTTATATAAAAAACTTCCCCATGGCATAGTAAAGGTTATTTTGGACTAATATTTAGGATTGACTCGAATTTGATTGTATCGTAAGAAGCCAAATATGAGGGAGAGTATTTCATGGCCTACAACTTCATCTAAAAATGGATCAATGTTTGGGAGAGGAAATTCATCCTTGGGGATCACTTTATTAAGATCATAAAAATTGATGCATATGCACACCCCCCATTAGGTTTCCTAATAGGTACCATGTTGGACACCCAATCAGGATAATTGATAGGTTGGATGAATCCTGCATCCAATAATTTTTGTAATTCATCTTTTATCATAATAGCAATTGTTGGATGAATTTTTTAAATTTTTTGCTTGATTGGTTTAATTGCTAGATTTAGTGTCATATTATGGACAACTAATTTTTGATCTAGACTAGGCATATATTTATACAACCAAGCAAAAACCTTTCTATACTTCTTTAGAAGATCAAAGAATACTTTGTGCTTTGTGATTGAAATACCCTTCCCTAACTTGATAATTTGGGGGTATTCAAGATCATTGTTGACATCGATATCAATATTTTCTTCTAGTAACATATGGGATCCCTCCTCCAATTGATGAGGAGTAGGGATCAAATGTATGTCATCTTCTGGATTGAATGATTTGGATACATTTTTAGGCTAAATATCAACTTGTAAGACATCTAAATGAGGATGTGATGAGAACTGGAATGGTTACAACATATACTCAGAAGGGAGAAAATTAGATAGCAACGATGGAAAGGTAGCGTGATCAAAATAAATAGCCTCAAGATTGAGAGGCAATTATTGGAAAGGATCACCTAGATAATAGAGTGGATTGGTGAGATCAATGAAGATCATATTGATGTTTTGTGGATTACCTCCATTCATGGATGGGAAAAGGTGATTAAATATGGATGGGTGCAAATTTTTAGGAGGTGGTTGGGGTGGAATGGGAATGACGAGGTGTGAATTATGGGGAATGAGGACAACTATGTCCTCAGGTGGGAGAAGGTAAAGCTAAATGGATAGCTACATTGGAAAATATGAATATAGAATTCATCGAGATCCATGAGAGGCTCAATGGAGGAGGACTCTTCTTTCAAGCTAAACAAGGTGATGGATAAGATCTCCCAATAATCTTCTGACCCTAAGTCATGTTGTGACTCCTGATCATCTTCTAACTCCTCTTTTGATGAGTCATCATCAACAATAGATAAAGTAGTGATACGTAGATTATCACTAAGTAAATGAGTATTACCAGGATCAATGTACTCATTACCATCAATGTCTCCCTCTAGGCCTAAGTTAAGGCATTAAAGGAAGTTAGTAAGAATCTCATTAGGCATGTGTGTATAGTACCCCAAGCTTGATTTATCTATTGAAAGTTGATAATTTAGTTCCATAGGGGTTTGAGGACCTTGCTCATATCACCCTAAGTCATTTTCATGCTAATTATGGTGGTAAAAGTACCACAAAGCAAATGATGGATTTGAAAGATAATTGATATTCGCTTGAAATGGATCTTCCTCCTCTAGTATAGGAGGTGTGTCTCTAGTAGTGTCAATACCACCATAAACAATTTTTTTTTGGCTTGGGTAGGACCCAAGGGAGACTATGGTACCTATGGGAAACGATGTGCTATGTAGACAACCAAATTCTCTGATTGACTTCATGAGTAGGGTGAATGTAATATCTTGTACTAGATATTCACCAATACTCAAATTCATCATGAAAATTATGACTTGTGGTGACTCTACTAGGGGAAATGATGAAGAACATGTGGTTTGTGATGAAAGTAGTGTGATGATGGGTGGTTCCTTCTCAGTGGGGAAGCATGGATGGAAGTGGAAATATAGTTAAAATCGAAGGTATAGGAGGTGTGATGGATGATTGAGATGTAAATGTGTGAGTTTGCATAGGTGGATATGAAGGTGATATAATAGGTACCTTCTCCAAATTTTGAGTGGGAGGATTTGATGATGATGAAGGTATTTTTGAATAAGTCGATGGCAAGGATTGAGATGGAGGTGGTGGTGAATGATGGATTATTACAGTGTAAAATTTGTGGGTTGGATGGGTTTGTTTATATGAATATCCAGATATGTTGAAGGTAAGGTAGACTTCTAGGGATGCACAACCATATTGTAATATTTTAAGAGCTCCAAGTTTGTAAGGATACTATGAACTTGGTCTTCATGTATATACTTGATGCACTAATGCAATATAGAAGGTACACATTTCATATCTCAAATCTAGGGTCTACCAAGGAATATGTTGTATTGCATGGCACCTTCTAAGATGTGACATAATACATGACTAGTCTTTTGTCCAACCTAAATAGGAAGGACAAATGTACCAATAGTGGAATGTAATGCATCATTGAAATCTCAAAGGGTGAAAGTGGATGTCATGATACATGAAGGTGGAAGGTTGAGATTTTGGAGGGTGATAGAGATGATGATGGTAATTGATGATCCCATGTCAATTAAGACATGTTTGAAGGGGATCCTATCCACACTAGCTATGATATGCAATGAAGGATCAAGTACTTCCATGGGTATCATCTAAATTTCATGATCCTAAAATGTAATCATAGGATCTTGACATGTTTGAACATATCCCACAAAATTGATGAAATAATTAGGGTCTTGTGGCTGTAGTTTAATAGATATTAAGATCTCCATTAAATCTTCTTGATGTGGGATCAATTTTTGAATCAAATCATATATGGAGAGTCTCACTAATGATATTTTTAGACTTTGAGTAAGTTTTTTCCTTAGTATGAGAATTGGGTGAGGCAGAGTAGGCATGACCAAATTTGATACCGATGGTGCTTGTGATGTTGATAGAATATTGACAAGATGGTCATGTGGGCGGTGTTGGATATTATCTATTCCTCATCATGATGTTGATCATTCCCATAAAACCTTGGTTAGGTGGGGTAGAATGCACTTGATTAACCTACTTAGGTTATTCGATTATGATAGTAGGTGTTGTGTTTGATCCACATTGGGGTAAATGATCTTTGAAGATGCTTATATTTTGGTTGTTGGAGGTGAGAGGGTTATTAATCTAAATCTCTTACCTATTGATCATATCTTGCACTATATTATTAAATGCATAGCATGACCGAATGTCATACCCCTTTTATCAATGATAGTTGTAGAATTGATCCTCCATGTAAGATTTAGTTTTAGGATGATTCGGATCCATTGGTCAGATCTTAGGTAACATATGTCAATGTCTTTGGTAATGGTGTATATTGGTGAGGTGGCCAACGAGGTTGGGTTTGCAATTGCTGCTATTGTGGTGGATTAGTTGTTTGATTGTTGTACTACATTAGTGGATGTTTGACCTGATAGTTAGGCAATGGCACTAGATCTCGGTTTGAGGGCCCAAGGGCACTCAAGACAACTTGGTTTACCATAGTTTCCTTTAATTGATTTTGGCCACCCTTTACATTTTTATTGGGTCATTCCTCTCCTTCCTAGATTTTGATGTCCTTGATTACCTTTGTCTATGCCAAGGCCTCCCCAAAAGTATTATACTACTAAAGTTGCAATAGTAATGAGATCTATTTGGTATAACTTCCAGTAAAAATTTGAGTTAGCTCAATGATGGGTAGATTGAAAGACAATTCTATTATTACTACTCTCCATCTATTTCCATAGTCCATGACTGGTTCATCCTCAAACTGATGAAGGTTAAATACATCAATCATGGTGGCCTTTTTCTTGACATTAAAGGTAAAGTATTCTAGGAAAGCATCTACTTATTGTTAAAAAATGAAAATTCTATGTCCTGGAAAATGGTTATACCACTCCAAAACACCCCTAGTGAGCGTTATAAGGAACGTTCATAGCATGAGGAGGTCATTTTTCTAAAGATGAAAAAAATTATTCATGAATCTCATCACATGCTATTGTGCATCTTCATCACCCTTGAACTTATCAAATTTTGGCATCTCAAAGTGCTCAGGATAGGGCAGTGACAAAACTGATGGGTGTAGAGGTTGGTTGGTAAGCTACCATAGAGTAGGTTTTTCATAAGTTGAACATGAGGCTTGCTTTTCTAAAGAGTTGAGACAATATATCAAAAATTTATAGGCCTCTGCAGAGATGATAATGTCCACTCACCTTTGGTCTTGATTAATTTGAATATTCTATTTTGGTTGAGGTGGTTAGCGAGTGTTGTCAATAGGCATGTCACCATATGTTGCATTAAGGTATGTATCTATTGGTTCTTGATACTCTGGTTATTGTTCTTTAAGCTTCATGATCATGTTTATATGGGTACACTTGATAAAATTTTGGTGGCTAAGGTTTATGATGATGGATGGGTGGTGGTCTATGATGTTGATTATGAGTTTAATTTAGGTGTGGGCAAGGTGGAATATTATGATTTGGGTGTGGTGGAAGGTTGTTTCGTTGTGCTTGATGCCCTGGGTGATGTTGGGTAGGTTTCCTTTATTGCATAGGCATGGGTAACCTATGATGTATCACCCATTTTAATTGATTGTCTAGGATTGTCTTAGGCAACTGGTTTCAGTTTGCTAGGTTAGTGGAGTGTGGCCTATTCACACATGAGTGAGTAACATGAATAGACATATGTTGTGTTTTGATCCTATAGAGATCAATAACTTGTTTTCTATGGTAGCAAGAGGTCAGATTTACTTGATACTACTATCGAAATATAGGTTTCATATAATCAAGAGGTGTCAAAGCACACCGCTCTTTATCGTACTGCATATCATAAGGTGTAGCGAGAGGATTAAGATCATTGTTGGGAAAAACATTGGTTAAAAATAGGATTATGCATAAGGTATTGGACTCAAAATGTACTTGTAAAACAAATGGTGAATCCTAATCAAAATCAAGTTGAATCATGGAGAATTCTAAGCAAATCAAATCAAGCATCTTCATACAAAAATTTAGGGTATTTGAAGCCCTAAAATTTAAGGTCATATTTGGGGCTAATTTTGACCTATTAAATCATATTACAACTTCATAAAAATACCCCCATTAGATCATTCTTGAAAAGATCTTTACAACGAGTACAAATATGCCTATGTTTGGATATATATTGTGGCAATTTGACTTTAAGCAAAAATTAGTCCTAAACATTTTAGGCGAATGGGCTGATGTCGAGGGTCCTCATTTTTGCTAATTTCTAATTTTGGAAATCCTAATAATAATCTAGTTTATGAATATTCATCATTTTGCATAACCTTGGTTACAACTACAACTATTTTATTGCCTCCATTTAAATTTTCAAAGTTGGGAAAGCTCATAAACTTGTGAAGTACCATGCACAGTTTATGCCTGTAAAACCAATGAGATGAGTCCACTATGTCCTAAGGTTTGGGGGGGTGGTTTGTGGTGTAGTTTTTTTTCTTTCCCAAACTATTACTCTAGCCTACATTATCAAACACATGACTGAAAATGAACTATGAAAAGTAAAACACACACTTGCAGGAAAAATAGGAAAATTATAGAAATCAAATAAATAGAAAAAAAAAAACAAATAGTGAATAAATTGATTACAAAAAATAGGAAAAGGGGAGGAATATATTTAGAGTGGGCCCAGGCTCCAGAAGAATCTACCCAGATCAATTCATGCACACCAAATGCTTAGAAATATATATATGAACACTCGAGTGAATTTTATTTGCAGCTTCAGAAATTATTTACAGAAGATATTCAGGATCCTCTTCTTAGGGGTGGCCTATGTATTTGTATAATGTACAACCATCTCCTATTACAAACTTAGGCAAGTCTATTTTAGACTTGTCGTTATGACAAATACATGAAAAAAAATCATAGATGTTTGATCAAAATGAACACATGCTAAATTTATCCTTCATAGGATAAATTAGACGTGTTCTATTTATTTGAACAAGACACGTCTAAAATTACATCTCAATTGCTATCAACAGTTTTGTACTATTTGCTCAATTTGTGTTTGCTTAGCCATAAATACATTCTTGATTCATTATTTTCTCCTTCATCCACATCTATCATTGTAAACCGCTACTTTATTTCATCTAAAAATAGGGTCCTTGTTGTATTCTGCATCAATGGGAGTCAGGCACCGTCTAGCCTATCACTGGGAGTTAGGTTTTGTTGACCCCAAAGTTGGGATTCAGGCACCACTCTTTCGAAATACAGGAGTTAGGCACCTTCCAATGTTTAGCCATAAGTTGGGTGCCTAACTTAGTGTACATAACTCCTTGTTGTAGTCACCTTTGTCTTTAGTTCTCCACCATAAGATATGAAGTACCAGGTCCAAATGGGGCCTTGACATAAATATGCAGAAAAGTAGTAAAATCATCAAATCTACACACAAATCACACTTTAAATGCATATTAGATAATATATATGATTTCCTATTGAATATGTAAAACCTTCATAAAAGTTACATTCTATCAAAATAATGTTGCACACCATGTTTTGAATCTGTACAAAAATATGAGCATTTTTGGTGCTCATCATCCCCCCATGTCTAACTATTGCCACACCCTCATGGCACCTTCTACTGGTAATCCCCTGTTTTATTAATAACCTTCCAGTATGCTTTGTTTCTACATTTTATTTCTCTGGTTGTGCTTATATCTTGTTCCTTATTATGTTTTCATTTGCCACCCTATTTTGGCTAATTGGGACCTATTTTTCTTTTGAGTGTCTTCTTTCTTTTACTACATCGTAGGTGTTGACTAGGCCCTACTCCTATATTTGGCTTTGTTCTGCTCCACCCTTTTTTACCTACTACTTCTTCTACATAGAATCTTGTAAATGTAGTGGCATCCTTTTGGAATGCAGACTCAACTTACTTCCAGTATTGATGGTTTGGGAGAAGCTGGACTGCCACTAGAAATTCAGAATTGTTCCATGGTGGATAATGGGATGTATCATGTACTCGAGCCCTTGGTAATTTTACCACATCATGTTCAAGCATGGTATCCTCTACAATATTTTCCTCTGCATCATTGTCCTCTACATCTTTAGGGGTAAGATACTCAAACGCTTGAACTAGTGGTGGAATCATTGGTGCTTTGTTGAATATACCCATCTTGTCCAGATATTCCCTCATCCTTTAGGTATTTCTATATTTTTAACCATATAGGTTCTAGAGTTATTTTGGTTGTGTAGGAGTAATAGAAATACTTAGATCTCGAGCCATTCTTTTATAAGTCATTCACTCCTTTTTAGCCTCCTTCAGATTCTTTTGGAGCTCTTGGAACTACTCCTTCTGATTAGCGAAGGCTTTCATAGATGCATCCCACTCTTCATCTGAGTTTGGGTCTGGTTGCACCTTCAATTTTTTTTGGGTGGCCTTCTGTTTTTGTTTTTTTGATATTTTGGCCTTTGTCTTCCACCTTCTTTGTAGTGTTTTCAATCCTTTCCTTTTGGGACACAATTTCCTTGATGGTTTGGGTGTTGTTGCCTTAGTTGTGGATGTCGAAGGACCAACCTCATCTTCCTTCTATAGGGGTGGTATTTCCTAGACATTAGAGGACTCTGTCTCTTTCTTTTCTTGGTCCACTTGTGAGTTCCTAGTTGGTCCAGCTACGGTCTGCTCATAAAATTATTTAGTTGTGGTTTGGTCAACCAATGGCTGACCAACTGATTATGTAGCCTCTATGGGACTGATTGATCCCTATGGATGATCTCTTTCATATCTTTGACCTTGCCCTCCTTATGATTGGATAGTAGGGTCAAATGTCTGTGTGTCATCAACCAGTTGAGTAGCACCCAAGTTGTGCTTTAGATTCCTTATCTGACTTGGCCACTCCTGCTTGGTCATCTGGTGGCTGACCATTTGACTAGGTAGCATCACGTATTTTAACTAACTCCTCATCCTCACTATCATAAATCTCTACTATAGGGGGTTTTTTGTAGAATTGAGCCCTCTTGTTATTCATAATTTATTTTAGTAGAGGCCTCAGAGAGGTCCCTTACCTCAGCTTCTAAGTTGACCTATTTTTTGGCATCTAACATAATTTGACTAGAAGAAGCAATCTTCTTCTCAAAGTCTAGAGAATTCATAGGCACATCCATCACCCAGTCTGTCTAGACTATAACATCAACCTTGGATGGCTGACTAGCATTTATTTGCTAAATATATAACTTCAATCGCTACACTGTGTCCTATAGCTGGCATATATTGTTATACATCTCCTACATATATTCTACAATAGCTTTCCTAGACAACTGAAAAATATTCTACTCTATTTTGTACTTGCCTTACCAAATGAAGGCTTATTCCTTTAATATCTGCAACTATTTTTGTAGATCTTCTCCTTGTATTTTTGGGCAATAAGGTTCACTGCTAGCCATGTCCTACAACATCTGGGCAGCAATTTCATCCTCGATCATGCCAATGATTTCTTCTTCATTGGATGAACTAGAGATGACCATGGATGCTCTTTTTTTCCTGCTTATGATCCTTGGGTAGGTCATCATACAAATAGATCTTGACATGCTCTATCCTACTTCCTCATTAAAATATGGAGAAATATGGAACAAAGTTTGCCCTACCTAAGAGGAAACACACACTGACTCTATTGGCCCTGATGCCCCTACAACCGACTAACTACGGGACTTAGGCACCTCTATCACCTCCTATTGTTCTATGATATTTGTATCTTCCTATGTGCTTCTACATGTCTAATTAGGGCTGAAATCAACCCATGGTGCACCACAACAATATTTGTCCCTACCTGATACTGGTTGACCCCATATTTTAGGGCACATGCTAAATAATATGGGATGTTGATATTTTCCCCATGTAGCATATGATTCAAAAAACAAAAATGGTTTGCATTGACCCATGAAAACCTACCTATGCAAGTGAAGAATCAAACTACTTGTTCAAAGACTTGAATCCAGAGGTCTAGGAGGTACTATATCGGTAAATTAGAGCACTTCAGATGTGTCATCAGATGCCTAAAGAACCTCTGTGCACATTGCACAAGGCTATCAACTTTATATATATGGTCTCCTATTTGAGGGAGACTAGTAACTATAGAAATATGGGTCTATATGACTGAAATCTCTAGTTCATACATTCTGATGATACCGTCTCTAAAGGATGTTATAAATTCTTCAACTACTTTAGCATCTTGGTTTTGACTAACCAAGTGGTAGTAATCCATCCATATGGTAGCTTCAAACTAGCTCTGAACATCCTCATTGATCCCCAAAATATCTATGGTTTCATTCTTTTTAAGTAGATGATTCATGGATTTCCCTCCCATGGTGAATTTCTCTCTGGTTTTTATCTATAATTTTTCTAACTTCTTGGATTTCTCTGCAACTTACTACCAATCCATAGGTTCATTCTAACATACCATTTTAACTCAACTATATTCATGCAATCAAGCACTTCCTCACCATAATTAGAAATAATTATAGTGATGTGTAAAATATCATAAAATCATGTGTCGGATTTCTAATGGATGACTGTTATAATAGTTCAACCAACTGATTACTAACACGTGGAAGAATGTAAAGTTGGGTACGGTTATTGGATGGACATTATACGAATAATGTGATGACACTATTTACTAAAAATGTATTTCTATGAAAATTATATATATAACAAAAAACTGAGTACATACCTAAATAGTGTTTCACACATGCATGATGTGTAGACACTGGTGGTGCATACGGATTGGTTATTTCATGATGATGGTGTTTATCAAAACAAATAATGTCATGTTTATTTCCCATGTGAATAAATTCTTATCCGAACAATTATTCTCGTGTGCTACAATTTTATTTTTATTCGAGGTTCCCTGCCAAAAAAATGTAAAAAATATTAAAGTAATAGTTTTTCGTGGGACAACACACATCCCTCCTTGAAGTTGTTCATTGATTATCTTGGAACATGAATAAATCTCCAATAGAAAAAATATTTTTATCCATGAGAAGTTTGAATTTGATCACATGGATGAAATGTTGGCGTGGCTTCGATCGCTTTCCAATGCCAAATGTTTAATTATTATATTGGATGTAGGTGCTTATGAGAATGAAATTCAAGTGCCTTTTCACTAAAATTTAGTTGCTCATTAGAACAGAAGTCGGGCACATTTTTCTGGAAATCAGGTACCCATTAGAATGGAAGTCAGGCACCTGCCTAAATAGGGTATATATACATAGACATTTTTTTAGGAATCTTCAATAGTGGGATTTAGATGCCTATGTGAGTTAGGTGTCTGACTATCATTGAAAATTCAACATATGTTGATGGGTTCATAGTTGAGCACTTCATGTTGATCATACTTTCGATGTTCTTTTTTAAGGACAAAATCAACATCCACTATTTGAAGTAGCATTCGAGCATTTTTCTCCATGAATATGTAAACATCCGCACACATGTGCAGGCATGGTTATCCCCCTCTGGATGGGAATGAGCATATTGTACTAAAATTAAACATCCCAAAAAGCTATAAATGCACAGGTTCATAGATCATGTGTCTGGTAGGCCTAGGTTTCCAAGGCTACCTACAAATTGCACTCAGGGCATCGTTCCTACAAAACAAAAACACAACTAAATAAAGGAAATATAGGACTTAAAAGAATAAATTGTTTTTTTTTCATGTGGACAAACATGTGTCCACATCGAGTGGGGTCTCCCCCATGCCTATTCTGGAATCAATCACGTAATTCTTAGGTGTGTGATATGGCCGCAATCAGTGGCCATTGATTGTCAATATAGTGTTGCTTCCGTCAATAGTTCTAACATGCACAACACCATTGTTGATCAGTTCAATAACCTCATATGGTCTCATCCAGTGTTGCATGAGTTTTATCTTTATCTTCTAGAACCTTGTTTCATACAACAATGCCCATTCTTCCACCTTGAACTATTTTGGCCAGATGCGACAATTATGCCATCGGGTTCTCTATTTTTGAATGACTTATGTTCTATGTAAATTATCAAATTTGTATTCATCGAGCTGGTTAAGTTGTTTTTCTATGCTTCATCAAGATTCAAATTCAAATATACTATGGTTCTAAGGGTTTTTATTTCAAATTCTATAGGCATCATAGCATTTTTCCCATATACCAATTAAAATGGTGTAAAACCAGTGGTAGTTTTCTAGGGGGTTCTGTAAGCCTAGACTGCTTATGGTAATCTCATAGCCCAGTATTTATTGTGTTGTCACACCATTTTTGTGAGAATGTTTTCCAATTCACGGTTAGTAACTTCTACTTTCCCATTTTCTTGTGGATGATAAGGGGTGGTCTTATTGTGCTTGATTTTGTATTACTGCATTATTTTCTAGATCAGCTTCGAAGTGAATTAGTGTCTGTGATTAGTAAGGATTTCTCTTGGAACACCAAATCTCATGAATATGAATGCAAATAGGAAATATGCTACAATCCTTTCCTTGGAATCATGCAATGCTTGTACTTCAACCCATTTAGTCACATAGTCAGTACAAACTAAAATATATCTCTTACCTACTAACTGTGGATTAATGGGCCCTAAAAAATCCATTCCCCATTTTTCAAATGGCTCAATGTGCACATGTGGTTGGAGTGGCATTTCATATCAAAGATTTGGTCTTTCCATACTCTAGCATTGGTCGCATTGACTTACATATTTGGATACATCCTTAAATAATGAAGGCCAAAAATATCCAGTCTGGAATACTTTAAATGTAGTCCTTTTTCATGAAAAATGGCCACCATAGGGTTCATCATGGCAAGCTATAAGAATTGTTGCAATGTCATTTTTAGTAACACACCTTCTCATGATTAGATCAGGACCAATTTTAAAGTGACCATCAATCCATGAAAAGGCCACACTCTTCTCTATTAATGTCTATTTTTCATGTGGTGAGAGTGCAAGGAATACTTTACACATGTCTAAGTAATTAGCCATATCTACATACCACAATATTTGTTTATCAAGAGCAAATATATGCTCATCTAGAAATTGATCTTTGGTGGTTGTATGATCTAGAGGTGTTAACCTGGAAAGAAAATCTACAACCACATTGTCTTCACTTAGTTTGTCAATAATTATAATATCAAATTCTTGCAAAATTAAAAGCCATATGATAATTCTAGCACTAATTGCAGGTTTTTCCATCAAGTATATGATGGTTGAATGATCAGTATACACGAAAACCTTGTAACCTGTAATATAATGGTGAAATTTGTTAATAGCATGAACAACTATAAGAAATTCTTTCTCTATGATAGTGTAATTAAACTCAACACCTGTAAGATGTTTACTGACATAATAAATGGTATAAAATTCTTCACCATATTTCTATCCTAGTACTACTCCTATCACATTATTGGGTGCATCCACATATATGTGAAAGGTAATGGTCCAATATGGACCTCTCAGTAGTGGAGTAGTGGTCAGTCTCTCTTTCAAAGTTTGAAATACCTATTCACGTTCATCTTTCCAAACAAACTCTACATATTTTGACAACAATGTGGTCAAGGGTTTAGCAATTTTTTTGAAATCTGATATAAATCTTATATAGTATCCAACAGAGCCAAGGAAACTTTGGACATCTTTCTGAGTTTTTGGAGTGAGTAGATTTTTTATTACCTCAATTTTCTTTTTATCTATATTTATCCTATATCCAGAAATATGATGTCCTAATACTATCCCCTCTCGAATGAACATAAAGTATTATTCATGACTCAGGGATAGATTAGTTTCCTCACATTATTGAAGTACTCTTTCCAAATTTGTTGTGGCTTCCTCAAAAGTCTCACTATAAACTATGAATCCATACATGTATACTTCCACAGTTTCTCCAATCATATCAGAGAAGATACTCAATATTACCCTTTAAAAAGTGGTATATGCATTACACAAACCAAAGGGTAAGACTCGATAAATGAAGGTTCCCCATGAACAAGTGAAATTTATTTTATCATGACCCCCTTCCCCAATTTGTGTCTGGTTGTATCCACTAAATCCATTCAAGAAAGAGAAATACTTTCTTCCAGCTAATTTATCAAGGACTTGATCCATAAAAGGTAAGGGGAAGTGGTCTTTCTTTGTTGTCTTATTGAGCATTTTGTAATCAACACAAATACACCACTTTCCATTTTTCTTAGGAACCACCACCAAAGTTCATACCCATTCACTATCAGATATATGGTAGATAAATCCAACTGTTAGAAGTTTTTTTAATTTAGTTTTAACAATTTCTTTCATGGTTGGATTCATCCTACATTGTGGCTATCTTACTGATCTTACTTTTTCTTCCAAATATATGCGATGAATATAGACTTCGGGAGCAATTCCCCTCACGTCCAAAAAATCCCAAGCAAAAGCATTTTGGTTTTTAACTAATATCTCTTTCAGGGTGTCCTATTGAATGAGTGTCAACTCATTATTTAATTCAATATCTTTCTAGGTGTAACCTTAATTTGTTTAATGTGATGATATTTATTTCTAACAAGTGACAATTCTAGATGAGGATAGGAGGATTCTCCTTGGAAAAAAATTTATAACTCTATCCTCATAATTTTCATCCTCAAGCTCATCCAATGCCATTATGGGTTGAATCATTGATAAATCACTAGTATTCTAATTTTCACATTCGAGTTCTCCCAACAAGTCAACAGATTGTGCAGGTGGATGAATAATCATATTTTTAACATTATGGCCATTATAAATGGTCATTTTTCCATTCCTACATCTTATGTAGGCATCAACTATTGCTAGCCAAGGTCTACCTAAGATGAGTGGATAACCACCCAATCTGGAATTTGATTGCAACACCAGGAAATCTGTTGGATATTCCCATGCATATATAGTAACTTTAATATCCTCTAGCATTCCTTTAGGAAGCACTATAGATCTATCAGCCAATTGAAGAATAATTTTAGTTGGATTCAAATTTGTGAGTTTAAGTTTTAGCATAGTATCCTTAGGCATGACATTAATAGTTGCCCCCAGATCTACTAGTGTGTTGGGTAATAATGGATAGCCTTCAATTTTAATAGTTAAGATAGGGCTTCATGGGTCAGAATATTTTTGGTGGTAGGTGTTTCTCAGCATGAAATCAGCTATTTGACCCACCACACTAATTACTTTTGCTTTATTTTAGCCTAATTTTACCAAACATAATCCCCGTATGGCTTTTTTCTATAAATTGGAACATCTCTTATAGCCTAGAAAAGAGAAATTGTGGCTATTAAAAATTTTAGAGAAGATAAAATGCTAAACTCTAGTTGTATTGGCTTCTTTGGTTCCTGTAACCTTTTAGCAAAATGTGGAACATCTTCTCTATCACTTTTAGTAATTGGTTCTTCCTCTAATTCTTCTACAAGAGGTGATTCCTCATTTTCTACTTCTATATTTTCCTCCTCTTCTACCAAATAAGCTATTTCTACTCCTACATGTATGTCTAATATTAACTATATAGGATTACAACCTACTATAATATTATACAATAGAAATATCTCATTTTCCACTTGGTATGTTGGCTGATTTGATTTGTTGTTGTTGGGATTTGATGTGGGTTGTGCAAGAAGTTGAGCAGGTCTCAAAGTAGGGGGAGCTAGCAAACTCTGTTGCAGTGGAACTTGTGTTGCATTCTATGGAGTTGAATTCCATACATTATAGTTTCTCCACTGAGGTTCAGGATGTTGATATGGCATCCATGTGTATAGATTATAAGGAGTGGTTCCTTGGGGGGTGTTTGTCCAAGGTGGTTGTCCCCAACAACCCATATTGGATGGATGAACTTGACCTTGATTCATGTAATTACCTCCTCCATAGGGTAGCATTCCAGTTGGAATGTTGTTTCCTATAGGAGACTATTGCCAGTTTCTCCTATTTCCCATGAAATATACTTCCATTACTTTAGGATCTTCTCTAGATTTTGGAAATTGTGGGCACAACTTTATCTTATGGTCTTTTTAAAAAACAATACATACCCTAATCTTGTTTTTTGGATATGCATTTTTGGGGTGCTTCCCTCTACATTTGGGAAAAAAATAGACTAATTCTACCTCATTCTCCTGCTTCTTTTTCTATAGCAGAAAGTATCCATATGAAGTGCAAGAGATGACAACATCTCACTCTTTAGGTCTTCTAAAATGTTAAATATTTTATTTTTAGTGATTGTGGCTATTTGTTTGATACTTCGGGAGGTTGTTTTACCTTTTCTTTGCAAATAATTCTAACATAAACATCAGATATCTGACATTTGTTGCTAGTAAATGTCTCCTCCAAATATCATGTTCAATGCTTCAATAGAGTCATTGGTGAGTCATTTTAAGAAGACGCTTCTTAAGTACCTATCACTCAGTTTTGCATGGGGAGATCTTTGTAGGTTAAATCTAAATCTATCCTACTATTCTTCCAATGATTCATCTTCCTTTCGAGTCATATCAAAGATTCCTCTCTATAATCCTATGCCCTACCAAAGATTTGGTATTGTTCTAGGAAAAGTCTTTTCATATCTTCCCAAGTAGTAATATTTTTATTTCCCAAACTAATGAACCAACATAGGGCTAAATCATCTAAGGTTGAGGAAAATAGTTTTAGTTTTTGGGCATCAGTATTGTAATCTACTGACCTGCATAGAACATCATACTTAAAAAGGAATAAGTTAGGATATTCAGTTTGAAATACTCTAAAAATAGGAAGGTGGGAAGGAGAGATGTGTTTTATTTTTGTGTCTCCTATTGCCTCTTCTATTGGAAAGTTAAAACTGGTGGATGTCTCTTCAATTTCAGCCATATTTTCAGAAAATGGGGTATCTACACCTGCTTCCCTTAAAGTAGTCTCTAAGGCTCTTCTATCATTTTGAGTATTATGCACAAGAATCTCTAAGTTAGCTATTGATATAGTTCCATCCTCTACTACTTTCCAATGTTGGTTGTATAGTAAATCCTCCTTAGATTGGATTCTTCTAAAGTTTCTATTATCTACCATTAATTATTCATTAGCATTTGGCTACTTTGGTAAAGAAGAACTCCATGCAAAAATTGGATGTAGACTCCAATGCACTGGTGTGATGGGGGTGATGAAATTTCAACTTCAAAATTTGGTACAATTGATTCAGGGGCTTCCTATGAAATAATGTTTTTACTCTTGATAAAATGACCATCTGATCCTTTGGTTCATGGTGGACTCATACAATATTAGGTGGAAAAAAATTTGTAGATAAGTTTAACCTAAAAATTTTAGATTCACTTGCTATAGAATAGGTTATTACAATTGGTACTTCCCCAATAACGATGCCAAAATATTTGTTACAACTACAAATATTTTATTACCTCCATTTAAATTGTCAAACCTGGGAAAGCTCATAAACTTGTGAAGTACCATGTATAGTTTATGCCTATAAAACCAATGAGATGAGTTCACTGTGTCCTAAGGTTTAGGGGGTGGTTTGTGATGTAGTTTTGTTTCTTGTTCAAACCATTAATCTATCCTACATTATCAAATACATGACTAAAAATAGGCTACAAAAAGTAAAACACACACTTGCAAGAAAATACAGGAAAAATAGGGAAATTACAAAAATCAAATAAACAAAAAATAAAAAACAAACAGTGAATAAATTGATTACAAAAAAATGGGATAAGGGGAGAAATACTATTGAGAGTGGGCCTAGGCTCCAGAAAACTCCACCCATATCAATTCATGCACACTAAATTCTTAGAAAATATATATATATATATATATATATATATATATATATATATATATACAATCAAATGAATTGTATTTGCATCTTTAGAAATGATTTATAGAAAATGTTCAAGATCCTCTTCGTAGGGGTGGCCTGTGTATTTATATAATGTATAGCCATCCCCACTTATAAAATTATGCAAGTCTATTTTAGACTTTTATTTATAACAAATACATGAAAAATAATCATATACGTTTGATCAAAATGAACACACGCTAAATTTATCCTTCACAGGATAAATTAGGCATGTTCTATTTATTTGAACAAAATACATCTAAAATTATATCTCAATTGATATCAATAGTTTCATACAGGTATTTGCTTGATTTGTGTGTTTGCTTAGCCATAGATACTTTCTCGATTCATTACGTTGTCCTTCATTCACATCTGTCACTGGAAATAGTTGATCTATTTTATATGAAAATAAGATCCTTATTGTATTCTGATTCAATGGGATTCAGGTTTCATCTAGCCTATCTTTGGGATTCAGGCATCGTTGATCCCAAAGTTGGAAGTCATGCACCACTATTTTAGAATATAGGAGTTAGGTGCCTTCCAGTGTTTAGCCAGAAGGTGGGCACCTAACTTAGTGTACGTAAATCCTTGTTGTGGTCACCTTTGTATTTAGTTCTCCACCATAGGACATGAATTGCCAAGTCCAAATGGGACCTTGATGTAAATATGTAAAAAAAGTAATAAAATCATCAAATCTACACATTTTTCACACTTAAAATGTATATTAGAGAATATACACAATTTTCTATTGAATATATATAAAACCTTCATAAAAAGTACATTTTATAGAAATAATGTTGCACAACATGTTATGAATCCATACAAAAGTATGACCATTTTTTGTGCTCATCAATTACCATCCCTGGACCCATGAGCTGATGTGACAAATACATGAGTTGATATGGTAGCATTATTATAACATTGAGTGGCATATATGTTCAAATGATCATACTCATGGCTCATACAAGGATTATCAGCTGGAGTAGCTTGAATATCCCTATCTTGTTATGGGGTGCACTCCTGATCTTTCTCTGGGGGAGTCATCAGTCGACGTGGGATATGAATACGTGGTAGGGACTTCCTAAATGTCTTAGATTAATTATAGTTTTCCCTATAAATATGTGCAAGGTATCCTAATCAGGATAATCCATATTTTGATCATAATCAGTACCTATGGGTGAATTATGAGTGTGGACACTTAGTGTGTTAGGGTCAATGGAGTGATGTATTATATTTAAGCTAGGACGGTTGCATCACCACTCAAGGACGATGAGATCCTGTGGATCAATTCAAAAATAGTCGATAGCTCTAAGTGATGGATCAGTAGCGTAAGATTTTGAATGAGCTTGGCTACATGTTACGACCATATGCTAGGTAAATGGTACATAAAGAACCACAATAATTATCTCGAGCACTTTCTAGACTATGCAAAACAAAGCAAACAAACAAATAATAAAGCACTCTTTTTGTTTTGATTTTGATAATTGTTTTAATTTTTTTGGTTTTTGATTTAATTTTTGTGTTTTTTTGTTTTTCAGATCCTAAGAAACTAAGGAATATGTAATGATCACTATAGAAAGGTATTTTGTGTGCAACCTCTATCAAGAAATACAACACAAATAATAAAAAAATCTTCCTATATGTAATAGATGGGTGATAGGTGATGCTATAAGAATAATACCCCCTAAGGAGGGACCGCATTGTCTAAATCCTACTACTTTCCCAGTCGAGCTTTCGCTTCACACTTGAGCATGCTTAGATACAAATGATAGTTGTGTCCCATAGATTATTAAACCCTATGGTTAAGGGGTATCTAAATCTAACCTACCTTGGGACACACCCAAAATTAGGGGGCCTCTCAATGATGAAGTTTGAGAAACTGCTTGTGGGAACTACTATGGTGTTTAAAGGGGTGAGCTAGCATAATGAGGTGAAATTCAATGTCTCTAGTCTCTATTGGGGGTTGGTGATGAAGTCCAACCTTACTAATTTTTAAGTGATATGTGGTGCATGGTGTTCCTTTTATTTCTAAAAAATGGAAATAAAGAGCACACAAATGATTCTAGCTAATGCAAATTATAAAGAAATGCATCTATTTTCACTACATGATGATCCATATTTTTGTTAGACAACAATACAAAAAAAATAGCGAGGATACATAGATCATCTCAAAAGATATGGCTATAAAATAGGCACCATCTCGACCTGATATGATCACATACCAAAGACTGTCTCAACCTAAGATAGTTATGGTTTGACAAATTTAAAACTAAAAATATAGAAACATGCATGCAACTAGATTGTGTATTTTTCTTGTTTTCTTAGTTTTTCTATCAAACATGTAATAAAACTATCCTAAGGTATGAAAATATAACTTGGATTCCTTTTGTTTGATGTAGATCCTTGCAGATTTGTGTTATTTTATCTCTGTCTAGAGATCATCTCACCCTGAGATAGTTGCAAAACAAATGCCTTGAGATAGTTGTAGTAGAGGGATCATCTTGACATAGACAGTTAAGACTATGTACCTACAAATCACCAAAGCAAACAATAAAAATATTATATGTCCTAGGTATTATCATGACTTGTGATTCCTATGACTCGATAGTCACACACTTTTGTGATTCATATGGTTATCTATGATTCATATAACTATATTTTGTGATTGATTTGCCATATGACTAGATATTTGCACCCTCTTGTAATAAGTGCTCGGTAAACCAACCCATACCAGGCATAAGACCCGATAGGAATATCGTTTTTCATTGACTATGGTAAATCATATAAGATTTAAACTTTGTTTGACTACTTTAAAAATCTAGCTAGACCGCGTAGTCTAAGTTGGCATGCAAATCATTTTAAAAACTACTAATTGTCCCTTTTGACCCCATGCAACCATAGGATTTGAGTAGAACACCCATAGAAACATCGTCGATGAAAGCTTCATGATCACCGCCCAGTGGTTATCAACCATAGAGTGTCAAGGCACTTATATTCTAACTTTTCCATGACACCCCCAATGTGGGATAGAATCATGCTTCAATTTTTACCACTGTGTGCAATTGTGTTCTATCCAAAATAACTGTAAATGGAATCTAGTTGAATAATGATATCTCCACATTTTGTTATCAAATTAGATGAGGAAATTTGGTGTGCCACAATACAGAGAAAATAGTTGATCTTCGGGTGTATCTACTTACCTACCTCTTGCAACACTTAACCTACTGGATATGTCTTTGTAGAAAAATTATGCTTGATACCCTATTTGTCGATCTTCGTCATGATGTAGATGGGCGAAAAACCCCAAGAGACCTATGTTATGGTTACATAACTCATGGCAAGTAAATATTTTCTCATTTGATCAGCCTATTAATGCTTTGCCCATTCGATGTAGTTGACTAGATTTGAAATGCACACAGGGAGAACTTTTGATTAAAATATCTGAATAATGCCCCATATAGGACACGTCAGGACTTGAATGGATTTTAAAGGAAATTAATATTTCCTATTTTATTTTCCACGTGGTTATGGTCATGATTTGCATCATATTAACCCCTAGGTTATCCATCGTAGGTTATTTTATCTAAGTCATTGGCATTGTGGCGTTTACGATCTGTCATGTTTGTAGCACAGTCATTGGATGTGGTAAAACTTCATCCCACATGTACCCCATAGGGGCATGTGGGAGCCCTTAAGAGGAGAGTACCACCATCTAGGTTCTATACCACAGGTGGGGTGGTCAAGGCTAGCTCACGCTAGCCACCTAGTCATGAAATATTATAGCTCTTGTAAATTAATTGCTAGCAAATTGAACTCTCAACCATATGGTTATATTGGGTGACTTGGACCCTAGTACGAGTGATTAAGTTGATCGAATAATGAAATGAGATTGGTTGGTTGTATATATATGTAAATAAAACTCTTTTTCTTGAGTCGAATAAACCTGGTGAATGAAACAATGGTTTAAGTGATTATGTTTGGATAAAACTCTTTTTCTTGAGTCAAATAAACCTAGTGAATAAAACAATGGTTTACTTTTAATGAAAAATAAACTTGAAGAAAACATGGCTATAATGTAACCAATAACCTAAAAATACAAATTGGTGACTTTTTGATAAATATTATTATTTGGAACCAATCGAGACAAAATTGTTAGAAACCATGTAGTAGTCTTTTAGTTGTTTATGAAACAAATTGAGACTAAATTTGAGAATTTTGTAGTACAATCTGGTAGAATGATTGTGAAACAAAAATGTGATAATATTGATATTTAATCTAGACGGGATCATGGTGGAAATTTGTGTAAACCATGGAAATATCTTGCTAAAATACTTTGAGACAAAGTTTGGAAGTACTTGTATAGGTAATAGTCTTGTTGATAGACTATGTAATACCTTATTAAGAACTGTAGTTTAACTTTGATGAAAGATTGGTTAACAAAACTTATTTCCTAATATTGTGTATCTATAGTGTTTTCCTAAAATAAATTAAGGGCCAAGTTTACAAATCTATAGTGTAATATTGTGAGTAGATTACAAGGCAAATTATAGCTAAACTTGAGTAATCTTAGTGTTAGATTGCAAGATAGTTGTAGCTAAATTTGGGAAACTATAGTACAATCTTGTTGATAGATCTTGAGATAACTTGGTAGCTAGATTTGTGGAAAAATATAGACTACAAGATAAAATTAGTAAAAAAATTTGTGAAGGAACTATAGTGTGACCATAATTATGGATTGTAGAACAAATCTAGTATATGATCTTGTAGTAGGTTATGAATAAACCTTTGGAATTATTTGTAGATCTACAATTGAATCCATTTGTTTAAATGCTATTTCTAGGTGAAATAAATATGAGTTATTGTGAAAGTATTGTCTATTTCATGTGTGAAAAGTGAATCATTTCATGAATAAATTTATGGGATTATCTTTGAAAATGTTTGGCAAAAGTTGGTTGTAATAATGTTTGTTTATATCTTTGTGGAAAATGATATGAGATGAAAATATGATTTTTAGTATTAGGAAAGTATGTATTTCCTTCCTTTGAATTTTAGGAATGTTTTAGACAAATACATCAGGAGGAATGTATTGTGTTTTTTTGCATTTGATTAGAAATTAGTACATGCTATTGCTTGCCTAGAATTCATTTTCATATACATGTAATGGGTTGTCCTGATCTCGAAATACCTACAACCTAGTATTGGTGGCTCAAGTGGAGTCAAATGAAGATTGTATTCTTTTTTTGTAGATAAGATACTATAGCATTAATACCGGGTTTTATAGGTTGACCCAAAACCTTTTACAAAAATCAGCCCAGGGTTGTTGATGAACATGTCCTTACTAAGGATCCTATATATGTAAAATCTACATGTCGCCAAAGCCATTACATTCGGTAAGGCACATAGCCTATTATAAAAAAGAAACTTTCCATATAACATTTTGGGTATATCTCGAGAAAACACACCTGCATCATAATTACAAAAAAATAAACAGACACGGATCCCTTCCTTGAAACAGTGGAGAAATAAAAAGTTGTAGACACACATAGCAGAGTACTAAAAAAAACTCCCACAAGCTCTGTATTGACAGTTACTCTTAATAATTCTTTGGTAATTGCTTTCTTTCATATATGACATGCTTTGGGACCACATCACGTCTTTGCCAATCAGCCTTGGAGAAGTGAACCTACTGGATATATTTATGGCGATGGCTATTTGGTGGTCCATGTGGCTCTAATTCGAAGTCTTATATTGTCATTTCTTTCTTGCCCTGTGATTATCAATCAACCTCAAATTACTAAGATGACTAGGAGCCATGTTATCTGACATGTGACTATCCCCATTAGTCTTTGTGGTATTTCCAAGTAGCATCCACCAAGACTGACAATTCGGATAATTTTTATTGTGAGTCCATTTCAAAAAAGATACGAGAATACTCATAGCCTTCGAACTTACAGTGCCTTCACTGTTGGTAAATTCAACTATCATTCTTGGCATTCTTGTTGAATAAGCTCCTCTACTTCGCTTGGGACACCATTTTCTCATTTGAAAATTTTGTCACCATCGACACCCAAATTTGCCAGCTTATCAGCAAATTTGTTAGCTTCTCGAAAGACATGTTGGGTTTTTCTGTCCTGTCTTCCCTGGAAAAGGATCCTAGCCTCTTCAAAAATTGTTTTAATCCTCCAAGGAGGTGTTTTCAAATTATTTAGGAGATTTATAACATGCACAGAGTCTCCTTCTACGATAAAATTTCCTTCTAAGTCTTGAGTCATTTGAAGGCTTCTCCACATAGCTCTAGCTTCAGCTTCGTTGTTCGTCCTTGTTCCCAAATGTTCAAAAAATGCAAACATCATATTCCCATTATGATCTTGTACAATGCTACCAGTTCCTTCTCTGCCAAGATTTTCCTTAGCCGCTCCATAAAAATTAAGCTTAAACCAACCCGTAGGAGGTGGGGACCACTTAACATTGGATCTGAGGTTGACTACCCTAGGCACCGATTCATCTAACAAGGTTAAGCTTAAATATTGAGCAATCATGGTCTCCTGCAGATGAGTTTTATGACTATCAAAAGAGATAAGGTTCACATTCTCATTGGCAAAGGATAAGATCCTGGCAATGATAGTTTGATGATAGACTCATTAAATACTCTATGGTTCCTTTCTAACCACACCTGCCAAAGATAGTGATTGAGACAAATTTTCCACATGTATCTAAGTCTTTGGATTGAAAATTGGCAATGCCACTGGACAAACAAATCAAGTACGATGGTTGGTTTAACCCAAGAAATATTGAAGGCCTGAAAAACCCCACTTAGGACAGTCAAGGAAAAAGGGCACTCAAGGAAAATGTGATAAATGGTCTCCCAATTAGTCCTACACAGATAACAGTGATTAGTGATACAAATACCTTTATGCATAATATTATCAATGGTTATAATTATTCCTTGGATAACCAACCATGAAAAGACTACAATTTTTGGAATTAAATTTTTTATCCAAACTAAGTCTTTTTATAGGACAAAATCCTTGTCATCAAGCAGAAGCTTGTAAGCTGATTTAATAGTGAACTGCCCATTTTCCATAGGAGCCCAGGTCACTTGATCTTCCTTGGGTCTCATGGGGATAAATTATTGCCCGAGAATGTTACAAAGATCATTTGATTTCGCTTAAAATCCATGAATCCTTATTTGTTTCCACTTCATTCTGCCTCTGTCCTCAACCATATAATCGGAGACTTTTTTGCCAATGAGTTCTTCCGTGATATCTCTGATTCGGGCTAAGTTAGGATATTGCGTCAGTGGTTTGTCCTTATCCCACCTGTCATTCCAGCAATTTATCCTCTCGCCATTGCCTAAAACCCATATTAAACCTTTTTTTATGATTTCCTTACAATTGAGAATTGCTTTCCAAAAATCAGAACCTCTGATTGGAACTGAGTCACTTAGAAATTCCATATTTTAAAGATATTTTCGTTTGATGATAGCTATCCATTCATTTTCTTCACCAGAAATGAGGTGCCACGCCTGCTTAGCTAGTAAAGCTAAATTTATATGAGCAATTCCCCTCAGACCTAAGCTCTCATTTTCCCTGGGTCTGCACACTTTGGTCCATCCTACAAGGTGTATCCTTTTTTTCTCCTCTGATCCAGTCCATAAAAATTCTTTTTGGAGTTTCTCAATATTTTGTAAAACCTTCACAGGGGCTTTGAAAATAGAGATGAAATATACTGTAATGCTATGAAGAGAGGCCTTAGTGAGGGTCAGCTTTCCTGCTTGAGATAGAAGATGAACTTTCCATCCATTAAGTTTTTTTGAATTCTTTCATTAACCCTGTCCCACATTGACTCTCTCGGAGAACCAATGATAAGAGGGAGACCAAGATACGAAGTAGGGAGGTTTGCTATATCACACCCTAAAATTTATGCAATCATTCCTTGCCTCTGAATGGGGGTGTTCAATAAATATAACTTACTTTTACTAAAATTAACTTTTTTACCAACAACGTCCTCGTACAGTTGCAGGATGTATTTAATTCTTTTGGCCTCAACCATCGATGCCTTAGTCAATAGAAGGATATCATCGACAAATTGTTGGTGAGAAACAGCCCTAGTGAGAGATGTTACCTTGATTCCTAATATTAGCCTTGAAATGCAAGCATTTTTTATGGTTTTACCTAAATATTATGCCACAATGATGAATAACATGGGGCTGATAGGGTCCCCCTGTCGAATTCCTCTGTGACTTTGAAACTAACCAGCAGTTGTTCTATTAACTAGAATCGAGAACCATGCTTTAGAAATGCATTATTTGATCAAATTAACCCATTAGTGGTGAAAACCAAACTTAAGGATGACAACAATCAGAAATTCCCAATTTATCCTGTCAAATGCTTTGTTCATATCAAGCTTGAGGGCAAAAACAGACCTGTTAGTCTTATGAGCAGAGTGCAGAGCTTCATGAACTGTGATAACTCCATACAATATTGACCTACCATGGACAAAGCTTACTTGGCATGGATATATGATGTGGGGTAGAAAATCTCTCATTCTATTTGCAATGGCTTTAGTTAGGATCTTGTAAGAAACATTGCACAGATTGATTGGCTTGAATTCAGCCATAGATTCAGGGGTTTGCTTCTTAGGAATTAGAGAAATAAAAGTAGAGTTGAGACCTTTTGGGATATGATTGCTTGCTTGGAATTATATAATAGCAAAAATTACATCCTTACTTACGATGTCTCAAAAATCTTGATAGCAATGAGGGGGAAAGCTATCGGGTCCCGGGGCTTTGTCTGGCTCCATGCTAAAAAAGGCTTCCTTAATTTCCTCATCAGAAAATGGAGCTAGAAGCTTAAGGTTTATATCATCATTTATTATGCTAGGAATGTATTGCAAGAGAATATCTTTGGCCTCCTCATTGCACTGTGATTCCTGACCAAGGATAGAATTAAAATAAGTTACTGCCTCCTTTCTAATTTTTGTTAAGTCCTGAGTAATAGAACCATATGCTTTTTTAAATTTTTTATCTTGTTATTGCTTCTATTTTTAAGTGTGGTGACGTGAAAAAACTTTGAATTTGAATCTTCATATTTCAACCAAAGAGCCCTTGATTTTTCCCTCCAATATATTTCCTCACAAGCCAAAATGTTATGAAATTTTGCTAGTTTTGTCTCTTCCTCCTGCCTAGTAGTTTTATCAGCATCACCATGTTGAATCCTCTGGTCAATTATCTTTAAACTTTCAACAACCTATTTTTTATTTTCAAAGATATTTCCAAAGACCTCTTTGTTCCAAGTTCAAAGCTTTTCCTTAACAAACTTTAATTTGCTAGCAATTTTAAAAGCTGCACTACCCCTACCAGGATACTGCCACCATTGAATTAAGTTATCTCTGAAACTAGAATGTTTGATCCACATAGATTGAAATATAAAAGTTTTCTTGAAGGACAGAGAGTTAGGGATCTTCAAAAAAATGGGATTATGATCAGAGTTAATTTTAGGAAGGGTGTGCAGGGTAGAATCATCGAATAGATTTGTAGGCTCCTTTGATATAAAAAACTTGTCAAGCCTTTCTTGAATGATATGACACCCTATCAGTCGATTGCTCCAGGTATAATTAGCTCCTCTAAGTTTTACATCTATAAACATGTTAGAGTTCACAAAGTCATTGAACTCATCCATGCTCCTGATAGGTGGTCCATTTCCACCCATTTTTTCTGAAGGGTAAAGAGGAGTGTTAAAATCCCTAGCCAGAATCTAGGGGACATTATGGAAGATTTCACTCAGATTGCCTAAGTACTCCCATAGTAGAGCTCTCCCTTGAATTGAAGTTGGGGCATAAATATTTGAAAGGATCCACGACCTGTTGTTGTTTATTTCCTTAAATAAAACACTAAGAACCCTATCATCTTTCTTAATAATGGTGCCTTCTACTATTCGTGGATCCCACAAAGTCATAAGGCCTCCAGACGCTCCTCTAGCTGGTTTGCAAACCATCTCTTCTTGATTCCAAATTTTTTTTGCTACTTTTTTTTACCGAATCTCATCATTTTTTGTTTCTTGCAACATGATAAAAGTTGGATTCACTTGATTTCTTATTGCACTGACTTCCCTGTGTTTGGGAAGGCCATTGAGGCCTCTCATGTTTCATGAGAGGAACTTCATTTAGATTTTTTGGGATTTATTCCTCTCCCCCTCCCTTGATGGGATTTTCCTAATTTTTTGTCTTTAGAACCTGAAATAACCTATTGAAACAAGGTTCTATGTTTTCCATTGGCAATGTCATTATCTGTTTTAATTTTTTTATGCTCAGAATTTTATATTCTCCCTCTTATTTTTTCACTGCCAAAATCTATAGGATATTTCACAGTGCTCCTAGTTTGTTTAGGACTAAACTAGGGGGAGGTAATATGTTGTAGAACCAGACTGCCATATTCCTTAGTCTAAAGATTTTCACATATCTCCACTCCTACATCCAAATATTCTCCTTTTTTCCTATATTCCCCTGGTCTGTGGGACAACCCCTCAATAGGATTCACCTGGCTCCTAGTGATGATGTTAGGGAGATGAGATTTTTTATTTTCCAATGCCTCAACTTTCTTCCTAATTTCTTCAGCATTAGGGTTTGGCTTTGGGATGCCCACTGGGCTTGAAGTATTTTCAGCATTGGGGTTTAAGGATACCGACTTGGATGAGGATTCTAGAGATCGGGCATTAGGATTTGGCTTTGTGATGCCCATGGGGCTTACAATAATTTCAGCATTAGGGTTTGAGGATCCTAACTTGGATGGGGATTCTAGAGAGTCAAAAAGGTTAGCCTGAAGGTTCTGGGCTTCCATGTCTTCTGATAATCCTCCTACTCCCATATTGGATAGAATTAAAAATTTATTTAAAACTAGAGGATTGGAACTTATCTGGGTATTTTGGTTGCCATCAACCTGTTGTTTTCCTTTGTCTTGTTGGGACCCTGCACCCTCTCTTTTCTTTTTTTGGTAGACATATTTTTCCTTATTGAAATTACCTATGCCATGGAAACTCTTCAAATTTCCTCTGTCTAGCATTCCCTACTTCTGCTTTTCTCTATTCATTGCTAGGTTAGGGCACTGATTGCATAGATGTCCTTGATTTTTGCATTCTGCATAGAATGTCATTCTATTATCGTATTCTGCCAACTATTTTCAATAGTATTCTCCATACTCTAGCTCCATAAACCTTGGTAATTCATTATCCAAATTAGCATTTACGTAGATTCGTGCATGAGTCATCCTTGTCCTAGCCAAGGTCACATGGTCAATGGATATCAAGTCCCCTATAGTTTTGGCTATGCCCTGCAGCCAATATTAATTGAATAACTGGGTAGGTAGACTCGAGATGTGAACCCAAATAGGGGTTATGTTAATATTTTGCTTTTTAGGGTCAAAATTTTCACCCCATCGTCTAATAAAAAGGCTCCTTTTGCCCAAAAACCAAGGACCTCCTATTAGAATATGGTTAACATCCTCCATATTATTAAAACGGATAATGAAGAACCCTCAAGTTAGAGCTCCCAACTCCAAGATGCCTACCGGTCGCCATTTACCCATCGCCCAAGTCCTGATAGTCTCCATGTCCGACATACCTCCCAAAAACTTGCCTACCAGGGAGAATTCTTCCATTGAAAGAAAAGGGCTCATGGAACTTGTCGAGGCCAAAATTTTATTATTTACTAGAACTAGGGGCGAAAGAGAGAGAACCTCCTTTATTTTTCCTCTAAGAGTCTCAGCAAAAGATAGCCACTTCTTGGGCCCCACATTGTCCTTCGTATATTTTTTTTTCGGGGTCTTTATGAGGAGGGTCGGGCCCCCGCGTGATGCCCACCTCCAAATCTGCAATAGCCTGACCGCATTCCTCTAGATCCTTGCTTGATCCATGCTCAAGGTTCCCACCTGCCCCTTTTGTACCTACTCTACCTTTGCCACCTTGGCTGAGATTCCTGCCCAAAAAATTCAAACCCTCTCTCCCGCAACACTCGCTAAACCTCAGCTCACTCATTCTCTCTTCTGCGCTCGCCAATATGATACAATAATTTGTCTTAATGCTAAGTTTATGAATTAGGGTTTCTTTTAAGCTAGATATACTATTTTATTTCTATTGAATATGTATATATGTTTTAACAAGACCTTTTTAATGTAAGGCCCCATTATTGTAAAATATATCCATTGAGAATTATTTTTAATTTGATTGTATCACTCTTTAAGAGGATTTATAAACATTGTAATTCTCAATTTCAAGTAATTATGGAGAAAGATGTGAATTTATGGTATGAAGTTATTATATGTTAGGGGTTAGATCTTTAAATGAGAATTAAATATTGTGTTTAGATGACATAGAGTATCCCTAATGAATAATTCATGCTTAACACATAAGATGTACCTCTAATTGATAAATATGGAAGAGATCATAATGGAGAATTTGAAATTTATCTCATTTCATGGAGATTATAGTTGAATAAAACAATTAAAGTATAATGGTAGACATTAACAAGTCAATGGGGGTTTGTGTGATAACCCCCTTACCTACCCATTGTTGATATTGGGAGAGATAAGCATTGCAATGATTGTTGTTTTGTTCTTAAGGAGGAACAAGTTAATATTCAAGGCACACACCTAATGTATAGGTTGAAAGAGACCTAACATAAGGACTATTTTATTATTGATTTAAGCTAGTAGGTAAAATGGCATTTCTATTTTAGATAGGATAATTCCCAATTGTGAGGTAAAGAAACTTACCTACAGGCCATTATAGGGGTTGGCCACTGCTATCCATGGGATAAACACTGACCATGTTGATTCCTATGAAGTGCAACCTTGGAATTACTTGGATATTTTACTATAATAGAACCACATGGAGATACTCCTTATTCACTTATTGATCAATGATAATGATAAGATATTAACAAAAAAATATTCTCTCTGGGATTAGTTGGTTTTGGTAAGAATGTTACACACTATGTGGTGATGATGTACTATGGGTTGGGCTCATTTTAATCCCATATAACCCATTGAAAAAAATTCTAACACCTATGATTTTGGCTTTGTGTCTTCCAATAAATCTAACACAGTATCAAACATTGTATTTTTAAGTTGATCAGGCAAGTACAAATTTACAAGACGACAAATGTGGTAAAATTAATTACTAACCTAGATTTTGCAAATATTTAATGAGACATGGTTGATATGTAGTACAAGCCATCCCGAGGAGCACGTCATGGGTGGGAGAATAAAATTTAAATCTAATTTACCTCAATAAAATGAAAGTAATTATAATTTATTGTAAAAATGCGGTAAAATGAGCAACCAAAAAATTGTATAAATATTGGTTCACTAGGAAGTTACAAGGTTTGAAAACCATCTATTAGAACACCCCTTAGTATCTTCTTTATTTTTATTTTCTGTTGGACGCATTTTATAAACCAAGTCTAATATTGGTTTTGAGTTCTATTACTATAATCCATCGAAGTGGACATCAATATACTCCATGATTATCTTTATTAATACAAGGCTTTAAACTTTTTTAATTTCAATTTATTCATGTCGATGGTGTTTACACTTAGTCTGTTTCAAAGTCTTTATCTTATTTAAAAATTGCATCATCTTGAACCTTAGGTTGTGTGAATATTGGTTGGACAGGGATTGGTTTTAAGTTAAAATTATTGCTTTACTAGATTGAAACAAAATTTCAGGGTAGTATAGGCTTGTTTATTTTCTTTTCTTTTTCTCTTGCCCTTAAACCTTTGATTTTTATTTGAAGACTATCTATATTAAGAGTAGATTAATTTTTGTTTGAAACATTGAAGTAGGTTTTACTACAGTGCATTTTAAAGTTTCATATAGCTTTAAAATAATCATTGTTGTTCTACGTGTGATAATAATCTTAATTGCATTGAATAATATTGATTAGGCAACCATAGTTTGTAGAGTTTCAAACTTATTTTTTTTTGCCTACCCTCAATTCTTCTTAGCTCTTACACATTAAAAAATTAGTGCGATGGAATTATTTTTAGACAGTTAAGCATTTTGATTTTGAAAGCATATTGACCAAAAAATTTATCTTTTTGAGTTATATTGGCAAAGGTCCCTTGAAGGAAAAACTATCAATGACCTTTGGATTTATCCACACCTAATAGGACCTAGCATACCTAAATCTTGGGGGAAACAATTCCCTTTCAAGAGGGAACAAAATTTGTTCCAAGTAAGTTGACTTTCCCTTGATACACCAATAGTTGACTTTTACCTCTTCATGCCTAGTAAGGAGGTTTGAATTATTGATTCATTATCCCATAAGGTCCTTGTACTTAATAAAAGTGTCATTGAGGAGAGAAAAGATAGAGTGAGTCAATTGCTTGCTCAATAGATGGTATGGGTGAAGAATTTTATGCCATGTTTTTAGTGTTTGGTTGGTCTACTACCATATCTAGAGCTTCTTGTTTATCTTCATTCATGGATTCATGAGTTTCTTTGATCTCCACTCTAATATTTATATCTTGTAAAGTCTTACCTAAGAAAATTTGTACTCCATGTGAGCTTACTAGTCTTAAGGTGTATGTTTTTAATTTGTCGTTACCATAGACTTAAGCAGCTTGTTTATTGTTTGGGTTAGACACATGTTGAAATGAGAGTTGAGTTAACTTCAATGGTTATGAGTTTGGATTGGGTGGTAGGGGTAGTAATTTCTATTGTGAGTTTCACCTAGCAATCATATAGTTTCATTTCTCACAATCATACAGTCCCTTTCTTCCTTATATGGGTTCGATTATATGATAGGTTGTTCCATTTGGATGACATCCTCCAATTGTACGATTGATTATTCCATTTGAATATCATCCTCTAATTATATGGTGAATTCACTTGTAGGACATGCACATGAATGACAACACTTCTCTATGCCTTCCATTTGTATGTCAAACTTCTCCATTTGAATGATAAGTTGTCTTACACACTCGTCTTGGATAAAATTATGTGCTACTTTGTTCACTTGTATGGCATTATGTTCTTTCTTGTTGGTATCAACCACTTCTACAACTTTTGCTTGCAAAGTCTTGACTACCTATGGCATTTCTACCTCCTCCGTTGAAATCAAGTTCACTTCCTCAATTTGAATCATGCTCATCAAGTTCATCTCCACCTATTTATTGGTAATGGCTACAACTCATCTCTGATGCTTCAAATTTTGTATGCATCATTGGTTTATCCTAATTTGCAACACTTTTATAATCATGTGCAAAATACCCCCATAAGTGGCATTACCAAAATTGTACAATGGGTCTACCCTCAATATCATACAATATTCTACTACTTTTATTTCTATGATGGTTGGCAAAAACTATATCACTAATGGCATCCTTCCTTTGTACAATCTATATTTGTGCTACATATACTTATGGCGATGATCTTGCACTCTCTAAGTCATATGCATCCTCAAACTCGTTATTATTTTCTTTGAAATAACTTTCTTCATTGACTTATTGACCCCAACACTTAAACAAGGGACTACTCTCCTTCCTAGAGTCATCACTCTAATTGTTTAAGTCATATTCAATATTAGATTCACTTTCATCCTCAATGTTACTCATTTCTAGATCATGATGCTAATTCAGTTTTGTATCAATTTTCTAAATCAAGGCATAATTCATAGCCTCTTCGTATGATTTTGGAGGGAACATCTTCATCTTCATTTGATACATAGGAAGAAGTCTATTTATGAACCACATCCTCTTCAATACCTTTAATTGATTTTTTCAAAATGGTCAAACAACCCACTCAACTTACGATCATAGGAACAAATAAACTCCTTTGCATCCTATTTTTTTCTATAAATTTTAGTAATGACCTCATCGTCATTATCGTACAATTGAAATTCTTTCACAATTGCATCACACAATTCCTCCCATATTTAATACTTGTCCTCTGGTAATTTCACATACCATTCTATTGTAAATCCATGAAATATCATAGGAAAACACCACCTCAAGTTTACCTTATTGTTTAGGCTAGCTGCTTTCCACATCATGCGATAAATTCTCCAATACCTAGTTAGGTCTTATATTAATTCTCCATGAAAAAATGGGCATTTACATGATGTGCCCAAATTGGCCTTCACTTTGATAAGTTGGATTTGTATTTATAACAATTATTTATGCATAGCCTTAGATGCATCACCTTCCAATTGCTCTTCCACTATACTCTCTTCTCATTCGAAAATGTTCCAACCTTCAATTGCTTTGATGTCAAACTCCCATCTTCCTCACCATTAAGCACATCAATTTGTAGTTTTCTATTTCAAAATTTCATCTCATACACTGTTAGAAACTTCATATTCCATTTGCATTTATGTCAAACTCTTGTCCTACTCAGCATCATGCATAACTACTTGCAATTTCTTTGGTGTCAAACACTCTTCTTCGACATGCAATTCCTCACCAACATTTATTGTCAACTTTGGATAAATTTGGCTTGCACGATCCTTCAAGACATTTGTACTATGGCTTACAATTGTACAATTGGACTAGAAATCATCCCCAACTAGTCTATTCTTCCAATAGCTATACAATTTTTGTTTTCCATGTATTTCCATGCAATCCTTTTCCCTAAACAAATGACTTTGTTTGTATGATGCACACCAAATGAACAACTCAATAATGTATTTGAATGACAATCATTTGTACAGTTATCATTTGTACAATTATACAAACCCTCTACAAATTATATTTCACCTCCCTTGTGTGCATCAACCATACACATCTCATTGTATGGATCATCTTAAACATCAAAAAAATCATATTTTTTCATCTGTGGCCGTGGTTAGATTCCTTCATTGGTTGGGTTTTTCTTTCCAAGGGTTTTTTTTGTTTAGAACTCCATATTATGAGACTTGACCCAATACCGTAGAGGCAACATCTCCAATATGTAGAAATTTAATACAGCATTCTACCCCACATCCTTGATAATTTCATTGTCATCTACCTTTCTATGATCTTGTCTCTCATGTCTTCATAAACTTGTATCTAAAATCCACCCCTATTTCCTCCATGTTACTCACTATTCCAAACCCTCATCATTCTCTACAATGACAATGTAGGCCCTTACAACTATGATAATGGCATCAAATGTAGCACGAATGAAGTATTCCTATTGAGGAGGGTGTGATGATAGATTTTTAGATGTTATTTATATGTAATTTGTACAATCGTAATTGTACAATATTATAAAACGTACAACAAGTAACCATATATTTACAAATGTATAATAGCACTTAATTATATAGTTACAAATGTTCAATTGTACGGTTACAAATATTCAATTGTACGATTTCCCAATTGTACGATTATAAATATTCAATTATATAGTTTCCCCAATTTTACGGCTACAAATATTCAATTTTATGGTTACAAATGTTCAATTGTACGGTTTATCCAAGTATGTTGGAATTGTTCAATTAAAAATCACTTTGTAATTTCTCACTTGGTAATTCATTGATCTAACCTTGAAATGCTCAATCATGCAAATTCATTCCCTAATTTATCAACTATACAGTTTGATAAACCAATTGTGCAATTTGATAAACCAATTGTACAGTTTGGTAAACCCTCAATATGCCAAAACTACTCACTCTTGAAACTTTCAAATTGTACACAGATTGCATAAATATCATTTCCAATGATGGTAAATGTCAATTAGGCATGTCCTACCCTCATTGTACATTCCATACAATAGTACATAGTTGATTTTATGGTTTATAGGTATGAACTTCTACCATAGATCTGGAATCAACAATACTTGTAATAACAATCAAAATTCCATAGATAATATAGTTATGGGAAATACTCTCAAATTTCCACATATGCATACATAGATTTGAATCAATTGACATTCTTATTCTTCATGGCTACTTTACACAAAAATTGTATAATATGATACTACACACACAATACACAAACTATATCATTAACCATTATGCCCATTCGATGAATAACCTATGAACTGCACATGAATGAACAACCATGAACAACCTAAAAAAACCTACACAAATCGAATGGGGGGGCTTATAATGCCTATCTATGCTGTTCCAAAGTGGTTTCTAAGACATCACATCATTTACAACTATTGCCTGCAACTTCTCAATAACAACTTCATTAATGTTGTACTAAGGTCTTAATTTTATTTTTATCAAATTACATTTAATCTGTATGTCTTTACATTTTATTTCATTTCACATGCATTTACATTTATTTTTCTACATTGTACATTTAGAAAGACCCTACATTGTACAATTAGCCAAACCCTACATTATATAATTAGCTAGACCCTACATTGTATGTTTATTCAAAATTTTATATTTACTCAAAATTATGCAAATCCCTTCATTGTGCATTGTCATTTATTCTTCTTTTGGGATATGGATTTTCCTGCCTACAGGGTTCTACTAATTTTTCTAATTTGGCCAAGTTTATTGGACTAGCCATGGTTATTGTCCTTTCCATTGGTTGGGCCATTGGTTAATGGAAGGCTGTAATCTCTTAGGGGTGCTAGTTTGGAGGAATCATATTTTCATCATCAAATATGAATTCAATAGACTAGTGTCATTAGGCATACTTTTTGGTTGAGACTTGGGCTGCCATGAGCTTTATTATGTGATTAATTACATGTCCTCCATGTCTTCCTACTTCCCTTGGTAGGCCACTTTCAACTTAAGTATTGAAGGATAGTCATTGGTGTCATTTTGGGCTTTATATATGTTGTAAATTTTGATCCTATTGAGAGGATACTCATGAATAGTGTGTTTCTTGGTACACTTGGGATAGAATACATGTTGGTCTAGAAATTTATCTAATGGAAATATTGTGCGCCCACAGACCTTGACCAACATTGAATGATCGAGAAGCTATGAAGCTTCGATGGTCAATCCCTGAAGGAGACCAATTCCTTTGGTGTTCTAGCTAACTATTCCTAAAGTGTTGGGAGAAAGGGGGCTGAAATTAGCAAAAGGAGCTAAAGTTAGAAATTATGTTGGTGTAGATTAAGCAAAATCAAGACACATGCACAATAAATAACTATGCCAATAAACAATCAATTACCTAATAGACTAGCTAGTTTTACTATCAACCATAAAATATTTAGTTTTAGTATAATGTAGCTTATCAAACTAAAAATTCTAGAATAAGTGAATGAACACAACATAAATTCAAAAATCAGAGTAAATACCATGAGCATTCAATAGGCTAAAATTAGAAAGAAGTAGTCATCCATACATACATGTTCTGTAAATAAATTGAACTAGAGGCCAAACAATAATCACTTTGTATTAAGATGCAAGTCTTTCATTCTTACATATGAATTGTAAAAGCCTAAGATCCAACCATTTTTCTTTTACATATTAGTATTTATACAATGTTATAGTTTTCAAATAATCATTGCCTTAGAAACATATTGTTGTTATGTCAAAAAGTCTACCAGCTTGTTGAATTGCTTGGAGGTATGGCTACTCCAACCACCAAATCATGGTTTGCTAACACGGTTGGGATTTGTGTCTTCTTTGATTCATGACCATATTACTAGCTACATATGGTCCATTGATCTCTATTGATACCTTTGGTTCAGTCACCCTGTCATTTGCATGATGACCTATGCTATTAAGATCGATTGATAAGAAATAATGCCCAGTAAGCATCATGGGATGAGGGTACTTTTGACATTTAAAGGTGGCTATTAGATACTTTGCACATATATTTACCATATATTGTAGAAGGGTGATGCACCTTTAGAATCTCCAACTAGGTACCATTCTTTTATTGGCTCCACCACTTAGCCGAATGCTTATTTTCATCGTTGCATATGCCAAACCTAATTTTTAGTCTTATTGCCAATTTTATATGCAGTGACCTCATGGTACCATAGATTTAGGACACTGGTAGATCCCAACCAAGTATAGGACCTTCAATACATTATAAAATTCCAAATTCATCATCTAAAGCTTCAATATTAGGATGGAGATTTTATACCATGTCGGGATCCGATCGGGTACAAATATTTCGACATCATCTATATTTTATTTCTGCTAGTTTCCAGTATCTGGATGGAGAATTGGCATCATGTCATATTTTGGCTAGGTGTAAATATTTCAATGCTCTCCATACTTGGACATTCTCACCATTTTTGCATATGCTAGACCTTTAGCACCCCGACGGGTTTCATCCTAATACAAATGTTCCAATGGATTCAACCCTTGACCATTTTTTCCATCTAGGAACCTTCGGTAGTGGGATAGAGATTTGGTATCCTATCATGTTTTGGTTAGGTACATATATTCTGGTTCCTTGGACACTTAGCTAGTTTTCTTTATCTTACTCTTGTCAGCTTTCAGCCTATAGACAAAGAATTGATGCCATTCTAGACTTTGGCTAAGTGTAGTTGTTTTGTACTTAGCCACTTTTTTCACTTTTCTCCTCTGGAAGCATGATGGATCTTGGGTACCTTAAAAGGTTTTGAATATATTCAAATGTTCCAATGACTTTCATACTTAACCATTTCCCCACTTCTACACATGCTATATTTTTATAACTTTGTTGGGTTATGGTTGGGTATAAATCTCTTGGTGCCTTCGTGAGATACTCAATTTTACTAAAGCTTACCTTTCAACTGCAGGACCAAGCGTACACTTCTAAGTACTTCGTTCAAGTATAAATATTTTGAACATTTCATGCCTTGGTCAATTTTACCCTTAACCATCTTTCGTCATCCTGGTGAATTTTGGTGAGTCTCTAAGTTGCAGTTGTTTATCTCTTCAAGTGGTAATATGGGCCTTCATCTCTATTTTTATCTTCGATCATGTGTGAATTATTTTAGAAAACTGAAAGGGCTAACCTCTTTTCTCCCTTTTTAGTATCCTTTGTTTTTGGTAGGGCTTTTAGTCTTGGTCTTCAAGTCCTTGCATCTTCATTTAGCTACGATTGATAAAACCTTTGGTGATCTTTGGTTTTATTTAAAAATAAAATAAAATAAGTAATTGCTAGTAGCTTAGCATGGGTAGATGCAAAAAGTACCCACATTCTTGGTGACTCACAGGGGATTTTCACTTTGTGGAAAGAAGGAACCCATATTTTTGTACTTAACACTTTCTAATAGGAAGGAAAGGGAAGAAATAATGAATAAGGAGAGAGTGGAAACAATTAACATCACAAAATGGTGAAGCGAATAACTAAGATCAGGAATAGAAAATACAGAGGAAGGAAACAAGAACAAGAACTAAGAAGAGGGGAGAGGAGTAAGGTAGGTAGCAGTAGGAGGGCTAAAAGTACCATCAACTCAAGGATTTAGTAATGGAATTGGCCTATTAACAACATCCAAATGGGAAAAAACAAACAAAATAAAAACACAAAAAGGAATATGATGCTAGGGTAACTTGATAACAAATATAAATAGAACTATTGGATCCATGGGACACCCCCACTAAGTAGCATGCTAAATATCCTATTTCTTCGAATATCCCCAAGCATCGTAATCCCATAGAGTAGCATGCTAAATCTCCTATTTCTTTGGATATTCCCAAGCATCGTACTCCCATAAACATACTCTATAGTTGCTAGTTGCTGCTTCCAAAATAGATAGATTGCCATGTATAATCGTCATCCTTGGATATTTTCCTCTTTTTTTGTGTAGTTTAGTAAGAACTTGTTCTATAAATCATATTTGGATATGAGAGCCTTCAGTTATGCTCTTGAACTCATCTTCATTTCAACAATGCTTCATTTGTGTGATGCATGCAGTCTTATATAAAATTCTAGGGGATAATTCTACTAGCTAACATGTGCGAAATTATATCTTTGGACTACACACTTTTTTCAAAAAGTAAAAGCTTGATGTGAATCACCCTTAGACATTCCTTTTATGTCAACCTGAATTCCTTCCTTTTTGCAACTTTCTTTTTTGACGTACATCATATCTTTATATGGCATTGCACATAACTAAGCTCATACAAGTGGTGACAGTCTTGTTTTAAACTACTACAAATTTCGAGGAGCATCTCTTGCAATTATGTACTATTCTACTTTTGTCTGTTAGGTTATATATTCAAACACAAAACACCAAGATGGGAGAAAAAAGAGGAAGAGGGGAAGAAAGTGTTAATATGAATACTACAAAATTTAATGTTCCATAATTTTTCACGATTTTTAAATAATATCATGATCCTTTTTTACACCTATTCTTTCTACGTATAGGGTGACACAATATATTGCAACTATATGTGATCACCATACTAGCTTATTTACTTAATGCCTATTTACACAAAAATGTGATGTGTGTGTCATGCCGGATTAAAAATATATTATGCAGCTTATCCCATGAATCTGCAATTTCCTAACCATATGACACCGAACTTGAGCCTTTGTATTCAGTTTGCCCCAACTTGCCATTGTCATCATACATAGTTATGTTCTAGTATAAAATTGACCCATGTATTGAAGGACCTAATTTCTGGTTTACAATGTCTTGCCAAGCTAATACATCTTCCCAATTATATATTTATTCTTCAGTTCACACCTGTGAATGCCTCCTTTTTAGAATTTCCATCCAATTTACCACCTCTTTCTTGATTTCCTATCTGGTGGCTATGCTCAGGGTGGTAACCCAAGGATCATAAGAAACATGTTGTGCTATATCCCATTAATATTCAAGATCAAATAAAAATTGGTGCAGGGTTGGGTTGGTGAATTTACAAGGTTGATCTATCCTTTGAATTTATAGACAATCTTATTCTAAGCATATATCATGTACAACTTCACATGTGATACCTATCCTTGACCCTTTGAGATATTCAATACAAAAAGGCCACATCCTCTAATTTGATGTCTTGATGATTCCCCTGGCACATTGAATGATTATCAAATCTTGTTTTTGGGTTACACATATTTTAATTTATGTTAGAACATGTTGGGCTAAACACATAACAAATAATGGGGACATATCAACTATCATAATTCTAAATAATAACCAGATTTGGATGACCATATATCATGATGAGAATATTGCGTAAAACTCCTCTTTCCTTCATCTAACTCCTTTAAAAGATATGAATTCAGGCTCCTCTATTTTTGGGCTCAGCCCCAAACTGTTAAAAACCTCTAATGGCATAATTGAGACTTGATCCTTTGCATCCACTACACAATTATGCAATATATAATTTTCTAAGAGTAGGGACAAATGAAATGGGGGAGGATGGTTTTTTAGGATAGTTAGATATAAGCCTCTTTTGGATGAGTCACTAATTTTTGGTACCCTTTGAGTGGAAATATTTATCATATTTACCTTCTTGGATACCAACAAATCTTCCCTAAATATGACAAATGCTGAGGGAGCCATTTTGAATAGACTGTGAAATTTATCGACCCTTTTTGTTCTCTGCTTGATGTCAATACTTAGGAAGTACAAATTTTTATAATCCTCCATTCTCTTCTGATTTAGGGATTTTGAAGATGATAATTGAGGGCTTGTTTGGATATCTTCATCTATTCTTTGGTCTGCTAAAAATTGTGCATGGTTGCTAGTGAGGTATTCAATCTAGCTTGTCTTCATAATATCTATATCTATCCACTATTTTTTCTCATTCATGGAAGTTAGGGCTATCACATTTTCTATCATAGGAACTGACTAATAATTATTGGGTTGCAGGTATTCATGGGAATAGATTCCATTAGGTTATGGTAGCTTAGGTAAATTTGTTGTTGCCTTTATTTTTTCCTTTGTAATCATATGATTACAATTCACTCCCCTTTGGGTTCCTTCTCCCATTTGTTTTATTTGTAAAAACTGATATGGCCTACATGACTCTACACACTCCTATATATCTAGATTTTTTACTTCATAATGCATAAGTCACATCTTTGTATCCTCAATTTCCTTGGTCATCTCTTGTATATTCATCTTCAATAGTTGTTTAGATTGTTGTTGATTCTTTGAAGAAGAACACAATCAATTATTTTTAGGATAACACAAGGGGCCTAGTCTTGCTACTTGTGGGAGTGATGAGAAGCCTTTGAATGGGGCTTCAGGGTATGTCATATTTCTAGGTGGGATTTTATCGACCATAATAAACAGATTTTTAGCTTGTGCAACTTCCTTAAAAATGTGAGGGAACCTTCTCTCTTTGGATTGTTGAATGAGGATGCTCAAATCAGGTTGAAAATATCATACATAGTAAAGATACACTTGTGCAAGAGAAGACTAGAATTCCTAGAGGATCCTCTTCCATGTTATTTTAAATTAGATATTGAAATTAACCAAACTCTCCTAAGGAGCTCATTTGATGAATGAGAATTAAGTAAACAAAATAAAAGTATCTCATGTATCATTAAAAGCATCAATGAGCACTTCTGCTAGATCAGCCCATGTGTGTATGTTTCCTTACTATAAATATTTATACCATAACAATGTCTTCCCATTGAGAAATAGAGAGAGCAACCTAATCATCACATATTTTGATGCAATGTTGTGGATAGTGCCCAAGGAGGCCACATCTTTATAGTATTCATATGTGATATTTTTTGCACCATAAAATTTGGGAAGTGTCTTCAAAGTAGCCTTAGGGATATCATGTAGATATGAAATATTTAGAGATCTTGCATCATTCCATTGGGGATAACATTATTGAACCATTTATGCAATTGTACCAATGATCTTTCAGGAGTCTTGAATTCTTTTTTTAAGTGGGAGTCGTCAGATAAGCATACTTACTCCACTTTTGAGGTCAATATTGCTTGACATATCTTGAATATTTCGAGAAATAATAATTTATAAAAAAGCATAAAGATAACTGATCAGAAGGGCTGGATCACAACTGCAATAGAGTCACCAAGTGAATTGGGGGGTAAATCTCATAAAACATAGTATCACTGAGCTCTGTTTAACAAGGATAATGGGACCTTTAGTCCCATTATGCATGCCAAAAATTGTTGGTCTATAAATTTATCTAATGGAAAGGTTGTGTACCCACAAACATTGACCAACATTGAATAATTGGAAATTTGTGAAGCTTTGGTGGTCAATATCCAAAGAGGACTAGTTTCTTTGGTGTTCTAGCTAACCATTCCTAAAGTGGAGGGTTGAAAGAAGCAAAAGGAGCTAAAGCTAGAACTTATGTTGGTGCATATTAAGCAACATCAAGATACATGCGTAATAAAAGATTATACAAATAAACAATCAATTACTTAACAGATCAACTAGTTTTACTATCAACCACAAAATATTTAGTTTCAGTATAATGTAGATTATCATACTACAAATTATAAAACAAGTGAATGAACACAACATAAATTTAGAAATCATAGTGATACCATGAGCATTCAACAGGCTAAAATTAGAAATCAATCATCCATACATATGTGTTTTGCAAATAAATTGAACCAGAGGCCAAACAATAATCACTTTGTTTTAAGATGCAAGTATTTCATTCTTACACATGAATTGTAAAAGCCTAAGAGTTGACCATTTTTTCTTTTACATATTAGTATTTATAGACCTTTTACGATGTTACAGTTATCAAAGCATCATTTCCATAGAAACAAATTTTTGTTATGTCAGAAAGTCTACTAGCTTGTTGAACTACTTGGAGGTATGGTTGATCCAACCACTAGATCATGGTTTTCTAACATGGCTAGGATCTATGTCTTCTTTTATTCAGGATCACCTTGTTGGTTGCATTTGGTCCATTAATATCTATTGATACCTTTGATTCAGCCACCCTATCATATACATGATGACCTATGTTGTTAAGATGGACTGACAAGAAATCATTCCTAGTAAGCATCGTGGGATGAGGGTGCTTTTGACATTGAAAGGTGGTTTTTAGATCATTTGCATGTCTATTTCCTCTAGAAGGGTGACACACCTTCAATAGCTTCGATTGGGTACCATTCTTATAGCATATCCACTACTTAACTAAATACTTCTTTTCACCTCTACATGTGTCGAACCTAATTTTTAGTCTTGATGCCAACTTTATATGCAATAACCTCATGGTGTTGGAGATTTAGGAAAATGGTAGATATTGACCAAGTATAGGACCTCTGATTCCTTATACACTTAGCCAAATTCATCATCTGAAGCTTCAGTATTAGGATGAAGATTTGGTACCGTGTCGAGCTTCAACCAGGTACAAATATTTCAATGTCATCTGTATTTTATTTCTTCCAACTTTCGGCCTCTAGACAAAGAATTGGTATCATGTCAGGTTTTTGCTGGGTGTAAATATTCTAGTGCTCTCCATACTTGGCTATTCTCACCACTTTTTCATATATTAGAACTTTAGCACCCCGATAGGTTCCATCCTGGTATAAATGTTCTGATGGATTTAGCCCTTGATCATTTTTTGCCATCTAGCAACATTCGATAGTTGGACATAGATCTGGTATCCTATTAGGTTCCAACTGGGTATAGATGTTTTGACACCTTGGACACCTATCCAGTTTTCTTTATCTTGCTCTTGTCAGCTTCTGGTCTTTAGAGAGAGAATTGATGCCATGTTGGACTCTGCCTCGGTGTATTTTTTCAGTGCTCTCCATACTTAGCCATTTTTCCACTTTTCTCCTCTGGCAGTGCAACGTATTTTTGGTACCTTACCAAGATTTGGTTGTCTACAAATGTTTCGATGACTTTCATCCTTATCCATTTTCCCACTTTTGTACATCTCATATTTGTGTAACTCTACTAAGTTCTAACTAGGTGCAAATCTCTTGGTGCCTTCATGAGATAGTCAATTTTGTTGGAGCTTATCTTCCAATCGTAGGACTAAGCATACACTTTTGAGTACTTTATTTGGGTACAAATATTTTGAATGTTTTATGCCTTGGTTGATTTTACCCTTAACCATATTCTGGAATCTTGGTGAATGTTGGTGAGTCTCTAGGTTGCAGTTGTTTCTCTCTTTAGGCAATAATATGGGCATTCATCTCTATTTTAGGCTCTAGTCATGTGTGAATGCTTTTAGAAAGTTGAAATGGCTAACCTCTTTGCTCCCTTTTCACTATTATTTACTTTCGAAAGGGATTCTAAGCTTGGACTTTGAGTCCTTGCATTTTCATTTAGTTGGGATTGACAAAATCTTTGGCGATCTCTAGTTTAATTTAAAAAGCAAATAAAATAAGTAATTGGGAGTAGTTTAGTGTGGGTAGATGCAAAAAGTACCAACAATACAAAAAAGGTCTTCTCTTCTTCTTTTACTTCTACCTAGCCTATAGTGTATCCAACTGTATGGCCATGGAAGATAAGATATCAATCTTCAAGTCTTCTAAAAAATATCTATCTCTACCTTAGTGAGCCCCCCTACTACCTTTTGTATTGTAGTAGTTGTTATCATGCTCTCGTTCCTCTTTATTTTTAACCTTGAGTAGTTTTTACATAGCAAAATGTATTTGTAAAACATCTATTGCACCCATGAGGTTTAATGCTTCAAGGAAGTCTCCTTGGATGCCTCTTAGAAAAACATCTTGACAACCTTAGGATCCATTCAATATTATTTAGACCTTTGTAGGTTAAACTAGAATCTCTCCATGTATTCTTCAAGTGCTTCATCCTCCCTCTAGGACATACAAAAAATATACCCCTTGAGCCCCTTGCTTTGTAATAATCTTGGTACTTCTTCAATAATTGTTCACACATATATTCCTAAGTGGATATGGTATTTTTACCAAAACAAATACACCACCATAGTTTCGCATCATTTAGAGTGTATAGAAATAACTTTAATTTATATGCATCACTTTGATAGTCATAGCTTTTGCAAAGGATGTCAAAATCAAATAAGAAAGTATCAGGATACTCACTTGCAAGCCCATGAAAGTGGGGTAGTACTAAAGGTAAGATATTCTTCATAGGTGTAGTCAGGAGCGGCTATGGGAAAAATTGAAATTAATAGGTATCATATGGAAGGTATTATGTTTGGCATCTGTGTCCCATGTGTAACACCCCTATTTGGATAGAACTCTTTATGTGCTTTGAAATATGTATTAATGTGAAGGTTTAATGGCATAGTCTCCTTTATCTATATATGATGGAATATTGCATTCTTTTGGAAACTTTGAATATGGTATTGTTGATGTATTTGTGGATGTAGGACCAAGTGCTCTCCTTGGTGGAACCATTTGGGAAACCACTTACAAGAGAGAGATACTTAGGGAAATGATGATGACTGGTTCATCAACAAATCAGGGTAACATGGATAATTACCCTTCACGTAGATGTACATCATGTTTGCTTGCTTCCATATTTTTGCACCATTGGATCAGGAAGTTGCTTGTAATGAGTATCCTTAAAGTAGGTTGGTTATAGCTTTGTCTATCTTAAATAAATTCACTTACTCGGATAAAAAAATGGTGTGGAACATGGTGAGAGTGAATTTTATGCTTGTTGTGGCATGTAAATCATTTGGGATGGATTATACTTTAGTTTCAAGAAGTATTTGTTGTTAATATTAGATTTATATAATTAATCTAATGTTGGCCTTGAATATTAATTAAGGATTAAATTCTAATTTTTAGTTTTAATTAACCACTAGCTCTTGCTTTATTAAACCTGATTTATTATCAGCCTTGCTACATAATAAGTGGCACTTATTTGAGAGTTAGGGTGGCACTTGGGAAGAATGTGTTCTTGAGTGTTTCTTTTGAATTCTCATGCACCAAGGTATGTCAATTTCTCCTTGCTCCATAATATGGTGGATGGGGAGAAAAAATTATTGTTGGTGGATGGATCTAAGGAAAGGAGATGAGGATAGTTTAGATAGCGAGATGCAAGCTAGATCCGATTTTACATTGAGCCAGAGGAAAGGAGATTTAACCATGTGGTTTTACCTTAATTTTGAATTAAGCTTGTTAATTTAATTATTGCTTAGAATGTTTGTTTTTGTGCATGTTTGTTTCTCCTTTATTCACTTAATGTTGATCATGTGTTGAGTTGTGCATACCTCTAGGTTATTTTCCTGTACGTACTTTTTGTTTAGTGGTCTATATTTTTTCTTAGGTAGTGAAGCATGTTGCTAGATTTTTCTTGATGCCTATCTTTGACCTTCTTATTTGCTTGTATTGTGAGTCTTATTCATTGAGCTTAGCTTATTCATTGTTGTGATTGTATCCTTGCCATATTTTACTCTATATAAGGTGCCTCAATTTTAGAGTCCTTCTAGTCTCGTTGTGATCATGCACATACATCTTCCTTGGTGTGGGATGAAGTGCAGGTTATACAGATGATGTTCCCTTCTACCTATGCTTTGCCTTGGCATAGTAAGTCTCAAGGAAGGAATTAGAGTTTCAAAGTGCATGTGCCACCTTGGTTTCTAAAGGATGACAAGTGATTTATCTTTAATTCTTGCATGGTTGTATGTTTATTAGATCAAGCACTAACCTTTGGTTGGTGTTTGTTTTATTTGATTTGATTTCATGTGAGACTCCTTAGGTTGTGATTTGATTGATGTTCACCACCTTATGCATTGGTTTATGATCTTTTATCCTTACTTAGACTTGCATTGGTAGATGATATCCTTGGGGTGGGAGGTATCTTATCCTTTTTTCTACCCCTTTCCATGATGGTTTTAAGGGTTCTTTCGTGTGCCTCTAGTTTGAGACGTCCCTAGGATCTTCCCTGGGACCTTCCCTAGGTTTTCTATGGTGCTTTAGGGATCCTTTTTCCCTGGTGCTCTCAGATTTGTCCCAGGTTTTTTGTAGGTTTCTACTTGATGCCGATATTCAGAGGTTCTCAAGGTGTGGTGTGTTGTGGCTTTGGGAGAGTTGCTTCTTGAGCAGTTTTGCACAACATCTTTTTGTTCTGGGAGGGACCATGCACTTATTCTTGTGATTCTACTCTTTGGGTTCATGGATGTGGGCTTCTTGGTGGTTTCTTAGTATTTTTCATGGACTTGCATAGGGCCTCTTATTTTCTTGCAGCTATGATCCCACTAGTCTTATCTATTTTCCTGAAGTTTTTTGTTTTCGGTGTTGAAGGTTTTTTGGGGTTTCTTGCTACACTTTTTTGATATTGGGGTGACCTATTCTTAACAACTGTAGCTTGTTCATCCCATGGCTCCTTCCTTTTGGATTCCCCAATAACTTTCCCACCTCTTTCCCATGGCTTGTGGTTCTACTTCTTCTACTTCCTGTACTTCTAGTCTCTTTGTAGTTTTACCTCATTGAAAGGGGATTTCATGGCCTATGGAGATCCTCAGATTATTGTTCCATTTTCTAGGCTTTTGTAGGATGTTGTTTTGATATTTTTATTGCACCCCTACATGTATCCCTATCATCCATGGGTGGGAGTTTTCTTCTTGGTGGCTCCTTTGTTCCAAATTGTTGTTTAGGGTGGTTTTATGTTCGGTGGTTTTGCTTATCTGGTATTTCCTTGGTGGAATACCAAGTTTTGGTTTATTCCCTATGTGGTATTTTTCAAAATTGTTTTTTCCCTGCTTTACAGAGAATTTTAAAATTTTCCATTGGGCAGGATTTTCAATTTTCATGTTGGGTAGGATTTTTAAAAAATTTCCTGCTTCGGGCGCGTTTTTTACGTGCTTTTTCTTCGGGTTTTCCTTTGGCCTTTCCTTTGGCCTTTCATATAACCCATCCTTGGGATTTTCCTTAGGCCTATCATGTGGCCTTCTATTTGGTCTGGTGACCTATTGTAAAAATGTTTTGGGGCACTTTAAAAACCCTTTTGAATAAAATATTAACTTACCAAAAAAAATGTTGGTAGAAAGCATTTGAGATTCAATCTTTTATAAATTCTTAGTTTATTTTATGATTAAGAGGAATCTATTTTGTGCATTTTCATTGAGATGAATTATGTAATGTGCTTTTATGCTTAGTGCTTTATGTAAGCTTTGGCAAATGATGATGTTATCTATCCTTGTAGGGGTGGGTAGAATTTTTCTCTTGTAAACCATGGAACCCAATCCTAGAAGGATTTTCATAAATGAAATAGCCAGGTAGACGTGAGTCCTAGAAGGAGTTGTGAGGATGAAATATCTAGGATCTCATGAAATTGGAAGAAGTTGTGTGTATACAATAGCTAGGGAAATTATGAGTAGTCGCACCTTGAACGAGTAGGATCAAGTGTGTGGGAAAATCTATTCACAAGACAACAGTGGTGATTCCTTGATCATGTAGGATCAGGAGATCATGTTAGTTTTTGTTGAAGTGACAATAACCTTAGTTAGCCCATGGAGGTATGGTAACTAAGCACCAAGGCTCTACATTGAATAACCTACCTAAGTGGAGCTAGATTCAGGTTAGGGAATTGGTGTCCCCCTTTAAGTATTATGGGCCTTAAAGGGTAATCCCTACATCATGGTCATATGGTCCTATACTGAGGAGGGTGTAGGAAAGGTAGGGAGACCATTTATGATTTCCTTCTAAATGTGTATATTTAGTAAGGTAAACCCTAGAAGCTATGAAAGTTGGCCTATCCTATCCATTGAGTGTCATTTGCAACAACTTGGAACTCAAATATGATGAAGCCTTGTATGGTGAAATAATTATAGAAGGGGTATCACCCTTGATAGCCTTTGTTTTTTAAGTGCTCTTAAAAAAATGGGTTGGTAGTTTTGGGTTGTTATAGTTGGTATCAGAGCTCTAGGTCGTAGAGCTAGAAGCTTTCATGGAGTGGGTTAGGGTTGAGTCTTAACTTGATGTGCCACTATGGGTTTAACACCTTGCATGAAGGAAAGAGTGATCCTCAAATTTTATTAGCTAAGTAATGATAATGTATGTTAGTTCATAAAGTAGTATAAATCTAATAGGATGTAAGTAAAATTATGGGAATTGTAGCTTACCCAACTCCTTTTTATGAAAATGAAATGGTACATGTTCAAAAGAAATTTTATCAAAGAAAAACAAATTAGTTGCATAAGGAGGAAGTGCAGCACCAAATTCTAGGCAAGTTAGGGATATTGGTAAGAAAACCTGAAAAACAACCACTCCCATTGAGAGGCCCAAGGCAAGAGTAAACCTTAACCAAAATTTCAAAGGGATAGTAGGGTCTTTTGGGAGAACATAAGATCTCTCCTCCATGGTTAAGTTACTTCAATAATATTTGGAGCAAGAATAGAAAATGATTGATACTCTGGTTAGTACTAGGGCCAGTGCTAGAGATGAGGTGGATCGATAGGAAGAAAATCTTGTCCAAGGAAGCCAAGAGGGTAGAGCTTGTATTGAGATTGAGTTAGTAAAGGATCTTATGAATTTTAAGTTAACAAAATTTAATGGTAAAGGAGGAGATGCAACCGAGTCATGGCTGAAGGAATTATAGACCTTATTTTCCATGAAGAATTACTCTTCTAAGACTTAGACTGTGTGGGCTACCCTTCATATTTTGGATGTAGCCCTAGAATTGTGGGACACCTTTAGTTTGGGTAAAATATCCAAGAAACATATCTTAAATTTGATAAGTTTGTAGAGGCTTTTAAGGAAATGTTTCTTACTAAACAATTTTATGTCGAGAAGTTTGAAGAATTTTCTACTCTTTAATTAGGAACATTCTCAATAGATGTGTATTTATAAAGATATGTGAAACTTTTGAAGTATATTCCCAAGTATGAGAATAATGAATGCCTTAAGGTTCATAAGTTTATTCTAGGGTTGGATCCTAAAATAAGAACAATAATTAAATCCTTAATCCAAAAACTCTACAAGGGGCTTATGACCTGTCTAGGAAGGGAGAAGAAAATATTTAAACCAAAAAGATATTATTCAAGATCAACAGAGTCTGAAAAACAAGAACTAAGGAAAATAAAGTGAGAAGGATTCATGAAATGGTAGAATGATCAAAATAATAGAATCAAGGGTAATCCTAAGTTCAACAATATGAACAATGAAAGCAAGAAGAAATTTCATAAGAAGGACAACTTTAATCCTCATCATCCAAAGTAGAATGATTCAACATGAAAGGGAGAGGTAGGGGGAAATAAATAGGAAAGATCCCAAGCATATAGAATAGGATGATACATCTACAAGGGTCCTCACTATGCTAAAAAGTGTCCTTAAAGAGTAGATTCTAGTCATTGAGCAAATGAGTCATCACACTAAATTTATGTCATTACTAGAAGTCAGAACTTAGATGGACAAGCAATGCCAATATTATTATGTGGTAAGCTCTTGATAAAAATGTAAAAGTTTTAATACATAGTGGAGTTACTGATAGTTTCATTTCCACTAGTATTATTGGGGATATATTGAAAAGACCAGGATATTTGGCACAAGGATGGCAATTTGAGTAAGATTCTAGGAAAACCTACTTAGTGGATCAATGCTTGCCTATGGCTGAGATATCTCTACCTAAAGGTTCCACTATATGGCATTGGTATGTGGAACCCCTTCATGATTTTGACATAATATTGGAGATGGATTGGTTGAAGGCTCATGGAGTCTTAATCAAATTTCAAGATAGGTGGATGGATTTCATTGATAAGGATAAAGAAGGGTTAGATTCCAAAGTGGAAAAGGTTCTTTTCAATCCCACTTGCTTTCAACTATGTAGTTAAAGAAAATTATCAAAAGAGGTAGCATGTTGTATGTAATGAAGATCAATGGTAAGACTAGAGAGAAAGGGGTGAAGAGGTTTTTAAGAAGAATCCAATTTTTCATGAATTTTAGGATGTATTCCCTAAATACCTTCTAGGTTTACCTCTTAAAATGTAATTTGGTTTCACTATTGATCTAATACCGAGAGTTGAACCCATTTCTAGGACACCTTACAAAATGACTCCAATCAAGATGCAAGAGCTAAAGGTACAACTAAAAGACTTATTGGATAAAGGTTTAATTAAACCAAGTGTGTCACCTTCGGGTGCTTCAAGAAGAAGCATGGATCCTTGAGGTTATGCATAGATTACAATATTTTGAACAAGGTAACCATTAAAAATAGGTATTCTATACCTCAGATAGAGGATCTATTTGATCAACTGAGAGGAGCTACCACATTTTCAAAAATATATCTGAGGTCAAGGTATCACCAATTGAGGATTCAAGAAGATGATACCTTGAAGACAAACCTTTAATACCATATATAGGCACTACGAGTTCACAGTGCTACTATTTTGGTTGACAAATGCACCAAAAACTTTCATGAACTTGATGAATAGCATGTTTAGAACATATCTATATTAGTTTATCTTAGTATTATTGGTTGATATTTTGATTTATTCTCACTCTAAAGAGGAACATGACAAACATATTAGAATGGTAAAATGTATTATTTGGAATTTTTGAGGAAAAATCATCTCTATGATAAATTGTCCAAGTGCGATTTTTATACTTTGCAATTTCAGTATTTGGGGTACATTATCTCAGCAAAAGGAATTTTTGTGGATCCAAAGAAGATTGAGACTATTCTGAATTGGATTCCAACTACAAATGTGACTAAATTTAGGAGTTTCATGGGAATCATAGGCTATTATAGATATTTCGTGTGGAATTACTCTAAAATTACCTATTCAACCACAAATCTTCAAATAAGGGAAATGGGTTCAAATGGATATATAGGTGTGAGACTGCATTTGATGCTTTGAAAAATAAGTTGACAACAATACCAATCCTCAAGATTCTAGATCCTCTTGGAAAATTTACCATGTGTACTGATGATTTTTTAGAATTTTTGGGTGGAGTTTTATCTCAGGAAGAAGCCATAGTGACCTATGAGTCTAGAAAACTCAAGAAACATGAGGTAAAATTTGATATTCACAACTTGGAATTGGTAGCAGGTGTGCATGCCTTGAAGGCTTGGAGGTATTACTTCTTGAGTAGGCCTTTCAAGCTAAGAATAGACCATCAGAGTTTAAGGTATATTTTTACCTAACCTATGCTAAATGCAAGGTAGAGAAGATGGGTAGAATTCTTAGCAGAGTATGACTTTAGTATTGAGTATATCAAAGGTAAATAAAATAATTTTGTAAATGCCTTGAGTAGGAGAAGGTATATAACCACCCTAACTTGGAGTCATATTGATTTGATAGATAGGGTTAAGGAAATGCAACTACAAGACCTATTTTGCATAGAAATATGGGCTAAAGTACAAGGAAATCCTAAATATAGTAAGGGTTTCAACCTAAAAGATGAGATTTTATGCTTTAAATATCGGGAAGTTATACACAAATCAGGTGATTTAAGGAGAATTATTATGCAAGAGGTACATAAATCTCCTTACTTCACTCATCCAAGAGGGTCAAAATGAGGGAAAACATGAAAAAGACCTTTTATTGGCCCGAGATGCATAATCATTCTCCTTACTTCTCTCATATGAGAGGGTCTTATAAGAGAAAACATGAAAAATACCTTTTATTGGCCCAAGATGAAGCAAGATATCCTGTAATGTCCCCTTTTCTAGGCAGTCAGTGTGCAGAGCAGATTAGCCTATACATGAGCTCCCGTAGGCTAAATCGGATGTAGGGGAGCCTTTGGAGATATCAGAATCTTTGACAAAACCCAGAGAGCTTTTGATTGACTGTCATTTGGGCTCGTTCGGAGGTCGTTTGACGAGATTTCTATTTTTAGCAGTGGTCATTTTTAGGGTTTCGGTCAACGAGTCAACTGCAGGATTACACTTTGGCAAATTGGGTATCCAAAACTGTTCATAGTTTTTCATTCTGATAAGCGGAGGTCCAGTATTTTAATGGCCGAAGTTAATTTCATTAAGTGACATTATTTTATTATTTATAAAGTTTGTACTTTATATTATAAAGGGTCACTTATAACGTTGTAAAAGGGGGGCCACTTTATAAAATAACTTTAAGTGGTTGAACCTAGTGCACAAGGGGGCCTTGTTGAGGGAAAATAAGAGAAAATTAGAAATTAAATTATTTTGTGTGCACTACCCTAATTTTGCCCTAATTTGGGAGAACCCTAAAAGGGAAGATTAAAAAGGCTTTTGGGAGATCATTTGGATTATGCGAAGATTATTATTTTTCTCTCTGGTTTTTTGGAGGACTCTGCGGCAGAGCCATTTATAGAGATTCTGGAGCTTGTGAGAGACGGCAACCTCTTACAGGGACATTGGCTTCGGGGTTGCAAGATTACCCTCAGGTCAATCTGGGCATTTCCACACAGGGATTGCAGTTGGACTTCAGTTTTAAAGACTTCTGGAGTTGGGTTACCACACAGGGTCATTCAGAGATTATACAGGGAATATTTGGAGCTAGGACACCACACAATATTCACATCAGAAGGGCTGAGCCTTCATCATCATTTATAGAGTACGGAGCAACTAGGGTTTCATCAGCATTTGAGACTCTATCGATTGTTGGGGACGAAAACCTCCTTCAGTAACATTGCTTTCGGGTGTGAAAGATCACCCCTAGGCAATCAGTCTGTCGGATTCATTCAGAGTTCGGGATCAACACTTCAATAAGATTCACAGAGGTATTTGTTTTGATTAGAAGAGTATAATTTCTTGAGGGTTTAATTGACAGACTTGCAGAAGGAAATTTGGTGTGTTTGTTTTGGAGATTGCATATTTTTATGCCATTGCTACAGTAGCCGTACTGCTACAGTATCGCGCTATAGTACCAACTGTACCTTTTGTGAAAAAGTTGTAGTTTGAACATTAATTATTTGAAATTGATTTTGTTTCACTGTCAACTCCTTGCTGGGTGTCCCATTTTGAGCTGTTGTTTGGGATATTTGAGTGGTGGGTGTATTCATTTCTTGATGCCATATTACCTTAACAGTCCGTAGTGTTTCATGAGAAGGAAATTATATATATTGGACAGGGTTGTATAGGTTTGATCACTGGAAACCCTTCCCAATCAGTTTAATCATTTGTGGAGAGGCTTTTAGTGTGTTTGCATGAGACAGACTACTGTAAGAAATTGCTGGTAATCTTCAAGATGGTGCTGCCTGTCCTTTGGACACTATTAACAATTACAGAGGTCTGAAGCAGATTCTAAACCCTTCATTGAATCTGTAGAATTTTGGCTGTGGGATACAATTATCTCATTTGAGAGAGTGTTGGTTAATTTATTGATGAAAGGGGTAGGCAGAGTGCAGCTACAAAAGTCCACCATTTAGTTTCAGATCTGTCAAACATCATTGAATGAATATGGAGTGCAGCTACAACAGTCCACAGTGTAGTTCCAGATTTGCCGGTGAACAATGAAATCAGCTTGCAAGTTGGTACAGGTGTCCATCAGTTGAAGGAGTTTATAATTGAAGGGGACCTTGTTCCTGCTCTTGAGGTTCCTTACAAACCAAAATCAGACTATGATAAGTTGCAACAACAGCTACAACAGACTTGTGATTATGCTTTATGGGGAATAGAGACACCAAAGTGCATATACAGTGATCCATAAATAGGTTCAGACCTGCAGTATAATATGTAATATGCTTCATTCCCAGATCATTTATATACATATTTCTTGCATGTTGATATGGAGCAGTTTTCATGAATATGAATGAATAAAATGAAACTTGCTATATTGTTGCAATAACAAATTTATGCATGCTGATTCATTTATCAGTTTCATTAGTAACATTTATAATTTGTAATGCTTCATTATCATTTGTCATATTTTTGTTGCAAGAAAGAATCAAGAAAAAAACTAGGAGAGATTTATTAGAGTTCCCAAATATCTAAAGCGCAGAACCAGGGGGGGACGCTACAGTGGTATCAGAGCTTAGCTTATTCTGCCAGCCTGTTTGGGTTCATATCTGGTGTGTTTTTTCATAACTTCTTCAGCTGAGAGTTGGTTAGTCCGGTATGAAGATGAAGTCACTCAGTGATTGGAATAAGTTTCAGCATAAGTTTTGGCAGGGTCAGAGAGAGTTGCAGAAATCCATCAATCAGTTGGCTGCTATGATGACAAATTCTCCACTTAGAATTCCTCCTCAGGTAAAGGTTGAGCCTACAATCATTGAATTACTTGATCAGTTCCAGCAGGAGTGGGAAGCTCTTGATGAGGGTTATCACGCCCTTATGACTTATGAAGATTACATTGATATGCGTATGAGGCAACAACCAAACGGAGATGAAAAAATGAGGCTTCTTGAGAAGATGAACAAAAAATCAAAACACAATGTTGATGGAGTGGAAGATTCAAAGACTACTGCTGAAGAAGAAATCAAATCAGAAGATTGTGTTGAAGACAATGGTCCATTACATGAGGTATGTGTAGTAGAATCACAGATTGATTCCATGGACATGCATGCACCGATATATGATGAGATTGCATCTAATGAGAACATTAAATCAACAACATTGGATGTGATTATGGAGCAAGTTACTGAAGACTCTAAGTTCGACAGTTGCCTTGATGAGTCTAAGGGAGATGATGCATACATTGACAAAGTTGATTATTTTGCTGATTTCCAATCAGATTTCAGTGATGTTTTACCTCATCAGGACAGCCATAAAAATTCACTGAATAATGGGGTTATTGCTGATTATGATGCATTTTCAGATTTAATGCTTGATGACACAATTACCTATGTTGATAAGAACCTTGATGCATTTTCAGATGACCATAGGACTGATGTGTTTCAGAATGGGCAGCAGAGAAAGCATGTGAATAAGGGAGTTTGGGACAGTCACACCTTCCTTGATCTGGAGAGCAACTCATTCAGTAAGGTAATTCCTCATGAAGATTACAATGTTCATTTGATTTCTCAACATGGTGATCAACTTATTGTACCATGGGATCCGGGTGTGTTGGCACCTAAGTTTGACGAACAACCACTTGGGAATGAAATTCCTCTTGCCCCAAGTGATGAACTATCAATAGAGCGAATGATAAGCAAAGAGGAAGCCAAGGCAAATGATTTTTTTGAAGACCATTGCCAGGTATATAATTCTGAAATTTTAATGCAAAAATCTGATTTTAATTCAAGGACTACTGAAGACACAATTGTTGCAGCCCTATCCCATGTTGATCACACTCATAAATTTGTTGAAGAGCTTTATTGGAAGGCTCATATTGAGAGGAGGCAAAAGGGTGTTGAAGGGATAATCTCTATTGCTGATTTACAAACATTGAAAGTAGCCTTGGAAACCATGAAATCAGATTTCATAAATATACTTACAGATAGGGATCATTCTATCAAGCTTGTTGAAGAGACCCTTGGTGCATTAAAGGGTAAAGAGGAAGAAGCTGATAGGCTCACTCTTGAGCTTGAGTCAACTAGAGTCTCATTATCAGATGCTCACATGACATTGCATGAAACCGAAAGGGAACTTGTTGCTGTTATAAAAACTAGAGAACAAGAGAATAAGGATAGAGCCATGGAGATTGGGCAGTTGGTTGATGAGCTCGATAGCATTCAAGAGGACTTTGAGTTAGTCCATTGTCCAATGAAATCAGATTATGTAAATTTGGATCAGCAGGTTAATTGGGATGAGCATAAGGATAATGACAGTTTTCAGTGGGTCGACAATCCATTATTTAAAATGGATCATGAGACATCTTTTGATAACCCACTGTTTGAGATGCGTCATGATCATGGTGGCATGGTGAGGGATCTTGTGGACACACCACAAAGAGAGGAGATTAATAATGAACCAACAACTGATGTGATGGAGAGGCTTTGTGTTGTACCAACATATATTTCTACATCTTCCATAGTTAACATTCATATGATGTATGGTATGATGCAGCTCCGATGATGACAGAGCCTTTGGGAAGATGAATTTCTACACCCAGGATCGCATGCTTATGTTTCTGGGCATCGAGGATGATGGAAGGTGCGTGCCTTGGGAGATGGTTGAAAAAAAGAATGGAAGGTACGTTGCTGCTCCTCTTTTAATCAGCCAACATATATATACATTTGTGATCATACACATGGACTGGAGAGAAATCATGAGCGGAAATAGGAAACTTGTTGAGTTGATGACTTTTTGGAGGGCTTCTTCAGTTTGGGACATGGCCAAGCTTTGTTTTTTAGCTGTTATGTTTCAGATTTGCAGCGAACATGTGTTTTGTGCTAACTCAATCCAGTTTTGGATGAGTTTTTGGGATTCCATAATGTGTCATTGCAGTCACTCTTTGTTTCTGAATGATACATCTTGTAATGATGCTCCCATGCTTGTTGCTGATTTGGAGCAATGGTTATTTCGGGGTAGCTGTTTGGACAATGAAAGACTAAGTGTTTACAGAGTATTTTCAGATTTTGATAGTAGGTGCATTAATGGAATGGTTATCTTCAGATTTAGCATTGTTGTCCACTACATTATCAGCCACTTGATGGAGATTGATTTGCATCTCAATTGGGACGTCATGGGTGTGGGTAATTTTTTAGGTGACATGCAGTTTAATTTACACCCCACTTGTTTGAGTAGCGATCACTACAATCTAGTTATGATGATGGACGCTATCTTTTCAGAGGATGCTTTGTTGGTTGTAGTTGATTTTGGGCCATGGGATCGCCCAATTTACGTCAGGTGGACAAGCATTGAGTTGAGATTGTTAGATGGTGATTATGAAGACAGTTTCAAAGTTGTTCTTGCAGTTGCCTATGATGGAGATTTCACAGATATTACTTGGCGTGAGATATTTCATTCCAGCTTAGACAGACATTTTATTTTCAGGCTGGAGAATGATCATATTATGGTGCTACAGTTTAGCCTTGAGCTAATTGTGCACAGTGGATTTCCAGATGTGATCAGAGTGGTGCAGCGTGAACGTGGTGGTTTCTTTTTGAGGATGTTATGGGATCCAGGGATTTGATGGACCTCAGCCAGGATGCAGACACTTGACTAGAGTATGTATGCATATTGCTTGAGGACAAGCAATCTTTGGGAAGGGCGGACTGTAATGTCCCCTTTTCTAGGCAGTCAGTGTGCAGAGCAGATTAGCCTATACATGAGCTCCCGTAGGCTAAATCGGATGTAGGGGAGCCTTTGGAGATATCAAAATCTTTGACAAAACCCAGAGAGATTTTGATTGACTATCGTTTGGGCTCGTTCGGAGGTCGTTTGATGAGATTTCTATTTTTAGTAGTGGTCATTTTTAGGGTTTCGGTCAACGAGTCAACTGCAGGATTACACTTTGGCAAATTGGGTATCCAAAACTATTCACAGTTTTTCATTCTGATAAGCGGAGGTCCAGTATTTTAATGGCCGAAGTTAATTTCATTAAGTGACATTATTTTATTATTTATAAAGTTTGTACTTTATATTATAAAGGGTCACTTATAACGTTGTAAAAGGGGGGCCACTTTATAAAATAACTTTAAGTGGTTGAACCTAGTGCACAAGGGGGCCTGGTGAGGGAAAATAAGAGAAAATTAGAAATTAAATTATTTTGTGTGCACTACCCTAATTTTGCCCTAATTTGGGAGAACCCTAAAAGGGAATATTAAAAAGGCTTTTGGGAGATCATTTGGATTATGCGAAGATTATTATTTTTCTCTCTGGTTTTTTGGAGGACTCTCTGGCAGAGCCATTTACAGAGATTCTGGAGCTTGTGAGAGACGGCAACCTCTTACAGGGACATTGGCTTCGGGGTTGCAAGATTACCCTCAGGTCAATCTAGGCATTTCCACACAGGGATTGCAGTTGGACTTCAGTTTTAAAGACTTCTGGAGTTGGGTTACCACACAGGGTCATTCAGAGATTATACAGGGAATATTTGGAGCTAGGACACCACACAGTATTCACATCAGAAGGGCTGAGCCTTCATCATCATTTATAGAGTACGGAGCAACTAGGGTTTCATCAGCATTTGAGACTCTATCGGCTGTTGGGGACGAAAACCTCCTTCAGTAACATTGCTTTCGGGTGTGAAAGATCACCCCTAGGCAATCAGTCTGCCGGATTCATTCAGAGTTCGGGATCAACACTTCAATAAGATTCACAGAGGTATTTGTTTTGATTAGAAGAGTATAATTTCTTGAGGGTTTAATTGACAGACTTGTAGAAGGAAATTTGGTGTGTTTGTTTTGGAGATTGCATATTTTTATGCCATTGCTATAGTAGTCGTACTGCTACAGTATCGCGCTATAGTATCAGCTGTACCTTTTGTGAAAAAGTTGTAGTTTGAACATTAATTATTTGAAATTGATTTTGTTTCACTGTCAACTCCTTGCTGGGTGTCCCATTTTGAGCTATTGTTTGGGATATTTGAGTGGTGGGTGTATTCATTTCTTGATGCCATATTACCTTAACAGTCCGTAGTGTTTCATGAGAAGGAAATTATATATATTGGACAGGGTTGTATAGGTTTGATCACTGGAAACCCTTCCCAATCAGTTTAATCATTTGTGGAGAGGCTTTTAGTGTGTTTGCATGAGACAGACTACTGTAAGAAATTGTTGGTAATCTTCAAGATGGTGTTGCCTGTCCTTTGGACACTATTAACAGTTACAGAGGTCTGAAGCAGATTCTAAACCCTTCATTGAATCTGTAGAATTTTGGTTGTGGGATACAATTATCTCATTTGAGAGAGTGTTGGTTAATTTATTGATGAAAGGGGTAGGCAGAGTGCAGCTACAAAAGTCCACCATTTAGTTTCAGATCTGTCAAACATCATTGAATGAATATGGAGTGCAGCTACAACAGTCCACAGTGTAGTTCCAGATTTGTCGGTGAACAATGAAATCAGCTTGCAAGTTGGTACAAGTGTCCATCAGTTGAAGGGGTTTATAATTGAAGGGGACCTTGTTCCTGCTCTTGAGGTTCCTTACAAACCAAAATCAGACTATGATAAGTTGCAACAACAACTACAACAGACTTGTGATTATGCTTTATGGGGAATAGAGACACCAAAGTGCATATACAGTGATCCATAAATAGGTTCAGACCTGCAGTATAATATGTAATATGCTTCATTCCCAGATCATTTATATACATATTTCTTGCATGTTGATATGGAGCAGTTTTCATGAATATGAATGAATAAAATGAAACTTGCTATATTGTTGCAATAACAAATTTATGCATGCTGATTCATTTATCAGTTTCATTAGTAACATTTATAATTTGTAATGCTTCATTATCATTTGTCATATTTTTGTTGCAAGCAAGAATCAAGAAAAAAACTAGGAGAGATTTATTAGAGTTCCCAAATATCTAAAGCGCAGAACCAGGGGGGGATGCTACAATATCACTGAATTTATTGCAATATGTTTAGAATGCCAGAAGGTGAAGGCAAAATATTGTCACCCAGTTGAAAAATTATACCCACATGAGATGACTATGCAAAAATTGTAGGTTATCTCTATGGACTTTATTGTGGGATTACCAGAGAATAGGTTCCAACATGATGCTATCTTGGTAGTGGTTGATAAGTTGACCAATGTTGTACACTTCATGTTAGGGAACATCAAGGATGATGCACTAGTAGTGGCAAATAAGTTTTTTAAAGAAATTTTTAGGTTACATGGTTTGCTTGAGGTGATCATATCAAATAGGGACTCTAGGTTCACATCTAGATTTTGGCAAGCTCTACATTGTGTAGTAGGCACTAAGATGAATATTAATTCTACATATCATCCCAAGATAAATGGTTAGACTGAGAGGATCAACTAGATTTTGGAAGACATTCTACACATGTCTTGGATGGACTAAAAGTCTAAGTGGGATATTTTTTGTATCTTGTTGAATTTGCTTACAACAATGGGTACCAAACATCTTTGTGGATGTCACCATTTAAAGCATTGTATGGTAGAAGATGCTAAACACCTATGTCATGGGATATTTTGGATGATCAGGTGATGATCAGACTGGATCTTATATACGATATGGAGGAATAGATTAAGGTAATCCATCTTAGGCTCAAGGAAGCGATTGATCACCAAAAGAGCTATGTTGATATGAAAATATTTCCAAGGTAATTCTCTATGGGAAACAAAGTATTCCTAAGAGCAAAACCCATGAAAAGTGACATAAAGTTAAATAATTTGGATCCTCACTATGTTGGGTATTTTGAGATCAATGGTAAGATCAACCTAGTTACTTACAAGCTCGCTTTGTTGTCCAACCTGTCAAAGATCCATGACACTTTCCACATATCCCCACTTAAGAAATATGTTGTTGATCGTACTCACATGTGGAATATTTTTAACTTGCAGATGATAGACTCCACAACCATTAAGGTGTAGCCAGTTAAGATTTTGGGGTTCCATTCCAAAAGGTTAAGGAAATAAACCCTAGATCAATGTAAGGTCCAGTGGGACCAGTATTCTGAGAAATGTGCTACATAGGAAAATATTGAAATTATGATATAGCAATTTCCATATCTTTTTAAATAAATCATGTATGCAACTTTTGTAGGAAATAAAGAGGAATATGTTTAGTCCAATGGGGTAGTATGTAACACCCCTATTTGGATAGAACTCTTTATGTGCTTTAAAACATGTATTAATGTGAAGGTTTAATGGTATAGTCTCCTTTATCTATATATGAAAGAAGGTTACATTCTTTTGGAAACTTTAAATATGGTACTATTGATGTATTTGTGGATGTAGGACCAAGTGCTCTCGTTGATGGAACCATTTGGGTAACCACTTACTAGAGAGATATACTTAGAGAAATGATGATGATGACTATTTCATTAGCAACTTAGGGTAACATGGACAATTACCATTCTTGTAGATGCATATCATGTTTGCTTGATTCCATAGTTTTGCACCTTGGACCAGGAAGTTGCTTGCAATGAGTCTCCTTAAAGTAGGTTGGTGATAGCTTTGTCTATCTTAAATAAATCCACTTACTCAAGGATAAAAAAATGGTATTGGACATGGTGAGAGTGTATTTTATGGTTGTTATGGCATGTAAATTATTTGGGATGGATTATACTTTAGTTTCAAGAAGTATTTTTTGTTAATATTAGAGTTATGGAATTAAATCTAAGGTTGGCCTTGAATATTAATTAAGGATTAAATTCTAATGTTTGGTTTTAATTAACCACTAGCTCTTGCTTTATTAAACCTAATTTATTATCCACCTTACTACGTAAAAAGTGGCACTTATTTGAGGAAGAACATGTTCTTGAGCATTTCTTTTGAACACTCATGCACCAAGGCACATTGATTTATACTTGCTCCATAAGATGGTGGATGGGAAGGCAAAATTGTTTTTGGTAGGTGGATACAAGGAAAGAAGTTGGGGATGGTTCAGATAGTGAGGTGCATGTTGGATCAAGTTTTACGCAGAGCCAGAGGAAAGGAGCTTTAACCATGTGGTTTTGCCTTACTTTTGAATTAAGCTTGTTCATATGGTTATTTCTTAGCATGTTTGTTTTTGTGCATGCTTACTTCTCCTTTTTTCACTTATCATTGATCGTGCATTGAATCATGCATGCTTACAGGTATTTTACTTTGCATACTTATTGTTTAGTGGTCTATCTTTTTGCTTGGGTAGTGAAGCCTATTGCTAGCTTTTGCTTAACAACTAGCTTTGACCTTCTTCTTTGTCTATATCAAGAGTCTTATATATTGATCTTAGCTTATTCGTTATTGTGGTTATGTCCTTGATTTTTTTTTCTTTATAGAATATGACTCAATTTGAGAGCCCTTCCAGTCTTACTACGAGCATGTGCATCCATCTTCCCTAGTGTGGGATGAAGTGCAAGTCAAACAGATGGTGTTCCATCCTGCCTATGCTTTTCCCTAGCATAATAAATCTCAAGGAAGGAATCAGGGTTTCAGATCATGTGTACCACCTTTTTTTCTAAAGGATGGTGAGTGATTTATCTTTCATGATTTCATGGTTGTATGTTGATTAAAGCAAGCTCTAACCTTTGGTTGGTGTAAGTGTTCTGTTTGATTTGATTTCATGTGAGCCTCCTTGGGTTGTGATTTGATTGATGTTCACTACCTTATATATTGGTTTACAATATTTTATCCTTACTCAAACTTGCCTAAGTTTTTTTTATGTTATGCACTTGGCTTTTGATATTTAGCTCAATTTTAATTGTTGGCCGGTGCTTTATGTGATATTTGGTTTATTTTTACATTCAATGTTGATATTTGTTATGTTTCTTGTGCACTCACTTTTGGATTTATTATGATTGGTTTCTTGGGTCTTAAAACAAACAAATAAATGTTGTTTTTAGAGTATCTTGGTTAGTGCAATATTTTTTAGTTGTATGCTAGAAAGATACTTGTTCTTATATTGTTGTATAAGGGAAATTACTTGAATTTTCTTATACCAATTAATGAAAGAGAACTATGGATGTTGGATTCTTGAGACTTGTGATAGTAAAGAAATCATTTAAAGAGAAGTATGGAATTCTCTTTGGTTAAATATTGTATGTGATAAAAAGAAATCTAACTGCTTGATTTCTTAAGACCGGTGTTAGTTAAAGAAAATATTTTAATGAAAGAGAGGTTATTTTCTAGTAGCTTTATTTTGGATATAATGCATGGTTATTTGTATTTTAGTTATGGCATCTTGTAAGTGTTGTGGCCATTCCACAACTAGCCCTAAATTTGGGGACCCACCTTAAAATTTTGGTTTTTGGAGGTTTCGGTTGTCTTTGAGTGATAATTTTCCATAAGGTTGCAATAAAGGTGCCAAGGTTTGCATGATTGATTAGTGCCTCATTTATTTTCTTGTAAAACCAATAATGGAGTTTGATGGGTTTCATATTATTTTGATTGATTTTAGGTTTTGAATTCAGCCATTTCATACCTTTGAAATCAATTAATTCAAATTTAAATAAAGAATATTTATATATATAACATAAAAATTTTTAAAATAAATAATAAAAAATAAAAATAAAAAATAAATAAATGAAAGAGTTTCATGGTGGGTATGTTTGATGTTATTGTTGTTTAAAAGGTTTCTTTTAGATTTGCCTTTATTTTTAGTTTATATTAATAGTATTGCTTTTCATTTTTGTTTTAGGTAATAGTATTGTTTTTAAAGAGTCTAGTTTATGTAATGTTGTCACATTTATTTTAATTTGATTTTACCATTTTATTTAGAGTTCATTTATGTATTTTTTGTTTTTCTTTATGACAGGTAATAAATGGTAGCACCTCGATCATGGCAATAATCTAGACCCCACACCAACATGACGTTTGATGCATAGATAGCTTGGCGTGCAGCGAATAAGGTGGACTAACCCATGACGTAAACTAACACTATGGCTTAGACACAGCTCCAATGCCATAAGTTGGATAGCATGGAATGATATATTCGAAGGATGACTCACTAATTTTGCAAGAGAATCCTAGCTTTCTAATTTTGAGGATCTTGCTAAGGCTAGCAATGACATGTCCGACCCAAATTGCAGATGTCAATAAATAGTGAGTTCGAGTTACCACTGTAGTGAAGGATCACTATGGACAGGAAGCCACATATATGATTGATGCCTAGGATGGTGGAGGTATGTGGCTGGCATTCAGCTATACATTATAGGGGACAAAGACATTTGACATAAAAGACACACACAAGATGAGTTGGACTTGGGACTCAAACTGACCTAGACATAGACCATCCATTATCGATGTGGATACAATGATGCAATATCGTGAGGCGTAGATAATAATCCATCACACAGACATGAGCGGTAGCCATGTGTAGTCAACAAAAAAAGGTGATGAAAGGTTACCAATAATAAGAAGTAGACAATGTCATGCAGCACTAAGGCAAGGAGGATTTGAAGGCCATATTGATCGAGGCAGACACAGAGTATGCTATTGCTATCATAGAGACACCAGTGCATAGATATGGAAGTGGTTGTTAGTTCAATTGGTTTCACTGGTTTTGTACGTCAGTTGCCAAAATAGGTGAAACCGCTATAATTTGATAGAAGGAGGTGTAAAGGGGATATGATTAATACATGTTAGACAAGGTGGCAACATGAGTCTGCATGTGTATTTCTACATTCAGATTAGTTTATTTCTAAAACTAATACCATGACATCTCGTGTCTTCATCAAAGGATAAGGCTTTAGTGTTAATTCACCAATAAAGGATACATGTCTGACAATATTTGCTCTGATAACTAGATAAGCATTTTGAAATAAAATACACATATTGTGATAGGATAAACAGAGGTTACATTCTAAATATTGCCCATGTCAGTGACCAGCTTGAGGTATTAGGCAACAACAAGAATAAGAACATTTCACATCGAAGATCGATGAGTAAGGACACATCTGCGTTGGACATCCATAGGAGCCCATGCTAGCCTTAGCAAGATCCAAGCAGCAATGGTTGTCCCATTGATGAGAGAAGCATTATAGAAAATCATAATCATTGGCCAACATTGACATGTTAGTTTCCCTATTTTATATCCGCTCCAACTTAGGACAATATTGGTCAAGGAATGCATTTTATAAAATGCATTTCAAAATAAATTAAGTCTCTTTTAAAGTAAATAAAGTATCTAAAAGGAAAATCAATAGTGTTTGAATATGTGCCAGTTACACTAAAAAAGAAAAAAATGAGGCATTATGAAGAAAATGAAGTCAAGCCAAACAATGGAAGAGGAAAACGGACAGTCAGGAGGAAAAGCTTTAAAACCCATTGAAATGTAGCTACAAGGGCTAGAATTTTGGGGGAGTAGAAAGGTATGGGCTATGGGAAACCATTGTCCAATTTGTATGTTGAATACATAATGGTTTTGATTTACTAAATAAAAAATGTTTTCATTGCAGATTTTTCTAGTTCATATGTTATTCATATTAATCAGTGTTTATGCATGTAGATGGTTGCACAATTTTAATATGTTAACACATGATTTATTTCCCTTCAGAGCTCACACTTGATCTAACATAGAATGCGTGGATGTAGGTCTATTTAGATTGAGTTATTATTCAGAAATCATCTTGCTTAGTTGTAGATTTTTTAGTAGTCTTTTGCTTTCTTTTTGCAACATTTTACTTTCACATTTTTTTATTTTAACCTTACTCTTTTGTCATTTTTTTAAACTTCTAAAAATAAAATTAAAAATATATTAAAAATTTCAAAAATATTTACACAAATTCCAAGAATAAGCTTTAATGTTTCATTTTAAGCAATTTCGATGTTATTTTGAAGCAAATTTGAAATTCTAGAAATTTATAAAGTTCACAGTTTTAAAGGAATTTTGTAGTTTCAAATTTTTACATGATTTCACATTTCAAGCTTTGCATTTCATTTTCAAGTAATAAATTAACTTCCCTTTATGAAAATTACAATTTCATTAAAGAGGGTAATTTATATGGCATTTCAAAGGCTATATTTTTCAAATCTAGTCATTTAGATGATTTTATTTCATGCTCAAAGCAACATAAAATCCATTTACCAAGCAGGATAAAATGAATCCACTCATCATTTCAGATTCACATTTTAGAGATAGATTTTAATTTTTTGTTTCATGCTCAAAGCAAGGTTTAAAGAAGATAAAACTTGTTTAAAATCTGCTTAACCAAAAGAAGATAAAATCTATCTAAAATACTTCAAGATAAAAGGAACTAAATCACTTTTCATCATGGTCATATGAGGGCCAATCACATTTACATTTTCTTTTCTTTTAAGTTTCATGAACAATCAATAGCATAACATAATAAAGTAATACCAACACATACCCCTTGTTAACAGTTTCTTGCAAATCACTAAGGTATTCTAGCACTTATTTGACACATTTTTCACAAGCATACATGCACACATTAAGTAAAAGGAACCTTGGAGAATTTTTTATTTCTTTGCAAGAGAGGGTTTATTCTAACTGTGAGTGTAGTTTTGCAATTGGGTAAAATTACCACTCAACATTTTGGTGCTAGAAGGAGGGCCTGAATTGGTCATTTTATTGCTATTTAAATGCTAAATTGTTCATTGTTACTTAAAAGGTTATTTGAAGACATTGGTCTTGACTAACGAGGTTTTGTTGACATGTGATCACTTTCATGGATTGGAAAGTCCTTTAATGGATGATACATTGATGCTAACCTATTGTCATGTTTTAATTAATGCATATCTTTTGGTTGATAAACATGATGATTTATTCGTTTAACCATTTGAAAATTGTTAGTCATTTCACACATCTTTGCAAGATATATTTATTTGACTAACAAAATTGGTACCAAAGTTATATTCTTTAAGGTTCACTAATGGCATTGTTTAATTCAACAAGGGTAGGAATTGCATCCTGGATAGGTGGTTATTATAGTGATTTAAACATTCCTACCCATCAAATCCCTAAAAATACATAAAAGTATTTACCCATGTTTAGGCATGATGGAATGAATCCGGCTGAGGAATTAGGCATACAAGAACACTTTAATTCATTTTCAAATTATGCATGAAGATGTTGCTTTTAGGATGTTCTCATACATATTGGACGAGGTTGCGTTGGATTGGTACATCCACTTACCTCTATATTCTAGCATGTCTTAGGATCAACTAGAGGTAATATTTATCAACCATTTTGGAAAACTAGTTGACCTAGTTATGATACTAAATCAGTTTTTCTCTATTTGTAAAGAGCCTAATGAATCCATGAGCCAATTCAATGATAGGTTTCATAGGTTGTATATCAAAATAGGAACACATTACATCATTTCATAAGAAGAAGCCATTCAAGTATACCTAGAAGCCTTAGACCCCTTTACTTCTACATTTCTAGGGATAATTCTTAAAGATCCATCCTTGCCTAGAGCCTATAATGAGGCAATAATAGTAGAACAACAATGGATTTTGAAAGGTGTTGATGTGGGTCAATTATCATTACTTAACCCTAAGGCTCACAATCAGATACCACCCATAAGTTAGGCTGAGGCACAACCTTCTCCCATGATGAACTGTTTTTCAGAAGTTATGGATTCCAACCAATACCAACCATCCAATCTGGCACCCTCAAATCTAATGATGTCTAATTTGAGCAATAAATGGGATGAAAGTGAATGTGCAAATGTTACAAATACCTTAGATATCATCCAAGAGGAGGTGCAAGTGTCAAAGCCAACATACACCAATGAGGATTGTGGTAAATAGGTCTATCAAGATGTAGATATTGGTTCATTCTTAGAAATTCATGAGTATTCAGATAAGGGAGGAGTCCTAGATCTAACTAGCATTGAAATATGTGATAGGACAGGACCTTCCATAGAATTAAATGAAATTATTAAAGTGGATGATCAAGAAATCCAACATGTTTCAAATAATGACCAGATATAAATGAAAGGCTTAGAGTCATTATTTATGAGGATTGGGATAGTTATAGAAATCTAAATACAAGAATTGATCCCACTCTAGAAACATTTGAGCCATCAAAAGTGGTTAAAAGTGAATTTAAAAAGGAATTAATGGATGAATCTGAAGACATGATATAATTTCATCACTTGTTTTTAGAAGAAAATTATTATGACAATCATGGAAGATATGAGGAATCATTTGTTTCTCACACTCTTATTTTTGAAATCTCTATTTCACTTGATATGCAGGATGCTAGAAGCGATATCTCACATGAAGATCTTGTAATTTCTCTACAATCTGAAAATGGCATGAAATAAGGGTAATCGCTCACTTTATTCCCTTTTGAGGGGAAAGAAATTGAAAGCCTTGTTTCACCTAAAGACCCTATAATATCTATGCTACCCTAGATAGATAAAATTATAGAATCTAAATGGTTTGGGTTTGATATCATTTATGATCCAAATGAAAAATTTTCTTTATTAAAAACAAGTCAAGTAGTTGATCAAGGAGATGTGTTATTTAACACATCCCTTGATTGAAAAAATTTATGGTTTGAAAAGGATGGGCATATTTTTAATTGGGTGGCTAATTTTGGTGTTTTTGATAAATAGGTAATTGATGAAGATAAAGGGCTACAATATGACAATGATAGAGATCATGAGGAAAAATAAGAAATTACAAATCCTCATCAAGTCTGGGTAAATGAAAATGTACAAAAGGTAGAATCTTTTTTTTATTATTTGTGGAAAAAATCCCAAAAGGGATGCCACTTTCGGGTAAGACCCAAGGAGGCAGGGGTATCCATTCCATCAAAAATACCCAGGACTTAGACCTGGCCTACCACCTTTGACATACTCAAGGAGCAAACAAACACACAAAACCAATTTAAAAATAAGTAAATAAATAAGTAAATAACAACAAAAATAATAAAATAAAATAAAAAACATTCTCCTTGAGTGTGTCAAAAACAAAAGCACAACCAAACACGCACAATAAGATAAAAGAAACCACAACATGAACCACATAGAAAAACATAAGAACCACATAACAAAACACAAACAAGACAAAAACAATAGAACACTACAAAGACATAACCCAAAAAAAACATGAAAAATAAACACAACCAAAACCTAAAAAATTAAAAAAAATAAAATTAAAATAAAAATAAAAAACAACCAACATCAGAAAATAAACAAAAACAAAAAACATAGAAAACATTCACACATAAAAACATAAATTAACACAAACAAAGAGAAACCCAAGAACAAGAACAAAAAAAACACAAGAACAATAACAACAAAAGATAGAATCTCATCCTTTGTGTCCCACCATAAAAACTCCAGGTAAAATTTTACATAATTATTTGTTGGATTTGAATGTTATTAATGATGAGATGCCATTGGAGGTTAATAAAGAACTAGAGTTGATTTCTACTCACATCGCTAATAAGATTGCTTTGTTGAATGAAACAGAAGTAGATGTGCTTGAATTGTTGAATCAAGTTCATCAAAAATTAACAATTGAATCTAGGATACAAACTTATAATGATCCTCATTTAGTAGATATCCTAGATGCTTGCAAATTGTTGCATGAGTATGATTGGCCTAAAGACATAGATGATAACTTTGCTTTAAAATTTTTAAAAATAGCCTCTTATTTGAAGGAAATCCTATATGCTTGTGAAAATGAGAACTCAAGTCAAATGATGAATCAGGTTTCAAAATTTACACCTCAATAAGTAAGCAAAATATAGTTGAAAATCATGTATTCACTTACCAGTTTAATGAATCAAAGTCTCAACATAGAATTGCTAATATCATTGAATCAATAAGAGTTTTTGTATTGTGTGGCCTAATTTTGTTTTGGTTGGATTTTTGTAAAGCTTGGCATGCATATCATGATATATGTCTTTTAAAGTGTGCTAATTGTGTTTGGGATCCAAGGAAATGATAGCCTAAATTTTTGCATCATCTTGTACATATATTGTATATTACTATATATAGCTTTGGATTTCATGCTTCTATTTTTAGTCTTTAATTTTTGTGCTTTGTCCATAACTTCTGGTTTGGCAAGTTTTGTTGTGTGATTGCTTGTCAATTATCATTAGGTTAGGTTTTGGGTTTATTTACAAGTTTTGATTTACGATTTGTGGGTTTTGGGTTCATTCCTTCCAATTGAGGTATTGTTTTGGTGGTAGCTACTAATTTATGGCCTCTTGGTTGTTTTTTGTGTTCCTTTGTCATGTAGGGTGAATTACCTATTTTGGAATCATGTGGATCAAGGAAAAGGGGATGAAATTGTTTAGTAATCATTCTTAGATTTTGGGACTAAGATAGTGAATTTTGGAACAATGAATCATTTTTCTAAAGCTACACATGAACACATCATATTAAAGGGTACGCCTTGAAATTTTGAAGGATGAAGTCAATTTGGTTTGCAAATTAAGGCAAAAATATAAATATACTCCATATTTAGCCTTAAGTGGTCTCTAACCCAATTGGCATACAAATTTTGCAAAGCAATTAAGTGCTTGATAATAAAATTATGAAATAACAAAACCAATTAGACACCTGGGTGATTCAAAAAATCTCTACTGGGGCTATAGATGTCTGGATGGTAGTAGAGTAAGGTCTAGAAGAGATCAAGGTCATCTCCATCGAGGCTATGGATGCCTGGATGGTAGTGGGGCAATGTAGAAACACATTTTTAATGAGTAATATTTTATAGCCTAATGCAAAACAGGTGATGGAGTTCGAATGGTTTTCAAGAATACAAAATGAAATCACATTCCACACACCGAGCAAAGGCAAATAGTTCATGTGTTTTCATTTTAAGTTATCTACCTCACCTTCTTGGAGGTTGCTAGATGGTTTGTTTTTCTAATATTTGGTTGGTTTTTTATAGAATTGGGTTTTTCATATAAAATGCTCAAGAGCATTTCCTGAAGAGTTGCTATTTGTTGTGGCCATTCCACAACTAGCCCCAAATTTGGGGACCCACCTTAAAATTTTGGTTTTTGGGAGTTTTAGTTGTCTTTGAGTGATAATTTTCCATAAGGTTGCAATAAAGGTGCCAAGGTTTGCATGATTGATTAATGCCTCCTTTATTTGCTTGTAAAACCAATAATGGGGTTTGATGGGTTTTGTATTGTTTTGATTGATTTTAAGGTTTTGAATTCAGCCATTTCATACCTTTGAAATCAATTAATTCAAATTTAAGTAAATAAAATATATATATATATATATATATATATATTATTTACTTAAATTTGAATTAATTGATTTCAAAGGTATGAAATGGTTGAATTCAAAAACTTAAAATCAATCAAAACAATATGAAACCCATATATATATATATATATATATATATATATATATGCATTTATATAACATACAAAATAATAAATAAATAAATGAAAGAGTTTCATGGTGGGGTTGTTTGATGTTATTGTTGTTTAAAAGGTTTCTTTTAGATCTGCCTTTATTTTTTATTTTTTTGATAAGTAACAATAATATTTACAACGGGTACAAATTTTGCAAAGCAATTAAGTGCTTGATAATAAAATTATGAAATAAACAAAACCAATTAGACACTTGGGTGATTCAAAAAATCTCTATTGGGGCTATAGATGTCTGGCTGGTAGTAGAGCAAGGTCTAGAAGAGATCAAGGTCATCTCCATCGGGGCTATGGATGCCTGGATGGTAGTGGAGCAATGTAGAAGCACATTTTTAATGAGTAATATTTTATAGCCTAATGCAAAACAGGTGATGGAGTTCGAATGGTTTTCAAGAATACAAAATGAAATCACATTCCACACACCGAGAAAACGCAAATAGTTCATGTGTTTTCATTTTAAGTTATCTACCTCACCTTCTTGGAGGTTGCTAGATGGTTATTTTTTCTAATATTTGGTTGGTTTTTTATAGAATTGGATTTTTCATATAAAATGCTCAAGAGCATTTCCTAGAAGAGTTGTTATTTGTTGTGGCCATTCCACAACTAGCCCCAAATTTGGGGACCCACCTTAAAATTTTGGTTTTTGGGAGTTTTAGTTGTCTTTGAGTGATAATTTTCCATAATGTTGCAATAAAGGTGCCAAGGTTTGCATGATTGATTAATGCCTCCTTTATTTGCTTGTAAAACCAATAATGGGGTTTGACGGGTTTCATATTGTTTTGATTGATTTTAAGGTTTTGAATTCAATCATTTCATACCTTTGAAATCAATTAATTCAAATTTAAATAAATAAATTATAAATATATATATATATAACATACAAAATAATAAATAAATAAATGAAAGAGTTCCATGGTGGGGTTGTTTGATGTTATTGTTGTTTAAAAGGTTTCTTTTAGATCTGCCTTTATTTTTTATTTTTATTAATAGTATTGTTTTTTTTTATAAGTAACAATAATATTTATAGCTGGTTTTTTTTTAAAGGGTCCCAAAACCTTAGCTACATAAGTAGCCGTAGCTTATTCTGATTTTAGAGTAGACTGGGGCTGCGCCCTTAGGGACCAAGTTGGGGCCTAGGGGCCCCGGTGCCTACAAATAGTACATCCAATGATGTTTCCAGCAAGACAAAATTTGGCTTGAGGCCACCAAATAGGGAGAAACCTCAAAATTGCCTAGTAGTTAACCCAAAAAATTACTGTCCACCACCGCTCCAGATTGCCCTACAGTTGGGCCTAACCTGAATAGGGGCCCCAACCTAGCAGATTAGTTCCCCTCCCTGTCAGGGTCGTCGCCCAACCTACGACGGAGTTCAGACAGGGCATTGGCCGCTGTGGAAGCCACTTTTGCAGAAGCGATCAGGGAGCTGATCGTGATGTCTAGGAGGGCTCTAGTCGAAAAGTTTTGCAACTTACTTCTAGAGTCAGAGCTGACTTTGATGGATTTTGAGGCCTCCACCTTGACCTTCTTGGAGCTGTCAGTAGCCCTGCTACTACCGAGGGCTGGGCCCTTGCGGATCAAACTTGCACCAGGATTTGAGGCCCTGCCTGAGGCCTGAGTCGAGGTTCTTGCGTTCGCAATTTTGGGGAAGGGGAGGCGTCAGGGGATGGGGTCTCCTTAGATTTGGATGTTGTAGGGGAAGCAACAGGGGAGCCAACCTCTTCAAGGGGGGAATGGAGGACAGGGGAGGGATGTGATGTAGTTGGGACTGGTTTGCTAGGGCGTGTCTATACAAAATAGCCATGAGCCCTTGATGGGAGGGTCGAGAATGATTCCTGTGGGCCTAATCAATGGTGAGGCTCAAGGAATAAAATAGAAACCAGGGGGTGCCTACCAACGTGGCTCCACGAAGGTGATTATAGAAACTAAGGTGAAAGTTGTAGATGCGCTGATCCGGGTCATCGCAAGTTATAGATTTCATCACTGGGATGATGGCCTCATCAAAGGGGGTCGGGAGGTCAGCTCAAAAGAGGTTGGCCTTGTCCCATTGCTATTTCGAGAATCGAGAGAGCTCCTCCTCCTAGTTGTGCTTGTCCCACCGAACAAATCTTCCTTTCTCCTCGCGATGCAAGCCCGTCACTTCAGTAAAAAAATCCTTGGACACATTGAAGTGAAGCCCGTCACTTCTGTCAAAAAATCTAGAAATCCCTGCATGATTTCCTCGTCTGCCCCTACAAACTTACTGAAGAAGGGATTGTAGTTATTAGCATTAGAAAAGATCTTGGCAAACTCGCTCAGGTCAAAAGTGGAGGGTTCGAGAAAAATTGCCTTGGCATCTATGGAAGGCAAACAAGAAGGCCAAGGGTAGGGGAACCAGAGTCAGCCTGAACTGAGAGGGGAGACTCACAAAGACATGGGAAGGAGAAAACTTACAAGAATTTTATTGGCCTCTAAACACGGTTGGGTTAAAAGCTTGCATGGAGGCACCAAGGAGGGGAAGGGTCGTAGGCATCAAGAAGGGGCGCTTAGGGTAGGGGACAACACGAGCTGGAAGGAGCTGAGAGGGCGAGGCTGGTGGTAGCCACGTGGGGCAGGGAAGGGGAGCCAACGACAGTGCTCCAATTAGCATAATATTGACAGGTAAGCAGTTTGGGGAAATCTCTCAGGAGAAAGGTGCGTGTGATCTGACTCAGCATGAAGATCTATCAGAGTGACACCCGAGGTAGGAAACTCGGACTGAGAAGTTGCGTGCTCCAACTTGGGCTTTCCAGGTTTGCCAATGAGATTGTGATTATCCAGATCAGGAGAAGCCAAAAATCTTACATGGCCTCTAAAGTGGGGAGCACTTGGTGAGACGTGATGGCACTTGATCGGATTGGCCAGCCCTCAAGCGGGAGGGTCGTTGGGGCCAATCATCAAGGCGAAGTGGGAAGGAGTATCCCCTATCCATGTGGGGAGGGCATGATGTCACACCTTCAGGGCCCCGACTCGGGGTGATCTAAGTGCCTGTACTCTCATCAGGGCTTGAATTGTCTTGAGACGCTAATTAGACCAGAGCATCAAGGAAATTCGTGGTCCAGGTAGTGAGATCTTCCATTGTGGTGACTTGATTGGCCATGAAATCGGCTGCCCTATTACCTTTTTTGTACACATGATGAAAGGAGTGATGAGTGAATCCTTGGAGGATGGTGAGAACTTCCCGAATGGTGTTGTGGATACGCCATGAGCTATTTCCCAAGCTACGGGTGGCCTTGATGATGACTAGAGAATCGCCCTTGATGATGACTTTTGGGGAGGTCTCCTTGAGGGATTTCAACCCGTAGAGGAGAGCTACTACTTCGATGAAGTTGTTGGTCTAAATGCCAAGTCGTTCGACGTACGCTAATATAAGGGCCCCGTGACTATCCCGTATGACCCCGCCCGTGCTAGAGCGGTTGGGAGGGGGACCGAGGGGGAAGTTGGACTCCGAGGGAGGAGAGGAGGGTGGACTCAACCAGCCTTCGGGGCACCTCACTCAAGGGGAGGGAGAGGGAGTTCTCAAGGGTGAAGACAACCACCTTGGCTGCCACCCACTAAGGGGAGCAGGCCGGGGAGGAGAAGGCTCTACTGTTGTGCTCAATCCAGAGTTGCTAGAGCAGATGAGGGAGGCAGGAGCCCCATAGGAAGTAGATGAAGGTGTGGGCAAAGGGATTGGGCCAATGAGATAGGAGGTCAAATATGGAATTGGGGGCCACCCACTAGATAGAAAATTGGGATAGGATGAGGCCCAGGTCTTCATAAGAGAAGGGGCATCTGAGGAAGAGGTGATTAGTAGACTCCCAGGCAGCATAACAAAGGAAGCATCTGTTCGAGATTTGAAAGCCCCTCTTGATGAGGTTCTCGATAGTCAGGATCTTATTTTGGATGGCCGCCCAAATGAAGTGGCTAATTTTGGGGATAAGATTCTTGGCCCATACCTGTTTGACTAGGAATGGGGCCTCATCAGGGACTCTTTGGAAGTTGTATCGCCCAAATTTTTTGCACCCTTACCTTCGGGCTAAAGGATCCGTGCCCTGGAAGGGGGATGCGAGAAGGATGGGACAATACCTCGGACGGAGAGGCCCTTTGAAGGTCGTGCCTCTCGGGGGAGGGGTATAAGGGTGAATTTTCGACGGATGGTGGGGTTCACCAGGAAACTTTGAGTGGTAGTTTCCATGCCTAGGTTGAGAATGGGTTTGATGTGTTCATTTTATATTCAATCATTCATATTCCTAGGTTGGCCAAAAATGAATCTAAGCTATTCTATATGAAATTTTGGGTTTATATGAAGACAACAAACATGAATGAATCCTAAATACAGAGACTATGTGAAATGGAGAGGAATACACCTGATTCCTGATGTCTGATGAAGATTCTGAAGCTTGTAGGAGTCCAGATCATCCCGGATATGATAGGATCATCTGTAATTGTACAGAATCATCCCAAATCATAGGCGATCATCTGAGATCAGATGAGATCATCGGCGACCTAACGAATTCGTCAGACGAATTTGTCAGAAACCTGCAATCATGGAAACAGACACCAAAAACCGAAAATGCAATTGCAAGAATGATGCAAAATGATAGAAATAATAGTATAGGTGCTTAAATAATGAATCCAGATAGCAAATCAAATGGGATGCACTATTTTAATAACTTATTTTAAATTTTATCATGCAAATATGCTAAATGAGGTGAACTCCAGGATGCAGAACAAAAATAAATCGATCTAATGCATAATTAAATAAGAAAGAAAGGTAGAAAATGCAAACTCAGGGCTCTGGTTGCCCCCAATATGAACTACAGTGGAAATCATCTGCAATCATACGAGATCATCGCCGATCTCGTCAGGATCGTCCGAAATCGTATTGGATCGCCTGCGACGATCCGAGCTTCCTCTAGCTGAAACACAGTAAAATCCTGCAATAAAACCTGAAAATACAAATGCCAATGATGGGGCGAGGATGTTCTAATACAACAAAAAACTAGAGTTGCAGGGAAATGATCAGCCAGGGGGATAAACTGGGAAAATCCCAAGTTTATATAGGATTAGGGGGAGGTTAGGAGGTTGGGGATCATCCCAATCTGGGAGATCTCCAACGTAGGAATCTCCAACCGCGCAGACACGCTTCTGCCCGAGTTGGAGAGGTTGTTGAAACAGAAGCTAATTATAAAAATTTGGTTTTGGGACGAAATCGTCTGGACGTTCTATCCCAGACGAATTCGTCCGATCTGGGATGATATCGTCAGATCGGCGACGATATCGTCCAATGGTCAAAACAAATTCTAAAAATGGCGCAAAAAATGAGGTGAGCGGTTAACGGGCGGTTTCGGGGTTAAAATTCAAATTTTTGATCTTTTTACTGATGGTTTAACTGTGCCAATTTTAGGGTGCTACATTTTGCCCCCTCTTTAGCGAATTTTTTGAAGAAAATGCGTTAAAGACGAGTTCTTCATGCTTTACGAGAAAGCAAAAATTTATTCAATTTTTTAGACGATGATTCTAGGTCGAATCGTACAACTGCTTGCTATGGTGCCCCCTCCGAGTTTTTACCCAAATCGAACGTTTGAGGTAAAGACGTGGAAAAGCAAAATTAAAAAAAAATGTTGTTTTTAAATAAAAATAGGAAAAATAGGGTAAAACCCTAATTCATTTTTACTGTTCACTTTCACTGTTTCAGAGCTCTACAGGCGAAATGGTGGAAACAACACACAGATCGACAGAGGTCCGACGCGGGTTGCGGGTAAGGATCTAAACCTAGTGTATTATGTTTTTAGCTTAATTTGTTTAATTTTTTAGTTGAATTTTAATTGTTTTTGGGCGTCGTGGCCATTTTTAGGCCGTCGACGACCGCGGGACGAAATCGTCCCAATTCTGCCGAAATCGTCCCTAGATCGCCGATTTCGTCTGAGGACGAAATCGAAGAAATAGGGGCGATCTCGTCCAATAAGGGGCGATTCCCAAATTGACGAATCGGAGACGATTTCATCCTATTAAGGACGATTTTGCTAAATTTGGTACGATATCATCCAATAATGGGCGATATCATTTTTTTTTATGAGATGAAATTAATTTTAATCGATTTTAATGATTATGTACTAATGATTTTTGTTGTTTTATTGTTTATTTTGTAGAGGGGATTACTAAAGAGTCGGGAATGGAAATACGAGGGGCTCAGAGATGATGTAGCCATGCTCGATCAGGCCGAGCGAGACAGGCTAGCGGAGGTTGGATTACAGCATGTGGCAGAGATGCCACAAATTCCTACGGACATGGGGCTACTGACAGCCCTAGCAGAGAGATGGTATCCGGGGTCATCCTCGCTTCGGCTACCGATAGGGGAGATGGCTCCCACTCTAGAGGATGTATGGAGGATCTTGAGGATCCCCATACATGGGCGATTTATGACTCCTTCGGCCAATCAGGGCCATGCTATGATGCGACTGTGCACGGATCCGAGCTTCACCCTGGAGAAGGGCGGAGTGAACATCGAGGCATTGAGGTAGATGCCTGGGGCATCTCGATTGACCCAGGTTTTGGTAGGGGTGGTGGGTGGCCTACTTCTATGCCACTAGAGTGGATGCAGGTTACCGTGGCTCCTCTCAGATGTGGTCTGCGACATGAGAGACCATGGTTATAGGTTTTCTTGGGGTAGTTTTGTACTATGTCGCTTGTATAGGATCCTCTACGGGGTCGTATACAAGGGAGGTCGATGTCTGGTACTGACATCGCTACTATAGGTTTGGTGCTGGGAGCACATTACGATACGGAGGCCGATAGGGCTTCCACTGATAGGAGTTGATCGAGAGAGACCCCAGGTTTTCTATTGGTGGCTCTAGAGAGGGTCATAATGATGGATAGATCTGTCGATGTCTCGGAGGTTGCTAGATGACCTCATCCTAGATCAGATCACCTGGAGGCCATGGAGAGAGCATCCAGGGTGGGGAGAGGATGGACAGGAGCTGGCTCACATCAAGCGAGTCTGTTGGTTGAGGATGGAGTGGGGAGAGGTAGAGCTCCATCGCTACGACCAAGTTTTGAGGTAGTTCGGTCTATAGTAGGGGATCCCTTCTCTTAGGGATTATGAGTACTCCCAGACTATCTAGGATAATACTACACTGAGCGGGGCTCTAGACATGCAGTGGTTCTAGAGTCAGGATGCTGATGATGCCCCCATTCAGCTAGTGGATGGGGATGACGTAGGAGTAGCAGATGGATATGATGCTTGGTATGCAGGCATCCGCCCTCCTTAGATGATGAGGGCATAGGGTCCGATGCATGTTATTGTGTAGTGGATGGGGAGGCGGTGCCAGGCTGCCATCGATGCAATGAGGGGTCATGGAGGGAGGGATCAATGATGGCCTCCTCAAGAGAGATGTCGGAGAGTGCCACAGGCTCCGGAGAGACCACAGCAGCCAGAGAGGAGGGAGGAGGGGCTCCCTTCATAGCAGAGGGAGAGGCCACCATCGCCCGATAAGGGCAAGGGTATCGAGGTGGGGGAGAGCAACGAGATGGTGGCTCTTCGAGCGGAGAATGCCCGCCTACGAGCTCAGGTGCAGACATTGCAGGATGAGGCTACACGACTCAGGGCTCGGAGCGGAGGGGCGAGCATGCGGGAGTTGGCATGGGCTATTTCTCAGACCACGTTCTATCAGGGAGCATACTTCTAGCTGGTTCCAGAGGGCCAGAGGTTATAGCTACCAGCCGACATTACGGAGCCGATCAGGATGGGGTCATCGAGGACATCCTCACGATCGACGTCGAGGACCCATGACACAGGATGGACTCTGATGGGGCCACCTCCTCCACCTCAGGGTGGGAGAGGAGATGAGGCTGAGAGCTCGAGGGCTTCTCGAGACTAGCGGCACATTGACTATAGTTTGTATATTTGAGAGGATTGAGTATGCCAGGGTATAGATTGTGGCATACCAATCCATTTTGATATGATGTACATATATTTCTTGATATATATATATATATATATATATATTCTCTTTGTGATATGACTTGTGCATATGTTTTATGATGCTTTAATATTTTAATTGTTGATTGATTATTCATGTAATTATGTCATTTGAAAATATTATAATTTTATGTCATGCCATAAAATTTAAATGAAATAATCTGATGTAAACAAATTGGTTGTTGTGGTGTGATTTGATGAAAAAATAAAGTGACTTCTAACAATAATTTCAAAGGACATTGTCGTTGTTACATGACCATTTCATGGAGTCACCGCTCGCTAGGTCATTAAGCTAATCCCAGTAGAGAAATATTGCTAAAAGTAAAAGGGTGCTTAAGAGACTTTCTTAAGACTTTTGTGTTGTGATGATGAAAAAATGATGATGGTGATGATTTGTTTTCAGATGTCCATGAAAATATTATGCATGAAATATTAAAAATATGATTTTTGCTAGGCATAAAATTCCTAAGTGTGATAGAAATTTGAACAATTGCCTAGGAATTATACCATCGTCGCAAAACTGAATGTTGACATAATGAAATGAAATAGAAAAGGTTTTCGTTCTTTTTAAAGTACAATTGTGTAACATAATGATTTAAGCCATATGCTTTTATGGATTTAAATAAATGGGAAATAAAATTAAAACGATGGCTTGCGCTAGGCATAGAATTTTAGGTATAGACTTATACCATCATCGTGAAATCCAAAGAAGAAATTGATATAATAGTTTTATTGCATAGTTGATTTTTGAGTTTAAGATAAACAGAAAATATAAGATGAGGACTTGCACTAGGCATAAAATTCCAATTTAGGTTTAGGAACTATACCATCGTTGCGAAAGTCAAAAATATATAAATGTGACTTTATAGATGTTCTCAAGTAAGAAAAATCAAATTATTCCAGAAGATGTGCATAAATATTTTAAATTATCTCAAAGACAAAATTTAGATTTATAAGGAACCCCATGTGCATATGTGAGTTCATTACCGATCTGGATCTATCATAATGATACAAAATCTCTCAAATACAAATGTGTGTGCAATTGTATTGTTCATTTACCGATTTTGAGCAAGATAATTTGATACAAGTAATTTGAATTAACCAAATGAGTGTTCGTTGACCATGATTTATATGCATATAACCGTACCAAACTACTATGTAAGTCGGGTCATCAAGAGCTAGCTGATCCATAAGCAGACATAGGTCTGTACAAAAGAAGGTCGCTAATGTAACAGACATATCACCATGCTAGGAGTTACCCAAGGCCAAGCGGGTTGGGCACAAACCACCTGTTATGGGGCTTACCTCACAGTTTTTGAATAATTGAGAATTCCAAGGATTCAAGCTCATTCACCCTTCTTTTCTTTTCAAAGGGTAGGGGAAGGGATTTTATTGCTTTTTGCTTTTTCTTTTCTTTTCTCTCTTTTTTTTTTGTATTTTTGCTTGATACTGAGATAATGCTGAAATATTGCTGAGATGGTACAAAATGCTACTGAAATAATGCTTCTTTTTCTCATGATTTTTTTTTCTTGATTTTCTTTTTCTTTTTCTTCCTATACTAGGGATACTTGCTCGGATTGGTTGTAGAGCAAGGGATTTTTATTCTGGGCAGGGGTGAGCTTGTCCTTTTGTCAATTCTCAAAGATTCTAGACCATGTGCATGATAGGATAGCAGGGGAAACTTTTTGCTCAAGAGACCACTTCTACTATGTAGCATCGTTTTGGAATTTGCAATGAAATCATTTTAATGTGAAAAGGTATACTTGGTTCAAGTAAATAACAAGATCAGTTCTCTATGCTCAAAACTTTATTTAATTCAACTGTGGACTTCGATATAAGAGAGATTAATAATCATACTAAAAAAGATCAAGATATTTATTCATGTGAGTGTGAAAGTGAGGGATTCCAAATAAATGCTAATTTATCCAAAATAACTGAAAATATAACTGCAATACTTCAAGAATTGACAGGTGCAAAAATAAAAGATGTTTGTGAAAATTTTGATTGATTTTGATTTTTTTAGATTTTGATTTTGATTTATGAATTGAGAGAATACATAATATGACTATTTTTGAAATTTTTATATGAATTTACTAAGAATGAGACAAGATGTACAATATATACAGTGACGAAATTACCATAATTATGCGTAATAGCGCTTAAGATGCATAATGTTCATAGGCTCTTTAAGATCTTTACCATCTAAGGTAGCTAATCTGTATGCTCCCGATCCAAATTTAGCAGTGATGATATATGGCCCAAGCCAGTTAGGTTCAAATTTACCTTTAAGGTCTTTAGTTGCATTAGTATTTTTTTTATTTTCTTTTAAGACGAGGTCACCGATCTCAAAGGATCGGTGATGAACTTTCTTAAGATATGCTCGTTTGAGCTTGTTCTGGTAGGCTCGAAGATGCTCCAAAGCATTGATGCGCTTCTCATCTAGGAGTTCCAGTTGACTAAATCTGCCAACATGATATTCATCTCCTACTTCGGTATCTTGAAGTAGCAGAGCCAAAGAAGGAACTTCTAATTCAAAGGGAAAAATAGCTTCAACGCCATAAACCAAAACAAAAGGTGAAGTGCCCGTGGGAGTACGAACGCTAGTTCGATAAGCCCACAAAGCAGGATATAATTGAATGTGCCAATCTCGGCCAGATTTATTGACCAGTATTTTGAGGATTTTAATTAATGTTTTATTAGATGCTTCGGCTTGGCCATTACCCTGAGGATAATAGGGAGTGGACCAACGATGTTGAATTTTATATTTTTGACATAGTTTCTTTACATATTTATTTTTGAAACAAGTTCCATTATCCGAGATGAGATTTGCAGGAATTTCGAACCTACAAATAATTTGATTGAAAATAAATTTGGAAACTTGGGTTCCAGTGCAAGAAGCTAAGGGCATAGCTTCAACCCACTTCATAAAATATTCGATGGCAGTTATGATGAATTTGTGTCCATCCGATGACATAGGATTGATTTTTCCAATAATGTCTAAGCCCCATTTTGAAAAGGGCCAAGGAGATGAAATAGCCTATAGTTCTTGTGCAGGCGCATGGACAAGGTCAGCATGTTTCTGGCACTTGTCGCAATGGCGCACGTAATCATGTGCATCATTCTCCATGGTAGGCCAAAAATATCCTATCCTAAGGAGCTTCTTAGCAATGGCATTACCACTAAAGTGTCCCCCACAAGATCCATCGTGGGCTTCACTCAAAGCTGATCTAGACTCTTCTAGATTCAAACATCTCAGTAGGATACCTTCAAAAGATCTCCTATATAAGGTATTGCCAATTATTACGAAGCGACTTGCTCGTCTACGCAATAACCGGCGTTGGTTTCTATTAAAACCTTCAGGGAAGGTTCCATTTTGCAGAAAATTGAGGATGGCAGTGTACCAAAGTTTAGGAGTAGTTTCGTTGATTACAAACACGTCCAAAGGTTCCAAGCATGATTTAATTGAAGTGGGTTCCTGGAGTCGACGAATAATGATGGTAGCATATTCGTCATCTAACTCCAAGGGTAAAAGAGATGCAGTTGCGGCCATGGCATCAGCCGCACGATTGCTAGTTCTAGGAATAGCTTCCAAGGTAACTTGATCAAATAAAGATATTAATTGTAATACATATGCTTTATATGGGCGCAATTTATCATCTCTAGTCTGATAAACATCATTAATTTGATTTATAACAAGTTGAGAATCACCAAAAACTAATAGATTTTTAATTTTTAGTGCCATGGCAGCTCGTAATCCAAGGATTAGAGCCTCATATTCAGCAGTGTTATTAGTATAGGCAAACATTAATTTAAAGGATAGAGGTATGAGATGTTTCTATGGAGATATCAAAATAATACCTACACCAGCCCCACTCATGCATCGGGCTCCGTCAAAGTATAAGGACCATTGCTTGGAATGATCTGCCTCTAATTTAAGGCATTCATCAGGAAACTCAATGACGAGGGGATGGGTGGATCCTAAGGGTGCAACAGCTAATTGATCTGCTATGATTTGACCCTTAACAGACTTCTGTCCTATAAACGTGAGTTCAAACTCGCTTAGCGCAAGAACCCACTTTGTTGTGCGACCAGATAAATAAGGTCGACTCATGAGATACCGCAAGGGATCGGATTTAGCAATAACGTATGTTTTCTGACTGAGCATATAATGGCATAATTTTTGTGTAGAAAATACGACTGCTAGACATAACTTCTCTAATGTTGTGTAGCGGGTTTCATAACTAATTAATGTTCTGCTAATGTAATAATTAGCACGCTCTCTTTTCTCATCATCAAGTTGAGCTAACATAGCTCCTAAAGCAAAATTTGAAGCAAAAATATACAAGATAAATGGGCGATCAGGCCTAGGTGGTGAAAGTATAGGTGGGTTAAGAAGATATTGTTTGAGGAGTTCAAATGCTTCCTGACATTCATTGTCCCAATGGAAAGAAACATCCTTCTTAAGAAGCTTAAGAAAGGGTCCAGTTTTATCCGCCAACTTATCGATGAAGCGACGGATGGCTTGAAGCTTACCTTGTAGACTCCGTAATTCAGATATATTTGTGGGTGCGGGCATATCAGTGATAGCCACAATCTTGAGAGGGTCAATTTTGATGCCACGTAAAGAAACTATAACCCCCAATAATTTACCGGACTTAACTCCGAATATACATTTGGCTAGATTCAATCGGATAAGGTATTCCCTTAACCGATTAAATACTTTTCTCAAGTCATCTAAATGGTCATCTTCTTCAATAGAACGAGCTATAATGTCATCTACATAATCATGTAGTATATCATGCATCATATCATGAAAGATATAAGTCATGGCTCGTTGATAGGTTGCACCTGCATTCTTTAAACCGAATGGCATCACTTTCCAACAAAAGGTCCCCCAAGGGGTAATAAAGGTTGTTTTAGCCTGATCTTCAGGAGCTATCCTGATCTGATTATAACCATAAAATCCATCCATTAAGGATATCATTCCACTCCCAACAAGAAAATCAATGATCTGATCCATGTTGGGAAGGGGAAAATCATCTTTAGGGCATGCAACATTAATATCTCTAAAGTCTGTACAAACCCTAACCTTAGTAGCTTCTTTCTTAGTTACTCGGAACTACATTCGAGATCCATTCAAGCATAATCAATGGCTTGTATAAAAATAACATTCAGGAGTTTTTCTAACTCTCCTTTGACCAAGAAGGCCACTTTAGGATGCATTTTTCTAAGTTTTTGTTTAACAGGGTTTAGCATCCGGATGGACTACTAGGTGATGCATAACTACAGTAGGGTCTAAACCTGGCATATCTTCATATGTCCAAGCAAAGACATCTTCATATTCTTTAAGAAATGCAATGTATTTATCCTATTTTTCTTGACTCAATTCTGATCCGATGTTGATTATGTGAGGGTTATCCTCGGTTCCAATGTTAATTTTTATGACATTTTCTACTTCCATGTGTAGATCTCTCTCAAAATTAGGTGGGGCGGGTGAGACGCCCAATTCCTGTAATTCTTCCAAGGTTAGCTTGGATAATTCATCTTGAGGAGTCATGGCCTCAAGCTGGGCTATAGTAGGTATAGAGCCATCAAAATAAAATCCGTTATGTAATAATTCCTCAACGGAGACATCATGGAAGATATCTCCCTCCAACTCATCGTCGGATTCAGCGATCATCTCAGGATAAGCTATAGATAGCATATTACATGTGAATGGCTTATTCGTTAAATGCAAAACATCACGTTCATCTAAATAATCTTGGTAACTTATAAGATGGTCATCATCCTCGAATGGCTGACCCTTACTAGAAAATAGGCCCACACCACATCGGGCGGGCCATGGCTCTACCTCAAAAGGTTCTTTCATACCATTATGGAAAGGTCCCAAACCTTTCCCTTTATATCCCAATTTAAGCATTATAGGTTTGGCTTTAGTATACTCATTAGTAAAATAACATCGAGCATATCCATCATAATGAGTTCTGATGTTTCTGGGTATTCTACCCTAGTCATATCCCTTATAAATAAAGGCACAGCTCCCGACTTGGTAAATACTTCCCATAGGCTGTGGGAGGCCCAAGGTACGAGGAGATGGTGGCAAATTATTTAAAACAAGAGAATCTTGCATAGAAGCATTGGTTTCTTCTGATATAAGGATTTTAGATAGATCGGGTAAGAGCTCGTCAGTAAGAGCATAAGAGGTAGAAGGAACATTTCCTACGTCTTCTGATGCGGAAAATATGACTTTGGTGGATGTAGACGGTGTAGAGGTGTCAATAGATGGGTCTATTATAGGTATAGAAGTTATAGGAGTAGAACAAGAGACATTGGTTGTGGGATTAGGATCTTTCTTAGGTCCTAATGCGGTTTTTTTAGAAGATGGTTGAGCTATATGTGAAGGTGCATCTGATGGAGAAGAAGTAGATGACATTGTGGGTGTGAGTTTCACATGTTTAGATGGATAATGAGAATTAGGATGTGTGGATGACAGCATGGGGCAAAATTGAACTCCAATGGGTTCTGCCAAAGCACACATATCAAAGGGTCGTGGATCACCATGAATGGTAACCAACTGATTCTTAAATTTGAATTTAACACATTGATGTAAAGTTGAGGGAACAACTCGCATCGCGTTGATCCAAGGGCGACCCAAGAGTATATTGTACGATGCAGGGCAATGTACAATAAACACAGTCGTATCCAAGGTTCTTGGACCAACCTGCAATGGAATGGTAATAACCCCACACGTTTCTTGTGTTTCGTCATTGAAAGATTTTATAATCATATCAGTTCTTTTCATTTCATCACTTCTAAACCCAAATCTTTGGTAGAAGTCAAAAGTGCAAATATTTAAAGATGAACCATTATCAATCAAAACTCGTTTGACTGCTACATCTCCAATTAAGGCGGTAATATATAAGGGGTTATCTTTATGTAAACTATGTTGCGGTATGTCTCTATCTCGGAAGTCAATACAATCAACTTCACGAGTTATGATAGTATTGGCCATGTCTTGAGGGTGAATGTCTTGTGGTACCATCATCTGGCTTAATGTGAGCATTAATTCATCTCTATGTGTGGGAGAAGATCTTAAGAGGTCCAAAAGGGAAATTCTAGTTGTAATATTTGATAATTGTTCATTAATATTATAGGGAGGTTTAGGTTGAACATTAGGTGCATGATTCCCTTTATTAGGAACCTTCAAAACAAATGGAGTTGATCCACCATTCTGAATTTGATCTTGTTGAGAATTTTGAGCCTGTTGTCTAGTAACAGCTCCGATGGTACCCACAATATTATTTTGCGGATGATGAATGGGTCTTGGTCTAGTGTTTATAGCTAACTCATTAGAAAGTAATTGGTGGGATAATGGTCTAGTAGTGACTCTTCTTGGAAATGGTTCTTCTGGAACCATATGACTTGTGATAGGGTGAATAGTATCTGATTCATCTTCAAAGCCATTCGTGTTGTCAATTTTGGGTACCTTGGGTACATTGCCTTTGCTCTAAGTGAAGATGTTGTCATTGATGTCAAAGAGTTCTTGAAGCAATTTGATTTGATGTCACAGAATGTGTTTTGATGAAGGTTTTCAGTTTGGACAGTGAGTTTCCAAGAAGATCAGAGTAGCCCAGTTGCAAAAGATCAAGAAAAAGACAAGTAAGAAAAAGTATGCAGGCGACTGGAAAAATTGTCACGATTTCACGACATGTTTGAGGAGAGAGAAAGTGTTGGCAAAACTGTCATGATTTCGCGACATGTTTGAGGAGAGAGAAAGTTCTGGCAAAACTGTCACGATTTCGCGACATGCTGGAAGGCAGAGACGAAGCAGGCAAAACTATCACGATTTCGCGACATGTTGGTAGAGAAGAAGAGCAAGATGAAAAGTGTCGCGATTTCGCGACATGTCGCATTTTCATGACTCGGACAGTGCAGGAAGGCAGAGAAAGAAAAGTGTCACGATTTCGCGACATTCTGCAAAGGAGGCTGTATGGACGAAAAAGTGTCACGATTTCATGACATGTTGCAGAAGAGAGAGTCCGCAGTGTGAGCTGTCGTGATTTCGTGACAAGATCGAAGAGAGAGAAAGTTTTTTAGGAACTATCATGATTTTGTGACATGCTACAAAAGACAAAGTGAGGACTGTTGCAATTTCGTGACATGCTACAAAAATTGAAGTAAGGACTGTCACGATTTTGTGACATGCTGAAAAAGCTTGAAGAGAGAACTGTCACGATTTCGTGACATGCAGCAAAAGGAAGAGTCTGAAACAAGAAGCATCGCGATTTCGTGACAGGCTTCAAAGAAGTTGTACGGATGCAAAAAGTGTCATGATTTCACGATAGGTTGAGTTGGTAGCATATAGTTGGAGAAAGTGTCACGATTTCACGACAAAAACTAGAAGCAGGTCTTCTATAGGAGAAGTGTCACGATTTCGTGACAGAAGCAGAGAGGAAGGCTTTGTAGACAAAAGCGTCATGATTTCACAACATGTTTCATTCTCTCTAGTGCAAGCATAGAAGAAGGCCATGAAGTCAAAAGAGTCATGATTTCATGACAGAGTTGTAGATGACGTCAGCAAAAGTAGATGTGTCACGATTTCATGACAAAAGCAGAGAAGAAGGCATTGAAGATTAAAGCGTCATGATTTCACGATAGAGTGAAGATGACATCAACAAAAATCATAAGTGTCACGATTTCACGACAAAAGCAGAGAAGAAGGCATTGAAGACTAAAGCGTCACGATTTCGTGACAGAGTTGCAGATGACGTCAGCAAAAGTTAGATGTGTCGCGATTTCATGACAAGGACGAAGTCAAGGCTGACAAAGGCAAAAGGTGTCATGATTTCGTGACAGCAAGCAATAGAAGGTGTACGACAGGCAAAGGTGTCGCGATATCGTGACATGTTGAAGTTTCGCGCCAGAAGCTACAAGGAGGCAGTGAAGCCGACAGAGTTAAATCTAGGCCGACATAGCATAGGGTTTTGCAGCCGACGTGGTTGAAGGGTAAACAGCCGACTAAGACCAAGGTTTTAATCTTGAGATTGTGAGTATAAAAGGAGGGCTGCTTGAAGAGTTTGGCATCGATGAAGTGTGCGTTCGAAGTGCGATTTGCGCAGATAGAGTGCGGGGAGAAGTTTGATCATAGAGGTGCATAAGTGGAAGTCTGATCGACTGCTATGTTTGCACAGAGTGTGCGAAGACTATGCTGGTATGTTTGTGTAGATAGTGAAAAGTTGGTTTTGACCAAGTGCGGCTGTAACAAAAAAGAATAGAGGAAGAGGATAGATTTGTGCTAGATCGAAGGACTGTGTTTGGTGTGAATTTGAGGAACGACTTTGCAGTGATAGAGTTGAGGATAGAGATCTCCAGCCAGAGCAGGGAAGACATGTGTCTTCTGTGGATAGAGTTCCACTTGCTAAGGGCAGAGGAGGTAGAGGTCCTCTAGAGGATCACCACTAAGAGCAGAGCTAGGGGAAGGTGTCTCCTTTGGGTTGGTGCCCATAAACTTTGTAATTGGGAAGGTTTCCCAAAGAACTATGATATAACTTTTAGATAAATGTTTTATCCGTGGAGTAGCCCACATTGGGTGAACCACGTAAATTGTTGTGTCGCTTTGTGGATGGTGTGTTGTGCATTGCTTTGATTACTATTGTTATTACTGCTATCTATACACTGCATTATACTATTTTGAAAGTTGATTGAAAAAGTGGTCTTATACTATTCACCCCCCCCTCTCAGTATAAGCTTGTGTTCTTCAATTGGTATCAGAGCGGGTTCCTTCGAAAAGGTTTAACAACCTGAAAGGAAGAACTGGTTAAGAACACAATGGATTTTTTAGGTGGCAATGCAACACCTATTCTTGATGGATCAGATTTTGGTCTGTGGAGTGCAAGAATGAGAGTTTATCTAATGGCACTTGGTAATGAGGTATGGGAAGTGATTGAAGACGAATACACTATTCCTGAACATGGTCCTTATACTAAAGAAGATAGGCTCATGCTTCATAGCAATTCAAAAGCCATGAATGCTATCCTGAGAGGCTTACAAAAAGCAGATCTCACCAAAGTTATTCACTACAAGACAGCTAGTGAAATGTGGAAACAATTGTAGGTGGTTCATACTGGTGATGCAAATGTTCGAAAGGCCAAATTGAGACATTTTAAAGGTATGTTTGAACAACTCAAAATGAATGATGATGAAAATATTAGTGACTACATGCTTCGTATGGATGAGGTTGTTAACTCCATGAAAGACCTTGGTCTTGAGGTTGCTGAAAATGATGTGTGTGATAAGATTTTAAGATCTCTTCCTAATAGATTTAGTGAAAAGATTTTTGCTATTGAGGAAGCTAAAGATTTAGATAAATTGAAAAAGGATGAGCTCCATAGTATTCTTGCAGCATTTGAGCTGAGAACTCAAGTGAAAGTTGATGTCAAGAAAGAGGCAACTTTCAAAGCTACCAAGAAATCAAAGGGCAAACAGATTCAAGAGAGTGATGAGTCTTCTAGTGATGAAGAGGCATATTACAACAAGAAAGGCAAGTTCTCTAGAAAACACAAAAGCAAGAAAAACATAAGATGTTTCAACTGTGGAAAGTTTGGTCATTATGCTACTAACTGTACTATTTCCAAGAATGAAAGTGATGAAGATATACAAGATGTTAAGAGCAAGGATTCTGAAAAGCACAGGTATTACAGAAAGAACAAAGATGAGCACAGTAATCAAGGAAAGAGGCATTCACACAAGAATAAGAAGAGCTTCTACCTAGACAAAGCAAGTAAGTGTTCTAGCAATGATAGTGAAATTTCTTCTAGTGATGATGAAAATGAGATGTTGTTCATTTCAGAAAAAGAGGAAGAACCGAAACATAAATTCATTGTCATGAAATGTTTTAGATGTGGAAATTTTGGGCACCTTGAGGATGATTGCACAAATAATGAATTGGTTGCTAGTATGTATGAGGATGCTTCATAAAATGATAAGGAAGATGCTTGTATGGTTTTTGAAAAGGGTAGCACCTCTAGTGATAAGAAATCTGAAAAAGGCCTTGATGATTCAAAATGCAATAAAATAGAGGATCTTGAATGTGAACTTACTAATGCTCTTAGTGTTTTGAAAAAGGAAAGAAAGAAGAATGCTAGACTCAAGGATAAATTAGATGAATGTTGTATGGAGAGAGATGAACTCATAGAAAGTCTTGACATCTCTATGGCTAAGACACAAGAACTCAAGAATGAGTTAGAATCTAAGATGCTTGAGTATAGTGAATTAGAACAGAAAATGGCTGCCTTGAAAGAGGAAAATAAAGAATACAAGGATAAACTGTACAGGTTTCAAGAAAGCTCCAAAAAGGTTAAATCTCTTATCAAAGGTCAAAGAAATACAACAGATAAAACAAGTCTTGGTTTTGTTAAACCACACAAGGAACAGGTTGGGGAATCTAGTAAAAGATTTCAAAAAGAAGAGAGTTCTGATGAAGAGAGTATCTCAGAGAAAGAGTCCGTGAGTGATAAATGCACAGAAACAGAAAACAGAATTATGAATGCGAAGAAGAAGTTTTCGGGACCCAAAAGGTCGATTAAAAGAATATTTTATGGCAGATGTTTTGCGTGTCACAGGTTTGGTCACACGGCTTCACAGTGCATAGATCAAATAAAGAGGGTAAACAACAATTTCAGAAGTTTTAGTTTCTTTCAAGGGTATTGTTACTCTTGTCAACAGTTTGGGCACAAGGCAGCTTTATTGCAAGACAAATAACAGGAACATATTTGATCAGAATAGGCAGATTCAAAGAACCAGTATGCCTAAAAGAAATAACTTTGTTAATTGTTATAAATGCAACAATGCAGGTCACACAGCTAGACAGTGCAGAACTGAACTACCAAGGTACAGGAACAGGAAAAGTAATATGAACAGGTCCGTGGATCAAGGCATGAATAAGAACAAGGATGAGAACAAGAGCAAGAAAAGTGACAAAAATAGAAATATGGACAAAGAGTTCAAGAGAAGGCCCGACAAAGAAATTGTAGACACTGATGATGATGAGTGCCTAATGGGAGTTTTACTCCCACCCCTATTTTAATCACCTCATCAGGAGGTGGGGGAGGGACTAAGCTAAGAGGCTCATTCTTAGTCCCGAGCCCCAAAGCTGACCCTTTGCCATTGATGACAAAGGGGGAGAGATATGAGTAAGGGGGAGAGCTTCAAGTCAGGGGGAGCAAAAACTTCAAAAAAATATTCTCAGTTGTCAGCTCAAATTGCTTTCAGTTTTGGCTCTTGAAGATGTGCTTTTAGTAAAGGTTTGCCATCAATGACAAAGGGGGAGATTGTTGGCAATTTTGGGTACCTTGGGTACATTGCCTTTGCTCTAAGTGAAGATGTTGTCATTGATGTCAAAGAGTTCTTGAAGCAATTTGATTTGATGTCACAGAATGTGTTTTGATGAAGGTTTCAGTTTGGACAGTGAGTTTCCAAGAAGATCAGAGTAGCCCAGTTGCAAAAGATCAAGAAAAAGACAAGTAAGAAAAAGTATGCAGGCGGCTGGAAAAACTGTCATGATTTCGCGACATGTTTGAGGAGAGAGAAAGTGCTAGCAAAACTGTCACGATTTCGTGACATGTTTGAGGAGAGAGAAAGTTCTGGAAAAACTGTCACGATTTCGTGACATGCTGGAAGGCAGAGACGAAGCAGGCAAAACTGTCATGATTTCGTGACATGTTGGCAGAGAAGAAGAGCAAGATGAAAAGTGTCACGATTTCGCGACATGTCGCATTTTCGTGACTCGGACAGTGCAGGAAGGCAGAGAAAGAAAAGTGTCACGATTTCGTGACATTCTGCAAAGGAGGCTGTACGGACGAAAAAGTGTCATGATTTCGTGACATGTTGCAGAAGAGAGAGTCCGCAGTGTGAGCTATCGTGATTTCGTGACAAGATCGAAGAGAGAGAAAGTTTTTCAGGAACTGTCATGATTTCGTGACATGCTACAAAAGACAAAGTGAGGACTGTTGCGATTTCGTGACATGCTACAAAAATCAAAGTAAGGACTATCACGATTTCGCGACATGCTAAAAAAGCTTGAAGAGAGAACTATCGTGATTTCGTGACATGCAGCAAAAGGAAGAGTCTAAAATAAGAAGCGTCATGATTTCACGATAGGCTTCAAAGAAGTTGTACGGATGCAAAAAGTGTCATGATTTCATGACAGGTTGAGTTGGCAGCATACAGTTGGAGAAAGTGTCATGATTTCGTGATAGAAACTAGAAGCAAGTCTTCTATAGGAGAAGTGTCACGATTTCATGATAGAAGCAGAGAGGAAGGCTTTGTAGACAAAAGCATCATGATTTCATGACATGTTTCGTTCTCGCTAGTGCAAGCAGATAAGAAGGCCATGAAGTCAAAAGAGTCATGATTTCATGACAAAGTTGCAGATGACGTCAGCAGAAGCAGATGTGTCACGATTTCACGACAAAAGTAGAGAAGAAGGCATTGAAGATTAAAGCGTCGTGATTTCGTGACAGAGTGAAGATGACGTCAGCAAAAATCATAAGTGTCATGATTTCATGACAAAAGCAGAGAAGAAGGCATTGAAGACTAAAGCGTCATGATTTCACGATAGAGTTGCAGATGACGTCAACAAAAGTCAGATGTGTCATGATTTCGTGACAAGGACGAAGTCAAGGCTGACAAAGGCAAAAAGTGTCACGATTTTATGACAACAAGCAATAGAAGGTGTACGGTAGGCAAAGGTGTCGCGATATCGTGACATGTTGAAGTTTCATGCCAGAAGCTATAGGGAGGCAGTGAAGCCGATAGAGTTAAATCTGGGCCGACGCAACGTAGGGTTTTGCAGCCGACGTGGTTGAAGGGTAAACAACCGACTAAGACCAAGGTTTTAATCTTGAGATTGTGAGTATAAAAGGAGGGCTACTTGAAGAGTTTGGCATCGATGAAGTGTGCATTCAAAGTGCGATTTGCGCAGATAGAGTGCGGGGAGAAGTTCGATCGTAGAGGTGCATAAGTGGAAGTTTGATCGACTGTTGTGTTTGCGCAGAGTGTGCGAAGACTATGCTGATGTGTTTGCACAGACAGTGAAAAGTTGGTTTCGACCAAGTGCGACTGTAACAAAAAAAGAATAGAGGAAGAGGACAGATTTGTGCTAGACCGAAGGACTGTGTTTGGTGCAAATTTGAGGAACGGCTTTGTAGTGATAGAGTTGAGGACAAAGCCAGAGCAGGGAAGAAAGGTGTCTTCTGTGGATAGAGTTCCACTTGCTAAGGGAAGAGGAGGTAGAGGTCCTCTAGAGGATCACCACTAAGAGCAGAGCTAGGGGAAGGTGTCTCCTTTGGGTTGGTGCCCATAAACTTTGTAATTGGGAAGGTTTCCCAAAGAACTATGATATAACTTTTAGATAAAAATTTTATCCGTGGAGTAGCCCACATTGGGTGAACCACGTAAATTGTTGTGTCGCTTTGTGGATGGTGTGTTGTGCATTGCTTTGATTACTACTGTTATTACTGCTATCTATACACTGCATTATACTATTTTGAAAGTTGATTGAAAAAGTGGTCTTATACTGTTCACCCCCCCTCTCAGTATAAGCTTGTGTTCTTCAATTCGATTGATTTGATGTGATTTCCATATCACTCTCAGTCTCATATTCTGTATTACTAAAATTAGGTATCTGAATATTATGTAGAGGCCTGGTTGTAACCACGAATAAAGTTGTGTCAAAGGTCTCCAGATCATGAACGGGTAAATGCCCACTAATAGTTTCTACATATCGGGCAGGAGGAGGAACATTATGATGTTCAATTTGATTAGCCACCTCCTTACCATATTTTTGTAAAGGATGTTGAAAGATGTCCAATGACTAATTAGCGTTTTGATTCTGGTTTTGTGTGATGTTCTGTTGAGTGTTATTAGGAGGATTTTGCTTAGGTTGAAAGGCTTGTACCTCCATCTCATTGTTATCAATCAAGTCCTGTATTTTATGTTTTAATCTTTTACAAGAGTTGGTAGTGTGTCTAGGTCCTCTATGGAAGTCACAATGTAAATCTACTCTGTATCCGGGTATAGTTGGATCAGGTTCTCGGATATTTGGTAATTGAATCAAGCCTCGTTCTAATAATTGTGGTAAAATAGTTGATAAAGGTTGATTTAACCTAGTAAATTCTCAAGGAGGTCTATCAGGATGTTTCAGTACAAACTTCTTCGTTGTCTTTGCAGCATTAACATTAGCAATATTTTTGCTATCAGTGACTCCATCACCCACAACTTGTTTATTCTTATATTGATTTCTAGATGTTTTTTCATCGTCTTTATTTTTAAGTTGACCTCTCCTAATGAGAGCATCTTCCACTCTTCGGGCTAAGTCTATAGCCTGATCGAAGGTGGTCAAGGTAGCAATTGATAATTCGTAAGATAGTTGCTCTTGCAAATTATTAATAAAGATGTCCAACATCTCCCTATAAGGCAACACAAAGTGCAATTTTCCTATCAATTGTCTCCACCTAGCTAGGAAATTAGCAAAGCATTCATCTTTGTCTTGTTTTAAGTTATACAAATCTTTAATGGTCACATGTCTTTCGATATAGGCACTAAATTGATGAACAAAAGACTCGGCAGTTTCTTTGAAATTCCTCAAATAATTAGTGGGTAATTGATAATACCACTCTAATGCCATTCCTCCCATGATTTTCGGGAACATTTTTAGTAATAACAATTCATCATGTGATATATCATGACATGCTATCCTAAACATACGAAGATGCTCTATGGGATCTTTCGTTCCTTTATATATGGGCAAGACAGGCATAGGAAAATGTTTAGGATACGATTGTGCTACAACTATAGGATCTAAAGGCTGACTACACATCTCTCGATAATTGTACGAGGGTCGGTAGGGATCTATCTGGTCCATGCGAGAAACTAACTGTTTCACCATGGTTTCAAGATTACTAGTTTGTCCACCATATTGTTTCGGTGGGATATAGGTATGGGATTTATGAGTGTATGATGGTGTGGCATAAGGATTAGATGTTATATTACTATTATGCAAAGTGTTGGTAGGAAGAGTATTATCAAGGGGATTTGTAATAGTATTATGTTGTATCCCAGATTGTTGGTAATTGGTGTTTGGTTTTGTTTTGGGTTTTTTTTTATTTGAGGTATGTTGCTCAATAGATTGGCAAAATAGAGTAGTAAATGATGGTTTCTTTTGTGCGGGAATAACCCTAGGCTTGTTAACAGGCACTTTAGGTGGTTGGGTAACCTGTTGTTGTTGCATATTTCGGATCACAGCTACTATATCCAAATTGGATGGTCCAGCTTGATCACTCTCTTGTTCAATAAAGTACAAGGGATTAGTGTGTGTGTGAAATACATTTTCTAGAGTTGCTTGATTGTCACTAATTTGATCCTTGTCCATATGGACTGCTCTATTAAAAACACCAATATTTGTGTTAATGAACTTCCAAAATTGTTCCATGTTTTCAAAAGTGATAGCTCCTCCCGAAGACATTTTAGGGGATGAGGATCCTTCCTCTCTATTAATTTCTTCTTGTTCATTTGCTACATCAAGCTCTTCTTCTTGCTGGTCTAGGATTTATTCTTCCTGAACTTGGTCCTTAGGGGGGATATTTTGGTCAACTAATGGTCTTCCTAACCAATCTTCTTCTTCTTCGGTTTGTTTTCCATTCCTAAGTCTAGGCATGGTGCTAAACTTAGGTTTTAGCAAATATATATATATATATATATATATATATATATATATATATATATATATATATATATATATATATATATATATATATATATATATATATATATGCAATAGGGTTGAGAGGTATATATTTTAACTATATACCTACTATAATACTTAAAAAAAAAGGAATGTTTTTTTTATTTTTTTTTTGTTTTGTATTATTATTTCACAAGTATATAAATAACAAACAACATGCTAGTTGTAAGAAATAACAATAGTAAAAAGAATGACTTAGTTTTCTATAAATAGTTTATGGATATCGTTGATAGGATCAAGTTCATCAGGAGTCATGAAATGCTCCTCTTCAAATTGGAAGTGGTTTTTCAAGAACTTGACAAAGTGTGCTATGGTAATATGATCTACTTTAGACTCTGACTTGTAAAAATAAATTTCATGGCAATACTCTCGATACAACACAACTCTAGGAACTCTATTCCATATTTTTCTATCCATAAGAACAACTTCTTGATCCTCTATACGAGATATAAACTTATGTACTATAGCTACATTCTCAAGGTATTCCTCAAAGGTGTATAATTCTAAAGACACAAGTGCTCTTTTATCTACTAACCACCTATGGCAAGTTCTATGAATTTCATGGTACAAAGTCACCTGATCAAGATCCAGGATTCTATCTAGGACAAACCTCTTAATTTGCCTAGGTTTTGCAAATCTAGATTCAATAATACCCAATCTCCTATCAAGTTCATCCCACAAAGGTTGGACTCTATTTGTTTGAGGTACTCTAAGAACAGAAGTAATCTCTATGGTCGTTAATTGATTTTCAACATTTATGGTGATAGCTCATCTTCTATTATAATCTACCATCTAAATATGATATGCAAATTTAACAGTTTTCTAATGATTCTAGATATTCTTAATAATGTGTTGTTTTTTTTTTTTTGATTGTTTTCAAAAGGTGTTTTACTTTCACGTCGGGTTCACCAAATGTATCGCCCAAATTTTTTGAACCCTTACCTTCGGGCTAAAGGATCCGTGTCCTTGAAGGGGGATGTGAGAAGTATGGGACAATACCTCGGATGAAGAGGCCTTTTGAAGGTCGCGCCTCTCGGGGGAGGGGTATAAGGGTGAATTTTTGACGAATGGTGGGGTTCACCAGGAAACTTTGAGTGGCAATTTCCGTGCCTAGGTTGAGAATGGGTTTTATGTGTTCATTTTATATTCAATCATTCATATTCCTAGGTTGTCCAAAAATGAATCTAAGCTATTCTATATGAAATTTTGGGTTTATATGAAGAAAACAAACATGAATGAATCCTAAATACAGAGACTATATGAAATGCAGAGGAATACACCTGATTCCTAATGTTTGATGAAGATTCCAAAGCTTGTACGAGTCCAGATCATCCCGGATATGACAGGATCATCTGTAATTATACAGAATCATCCCAAATCATAGGCGATCATCTAAGATCAGATGAGCTCGTCGATGACCTAACGAATTCGTTAGATGAATTCGTCAGAAACCTGCAATCATGGAAACAGACACCAAAAATAAAAAATGTAATTGCAAGAATAATACAAAATGATAAAAATAACAGTATATGTGCTTAAATAATGAATCTAGATAGCAAATCAAATGGGATGCACTGTTTTAATAACTTATTTTAAATTTTATCATGCAAATATGCTAAATTAGGTGAACTCCAAGATGCAAAACAAAAATAAATCGATCTAATTCACAATTAAATATGAAAGAAAGGTAGAAAAAACAAACTCAGGGCTCTGGTTGCCCCCAATCTGAACTGAAGTGGAAATCATTTGCAATCGTACAAGATCATCATTGATCTTGTCAGGATCGTTCGAAATCGTATTGGATCACCTACGACGATCTGGCTGAAACACAATAAAATCCTGCAATAAAACCTGAAAATACAAATGCCAATGATGGGGCAAGGATGTTCTAATACAACAAAAAACTAGAGTTGTAGGGAAATGATTAGCCAGGGGGATAAAATGGTAAAATCCCAAGTTTATATAGGATTAGGGGGAGGTTAGGAGGTTGGGGATCATCCCAATCTAGGAGATCTCCAACGTAGGAATCTCCAACCCCACAGACATGCTTCTACCTGAGTTGGAGAGGTTATTGAAACATAAGATAATTATAAAAATTTTGTTTTGGGATGAAATCGTCTGGATGTTCTGTCCTAGATGAATTTGTTCGATCAAGATGATATCGTCAGATCGGTGACGATATCGTCCAACGGTCAAAACAAATTCTAAAAATGGCACAAAAAATGAGGTGAGCGATTAACGAGCGGTTTCGGGGTTAAAATTCAAATTTTTAATCTTTTTATTGATGGTTTAACTACGCCAATTTTAGGGTGCTACAAAATTTGTAGGCAGATTTAACAAAGAATATGCCACTGGGGGTGCCATGCCAGATGCATATGTCATTCCCTCTGGAATATGGGATAACTGTCACCTCGAGGAGACACTAGAGCCTGGAGGATTGAAGCAGGTGCCAGGGGTTCAAGATGGGCTTCCATATTACCCATCCTTGGTTCTGGGTGAGATAATCTAACACTTTGGGCCCTCTACCCACCAAGCCCAATTTCAGGACGAGGAGGTCACTGTCAGCAATCAGGGTCTCATCTTGGATCCACCTGTCTTCCCAGAAGTTGATCTTGGTTCTGTCCCTGAGGATCCATCTAGTCCCCTTCTGAATGATGCCTTTAGTGGAGATCAAGGATTTCCAAAAGGATGATCCATATCTGGGCTGAGATTCACTAAGGAAGGGGTGATGGTGGATTTATTTCCTGTGCACGATATTGACCCATTCATCATGGGTGTTGGTGAACACCTTCTAGGCATGCTTGGACAAGAGGGCCTTGTTCATGGGGGTCACCCGCCTGAGCCTGATCCCTCCCTCACCTTTGGGGTGGTAGACCAGGGGCCAGGAAACTAGGGGAATCCTCTTCTTATCTTTGTTGCCCGACCATAGAAAGCGTTTATGGATTTTCTCGATGTGTGTTGCAATGGAGGCTATGATTCTAAAGATCGACATGAAGTAGACCGAAATGCTTTAAAGAACCGCCAACAGGAGGGTGGCTCTACCTGCCTATGATAGGAGGTGGCCTTTCCAAGAGGCTAGCTTCCTCTGGATCTGATCAATCATCCCACTCCAAAGGGCCTTGGAGGAAGCTCCTGTAAACAGGAGGAGCCCGAGGTAAGAGGAGGGTATGGAATCAGGGGTATAGCCAAGAATCTGCCTGATTCTGATTTACCTAGCTGAGGGGTATGGATAAAGAAAATTTTACTTTTTTGAAGGTTGATTTTCTACCTGATCGCCTCCTCATACAGGGTCAAGATGTGCTTGATGGTCTTGGCTTGAGGGATCGAATCTGAAGTAGCAAGTATGGTGTCGTCCACAAACTGTTGATGGGACACAAAGGGTAGGCCTGACATAGGCCTGATTCCTGAGATAAGTATGTGGGAGATAACACTCAAAATGGTGCATCCCAGGGCCTCAGCCAAGATGATGAAGAGGATCGAGGATAGGGGGTCACCTTGGCGAAGGCCTCTAGAACTGGGGAAGAACCCGACGGGGGATCCGTTAATGAGGATAGAGAACCAAGGGGAGGAAACACAGTTTCTAATGAGGATGACCCAAGAGGGATGGAACTTGAACTTGAGAAGGACCTTGGAAAGGAAATCCCATTCAACTCTGTCGAAGGCCTTGTTCATATCTATTTTGAGTAGAAAGGAGGCCTTTTTGGATAGGAGGACCGAGTGGATGGCCTCGTGCATGATGATAACTCTGTTTGTGATAAGTCTACCTTTGATCGAGCTCCCCTAGTAGGGGGCAATGATCAAGGGAAGGATATCCTTAAGGCGGGAGGCATTGGATTTGGTCAATATTTTGTATAAGACATTACACAAGATGATGGGGTGAAATTCAGAGAGGGATTTGGCTGCCTAAGACATGGGGATTAGAGCAATGAAGGTGGAATTTATACATTTAGGGATGGAGCTGACAAACTGGAGGTCCTGGATGGTTGCGCACACTTCTTGGCAAATGACGTCCCAAAAGGATTGGAAGAACCAAGGGGAAAACCCATCCAGGCTTGGGGCTGCCTTGGCCTTCATGGAAAACATAGCAACATAGATTTCAGAGTCAGACAGGGGCTGCAGGAGCATCTCATTCGCCAAGGCCGAGACAGAATTTGGGATATGCTCTAGTAGGGAGTCTGTCATTTCTAGGGACATCTGGGAATTGTCACCAAGGAGCTCCTAGAAGAAGTTGATGGCTTCAGTCCAAATGTCTTCTTTATCCTTGATTATTTTGCCATCGCTGCCCACCAACTCAAAAATAGTATTGGAGCCCCTATTTTTGAAGGTCGACATGTGAAAAAACTTGGTATTAGCATCACCATATTGGAGCCATAAGGCTCTCGACTTCTACCTCTAGAATATTTCTTCCTTGGCTACGATGTTGTGGTACTCACTGAGGGCTAAAAATTCCTCTTCCCTGATCCTCGGATCTTGGGAGCCTTCCTGGAACCTGAGCTCAAGGTCTTCGAGCATTTTCTTAATTGCTGCTTTATTTTCGAAGATGTTGTCAAAAACCTCTATGTTCCATACCTTGAGCTATTATTTGAGACATCTCAATTTGTGGTAGACCTTCTTGGTAGGGCACCCAAGGACTGAGGGAACCCACCAGCAACCAATCTGGGACCTGAAGTTGGGGTGGTGTAGCCACATGGACTCGAACCAAAAGGGTCTCTTGAGGGAAGAGCGATGGTCGATTTCGAGGAGGAGGGGGTTGTGGTCAGACCCAATTTTTGGGAGAGCCAGCAAGGTTGCGTCAGCAAATAGGGGAATGGCTTCCTTAGAAAGAAACACTTTGTCTAGCCTGACTTGGATATAGCTTGCTCCTGCTCTTCTATTTGACCAAGTGAACCTGGCTCCTTTTAGGTTGATGTCCATGAGCTCATTGAGGTCTTTGAAGGCCCCAAAGTCTTCCATGCTTTTGGATGGAGCCATTGAACCCCCACTTTTGTCAAAAATAAAAAGGGGGTTGTTGAAGTCCCCTGCTAGGATCTAGGGAAGGGGGGCAAAGGCCTCCCTCATTGAGCTAATTTCCTTCCACAATGTAGCTTTCTCAATTGGGCTGTTGGGAGTGTAGACGTTAGACAAGATCCATGAACGCCTTGACTTCACACAATGGACCAGAATGTTGATTATTTTAGGGGAATATGAAATGAGTCTCCCCTCAAAATATTAGGGATCCCACATGCACAGCAGGCCTCCGGCTGTGCCAGCCGCAGGGGTATACAGTGACTCGCAATTTTTCCAAATAGCTTGGGCGACCCTCTAAGTGGCCGCTTCATCTATTTTGGTCTTCTAGAGAAAGAGGAAGTACGGGTGGTGATTCTTGCGAAGTTGGTCGAGGATCCTTTTTTAGGGGGCACCATTGAGCCCCCTGACATTCCAGGTGATGAGCTTCATTTGACACCCTTAGGGAGTCACTTGCCCCCCTTCTCGAGCTGAGCGGGGGGTTTGGATTATAGGGCATTTGCTTTTTAGAAGCTCATGACAATGTCAAAGAGGGTTGCCTATGAGCCATTGGCTATGTCATCTTTAGTGATCCTCGATCGTTGATCGCCTAGGGTGGGGTGACCTCCCTTGACTTTGCTACTAAATTCTGTGGTGAACATCCTGCTTCGGGTCATCTTGGGGTTGATTTCATCAGGCCCAAACTGAGAACTACCCTCAACCTCATCGACATACCTCTTGGAGTTGCACTCTGAGGCGGGGAGGTCGATAGGGAATGTCGAGAGGGGCGAGAGGGGGTCGAGAGGGGGATAGCAAGGAGGGGGGAGAAGGAAACTCTAGCATCTAGGGAGGAGGAAGGGAAGGTAGGATCCGATGGGGGAGAGAGCCCAGGCGACTCGCAGGTTGAGAGGAGGTGCAAGTGAGGGCCTACGGGGATGAGGGGGGGAGGGATCCACACTAGGCGAGGGGGGAGCCTGGGATCGGGGCCCCGAGAGGGCAACCAGGGAGAGGTTCGGGGGAAGGGCAAACCTGGGGAGGGCCATTCATCAGGCAAGGGCACATATGGGATTCCTTTGGGATAGAAGGGGGAGCCTCCTTATTGTTCCAAGCTTGGGATCTATGACCGTCATGGGGGGGCCACGAGAAGGGGCCCTACCTGGTCGGGGAGGGGGTTTAGCGGGGAGAGAGGCATCAACCTTCTTGGAGATGGGGCATTGGTGGGAAAGGTGCCCCTGAGTGCAGTAGATAGGGCAGAAAGTAGGTTTGTTTTTGTAAATCAGGGTTTGGTACCAGAAGAAGGACCTAGAGGAGATGGACACAGAAGAGGGGAGTTCGAATTCTAGATTTGCATTGACACAAAATATAGCATGGACCATTCGAGAGTCTGCCTTAGTAGCGGGATCGAATACCATGAGCTCACTGATCGATTGAGCAATGAGCCTTAGTACGTCTTTGTGCCACAAGTGAAAGGGAAGCTCGGGGAGCCAAACCCAGATCGGGGTAAAGTTGATACTTTGGGTGCTGGGATGGAAGTCAGCTCCATATCACCTAAGGAAGAGGCTTTTGCATCCCAAGAACCAGGGCCCACCACACAAGATATTTTTAGTGTCATCGTTGTTGTTTAGTTTGATAATGAAAAAGCCCTTGGTAAGGGCCACCAACTGAATATGTCCAAAAACTTTCCACTTGGAAGTCGTCCATTTATGAATGGTTTCCATGTTTGATCGCCCTCCCAAGAACTTCCCAACTAGGGATGCAAAGGATCTAGAGACAAAGGATGAGTAGACCTCTTCTTGAATGGAAATGTGGGTGCCCTCGAGGGAAAGCCCTATGCCCAGGGCCCGATGCTGGGCCCTGGAACTAGCCAGAATCTGCTAGTAGGAGGGTTTGAGCCCTCTCGAGGAAGAATCCTGCCCAGGATCTAGAGGTTTTTTCCCTAGGCCTATAATTACATTGAGGCTGGGAGAAGGCCCTGGGCCCAAGATGTCGTCCCCACCCTGACCGCCAGTATACTCAACCTCTGAACCCTCCTATGGTCCCACCGAGGGCCCTACGGGCCCAAGCCTGAGCCTCGACGTGCCCGATTTTGATCTCGATCCTGCACCTACGTCTGAACCTACTCCCGCTCCTACTCTTATTTTTTCTCCTGCTCCTGCCATCCAGTTGTAACTCTTCAATAGTATTGTTTTTTATTTTGGTTTAGGTAATAGTATTGTTTTTAAAGAGTCTAATTCTATGTACTATTATCACATTTATTTAGATTTGATTTTACCATTTTATTTAGAGTTAATTTACATATTTTTTGCTTTTCTTTATGATAGGTAATAAATGGTAGCGCCTCGATCATGGCAACAATCTAGACCCCACACCAACATGACGTTTGAGGCATAGACAGCTTGGCATGCAACGAACGAGGTGGACTAACTGAGGACCTGAACAAACATTGTGGCTTAGACACAACTTCAATACCATAATTTTGATAATGTGGATCCATCTATTTGAAGGACGACTCGATTATTTCATAATATAATCCTAGCTTTCTATTTTTGAGGATATCGTTAAGGTTGGTGACGACAAGTTCGACCCAGATTGTGGATGTGGATAAACAGTGAGTTCGAGTTACCATCGCAGTGAAGGATTGCTATGGATGAAAAGCAACATACATGAGCGACACCTTGGATGGTGGAGGTCTATGGCTGGCAGTTGAATGTACATCTTAGGGGATCGAATATATTTGATATAGATGACACACACATGATGAGTTGTACTTGGGACTCAAACTAACCTAGACATAAACCACCCAATGTCGACGTTGACATAATGATACAACATCATAAGGCATAGACAATGAGCCATCACACATATGTGGGTAGCAGTATTGTGTAGTCAACAAAAAAAAGTGATGAAAGGTTACCAATAGGTGGAATTAGACAATGTCATGCAACACCGAGGAGGATTTAAAGGTCATACTGATCAAGGCAGGCATGGAATATGTTGTTACTATCATAGAGACACTAGTACATAGATATGGAAGTGGTTATTAGCTCAATTGTTTTCATTAGTTTTGTAAGTTAGTTGTCAAAATAGGTGAAACTGCTATAGTATAACAGAAGGAGATGTAAAGGGGATGTGATTAATACATGTTAGACAAGGTGGCAACATGAGTTTGCATGTGTATTTCTACATTCATATTAGTATATTTCTAAAATTAATACCATGACATCTCGTGTCTTCACCAAAGGATAAGGATGTAGTGTTAATTCATCGACAAAGGATATGTGTTTGACAATATTTGCTCTGGCAACTAGATAAGAATTTTGAAATAGAACACACAGATTACAGCAAGATCAATGGAGGTTACATTCTAAATATTACCCATGTTAGTGACCATCCTGAGGTATTAGGCAACGACAAGAATAAGAATATTTCACACCAAAGGTCAGTTAGTAAGGACACATTTGCACTAGACGTCCATGGGATCCCATTTGAGTATAATCTAGGTAGCAACATTCGTCCCATAGATGAGAGAAGCATTATAGGAAATCATAATCATTGGCCAACATTAACATGTTTGTTTCCCTATTTTATATTCGCTCTGACTTAGGACAATATTGGTCAAGGAATACATTTTATAAAATGCATTTCAAAATAAATTAAGTCTCTTTCAAAGTAAATAAAGTACCTAAAAGGAAAATCAATAGTGTTTGATTATGCGACAGTTACACTAAAAAAGAAAAAAATGAGGTGTTATTAAGAAAATGAAGCCAAGCCAAACAGTAGAAGAGGAAAATGAACAATCAGGAGGAAAAGCTAAAAAACCCATTGAAACACAGGCATAAGGGCTAGAATTTTAGGGGAGGAGAAAGGTACAAAATATGAAAAACCATTGTCCGATTTGTATGTTGAATACAAGAAGATTTTGATATGTTGAATAAAAAACGTTTTCATTGTAGATTTTTCTAGTTCATATGTTATTCATATTAATTAGTGTTTATGCATGTAGATGGTTGCACTATTTTAATATGTTAACATATGATTTATTTCCCTTCAAATATCATATTTGACATAACATATATTGTATGGATGCAAGTCTATTTAGATTGAGTTACTATTTAGAAATCATCTTGCTTAATTAAAGATTTTTCAGCAACCTTTTGCTTTTTGTTTGCAGCATTTTTTTTGTGGAAAACATCCTAGAAGGGATGCCACTTTTGGGTAAGGCCCAAGGATTCATGGGTATCTCTTACACCAAAAAAACCTAGGGCTCGCACCTAGCCTACCACATTTAACACACGCAAGGAGCATGCCTAAAAAAACACAAAACAAGAACACACAAACACAAACACACAAAAAGCTAAAACAAATAAAGCATACTCCTTGAGTGTGTCAACAACACAAAACAACACACAAACAAAAACACACAAAAAACTAAAACAAATAAAGCATACTCCTTGAGTGTGTCGACAAGAAAAATCACAATCAAACACACAAAAAAAAGACACAAACCACACAAAACAAACACACAAACAACATAGGAAAACACAATCAAATAAAACACACACAATAAATAAATAAATAAAATAAAATAAAAAATGACAAAAATAAACAACCCCAAAACACAAAACACATGGAGAAAACCACCAACACAACATAACAAACACTACCATAACAAAACAACAAAAAACCACAGAACATGAAACACATAGAAAAAACCCCCAAAAACAACAAAACAAAACAAAACCAAAACATAAACAAAAAAATGAATCAAGTACACCACAAACAAAATTTGAAAAAAAAATACAACAAAAACTAAGCCAAAGGAGCTATTGACAAATCCAACAAAATACGATAACACTAAAAAAACCAAAGCTTAACAAATTACCAAAAATATCATAAATTGCTTAGCAAAATAGCCAGAGCTTCCAACATTGTCATAAAGAGACTAACTATAAACCTTAGGATTATGGCATCCTTATCCTTTTATTCATATCTTGCTTCATTCTAGTTGGGACTATAGGCTGGTTACTTGGTACCACGACACTACTATTGGAATTTGTATGGTCTTTTTGAGGATCTGTTTTATTTGTAGTTTGAATCTGCCCTTTTGTTTTGCACTTGGGTTGGTTTTCTACATTGTATTTCTTTTTCCTTTATTGTTATTTCTCAGCATCAAGGCAAGCTCTTTTAATGATTTCTCATCATGCAATCCTTCATGTTCCCTCTCTTCATCAAACTATGTCTCCATAATAACTGTTTTCATTTGACTATCCTCATCATCTACTTGCTCATCCGTGGAGAGAATTTCAAAGGTGTTAGGAGAAATAATTATTTTCTCTTTTGTTGTTATTTTTTTGTGTTTTTTGTTTAGGGATTTGAAACCTTGCCAAGTCCACATCCTCTTTCTCTTTGTTGAGGACCTTATGTGGACAATCCTTGGCTAGATGTTTGCAGCATTTTACTTTCACGTTTTTTTCTTCTAACCTTACCATTTTTTTCAAATTTTTAAACTTCCTCAAATAAAATAAACAATATTAAAAAAATTTAAAATTCTAAAAAGAGTTACATATATTCCAAGAATAAGCTTTAATGTTTCATTTTAAGCAATTTTGATGTATTTTTGAAGCAAATTTGAAATTCCAAAAATTTATAAAGTTCACAGAAATAAAGGAATTTTGTAGTTTCAAAGTTTTACATGATTTCACATTTCAAGCTTTGCATTTCATTTTCAAGCAATAAATTAACTTTCCTTTATGAAAATTACAATTTCATTAAAGGGGGTAATTTATATGGCATTTCAAAGGCTATATTTTTCAAAGCTAGTCATTTAGATGATTTTATTTCATGCTCAAAGCAATAGAAAGTCCATTTACCAAGCAAGATAAAATGAATCCACTCATCATTTCAGATTCACATTTTAGAGATAGATTTTAATCTTTTGTTTCATGTTTAAAGTAAGTTTTAAAGAAGATAAAACTTGTTTAAAATATGTTTAACCAAAAGAAGATAAAATCTATCTAAAATACTTCAATATAAAAGGAATTAAATCACTTTTCATTGTGGTCATATGAGGGCCAATCACATTTACATTTTCTTTTCTTTTAAGTTTCATGAACAATCAATAGCATAGCATAATAAAGTAATACCAACACAGACCCCTTGTTAATAGTTTCTTGCAAATCACTAAGGTATTCTAGCACTTATTTGACATATTTTTCACAATCATACATGCACACATTTAGTAAAAGGAATCTTGGAGAAATTTCGATTTCTTTGCAAGAGAGAGTTTTCTAATCAAAATCCTAACTGTGAGTGTGGTTTTGCAATTGGGAAAAATTACCACTCAATAGTAATTTGCATTGCATGACAGAATTGTTTTGATCGAGGTCTTCCTCAAAGATCATGGTGGTCTTCCATCACAAATAGGATTGCTAACTTGTGGATGGATCGAGGAACTTTGGCTATGGCTTCCTAAAGTTGAAGGTTTTGATACTGTGAAATATTTGTATGTTTAAACAATATATATTGATTATTGTACAAATAAAAGATGCAATCCTCTCAAGGAATATATTCTATGCATTTTTATTGAGATGAATTATGTAATGTGTTATTATGCTTAGTTATTTATGTAAACTTTGGCAAATGATGTTGTTATCTATCCTTGGGGTGGTTAGAATTTTCCTCTTGTAAACCATGGAATCCAATTTTGGAAGGATTTGTGTGAATGCAATAGCTAGGTAGATGTGATTCCTAGAAGAAGTTTTTATTATGCAATATTTAGGATCTCATGAACCTCGAAGGAGTTTTGTATACAATATATAGGGAACTTGTTAGTAGTTGCACATTGAATAAATAGGATCGGGTGTGTGGGAAAATATATTCACAAGACAATGGTGATTCCTTAATTGTGTAGTATTAGTAGATCATGTTAGTTTTCATCGAAGTGAAAATAACCTTAGTTAGCTTATGGAGGTATGGTAACTAAGCACCAAGGCTCTATGTCGAATAACCTACCTAGATGGAGCTAGAGTTAGGTTAGGAAATTGTCATCCTCCTTTAAGTGTTATGGGCCTTAAAGGGTAATCCCTATGTCATGGTTATATTTTTCTACATCGAGGAGGATGTAGGAAATGTGGGGGAACTACTTATGTTGCCCTTCTAAATGTGTAGTTTTAGTAAAGTGAACCCTAGAAGCTATGGGAGTTGGCCTCTCCTATCCACTAAGTGTCATTTGTAGCAACTTGGAACTCAAATTTGGTGAAGCCTTGTATGCTAAAATAATTATAGAAGGGGTGTCACCCTTGAGAGCCTTTGTTTTGCAAGTGCTCTTTAAAAAATGTTTGGTTGGTAGTTTTGGGTTGTTACACTGTGGTCCTGTTGGCAATTTTGGGTCCTTTCCACATTGGGAATTTTGTTGGAGTATTTTGAGGCAATATTGTGATGAAGTTTTGATTGTATATGGTGGCTCTTATTTTAGGAATAATTTCACATGTTCCTTATATGTTTACACATGTTCTTTTGCATTGGTGTTATAAGATTTTTGTACACTTCATTCAGGATTTGAGTTCGCCTTGCTAATGAATGTACCAAAAATGAAGGCATTGAATGATTAAGTTGAAAATATAAGAAGTCTAAAATTTTGAAGGCACGCATTTGCTCCAAAAATAGGGTGAATGTCTCGTTTGCCCCATTTTGGGGTGAATGAAATATCAAAGAAAGATAAAAAGATATTCAAAGGTTTAAATAAAAGGTGCAATAAACATATTTGTGTTTGCCCTAGTTGATGGGCAAACGTCCTGTTTGCCCCTCCTCTGGGTGAACGTGTTCCAACACCCAAATGCAATTATGTTCACCCGAAAGCAAGATGACAATATGTTCACCCCAATTGAGGGGAAAAAGTCTCGTTCACCCCTCCCTTGGGCGAACGTACTTTGAAGAGAATATCGTTGTGTTCACCCTGGTTGAGGTGCGAACATCTCGTTCGCCCCTCCCATGGTCAAACATATTTCAAAATAGGGATCGTGCATGCATAAGGAAATATTGGGTGAAGCAAATTTTTGTCAAAAGGTAGACATAGTTTTGAGGCAAAAAGAATCATGATAAAAATCTCCAAGGGTGCCAGGTTTATGAGCATTAAATAATGGTGGTGGGATTAACTCAAATCATGGATCTCGAGTAGAAAATAAGTCGTATGAGAAGAATAGGAAAATTTTCATGATTTCCAAGGCATTGAGGCATTTCCAAGGTATTCAATGATTTCCAAATTATCATTGCACCGACACCTAAGTTGTTGGTTTCCTGGGAATTGTCCCCTGAAATATGGATCGTTGTTCCAGAGGAATAGATTTTCAATGATTCCAAGGAGGAATTTCCTCATTCTTGTTTCTGATCTGCGATAATTTTGTTCTCTTGTGCATTTAATGAAAGAGACGAAAACATCTATAAATACTAAGCAAATTTCACTGTAAAAGGGGTTAGATACTTTGTGAGAAATCTCTCTAAGTTCTCTACATCAATAGAAGACACAAGGCTTCTGAATTTACAAGTGATATTGTGTGATTTTCTTCTACTTTACACACTTCTATGTTACACTTATGCTCTTTATTTGTTGTTAAATTTAAATTTTGCATCTAAATTTGAATATTGTTGATGAGAGAGTGAGTGTTGGAGTGTTATTTTGAAGGTTGCTCTTGCAATATTATAAGCGAATTCTGCTGCTTTTCTTTTGTTAGATGCTATTTCGTGCTTAGGTGAATTTCCTGCTATTAGTTTACCCTAAATTCTTCACTTTGGCCTATGGTCATATTTCCATTTCTTTCAACAATTTTTAATCTCTTTTCTACATCCCTAGTCTTCAACCAGTTTAGGATTAGTAAGGGAACCAGCCCTGTCTAGATATTGGCATGGAGAACATTTCTTTCCTTCGATCTTTCAATTTTGGTTGTATCTAGGGTGCACAAACGTAGTTTTTGTTGATTAGGTAGACATTTGACCAACAGTTTTTGGCACGCTCGATGGGACCTCAAAGATTCCACTTCCAATAGTTTAAAGGTTTGATGTTCGCCTTTGTGCTATATGATTAGAACATATAGTAACTCAATTACACCTAGAAAGCTCCAAATGTGAGAACAACAAAAGTTGTATCTCATGAATACAAGATCGAAGGCCAAGAATCCCGATCATCAAATTGAGTTTTATGAGCTTGATATTCAAATATTAGGAGAACATCCTCAGTTAGCCACTTTTCATTGTACATATTTGCTACCCCATATATCCCATATACCATCTGTCTCATCTTCATGATTAGCTGGTGTATTCTTCGCTCCTGTAAGCCTAGTTAGTATTGCTACCAGTTTTCTCCAACCTTCGCCCCATACAACCACTAGTGTTCCTTAGCCTACACCTCATATACCAGTCCATATGGTGCAAAATCCTCCACCACATCAACAACAACCACCAAGGCAGTTCCCTACATGGAATAACTTAGGAGCCCTGAACTTACAAGCACAAAATCTAGTGCCCCAAGCCGCTTTGAAAGCTTTTATGACCTATGATGGTATTTCTAAAACTGCATATGAGCACATCCAATATGTGGCTTCTTTGATGACCATCCATGACATAAATGTTAGCGTATATTAAATTACTATTATTATTTCATTATTTAGTTGGGATATTAGGGAATAAATTAGGTTAGCTTATTGTTAGCGCTAGTTTATTCCTGGCCTTAATAGGTTAGTAGATCCTACATCTACGAGCCTACTATAGACATTGTAACCTATATATTCCTAATCATTATCAATACGAGTGTTCGTTTATCTTACATGGTATCAGAGCAAGACCTAGGTGGGACCTAGGCGGTTTGAGGTGGCCTATAGTCTAGATTTGGCATGCTTCTCGAGGTAGCCCATAGACTGATTGGCTCGCTACCCGAGGAGGCCCACAGGCGCATAGAAATCCCGAGGAGCAAGATCTGCTGACGCAGCCCACAGGCCCGACATCTCATGCCACAAGGTGGCCTAGGAGAGGGCCCGCAGGCCCACGTCACCAAGCGGGGAGAAGGCCCGTAGGTCCGACAGCATTCTGTTGTCAGACCTGACAGGCCGACAACTAGCAGCGGCTCAGACCCGACGATCGAGATCTACGAGGGTAGGAGTGCCCTCCGATCCCTGATGATCGACGACTGCTACTGCTGCCCCCGTGGGTCCAACGCATAGCCGGGTGGGTAGGCATGCCCTCCCAGGCAAGGACCAGATCCAAACCTGAGGGCAAGAGTGCCCTCGGGTCTGACAAACACTGACAGGGGAACCCCCCTGTTAGATCTCGACAGTTTGGATCGGTCAGCGAGGGCAGGCGCACCCTCTGTCGGATCCAACAAGCAAACTCTCAAGCACAAATCTCGAGCATAAATTATAGAAGGCAACCACGTGCACTCGGGCATATATCCTGAGGCACTAACTCTGACCATGACACTTGGAGACCAGACATGACATTAGGCACAGATCTCGAGGTGCTGACGTGGCAGACAGCCACTGTACCTGGATCAGACAAGTGGCGAATAGCCACATGGACAGACCCTGGATCGAACAAGTGGCGGAGAGCCACGTTGATAGACACGACAAGTTTTGGATAGCCATTGGACCTGGACCAAACACAACACGTGGCGGATAGCCACTGGACCTGGACACGACATGTGGCGGACTGCCACGTGCCACCTGACTGGACTTGCCCACGACACATGGCGGCTTGACAGCCGTGACATGTGGCGGTGACCAAAAGGGGGGCTGACTGACTGCCCAAAGGCAGTCAACATTGTTAGGGCTTGACAACCCTTTTATACCCCCCTCCCATCCCCCGCGCGGGCGATGTGGGATAAATCCCACATTTTTCCTCGCCCGCGCGAGGAAAGAAGGGAAAGGGAATATTATTCCCTTCCCTTCACGTCGGGGCAGCTAGCCCGACCGACCGCGAGGCCAGCGCTAAGGCGCTGCCCGACGGGAGATCGGGGTTTCAAGCCCCGTCGGGGCCAAAACAAGGTATTTTTTTTTTTTTTTTTATTTGCATTTTAATTAAAGTTTTTTTCTTTTTATTATTTTTTTTAATAATTTAAACTTAAACATATTTTTTATTAAATCAATTTTTTATTTAACTATTTAAATTGATTTATTTAAAAGATATATTGTTTAGTTTTTTAATTATTAATTAAAATGATTTATTAAAACTTTTCTTAAACTATTGCAAATTAAAAATTAAAGAAATATTTTTTGCAACTTTGATATTTAAAGGTGCTAGTGTTTTCTCACCAAATGGAGATATAAGACATAACTAGAGCACATTTTTTTTGTTGCAAATTTGACAAACTCTTCTCAAACCTTGTTAGTTTTGCAAAATCCAAGAGGGACACAATAATAGACATTTGATTCTTTCTTGCACAAATAGCAAACAAGGAGACTAAATTTTTTTTTTGTAAATTTCAAAGGCACAGTGTGCATTTGTTTTCTCCAAGGGGGATATAAGACATAAAATTGCACATTTAATTTTGCAAAAATTTGAGAAGAAATTGTAACCTTGGGTCCATCAAAAACTAAGTCGTTTGTCGACTAGTTCTGGAAGCCTTCCAACTGCGGGTCGTGTGTCGACTTGTCTTGGAAGGAGTGCTCAAAATTGTTAATTTTGCAACATAGAGGGGGGAAGACAACATTGTACTTCTTTTGCAAAATTGGAAAACAAAGTAGGAGACATAAAAATATCATTTTTTTTGCACAACACAAAACACACATTTTGTTGCAAAAATTAAAAGGTGCATTTTCGATTTTACTCGACACCTTTATTGGCAAATTAGGTGCATTTTCGATTGCATCCGACACCTAAGTGATAAGAATTTTGTGGGCATTCTTGTTTGATTATTGCATTATTTCTTTTGCAATTATAAGTCATATAATCAAGAACACACTAAACCCCAAAATTTCACAAATTTGTGTAAATCTTTGCACATATTTAAAGCCAAAATTACTTGATATTCTCTCCTAAATCAACAAAACCCCTAATTCACTCTTATTTGTTTGGCTTAATTTCCTCCAACTTTTCATCCTTCTTGAAAGGAGTTAAGGCAGGTGCCATTAAATATCTGTTTGAGTGAATTATATTTTGATACTCTTTTAGGGTAATCAAAAGAAAGAACAAGTTTTTTTTAAAGGAACCTTAAAAGTTGCAATCCTTTGCACTAAAGGGGGATAATTCCTTTCTTCCTTCAAACATAGATTTTGATAAGAGGGAAATAAAACTTGTAAAGGCAATCAAAAAAGTCCAAGTCATCAACATTAAACCTTTTCTTTTAGACTTCCTAATAGCAATCATGCTTGAAGTACTTACAATAAGAAAGGACAAATTGGTGAACTTTTTTTTTGATCAAATTGCCTAGAAAGCATAGTTTTGCACAAATTGTAAAAATGACAACCAAGACACCATTCAGTGTTGGTTTCAAAATAAGCAAAACTAAAATGCTAAAGGCACATCACAGAAGCCATCTTTTTAGTGAAGTGTCTCATTCTGATTCTGTTTCTGGTTCAAAGATAGCATAAGGAGTGCTAAATTGCTAAAACAGTTTTGTAGAGGGAAAACACATGTGTCCCTTGGGCAAAAACACCATCTTCTCTCTCTCTCTTTTTAGGCTTCATAAATAGCATAAGTATTTTGTTTGAAGACCTTCCAATAAGGGGTGCTTGTACCTCTTTTAGGCTTCATAAATAGCAAAATCTAGGTGTTTGAAGTACTTGTAACAAGAGGAGAGACTTTTTGTGATGTAAAATTGTCTAGGAGGCAATATTTGTAAAATCCTTCACAACACTCTTGAGTTGCATACTTTTTTGCAATTGGGGGGGGATATTCATTTCTTTTCTTCACTGATTTTTGTAAATAGGGAAGATGACTTATAAGGGTGCATTTTCGGCTTTGACCGACACCTTAGTCACACTTCCTTCAGAAATTAATTACACTATGTTTTGCAACAAGAAGGGGGGAACTTATAAGGGTGCATTTTTGGCAGCGACCGACACCTTAGCTACCTTATCTTTTGCAACTTCATATTGTAAATGAATGAACCTTGTATGAAGTGATCTATTCTACTACACCTAGCGATTGCAGTGGCTGGTTACCCATGCAAATTTGGTTGGATGATGTGATTACCATAAGGACATTTGTTGACGTGAAGACAAAGCAAGGAATGACCCATTTTTTGCTTAGGAGCAGCCAGAGCACTGTGACAGAGCAAAGAACCAGCAGATCAACATCTTCTTCACTGTATTAGGGCAGTTATATACTTTACCCAAATATTGTTGTATGGGGGGATGATAGTGTAGCTAGTAGTTATATTATTACCCAAATAATGTAATAAGGGGGGATGTTAGCGTATATTAAATTACTATTATTATTTCATTATTTAGTTGGGATATTAGGGAATAAATTAGGTTAGCTTATTGTTAGCGCTAGTTTATTCCTAGCCTTAATAGGTTAGTAGATCCTACATCTACGAGCCTACTATAGACATTGTAACCTATATATTCCTAATCATTATCAATACGAGTGTTCGTTTATCTTACAATAACAGATGAGGATGTAATGATAAAATTGTTGGTATTGTCGCTAAGAGGGAAATTGTTGTATTGGTACCGATCGCTGCAACCAGGCATTATTACCTCATGGGACTAGTTGGCAGAATTGCTAATTAAAAATGTTCATGAACAAGTTGATCCATATTCTTTGTTGCACCAGTTTACAAAAATTCAAATACATCCACGAGAGGAGATAGTTTACTTTAACTTCAAGTTTACGCGAAGCTGGAAAAGAGTCCCTGATGGTTTACAGCCCACACATGAACAAGTCGTGTTCTACTATCTCAGGGCATTTAACACTGAAATTGGTATGGTCGTAAGGCAGGCCAATGTGATTACATTTTTAGACTTGTATACCCAAGGTCAGAAAGCTAAATCTAACTTGATTGTTGTAGGTAGGCTTCCTTCGAAAATGACTATGCCCATTGTCCCCGACCTCCGACAGTATTTGTATTCTAGTGCATTTTTTCAACCCATGTAATGTCCTACCCCTTTTGAATGCAAATAAATTTGCCACCCAAAGAGCTAGATTCTGATCTTGGGTTCCAAACTAAAAACCTGAATGTCTTGTTTTTTGATTGCTTTGATATCACGTGATTTATGCAAATATGATTTTTTTATATTTTTTGCAATAATACAAATTCTGGAAATAAAAATAGCAACAAACTAGAAATGCTTGTATCTTAAAAACTAATCCTCCAATGACTACGAAATTTAAGCACAAACTTCTTCTAATGATATTGAGAAAACCCAATGAAGGAAATTGTACAAGGACAAGTGTACCTGAAGATCTAAAGGCCTAATATAATTTTGGAAGTTAACACCCGCAACAACAAACTTATATTTTCATTAAATATGCTTGTAATACAATTTCTCCAGCATACTAATTGTTGTTTGGTTGTCCAACAAAGAGAAGACATCATACAACACAATGAATACTCCAAATGGGAGGCGTTTGGCCTAAATAAGTGCATACCCTTCACTGCAACTAGTACGACCTATTAAAAACCCTTCACATATGACATAGATCCCTTCCAAACTGTTAAAGTGTACGGCTGATAAGCTGATCAAAAACTATGAATAATCAACAATACAAGATTCTTCAAGCAATCTAATTCAAAATAGCCTCTAATGGTTTGGCCTCACTGGAAACATCTACAATCTGAAGTAACTCTAAAAATGGCACCAGGTGCACCCTAAAACTCATCAACAACTTGCCACTTTGAAGCTCAAATCATTCTCCATCACAAAAATGCCACAATCACTCCAAGGATATCTTACAATCCCAAAAGTGATGTTCTTGTTGGAGGGTTTCGTCTCCAAACAAGCCAAATCTGCCCTTGCCTGTGGTTTTTCGTCACAAACAAGCTGGATATCTTCCTGCAAACTCTGCTGCAAGCAAGCTCCTTTCTCCAAACATGAAATGTAATAACCAAAAGATGTCTTCAAATGCTCTCACAACCTCTATTTATTCTTTTCTCGAGTTGGTCGACCCAATGTGGGTAGAATGTGGGATTAAACTTCTTTCTTTTTTACTTGCTTTATGTCAATAATTCATTTACTAATGAACACATATAATGACTTAACTCCACAATATCACTTCTAACTTTCCAAGGAGACCATACCACTTTTATGACATTAGAAATATGAAATTTATAAAATCCCCTTTAATTCAAGTGGTTACATGACCCCTTCTAAGATTAAATTAATGCCCAACATTAATATATTTAACTTTTATATTTAAATATAATATTATAAATCTTCGTGCATTAAAATTATTGCTCTCCCAACATCCAACCACCAAACAACTTACGAAAATGGATTCCCATTAAGCCGAAGATGCCAGTCGTACTTTTTGTTTCTCGAGAATCCAACCCTAACTGACTTACTAAAAATAGTAAGTCTTTGAAAATACTACCAGAAACGGTCCTGCAAGCTGACAACTATGAATGCAAATCGTCCAACAATATCTCCATAACACCTAGTGGTTCCTAAACACTCGACATTACCTACAAAACCTTATGAATAGGCAAGCCCATATTACACTCTGTTAGCTGACTAGGATGGGGACATTATAGTCCTCCCTCCTTGAGATTGCTTGTCCTCAAGCAATCCAATCTCAGAACATGAAAATCTTAAAAATAATTGCCATGCAATCCCTGGATCCCAAATGAACCAATGAGCTTCATATCTCCAACTAAGATAAATCCTGCACTGTTGACCCTCTACAAGTGTCATCTCGTGTAGTCCTCTATCTAGAAGTGCAATCAGTCTCTAAAATAGTTCAACCAACTCACAAGTAAACTGCTCTCCATAATCCCGATCAAGCTCTGTCACCACACTAAAATCGAGCATATCCTCTAAGTCCCAAATCAACATCTTGTCAGAACTAACACGCTGACGTTGCACCACTCTGATCAAAACCATAAGCTCATAGTAATACAGCCACACAAACCTCATTTGTATTCCCAGAATGGCAACACCCCAAACTAGACTAAAAAAATGGTGTGAGAGGACAAGTAAATCAAGGACGATAAGTTGAGAAGATGCTGGAATCAACCCCCCAACAACTCCCAACAACCAAAGTAACCAATCCCTGACCAAAAAATCTCTCCAATTTTTTTGTTGACATAATATTGGAGTTAATCGGATGCTAATCCACAACTGAACAATAATGACTCATCTGGGAGTCTGAACTAACTCCCACCACCAAATGGCCAACGAAAGTGACATCAAGGCACGATCTCCACAGATCACTGACCTCCATGGGCACACACCTCCCGGATCCCATGGGCCAAATAATATCCTAGTAGTCATGTCAACTACCAACTCGGTGAAACAACTAAACCACTAACAACTACCTGGATCCCAAATCCATATGTGGTCCCCTGCCATATTGCCTAAACCAAGGAAAAATCCAAGATCCAACACCGAAATATCATAACTACATACAAGCGAAGATTTTTTTAGCCATAACTCTGTCTCTGCACTACATCCATCATGCTGAACCAAAAAATCATCCCAGCAATGAATCACCTTACCCTCTAATGAAGAATGCATATCATACCCCAGTGAAGTATACAACCCGCTATAACCATCTTTCAACCCACCACTATGTGTCATCCAAGAAAAGGTCCACTCATCTACATGTGGGTTGAAATCAAAATGACTAGCATACCTCACTATACAATCCATATGAACCTCACCAATCGAACCCCTGTGAAGCTTCAAATAATACCCTGAAGTATGGATCACATCATCATCCTCAGGATCGGAATCAGGTAATGTACCATCATCTACTACATAGAATGAGGAAGTAGCATCCATTAAAGAAAGCATATCATCACTCTGCTTATGCTCATATTGATCGACTTGAGTGACTGTGAAATCATTATTACTAATCAATCCTTCCTCACGTCCAATCTCATGTATCCCCTCAAAAGACTGCTTAACCATCATAGTATTCGAATCAGTCTCTAAATCATGTGAAGTGTTAGAATAATTAGCATATCTTATATTACATTAATTAAGATAAATAGCATTATAGGAGTGGTACGTAGTTATGGTTATTCAGTTTATGAACCACCCAACTTGATTCAAACTGCCTCAATGAAGTTTATGTAATTCTTATATATTTTCCATGAATACGAAGAGCAAACTAATGATTCAGTTTCTAATATGGCATCAGAGCAACGAATGATTTTTTGGGCAATGTGAATTTGGTTATGGGCAATGTGCTATTCAGGTACTCCATTACTAGATTCACTCTTGCATTCTTCAAGGAACCTTGATGCTGAAGACTGCAACGACTCCGACGCTGACTTCATCGAAGCCTTGACTCCTTTTTGACTTCATAATTCCATCCCCGTCGCTCGACGAATTGTTGGTCATATATAGCGGGGACTGCAGGAGCCCCATGAAGTTTTCGGCAAAGAGCCCCAGGCCGACAGAGGATGCCGACAAGCTCCTGCATTTCGGCAACCTGATCGTGGTCGGCCCTGCCATTCTTCGACGTGGACGATGCTGGCATTGAAACGAAGCTGCGCGATGGATTTTTTGTAGGCTACGCACAGTTTGGCCGAGATCCATGCAGTGGTTGATCACAGTTCAACAAAACACGCGTTTTTAGCAGCCAAGAAGCCTGCCAAGGCCCCTGCTGCTTTTGCCCAAAGGAAGCGGCTCCGACGATGACGACGACAAAATCCACGTTTTTTAAAAAAAATACCGGCAACGATGAAACCTCCAGCGGCTCCGGTGATGATGAAATCCACATTTTTAAAAAATATATACAGCAGCGACGAAACCTACATTGGGTAAAAACCGGCATACGAAATCCGCGTTTATAAAAAAAATACCGGCAGCGGCGAAACCTACATTGGGTAAAATTTTCATTTAATTTTTTTTTTCAATAGTGCACACGTTTTTTTTTCATTGCCATTGTTGTACATGGAGGTCAAGACCGTTACTGTGCCGTGAAAATACATGCACCACAGTGGCCGCACTAGTTCTGCTGGAGAGTGCTTTCTTAAATGGTGACCTATAAGAAGAAGTCTATATGACTCAACCTGAAGGTTTTGTAGTTCAAGGGCAAGAACATAAAGTCTATAAGCTGATCAAATCTCTATATGGACTTAAACAAGCTCCTCAAGCTTGGTATATCAAAATTGATAGTCACCTAGTGCAACATGGGTTTAGAAGAAGTCCTGCAGATCCCAATCTATATATCAAGAACAATTGTTCTAACATAGTAATTCTAGTACTATATGTGGATGATCTGATCATAACGAGCGGTTCAGAGAGTATGATCAAAACAAGTAAAGAAATATCTCAATACCTCTTTTGAAATGACAGATCTTGGACTTCTCCACTATTGTCTTGGTCTAGAAGTAACTCAATACAAGCATTGCATACAAGTTACTCAAAAGAAATATGCCAAGACTCTAATTGATAAGTATCGGATGACTGACTACAAATCCAAAGCCACACCAATGGAAGCAGGACTTAAGTTATCCCGATTCGATGAATCTCCTAAAATAGATAGTACTCTCTATCGTCAGCTGATTGGGAGTCTCATCTATCTCACAAACACCAGACCAGATCTTAGTTTTGTTGTGGGTTATCTTTCACGATTCATGCAAGATCCTAAAGTTAGCCACTGGAAAGCAGCAAAAAGAGTTCTTCACTATGTTCGTGGTATGACATATATTAGTCTGGAATACAAAAAGAACAAGTTCTATCTTCAAGGGTACACGGACTCTGATTATGCTGGATCCATAGATGACCGAAAATCAACTACAGGTTATGTTTTTCACCTTGGATCTGGTCCAGTCTCTTGGCATAGCAAGAAGCAACATGTTGTTGCTATTTCTTCTACTGAGGTAGAATATCGAGCAGCTAGTGGAGCAGTCTACGAGATCATATGGTTACATCGCATCCTCACAAATATGGGCCTTCCAAAGAAACTTCCTTTACATTTATTTTGCGACAATCAAGGTGTTATGAATCTTGTCAAGAATCCTATCTTTCATGATCGCACCAAACACATTGAAACTAGGTGTCATTTCATTCGAGATGAGATTCCAAAGCATCATATCCAGCTCCACTACATTCCCACAGATGAGCAAATAGCGGACATCTTCACCAAAGCGCTTGCTCGAGTCAAATTTGAATTATTTCGCAATGCTATGTGTAGTCAACATCAATGTAATAAGGGGGGATGTTAGAATAATTAGCATATCTTATATTACATTAATTAAGATAAATAACATTATAAGAGTGGTACGTAGTTTTGGTTATTCAGTTTATGAACCACCCAACTTGATTCAAACTGCCTCAACAGAGTTTATGTAATTCTTATATATTTTCCATGAATACGAAGAGCAAACTAATGATTCAGTTTCTAATATGAAGTGGATGCAACAGATGATTGAATTTTTGTTGTGAGAAGGGAGTGATGAGCTAAACTCAACTCAAGACAAATCTCATCAATCTCCTCATCTTTCTAAGTGAGCTCTTGGGAAAACTGCTCTACAAATCGCATAACCTGATCCCTATCAGATAATAGCCTCAAGTAATCTGATTTGATTACCTCTAATGCTCGCTTGATGCCTTGCAAATTTGTAGCAGTAGCTCCAGCTATCAACTGGTGTCATCTCTCTCCAAGCTGGGCTGTCTGATAAAGGCATTCAACAAACTCATGTGTCCTATTCAAATATATCAATGTGTGGATAACCTGCTCATCTATAACCTGTATGTGATCCTACAATGAACTCGGAATCATCAACACAAAATAAACTCTCGGGTGTATCCTCCAATGCACAATGATCAATCTTAGGCCCTTTCACTACACTGCACTTACCAACCTCATACTCTGAAGTGATGATAGAACTATGCTCATCCTCTGAATCACCAACTACATCAACAACTGAATCCTCAATCATAAGATCAGCATGTTCATCAATACACACCTCTCCAATATCCAACACATAAGTTGAAGTGACCTCATCCTCATCAATTACTATTGTTGCTTTGTTTTCCCCATCAATACAAGAATCAACTTGAACCTCGATTATGCATGAAAAATTTTCTAAATTTTCAACCTCCTTGTTGTTCTCTTCGCTGTCCACAATTGTGCTTGGATGTAATGAGTCGTTTCCATTTGTCCCTGTTTTTATTCCAACTACTAATGGAGGCTTCAACCACTTAGGATGATGTTCTATTATTGTTGTAAAAAACTCATTTTGTTCTTAAAATTTTTGCATCAGCTCTATCATGAGTTCCTGGATAGTAGCCATTACCAACACACTACTACAACTTTGTAACCCTCAGGCTGGTAGGATAAGTTGAGCTCTGATACCACTATAGTGTCTTACCCCTTTCGAAGGCAAATAAATTTGCCACCCAAAGAGCTAGGTTCTGATATTGGGTTCCAAACTGAAAACTTGAATGTCTTGTTTGTTGATTGCTTTGATATCATGTGATTTATGCAAATATGAATTTTTTATACTTTTTGCAATAATACAAATTTTGGAAATAAAAATAGCAGCAAACTAGAAATGCTTGTATCTTAAAAACTACTCCTCCAATGACTATGAAATTTAAGCACAAACTTCTTCTAATGATATTGAGCAAACCCAATGAAGGAAATTGTACAAGGATAAGTGTACCCAGAGATCTAAAGGCCTGATATAATTTTGGAAGTTAACACCAGCAACAAAAAACTTATATATTCATTAAATATGCTTGTAATACAATTTCTCCAGCATACTAATTGTTGTTTGGTTGTCCAACAAAGAGAAGACATCATACAACACAATGAATACTCCAAATGGGAGGCGTTTGGCCTAAATAAGTGCATACCCTTCACTGCAACTAGTACGACCTATTAAAAACCCTTCACATATGACATAGATCCCTTCCAAACTGTTAAAGTGTACGGCTGATAAGCTGATCAAAAACTATGAATAATCAGCAATACAAGATTCTTCAAGCAATCTAATTCAAAACAGCCTCTAATGGTTTGGCCTCACTGGAAACATCTACAATCTGAAGTAACTCTAAAAATGGCACCAGGTGCACCCTAAAACTCATCAACAACTTGCCACTTTGAAGCTCAAATCATTCCCCATCACAAAAATGCCACAATCACTCCAAGGATATCTTACAATCCCAAAAGTGATGTTCTTGTTGGAGGGTTTCGTCTCCAAACAAGCCAAATCTGCCCTTGCTTGTGGTTTTTCGTCACAAACAAGTCTGGATATCTTCCTGCAAACTCTGCTGCAAGCAAGCTCCTTTCTCCAAACATGAAATGTAATAACCAAAAGATGTCTTCAAATGCTCTCACAACCTCTATTTATTCTTTTCTCGAGTTGGTCGACCCAATGTGGGTAGAATGTGGGATTAAACTTCTTTCTTTTTTACTTGCTTTATGTCAATAATTCATTTACTAATGAACACATATAATGACTTAATTTCAGAGTTGAGTTGGTTAGGTGATGACTATGGAGGAACTTCCAGCATTGTATTTGCAGTAATCTATGACGTTGTTTCCTTCGGTATGTCATGGTACATGATATTACATCTCAACTCAAATAGACATGTCAGTGCCAGACTGGAGAGAGATTTCATCATGCTATTGCAGTTGAGACTTCTGCCACTTAACCATGTTAAAGGGGTAGTGATGATCAGAGTGGCGCAGCGTCAACGTGGTGGTTCCCTTTTGTGTTCACAAGCAACATTTGGAGAAATTTCAGAGTTTTTACAGTGTAGATAATTTCAAGAATTTTTTAGAGAGACATCGATTAAATTTGCAAAATATATATTCAGAGTGTTGTGCAGTTTTATTTAAGGGCTATTTGCTGGCATTATTATTATTTGGAGTCCATGTGAGTTTTCCTTTGCTGCCGTCAAAGTTGGATTTTTTACAAAGAGACGATGATTATTTTTTAGGTGTTGTGTCTCCCTTTGAAATGGTCACGCAGCAATGAGATTATGCAAGTTTAAAGTTGGATTTCAGATTTCACATAATAACATTTGTCCTTGGCATCGTATATTTCATTAGAACATTCAGGAGCCACAAATGTTATTTTTCTGGCAGAAGCTCATTCAACGACATGGATATTAAGGATTATTAATTGATGACGAAGAGAGGGATTTTGTGGATTGTTTATGAAATAGAGCAACGCCAGTTGAAGAAAACATAACATCACAATTTTCATTCATACAACTGCATGTAATAAATATATATTATCACGGGATAAATTGGGAATATTTATCATATAAATTCCTTGAGCATCCATTTCCAGCAATTGATAGAGTTATGTAATCTCAGGATTGAAGCTACGGATCTATGAAATTAGATGTATCATTCAACACCCTCAAATCACAGGTCAGCATTGTTATCGCTACAATATAATTTAGACTTTGCCTCCTTGTATATTTGCATATAAATTTCATTATTTGATAAAAATGTTTGTTGTTCTGGTATTATGTATGAAATAAATAATTATATAAGCTGATAGTCAAATGCTTAAGCAAATATCCGAACCTTACTACTACAATATAATAAAAATTTGAATAGTAAGGGAAGTATTTGGGAAAAATCTCTATAAGAGATCAGAATTTTTGGAAACAATAGAACAGATTTTACAAATCACCATCAGCAACAAACTATTTGAAAAATTGAATCTGAGTGTGAGATTGCATGTGTTGGGTTAAATCCAATAGGGGATATTACAGTTAAGGCTTGTGATCAGTTTAGAGTGTAGAGATGAATAGTAAAATAACATATTGCCCGCATTCAGGGATGTATAGCCAGTTTCCTACTTTCCTTTCGAAGGTACCTATGAGGTCACTTGATGATGAGTTCAGTGTGAAAATTGAAAAAGCTCTGAATGAATTTAAGCAAAATTTTATGGCATACCAAAAAAATCTAACAACTTTGTTAGAGCATCCTGAGTGGTTGAGACCACACTCATCAACTGAAGTAAAATCTAGAACAGATGAGCTTACTGCCCCATAAAGGTTGACAAAGCAATTGATAGAAAAGAAAGTTGATTCTTATAGTTCACAGGTTGCAGGTCTTCCGCGAATCAGCAAGAATAAGCTTAGGAAAGAGCAACGTTGTTTCACATGTCAAGAGGCTTGGAATCTTGGTCACATCTATGGAAACAACAAACATAGTGACTCGTTGTAGCTAAATCAAGTTGAGGATAGTAGTGAAGTTGAGACCCTTGAGTTTGGAAAAAATACCTTTTTGCAGGAATCATGCATAACAAGGAACCAGGATGATTTTAGTGATGATGAAAAAGACAGAACAACAGTTTTGGAAATGCATTCAGAACAATGCAATGAGGATTGTGAGATTTTTGATATGAGGTATGATGAATCTCCTAGCATCGGTTCATTAATGCATGTTGATGTTTTTCATTATGAAGTTTCTATAAACCCCAAATTTGATGAAAGAATCAATTTTGTTGAGGATGAGTCTTAGCTGAAATCTGAAGTAGACAAAATCAATAGGTTTTTGGAAGGATATTTTTCCAATGTGATGGAGACTATTACAGATTTAAAAGATGAAGCCGCAATTGATGATGTTTTTCCTCTTGAGCAGAGTGTTGGCCTAGAAAATGAACCTGAGAATATTATAGTTTTGGGAAGTGGAGATGAATTTCCTTTTGAAATAGTTGCTGCCCAAACTTGAAAACATGAAATATGCAAAGTGGATAACATAGAAGAAGCTGATTTTATGAGTCAAGATTTACAAGGCAAATTAGAAAATTTATTACATGAAGCTGATTTTTATCAAATGCTTAGTGAAGATAAGATTGTTGCTGTCTTTACACATTTTGATAACACCTACAAGGTCATTGAAAAACTTTGTTGGAAGGCTCAAATTGAGAAGAGACAGAAGGGTGTTGAAGGAGTAACCTCTATTGTTGAGTTGCAGACAATCATAGAAGCTTTAGAAAATTTGAAATCAGGTTTCTTGGAGTTACTTACAGACAGAGATCATTCCATCAAGCTTGCAGAAGGCGTCTCATACCCCAGTGAAGTATACAACCTGCTATAACCATATTTCAACCCACCACTATGTGTCATCCAAAAAAAGATCCACTCATCTACATGTGGGCTAAAATCAAAATGACTAGCATACCTCACTATACAATCCATATGAACCTCACCAACTGAACACCTATGAAGCTCCAAAGAATCCCCTAAAGTATGGCTCGCATCATCATCCTCAGGATCGAAATCAGGTAATGTACCATCATATACTACATAGAATGAGGAAGTAGCATCCATTAAAGAAAGCATATCATCACTCTGCTTATGCTGATACTAATTGACTTGAGTGAATGCGAAATCATTATTACTAATTAATCCTTCCTCACGTCCAATCTCATGTATCCCCTCAATCAACTGCTCAACCACCATAGTATCCGAATTAGTCTCTGAATCATGTGAAGTGGATGCAACAGATGACTGACTTTTCATTGTGAGAAGGGAGTGATGAGCTAAACTCAACTCAAGACAAAGCTCATCAATATCCTCATCTTTTTGAGTGAGCTCTTAGGAAAACTACTCTACAAACCACATAACCCGATCCTTATCAGATAATAGCCTCAAGTAATCTAGTTTGATTATCTCTAATGCTTGCTTAATGGCCTACAAATTTTTAGTAGTAGCTCCAACTGTCAACTGGTTTCGTCTCTCTCCAATATGGGCTATCTGATAAAGGCATTCAAAAAACTCATGTGTGTTATTCAAATGTGTCAATGTGTGGATAACCTGCTCATCTGTAACCTGTATGTGATCCTACAATGAACTGGGATCATCAACATAAAATAAACTCTCAGGTGTATCCTCCAATGCATAATGATCAATCTTAGGCCCTTTCACTACACTGCACTCACCAACCTCATACTCTGAAGTGATGACAGAACTATGCTCATCCTCTAAATCACCAACTACATCAACAACTGAATCCTCAACCATAAGATCAGCATGCTCATCAATACACACCTCTCCAATATCCAACATACACGTTGAAGTGACCTCATCCTCATCAATTACTATTGTTGCTTTGTTTTCCCCATCAATACAAGAATCAACCTGAACCTCAATTATGCATGAAACATTTTCTAAATTTTCAACCTCCTTGTTGTCCTCTTCGTTGTCCATAACTGTGCTTGGTTGCAATGAGTCGTTTCCCTTTGTCCCTATTTTTATTCCAAATACTAATGGAGGTTTCAACCACTTAGGATGATGTTCAATTATTGTTGTAAAAAACTCATTTTGTTCTTGAAATTTTTGCATCAGCTCTATCATGAGTTCTTGGATAGTAGCCATTACCAACACACTACTGTAACTTTGTAACCCTTAGGCTGGCAAGATAAGCTGAGCTCTGATACCACTGTAATGTCTTACCCCTTTTGAAGGTAAATAAATTTGCCACCCAAAGAGCCAGGTTTCAATCTTGGGTTCCAAACTGAAAACTTGAATGTCTTGTTTGTTGATTGCTTTGATATGATGTGATTTATGCAAATATGATTTTTTTATACTTTTTGCAATAATACAAATTCTAGAAATAAAAATAGCAGCAAACTAGAAATGCTTGTATCTTAAAAACTACTCCTCCAATGACTACAAAATTTAAGCACAAACTTATTCTAATGATATTGAGCAAACCCAATGAAGGAAATTATACAAGGATAAGTGTTCCTGGAGATCTGAAGTCCTGATATAATTCTAGAAGTTAACACCAACAACAACAAACTTATATATTCATTAAATATGCTTGTAATATAATTTTTCAGCATACTAATTGTTTTTTAGCTGTCAAACAAAGAGAATACCTCATACAACACAATGAATACTCCAAATGGGAGGTGTTTGGCCTTAATAAGTGCACGTCCTTCACTATAACTGGTACGACCTGTTAAAACCCTTCATAAATGACATAGACCCCTTCCAAACTGTTGAAGTGTATGACTAATAAGCTGATCAAAAACTATGAATAATTAGCAATACAAGCTTCTTCAAAACCCAATCAATCTAATTCAAAATAACCTCTAATGGTTTGGCCTCACTGGAAACATCTGCAATCTGAAGTAACTCTAAAAATGGCACCAAGTGCACCCCAAAACTCATCAACAAACTGCCACTTTGAAGCTCAAATCATTCCCCATCATGGAAATGCCACAATCACTCCAAGGATATCTTATAATCCCAAAAGTGATGTTCCTGCTGGAGGGTTTTGTCTCCAAACAATCCAAATTTGCCCTTACCTATGGTTTTTTGTCACAAACAAGCTAGATATCTTCCTGCAAACTCTGTTGCAAGCAAGCTCCTTTCTCCAAACATGAAATGTAATAACCAAAATATGTCTATATTTATTCTTTTCTCGAGCTAGTCGACCCAATGTGGGTAGAATGTGGGATTAAACTTCTTTCTTTTTTACTTGCTTTATGTCAATAATTCATTTACTAATGAACACATATAATGACTTAACTCCATAATATCACTTATTACTTTCCAAGGAGACCATACCACTTTTAAGACATTAGAAATATGAAATTTATAAAATCCCCTTTAATTCAAGTGGTTACATGACCCCTTCTAAGATTAAATTAATGCCCAACATTAATATATTTAACTTTTATATTTAAATATAACATTATAAATCTTCGGGCATTAAAATTATTGCTCTCCCAACATCCAACCACCAAACAACTTACGAAAACGGATACCCATTAAGCCGAAGATGCCAGTCGTACTTTCCATTTCTCGAGAATCCAACCCTAACTGACTTACTAAAAATAGTAAGTCTTTGAAAATACTGCCAAAAATGGTCCTGAAAGCTGACAACTGTAAATGCAGATCATCCAACAATATCTCCATAACACCTAGTGGTTCCTAAACACTCGACATTGCCTACGGAACCTTATGAATAGGCAAGCCCATATTATGCTCTGTTAGCTGACTAGGATGGGGACATTACAACCCATGCCTTCCATGTACCTAGTTCCTTCATGGAGTTCTAGCCCACCTCATGTTGCTTTGATCCCTGTCTAGCAACGTCTGGCCTTAGGCTTTTCTCAGTTGCTGACTCAATCAGTTCCCTAGCTATCGACATATGTCCTTTTCCTAGCATTTCCAATGCCTCCAACCCCGTTGTTGCTACCTGCACCGTAAGTGCCCTTACCCTTGCCAAAACCAACCACATATTCTAATCCAAATCCTCTTATGGCATTGTTACAAGAAGTAAATTCTAATAATGGAGCATTAAGAACAATATCCAATGAGCTTACCATAGTAAAGAAGAATCAAGCGGAGGCTAAGTTCTAGTCTAGGAGATTTCAAACCCCGCCAATTACTAGGGAATAAGCTTCTACCAGTAGAGGCCCTGATAAGAACTCAAATGTGCTAGCAAATGAGGAGACCGACACAACAGAAAAGGCATATTAGTGCTCAATATGTAATGATCCTCATAGAGAAGAAACCTGCATGATGCATATGAATTATGTGCAAACGCTTGTGGAGAGTTCAGCTGACGGACAAGTTAATATGATTAGAGAAGCTAAACACAATTTTATGATGCCATATTTGGAGCAAGTTTCAGTCCTCACAAGGTTCAAAAAGAAGCCAGTAACCATGGATCCGATTGAGCTCGAACCTTTGAAGGTGCCTGTGGAACCAAAGGTACAAGATTAAAAGCAACCATCTCCAACAAAAGGACCTAGTGTGAGGACTAAGGAGTAGGATTATGTCAAGTTAAGAGACTTATTGCCTAAGAAAGCTCAAGAGACATTGTAAACTAAGGCATCAGCTTCGCAACCTATAGCAGTTGCTCAAACACGAAGTGAAACAAAATAACAGGCTTGGGAGAAACTTAAGTACCTATCCTTGATGAAAAGACAGAGTAGAAGCTACTCAAAAATACCAAGATAAATATGAATGAGCTCCAAAAGAGAATGTTTCGGCTGTCCCAAGTTACAACATTGTAGAGGAAATGAAGAAGATTTCAGCTAAAGTTAGCTTTTATGATGCGCTATAGTTTCCAGGACAAATTGATTTGTTGCAAGAGTCCTTGAATACTGTTAAATATTAGAATAAAGTTTCTTATCAAACAGTCCTAGCGCAAGTACTGCCCACTTCTACGACAAGAAAAAATAGGCCTCCCCCATTTTATTTTTTACTAAGAATGGAAGGGTGGATTGCACACAACTATATGATCAACTATGGAGCTGCAACTACTGTCATGCCAAAGGCAGTATGTGAAATTATGGAGATGTAATATACAAGAAGCAACCCAAGAGTGTTACAGCTAGATAAGACCCTAATAAATATAGTGGGAGTGATCAAATACATCCTTATTGTCCTCCACACTATGTCGTAAATCACAATCATCCAGGAAGTGGTAGTAGTTGACTTAGAGCTATATTTTAGCATGTACCTCTCAAGGGAGTTCACATCTAAGCTGGGAGGATACCTTTCCTTAGACTATTTGCATTTGGAGATACCATTCAAGGTAAAAAGGATTCGTATCCATAATGAAAAGCCTTCACCTTTTCACATCGAGAAGCTGGAAGAAGAAGAACAATCTCCAGGTGCAGTAAACATGATGAATGAAGAGCTAGAATAAGTTGACTTGGTGGGAGAATCTTGGGTGATCTTCACTTAGAAGATGAGTTTTTACTCACTAATTTTAATGCAATGATCGAGATAGATATTGGTTGTTATTCAATAACCAAGCCTGAGAAAACTGAAGAAGAAGTCTCCAATTCTTAGGATTTCAACACGAATCAGCTACGAAAGTTGTATTTTGATGGCACCAGATGTAAGAATGGCACAGGAGCTGGTTTCATGTTGATCTCTCCAAAAGGGTTACAAAAAACTTATTCTTATAGGTTGACTTGGAGTTGTACGAATAACACAGCTAAATATGAAGTATTGTGCCTTGGGTTGAAAAAGGCTAAAAAGTTAGGCATTAAACAGCTACAAATTTTTGGTGACTCTAAGCTTATTGTCAACCATACCACTAATAGGTGTGTGTCGAAGAAGCATTACTTGAAATTCTATTGCAACAAATTTTGGGATTCGTTTTAAGCTTTCACAGCTTTGAACATTCAGGCGATCTCTTGGGAGCAGAAGAAACATACGGATATTTTAGCCTCTCTTGGTGCAAATTATTCTCCTATTGAGCAAGTGGTCCAGAAGCCCAAGACTATATAGGTGATCTATAGACCTTTAGTCTCAGATAAGAATCTTTACTGGCAAGTATTCGACAATGATGAACAAATAGTCAATTTCCTACTCAGAGAAGCTGCTAGCACAGATGACATAGTACTTACCAAGGAAGAGAAAGAAGAAATGATTCAATTAAATAATAACCATATCCCCAGAGGTTTGATTTCACTGGAGATTTTATTTTATCAGAACAATAGAGCTGAAAAGCATAGAATTAAGGTTGATGCTAAGGAGTACAAGGCATTAAAGTTGGAACCTAAAAAGGTTATAGAAATTGAAACTGATTACATACCAGAGGAACTTGAAGGAATTAAAAACTTATGCTATGAATACCTCAACATTATGGCATGGAGCTACCATGATTTAAAGGGATATGACAAGAATGTGATCCAACATACCATAGAGTTGTAGGGGGGTAAATCCTTTTCGGCAGAAGCAACACCCTGTCAATCCTAAAATCGAAGAGCTCATGAAGGTGAAATTGTTGAAGATGTTGGAGGTAAATATAATATATACAATAAAGCATTAGACATGGGTGGCAAACCTGGTCCTAGTGAGAAATAAAAACAGAGATATTTTATTGTGTGTTGATTTTTGCAACTTGAATCAAGCATCACTTAAATATCAGTATCCCCTACCCCAGATTGATCAAATTCTTCATGTGGTTTCTAGCGCACAAATATTCTCACTATTAGATGGTTTCTTTGGATATAATCAAATCTAGGTGAAATACGAGGACCAATATAAAACAGCATTCACCACCAAGTGGGGCACCTTTGCCTACCATTGGATGCCCTTTGGGCTCTCAAATACCGATGCTACCTTTCAAAGAGCCATGGACGTTGCCTTCGGTGAGTTACTAAATAGAATTATTGTGATATATCTTGATGATATGACTGTGTTTTTGCACCATAGATAAGACCCTATTTCTCATTTAAGACAAGTGTTTGAGAAGTGTCATGAGTTCAGGATTTCCATTAATCCAAAGAAGTCGATCTTTGTTGTTAAAGAAGGAAAATCATCGGGTCACGTAATTTCACAAGAAGGATTAGTGATTGATCCTACAAGGGCCGAAGTGCTCATGAAATTGTCGTTGTCGGTTAATAAGAAAGACCTACAATCTTTCTTCGGTTAAATAAATTTCATTCACAATTTTATTGCCAATTTCACTCAGGTTGTGAAGCCCATGATTGAGCTTTTGAAAAAGAATACTGAATCTAAGTGGAGAAAGTTAGGAAAGATATTTTTAGGAAATCAAAGAAAGAATCACGTAAGCTCTAGTTTTAATTAATCCTGACTATTTGAAAGACTTCATTCTTTATGCAGTGGGGGAGAAAGAAAGCTATGCTTCAGTGTTGACATAGAAATAGGAAGATGGAGAAGAGAAGACAATTGCCTTCCTGAGACAAGTTATTGTGCTGCATCAGGAGAAGTACAATTTTATCGAGAAGCAAGTGTACGTGGTGATGAAATCATTGAAGAAGTTTTGACACTTTGTTTCTTAGAGCAAGACTGTAGTTTATGTTATTCATCCTGATGTTTGAAATTTTATACTCCAAGGAGAACTAGGTGATAAAAGGGCAAGTTGGATCTCAAAAATTCAAGAATACGATGTGGATATCTGACCAACAAAGTTGGTTCGTGGGTGAGCTTTATGTTAGGAGCTAGCTAAGAGTGCTACCTCTAAGACATTTGACGTAGCATATGAGGAGGACATTGGCAAAAGGATTTACACAAATCATACTATGAGCGATCGTGAATGGATAGAATAATTGATGGACTACTTTACTTTTGGGAGATGTCCATCTTACCTTGATTCTTCACAACATTAGAGGTTCAGACTGCAAGCACTCAAGTATGTATTGTTGCCCAATGGATTGTATCGCAAAAACATCGATGGAGTTATCCTCAGGTGTGTGAAATTGTTTGAAAAGGAGAAGATATTGGAGGAATTTCATTATGGACTATCTGGGGGTCACTACGCAGGCAGGCCCATGGCTTTGAATATTATTCGAGCAGGTTACTTCTGGCCCACTATGTTCACTGATGCTCATAAAGTAAGACAACATTGTGACGCTTGTTAGTGATATGTTGGAAGAACTAGGAAAGGGGCTTTGCCCCTACATCCAATCCAATTGGAAGCACCTTTTCAATAGTGGGATCTTGACTTCATTGGGGTTATTGATCCACATTCTTCTATGGAGCATAAGTACATCTTGATGGCGATTGATTATTTTCACCAGATGGATAGAGGCTATTCCCACTAAGAAGGTCGATCAAGCTACTATTATATCTTTTATTGAAGGGATCATTACTCGTTTTAGTGTCTCGAATTCGATTGTAACTGATAATGGCACTTCATTCATTGGGACTAAAATTATAGAGTTTGCTAACAAATATGGCATTTATCTAAATACATCATCCAACTATTATCCACAAGGGAATGGGTTTGATGAGTCTACCAATAAAAATATGCTATGAATCTTAAAACGGACGATGGGAAGTAATAAGAGAAGTTGGAATTTGTTGTTGAATCAAGCGCTTTAGGCGGACCGTATCTCAGTGAATAAATCTATCAAAATATCACATTATGCCTTGGTTTATGGAAAAGAGGCTATCATTCCCACTCATATTGAGCTGCCAGTTCTCCAACATTGCAGTTGTTCCAGGATGAAGATGAAGAATATGATCCTATGAGTTCAAGGTTGATGCAGTTGTTATAGTTAGAGGAGGATAGGAAGTAGTATTATCAAGCATTTACTGAGTATTATAGAGAAATGAGGAGGTGGTTTAGAAATAAAACAATCGAGCATAGTTTCCAAGTGGGAGATTTGGTTTTGAAATGGAATGATAAGAAGGCCAAGCCAAGGACTCACCAAAAATTCGATGCTATATGGGAGGGCCCTTTTCAAGTTTCCATGGTGAATTCAGAAAATGCTTATCACCTTCATGATCTAGAGGGTTATGATCTCCCAATTCCTGTGAACGGTATTCATTTGAAGGTCTAAATTCAATGATAGCATTCCAAGTGAGTTATTACTTTGTACATATGTAAACAGTTTTTCCAGTTTGTTGATGTTTTTAATTGTTGATGCTATTTTATATAGTAATATTTGCAAAAAAAAAAAAGAGTATGAAGTGCGTTCGCCCCAAGAAGAGATGAAAGGGATTTTCACCCTAAGAATGAGGTGACTGAGCTATATGAGGAGCCAGATTTTTTAGAAGCATGGGAATTAAAATAGCAATGCATATGCAAAATCAAAACATTTGGAAATGCATTCGCCCTGTAAACTACAACACGTCGGTTCACCTTTTGATTAGGGTAAACTTAATTCATAAGTTTCAGATCAGGTTCGACAAAAGCAAAAATAAAATTAGCATCATGTTCGTTTACCTCTATTTTTGGTGAACGTGTCAGGGAATGTGACGGATATTTATCTTTTGCATGATTTTAAAAACTAAAAAGGGGAAAAAAATGCATGCCTTTTATTTTTGAAACTCTAACATTTGTGAGTTCTTTGGAAGGAAATATTATAAAGAAATAAAAAAGGAGAAAAAACTTAGGGTATTTTTAGAAAATCTAATTTTTTAAGTATGGGCAAAAAAGCAAAAGTGAATGAGGATTTTAAAAGAAGAGTTTCACCATGGGATTTTCAAATAGTTCAAATTCACCCTGATATAAGGGAAAATACAATGTGTTGCTCTGAATTTCGAAGTCACCAGGATAAAAGATAAAATTGCGTAGTGCCCAAAGTAATTTTGCTAGAAGGAGTAAGTGGTTGCAGTAGTTTCAGAAGCACATTGTAAAACAAATTGTGCCTCTTGTGATCGGAGAGCCGAAGTGAGGGGAAGAGGGTATTTAATTTAAAACGTGTGTTGTTCCAGAATTTTATTTTCCCAAGGAGCAGTAAATTTTTATTATTGGTTGCTATGTGGTCAATTTAGCTTTCCCAGCAAGCTTTAGGTGCTAGGGTATAATTTACAATGAAATTGCATGACGAACAGGGCACACTTTTCTAGGAGGATCCGACATTGAATCAAAGGAGAAACCGTTGGGGCGTTGTAAATGGTTCCAAGCTAGCAATTCAATACTCTTTTTCTCCCAAAAGTGTCAAAATTAAATTGGCATTTACTACGACAGTTGTGGGTTGGCCATATAAAAACCATGAGGTAAAAGCTTGTAGTTTATCTTCCATTTTTAAATTTTTATTGCTATATTTTGCATTGTGGCTGTAGAAGATTTTAGAGATTGCTTAGAGAATTTATCAGAAGAAAAAAAAAATGAAAATGGGAAGACAAAGCAAGGAGCCCAAGGATACTGCAAAAGCTGCCAAACGTAAGAAGTCGAAGAGAAAGGAAGGAGGTTCTAGAGCCAAAAAGGCTTGAAAGAATGATTATGCAGACTTGGACCCATATGAGGACACTACGGTAGAAATCAAATATTGCCTTATAACTCATAAAGGTATAGATTGATTAAGGCGGGATTTAGAAGCAACGGTGATTCAAGGTGTAACCTTGAACAGCTGGCTCACAGTGCCCTATAATTCACAAATATTCTGGTACTTATACCTGTCGGTTCATTCATACCCTGAGTTGGTGCATCTCATTACCCAGTTTTATGACCCATTGACCAAGTGATGCAGGAGCATCCAACGAAAAGCAAAATACTGCAAAGAGAAAAAAGTGTCGCGATATCACATGTTGAAAAAGAAGAAAAAGTGTCACGATATCGTGACATGTCGCATTATCGTGACCAAAAGCCAAGAGAAGGCTCAAGAGAGAAAAAAGGGTCGCGATATCGCGACATGTCGCATTATCGCGACCAAAATTCGAGAGAAGGCTCGAGAGAGAAAAAGTGTCGCGATATCGCGACATGTCGCATTATCGCGACCAAAAGACGAGAGAAGGCTCAAGAAGAAAAAGTGTCACGATATCGCGACATGTCGCATTATCGTGACCAAAAGATGAGAGAAGGCTCAAGAAGAAAAAGTGTCGTGATATCGCGACATGTCGCATTTTCGCGACCAAGAGACAAGAAAAGGTGTAAGAGAGAAAAGTATCGCGATATTGCGACATGTCGCATTTTCGCGACCAAAGGACGAGAGAAGGTGAAAGGGAGAAAAAGTGTCACGATATCGCAACATGTCGCATTTTCGCGACCAAAGGACGAGAGAAGGCGTAAGGGAGAAAAAGTGTCACGATATCGTGACATGTCGATTTTCGTGACCAAAGGATGAGAGAAGGCGCAAGGGAGAAAAAGTGTCGCGATATCACGACATGTCGCATTTTTGCGACCAAAAGGTGAGAGAAGGCGCAGGAGAGAAAAAGTGTCACGACATCGCGACATGTCACATTTTCGTGACCAAAAGGCGAGAGAAGGCGTAGGAGAGAAAAAGTGTCGTGATATCACGACATGTCACATTTTTGTGACCAAAAGAGACGATAAAGAGCCAGAGGGAAAAAGTGTCACGAGATCGCGACATGTTGCATTTTCGTGACCGAAAGAGATGAGAAAGAGTAAGAAGGAAAAAGTGTCGCGATATCGCGACATGTTGGCAAAGGAGAAAAAGTGTCGCGATATCGCGACATGTCACATTTTTGTGACCAAAGAAAAGGGCAGGCAGTTACAGGGGTCGTTACAAATGGAATTATCGAGTGGTGGGTATACCAAACATCATCATTGGTTGACAGGCAGACAGAGTCTACAGTGGCAGCACTGGACAAGCACGTGGCACCAAGGTGCCATGAAAGCAGACAAAGACCAAGAGTCAAAAAGATAAACATTTCGAAAGCCAAGACAACGAAGAGGCACGGGAAATGAAATGAAGGGCCAAAAAAGGGAAACGAAGTGTCACGCCAGAGAGTTTAAAATGGGAAGAAAAGGTATGCATAAGGGGTTGAAAAACTGTTGAGACAGTGTTGCAGACGTGAAGGCAAGAGGGCCATTCTGGACCTATTTGGGCTGTTTTCTTCCAGAGTTGGAAATGTTGTAATATAAAAAATAAATAAACTATATTTTGGAATAAAGGAGTTTATTTGGCAGACTGCTGCCATTATTGTAAATTTTTCCAAGTTGTTTAATGAGAATTCGATTTTTGGGATGAGCAATTTTGGTTCCCCATCAAGTGGTATCAGAGCGAGAGTTCCTGAGTGTGTGAGCAGATTGTCGAAAGTGAGGCAGTTTGCACCAGGATCTATGGAAGAGCTTAGGGTTCCTGAGTGTGTGAGCAGATCATTGAAAGTGAGGTAGTTTGCACCAGGATCTGTGGAAGGGTTGTGAGAAGAGAGCGAGGAAGAATGCCTCCATGAAGAAACCATGGTGGTGGGAGAAATGTGGTACCTGAAGAAGATTTTAGAGCTTTGCAAAGGCAAGTGCAAGCCCTGCAAGAGGAGTTGCGAAGAGGGGTTGAGCCAAGGAGAGAAGACCGTAGTGAAGATGAAGCTTGGGAGGTTGATAATCCATCAGAAGAAGAAGAAGCAATGGATCCTGCAGAAGCTAGATTAGTTAAGGCCATATCTTAGATCGAGAAGAAGCCAAAGTTTGATGTCTCCATGTATTCTAGGAATCTCAATCTAGAGGAGTTGATTGATTGGATAAATGATATGGAGGAGTATTTTGAGTATGAGGAGGTTGTAGATCCAGATCGGATCAAATTGGCAAAAACAAAGTTGAAAGGCCATGCTAGCATATGGTGGAAGGAAGTGCAGCTAGAAATAAATAGGAGAGGAAAGGAAAAGATAACCAGATGGGATCGAATGGTAGAGAAGTTGAAGAGGTAGTTTATTCTTGCAGATTACGAATTGGATCTATTGAGGAAAATGCAGAGCTTGAGACAGTCAAGCAAATTTGTCAAAGAATATACAGAGGAGTTTTACCAGATTTTAATAAGAACTGGACATTCAAATGATAGTAAGGAGAAAGTAGCTCATTACATAAATGGGTTAAGAATGAATATCCAAGAAGAACTCAGTTTGGTCAGAATAACCACCATTGAGGATGCTTACCAGTTTGCTCTAAAATTTGAAGAGAAGCTAAACATAAGGTTTGAGGGTAAGCAGAAAGGAAGAGGTCATGGAGAAAGAACTAGTGGAAGAATAGATGGAGGACGAGATGAGAAGAAAGAAGAAGCTAGCAGCAGTCAGGATCAGAAGGGAGATCATGATTACAGATCTCGTAATCATAACAATGGTTACCAAAGAGGAAGAGGTAGATATAGAAGAGGAGGATTTCATGGAACCTATTTCCATTATGGGGAAGAGGGACATCGGGCATATGAGTGTCCCCAACACCAAAAGAGGATGAACAAGAGACCTGAGGGTCATGCTAGATCTGCTATAGTAGATGAAGGTGCTAAATCAGAACATTCTGAGGAGGTAGAGAGAGGATAAGTTATGGTCACAAGGAGAATCTTGTTGAATGAGAAAAAAGAACCGGGCCAGAGGAGGAGCCTGTTTCGCACAAGGTGCAAATGTTCAGGTAAGGTCTATAATGTTGTTATAGATAATGGTAGTACTGATAACTTGGTCTCTGAAGAAATGGTTACTAAGTTACAACTAGAGAGGAGGAGACACCCGCATCCATACCGGATTGCATGGTTGCGGAAGGACCATAGGGCATTGGTCAGTGAACAGTCCTTAGTCAAGTTTAATATTGGGAGATACCAGGATGAGGTCCTGTGTGATATCCTGCCTATGGATGCTTGCCATATGCTGTTAGGAATACCATGGCAGTTTGATCGTCGTGTAGTCCATGATGGACATACCAACACTTACTCCCTAACAAATGAAGGAGTGTGCCATAAAATAAAGCCACTGAAGGGGATGGATGAAAAGAGGTTGCTGACAATAATGAGAGTGGAAGTTGTGGGGTTTGAAGAACTTAAGGGTTTGTACCCTGAAGACCCAAATTTTGTTGAAGCTTGGAGAGCTTGTAAAGCCCCAGTTACTCTGGATAGGACTGTCAATAGGAGTACTAGTAAATCACCATACCAGATTGTATGTGGGAGTAGTCCAAGGAATGCTTCTAAGTTGAGAACGATGGATAAAGGAGAAAAGAGTAGTGCTGAGGCTGAAGATTTTGCAAGTTTTGAGATGTTGAAAAAAAAGGTGACAGAACAGTACAGAAGTGAAGGTCACTTCTCAATCCACCCTGGTTGTCTAATGCAGGAGCATCCAACGGAAAGCAAAATACCGCAAAGAGAAAAAAGTGTCGCGATATCGCGACATGTCAACAAAGAAGAAAAAGTGTCGCGATATCGCGACATGTCGCATTATCGCGACCAAAATCCGAGAGAAGGCTCAAGAGATAAAAAAGTGTCGCGATATCGCGACATGTCGCATTATCGTGACCAAAATCCGAGAGAATGCTCAAGAGAGAAAAAGTGTCACGATATCGCAGAATGTCGCATTATCACGACCAAAAAACGAGAGAAGGCTCAAGAAGAAAAAGTGTCACGATATCGCGACATGTCGCATTATCACGACCAAAATACAAGAGAAGGCTCAAGAAGAAAAAGTGTCACGATATCACGACATGTTGCATTTTCGCAACCAAGAGACGAGAAAAGGCGCAAGAGAGAAAAGTGTCGCGATATCACGACATGTCGCATTTTCGTGACCAAAGGACGAGAGAAGGCGCAAGGGAGAAAAAGTGTCGCGATATCGCGACATGTCACATTTTCACGACCAAAGGACGAGAGAAGGCGCAAGGGAGAAAAAGTGTTGCGATATCGTGACATGTCACATTTTCACAACCAAAGGACGAGGGAAGGCGCAAGGGAGAAAAAGTGTCACGATATCGTGACATGTCGCATTTTCGTGACCAAAATGTGAGAGAAGGCGCAGGAGAGAAAAAGTGTCGTGATATCGCGACATGTCGCATTTTCGTGACCAAAAGGCGAGAGAAGGCGCAGGAGAGAAAAAGTGTCACGATATCACGACATGTCGCATTTTCGCAACCAAAATGCAAGAGAAGGCGCAGGAGAGAAAAAGTGTCACGATATCGCGACATGTCACATTTTCGTGACCGAAAGAGACGAGAAAGAGTAAGAAGGAAAAAGTGTCACGATATCGCAACATGTTGGCAAAGGAGAAAAAGTGTCGCGATATCACGACATGTCGCATTTTCACGACCAAAGAAAAGGGCAGGCAGTTATAGGGGCCGTTACAGAGGGAATTATTGAGTTGTGGGTATACCGAACGTCATCATTGGTTGATAGGCGGACAGAGTCTACAGTGGCAGCACTGGACAAGCACGTGGCACCAAGGTGCCATGAAAGCAGATGAAGACCAAGAGTCGAAAAGATAAACATTTCGAAAGCCAAGACAATGAAGAGGCACGAGAAATGAAATGAAGGGCCAAAAAAGGGAAACAGAGAGTCATGCTAGAGATTTTAAAAGGGGAAGCAAAGGTATGCACAAGGGGTCGAAAAACTGCTGAGACAGTGTTGCAGACGTGAAGGCAAGAGGGCCATTCTGGACCTGTTTGGGCTGTTTTCTTCTAGAGTTGGAAATTCTATAATATAAAAAAACAATAAACTGTCTTTTGAAATAAAGGAGTTTATTTGGCAGACTGTTGCCATTATTGTAAATTTTTCCAAGTTGTTTAATGAGAATTGGGTTTTTGGGATGAGCAATTTTGGCTCCCCATCACCAAGGCTATTAGAAACACCAGAAGAGAAATTTTATTTACCATCACTCCAGATGAGATTCGAGAAGTTTTTGCTTATGGATTGAAGCCCCCCTCCTACACAATGAATAAAAAGCTATATACTAATGAGCAAGAGGATAGATATGTCTCCACGGTGACAATGCACCAATTTATGGAGACTCAGCTACTTAAAGAGTCATTGATGGGGCAACTTCCTAGTTTGTCGAAGCTGCTTTTTGAGTTCAAAAGTTTAGATATATATTCGATGTTGGCATGGTTCGTTGGGTTACCTTTAGACAAAAATATGCATATATTGTAGGTGGTCATGGCACAATGTATTTGTAAAGTCAAATTTTATTCTCCTTCCAGTATGAAGCAAGGCGGCAATCCCATTTTATTTGATTGGACTGATGACATCTCCCGGAGGATCAACGTTCAATTGGAGAAAATGCAAACTAGGGAGTCCAAGTCATTTTTGCATACCTCATTTTTAGAATGGTTTTTCTTTTTCTAGTTACAACAACACTTCTCCTTCATTGCAGTAATGCGAGAAAAATGAACCTCTATCATTTTATATGTGGACTCCTATTTATCTAGAAAGGAGCCATTTTATAGCTTTAATAGCTGGTTTTTGGGGCCAGTGATAGGATTGCTCTATGGTACCTGTGAGCGAGTGCCACGTAATTTAAGGGATACAGTCATTGCACAATAGAAGGATGATATTTTTCTGCTTACCCAGGGTGTAGTTGTGCAAATTTTTGGTTTCACAGGTAAGCCATTTTTGTTGCCTTACTTTGCCACAGAGCATGTGTTTGCCATGGAGTTTGTACTCCAGACAGATTATGTAGATGATATATATGGAGTTGGGCATGACAAGAAGACCACATAAAATATGCCATTCAAATGTGCTAGTATAGAGGTGAGACAAGTGGATCATAATTGGCTCCTGACAATGGCACTATAGGATTTGGGCCTGATAGAATTGTCGCAGCACTAGCGATATGACCCTCTGGGTAGATTCATCGCTATTATGAAGGCTAAGTCTTTCCATTGCTGCCCATGGACAGATATCCAAAAGAACAAAAATAATTTTGATAGGCAAAATATGAACTAGCATATTGAGAAGATTACAACCCTCCCACCATGGCATGATTATTATGAGCAGGAGGCAGAATATAATTTGGCCAAAAATAAGACCCAAATTCCTCTGTCGGATTTATTCACTTCATTCCAAGAAGTTGAGCCCACCTAGACTGAAGAGAAAATAACAGATTGGTGGATAATGCAGATTCACCGTGGGAAGCTGACCACTCCTTACGGGCTAAAACTAGATGAGAAATTTTTAGATACTTATGATGATTTTGTAGATTTGTATCAACCCATCGCTTTCACTAATATTTTACCGCAAAGCTTCCAGAATTTCTATAGTGGCAAAGGTGAAACTGAACAAGAAGCCCCAATGGTCAAAGAAGAGGACTTTGAGGAAGAGGAACAAAAATATATGTTTAAAAGGAGGTCTCAGCACCCAAAGAAAAAAGTGGAAAAAATGCCTACGCCCAAAAATCAAAACTAGTCGATGGCGCCTCTATTTCCAAAGGCGACGAAAAGGCCAAGGACAAGTGCAGTTGTGACTTCCACCGTTGAGGCCCCAACCATTTTAGTTGCTGCATTTTCTATGATGTCAGTTGTAGTGGTTCCTATAGTTGTTAATATGTCAGTGGAAACACTTGTAAATCCTTCGCCTATGGATGAGCTCCCGACTAGAGTTGCTCAAGTATTTTTGATGACCTAGGGGTTGGTGGAAGATCATCAGTCAGAGAGCTCCCATGTGGAGGTAATGGATGAATAAGAGAACCCGAATATTGGATAAAATATGGAAGTGCGGTAAGAAAAGGTAATTTCTCAACCGCCCTTGTCACCGCATCACACGGTACCCACACCCGAAGGTATATCTTCTCTTCCCCCTCTTTCTTATTCGAAGAATGCAATGATTTCAGTTTCAATTCCTTCTATTTTTATTCCATCATCATCAGTCTTCGTTTCTCCACCATTTGGTATGCCCTCCACATCCATTTCTATTCCATTTTCTTCTATCTTCGAGGTCACTACTGCTCCTTCTTCTATTCCCATTCCTTCGTCCTCCATTTCTTTCAGTTCGTACATGTCAGGGTCAAATTTATTTTCACATCCTTCCCCTTCAGTCGTCACCACCTATACAATTGAGGTTGTAAGCACGCAAGCTCCTCCAAGAGTAAGTGTAACTACGGTCGAATCTGATTCTTCCACTAAGTCCACCATTTCCCTTTTGCCCACCATTTTTGTCCCACCCCTTTTGACCATATCATCCACTTCTAATGAACCTAGTAACTCAGATGTTTTGGTTTTGTTTACCCCATTTTTGGAGTTTAGATAGTTCCTAACATACAGGTGGCCCGCAAGCAGCCTGATGTAGAAAATATCAACCAGGCACACATGAGCTCTTCGCAGTGGTTGAAGAGCATGTGGTGAAAAGAGGCCTTGGCTCCGGCTCGACCAGTTAAGAAATTTGCTTTTGATTCTATTTCCATGGAAGCTCACCATACTAAGCTCACACCCTTGGTTCAAAAGCCGCAAGGGGAAATGTTGCCAAGTGAGTATGTCAGTGAGACTATCATAGAGGACCTCACTAGGATAAATCCAATAGAAAATATGGGCAACATACATGTGGATATGATCTTAGTATATTTTCACAGCGAGCATTATAAAGAGAAGTATTTTGAAAATGAAAACAAGATTATTGAGCTTGAGACTACCCTAGCTAAAAGCAGAGTGCAAGAGGAGAAGATGACCACTGAAAATGAATATTTGTGCCAACAGGTCAAAGTGCACCTAAAGGCGTGTGATACCACCAGGATTGAAATGCACAAGCTCCAGTAGCAACTTAAGGAGATGAAGAATTAGTTAGTTTAGAAAACAATGTAGGTTTCTAGTTTTTCATTGGATAGCATCAAAGGGACACATCTTTGCTCTGCATAAAACTATGAGAAATTGGTTGTGCAAGCAGTAAAAGTGTTGCACTATTTATGGGAGGCACATATATAGATACAGTTAGATCAGCAACTAATTGAAAACACAGAGAAAAGGCCCATGCCATACATGGAAATGGTCACGAATATCCAAGACTTAGCTAATACCAATTTATACATTCGCCCTCTCAGTGAAATGGATCATGCCTGGTCTAAAGCCAAAGTCACTATGCACAGTTATTTTCAACACATGGACTTGGTAAGGTAAGGACAGTTAATTCTCAACACTATCAAACGTGAGCATACAATTTCCATGTCTCATTTTGAGACTATTGACGAGTTGGGATTTTCGATTTTCGTAGATGACTGGGGTGAACCATTGTCGATCGAACAACTGGAAGCACTCTGGAAAAAGTTTGTTGAATATACCTCCAAAATCGATGTCTGGGATGAGCCCCTCATGGAAGCACAGGTATTGCCCCTAATGCAAAAATACACACCTAGAGCTATCCTTGTATGATTTGGCTCAACGAGTGAAGTGCCTCAGTTTAACAAATGTTTAGAATCTTCACTTTGTTTACAAGTCCCTTAGTGTCCCCTACCTATTCACTACTCATGCTTGGGATGAGGTGGTTCGTGTCTATGAAGTCATTTATGAGACCATTCAAGAGCAAGAGGAGCAGGTAGTGGTTGATCATGTAGTGGCTACGAAGGTAGCGAAGGAGGCAAAATGAGCAAAAATCCTCAGGGTAGCGGTTGAAGTAGAAGATAAGGAGTGCATCGAGTAAGAAGAGTGTCGGTAGGCATCTACAACATCAGTGAAGGCACCAGCCAAGGTGGCTAGAGAAAAGGACTTCGTATCCCAATGAATAAAGGCCTGGGATCACTTGCATCCATGCAAGATGGATACCCCATGAATCGCCTAAAATATTGGCAATTTTGGCACCTTGCCACATTGGGAATTTTGTTGGAGTATTTTGAGACAATATTGTGATGTAATTTTAATTGTATAGGGTGGCTTTTATTTTAGAAATAAGTCGTATGAGAAGAACAGGAAAATTTTCATGATTTCCTAGGCATTGAGGTGTTTCCAAGGTATTAAATGATTTCCAAATTATCAATGCACCGACGCCTAAGTTGTTGGTTTCCTAGGAATTGTCCCCTTAAATATGGATCGTTGTTCCAGAGGAATAGATTTTCAATGATTCCAAGGAGGAATTTTATCATTCTTGTTTCTGATATGTGATCATTTTGTTCTCTTGTGCATTTAATGAAAGAGACGAAAACCTCTATAAATACTAAGCATATTTCATTATAAAAGGGGTTAGACACTTTGCGATAAATCTCTCTAAGTTCTCTGCATCAATAGAAGACACAAGGCTTCTGAATTTGCAAGTGATATTGTGTGATTTTCTTCTACTTTACACACTTCTATGTTATGCTTATGCTCTTTATTTGCTATTAAATTTAAATTTTGCATCTAAATTTGAATATTTTTTATGAGAGACTGAGTGCTCGAGTGTTATTTTGAAGGTTTCTCTTGTAATATTATAAACGAATTCAGCTACTTTTATTTTGTTAGATGCTATTTCATGCTTAGGTGAATTTCCTGTTGTTAGTGTACCCCGAATTATACACTATGGCCTATGGTCATATTTCCATTTCTTTCTGTAATTTTTAATCTCTTTCCTACATCTCTAGTCTTCAACCAGTTTAGGATTAGTAAGGGAACTAGCCCTCTCTAGAGATTGGCACGGAGGACATTTCTTTCCTTTGACCTTTCAATGTTGGTCGTATCTAGGATGCACAAACACAGTTTTTGTTGATTAGGCAGATATTTGACCAACAGGTCCATTTTTCATCATAGTTATAATAGAGTCCCTTAGCTCTGCAATTGGATATCTCCTCTAGTCTAAGCCTCTTAACAGTTGGAACCTTTGGAGCATTATTGTTTTTGGATGTAAAAGTTCTATTTTAAAATGTAAGGTCCTAGAAGCCTTACATTGGGCATTCTATTTATTCTTTGAAAGTTTAGCTAGCCCTATGGTAGTCATGTAGGTGGACAGTTTGAGCATGTGGACCTTATTTCTTACTTCTTCCTTAAGGCCACTAATAAAACAACTCTTAAAGAATTAATTTGAGAGAGCTTTGGTTTTGTGGGCTAACTTCTCAAAATTCATAATATACTCAAGTATAGTACTTGTGTGTTGAAGCTTAGTGAGGGCACTAGTAAAATATTCAAACTCTAGCAGCCCAAATTGACTAAGGAGCTCTCTCTTGAATTGTGTCTAACCAAGCTTTGGGACCTTATTCCTCAACCATTGGTACCAATGTAGCACATTGTCAAAATTAAAAGTGACCACAAAGATCTATTGGTTGAATGGAGTTTCATGTAGTGCAAACCATTGCTTATCTTTAATCAACCACCTATGTGGTTCAATCCCATCAAAACTCAAAAATCTATTTTAGGAAGTCTAGGAGTCATGGCACTATTGTTCCTTGACTACTGATTTTTCTCCTCCATAAATATCCCTAGAGAAATTTATTCGATCAATATCCTTCCCCATTTGAGATTTTAGGTTATTATTAACAAACCCATTAAAATTTGGATTTGATCTTAAGCACTTCAATGTCCTAACCCATTGTGTCCTACTTATGTTGGCAATCTACTATCATGGTGAAGAGAGTAGATATTTGACTCTAGAGGTCAATCATGTTTTCCAATTTGGTGAGTTGTTCATTCTCTACAATTTGGCCTCCATTGCTTGATAGGGGGTTTCTAGTGACATTAGTTAAAAAGATAATTTTTGTTTTTAGCAATTACTATTTTTAGTAAGGGTCCCAAAAATGTGTATGGGTGCTTTAGACCAAAATGATTAACTTGAAAAGACAATCAAAATGGGATAGTACCACAAAATATGTTTTTTGTATTCCTAAAATAGTGTATAGGAGCTATATACCAAAACAAACAAGTTGATGAGACGATTGCAATGGATTATATTCTAAAATGATGTTCTTAAATAATTCAAACTTTTTTAGGTTACATATTTGCTTCCAAACACTCTAGATTTTACTTTTTTCTACCTTGTGAGCTTTGCTCTTGATAAGGTAAATAGGAAATGGAAGTATTCTAGGTTAAGGTGTGTGTACTCTCCATAGCCCTCTAATATACTACAACAACGATTGATAATGCTCGGACCAATATTTCATACCACTATCCAAGGAAGATATAGCAAATATCTTTGGGTACACTACTTGCTCCTCTAATCCATGAGGGAGAGTAATCTTTTCAATTGTTGTGCTCGCTACACCATGGATATTGCATAGCCAAATGGCTTCCTATATATGAAGGTTTATCTTGGGGTTCCTAAAAAGGGTCTCCTAATAAATTAAGGTACGTGGGAGCTCAAATCCATGTACGAGTGTTGTTTGAGGTCTGGTTATTAGAGTCTGATCACCCTTGACTTCACTAGATGCTTTATGGGTAATCTAGCCTAGGCAATAATGACAACTCCTCTATGTTATTTTAAAATAGTTGGAACATAATTTCTAACTTATGGACCTAGGGTTAACTAGAAAAATTTGTCACAATAAAATGTTACCATACCTTGGAAAGAGCTTTGATACCACTTACAATGGATCTCTTCTTCTCATGCAAATATTTTATCTTGAAATTCTTATTTATGAGTCCTACTAAGATGAGAAATTTAGTTCTAAAGATAATTCTAACTAAGATTACAAGGATTATTGACAAAAGGAGCGCTAATATCGTATTTCTAATAATAGAATCATTCATTATATGAAACATGGAAATGCAAAATAACATCAAATGTAGGAATTTGGAACAATTAATATTACTATCACTGGCATTTTCGAGGGGTAACCTTCTTATAAAATATTTCAATTATACACTTGCCTCATGAGGGTTACATCTTTCCATTTTTATAATATATACAAGCATATTTCCTAGCATTCTATGACAATGTTTTATAACAATATTCTATGACAATATGTTATGATAGTATTCTATGATAATATTCTTGACTACCTAACCTATGACAATTACATTCACAATTCCAAAATGGTTACATACATGATTTTATGACACACACTCCTACCTACATCTAACTTAACACATGACCTACTTCTAACTTAATAGTTGGTCCACTTTATATAAAATATCATATACCAATATAAATTACAATTTTGGGTATGTAGCATGGACTTCCCTACGATAAGTTTTTAAAAGTTCTCAATAGCATTCACATTGTTGGTGTTGCAATAATGCATGACTCCATCACCACCAACACATTTATTTTTGTACTATCCCTTTAGTTTTGATGAATATTTATCTTCCTCTTTATTGACCTTATATTTTAGTTGCCTTCATTTAAAGAGGGTATCTTATACTCTCTTATCCATGTCAATGGCATCTTCAAATGAAGACACATTAGCCATCTCTAAATAGAAGGATAATTATTCGTTTAAGGTTACCTATGAAGATATTAAGCAAGCCCCTATGAGGAACATGTTGTAATATTCCTACTGGGGTTTTCCACCTTGCTAAGAATTTAGCAATATTCTTGTATTTAGATTTCTTGACTTGGTATAGTTTACTAGTGGTGATCTTTCCCTCAATGTAGACTGAGAATTGCTTAACAAATATTTCTATAAGTTCCCAAAATATTTTAGGAAGTGTTGTTATTTGATAGTACCACTCCAAGGCATGACCACTAAGAATCTTTGGTAAGAACATAAAAAGTAATGTCTCATCATATAAAATGCCACTACAAGTAGTCATAAACAACCTAAGGTGGTTGATGGGTTCTTTTTCCCCTTTGTGCATTTGAAACTTAGGGGTTTTAAATATGGGAGGAAAGGGGTGGCTAACTACAAAGGGATCTAATGGTTAGTTGTACAATCATCAAAATATTACTTATGACTAAATACAACTCTTGGATTAAAATAACAATTTGTTGCTTCAATCACTCTAATTGGGTAGTTAGAGCTTGAAGTTTAGGAGAAATGAGGTTGAAAAATAATGGTGAGGTAAGAGGTATATATTTAGAGACAGGAGGAAGTTGTTGATAATTAAAATAATATGGATGTTGGGACACTTGGGAATATTATATCAAAGCTAGCATTGTATAGTTTATCCCCATGATGGATGTGATTTGAGAGTTGTGTTGGTTGAAAAATTGAGGATGAGAGATGGTCAAGTTAGAGTTTTAACTTAACCCTAGCCTAGTACTTGTGAGATCAAAATGAGAGACATGGGATAGATTTATGTTAGGATTTTAGACTTGAGCGTTTGGATAGATACTTAGATTAAGCATAATTGATACCTACCTATTGAGATTAGGGCAGTTAGCACTATCCTATAAAAATTCATCAATGGTAGGTAAATATGAATGATGTGTCAATGGAGGGGGAGCTTGGATCCCAACATCCATTGATGTTGTGATAGAAGGTGGTGCTATATCAATGAAATGAGATCTTAATGTGTTAATATTCATATTAGTGGACCTAAAATATGGGTATTATTGGTTTAGTTTTAAAATGTTAGAGTTAGGTTGTTGGGGGTAATCCCATAATGAGTTATGCCTTATAGAGGATCATTGGCTTTCACTACCCTATATTAGGAAGGCCTCTATAACTCCCTTATGCTTTTGCGATAAGTGAGTCATATGGGATACAAATTGGAACACCAACCTTCCATCCTCTTCATGAGTTGGACTTAGGGAATCCTAAGATGATAAGGCTTCCTCTTCTTGGTCAAAGGAAGGGTTATCAAGGCTATGGTGATTATCCTATCCCTCTATAGGAGGGTCATGATTACTAGCCAGTTGGTGAATGACACTTAGGTCATGTAATGTTTCTTAGCCATGGGTTTGGGGTTAGGAGAGAAGAGATGATTATTTAAGATTTCAACTATTTATAGCATTGTTTAAAATAATAAAGAGAAGATGTTTTATATCCTTATATTACCTTCCCTCTATATACTTAGTCTAGCCGATATACATCAGAGGCCTCCCTATACATCAGAGGCTCCAATATACCTAACCTCTCCCTATATACTTGTCAATACTTGAAAGACGGTTGATAAGTGGAAATCCAATAGTACATAAATGGAAGTGACCATGTGGATATGTGGTCAATATGGTACATGAGGGTAATAATTATCCTCCTTATGAATCCCATTAGCCTACTATGATATACTTCCTATTGGGTGTAGGTACATGTAAGACGTTAAATGGGCAACTAGTAACCAAGATCGCTATAAACCCAATATAGCCTAGTAGTTCATACTATAATTACTTAGAGGATTGAGAAGATCCTTAGTAGAAATAGCACTTTTTATATTCTTATTATCTATTATTAATGTGATCTAACTATGCAAACAAGATTAGTGGTCTTAGTTAAAGTTTAATAGAATATTAAGTTTGATCAAGGTTTGTCTTGGTCAAATGAAAATCTTGGGACCCACTATGGTGTTCACATTAGGTTCAACAAAATATGGGACAGTGAAATAATGGAGGGACCTTGCTTTACCGGTAGGACTAAGTGTGTCAACTCCCTTATTCTTGCAAGGTATCAAGTCTGCAATGTCTCACTTCGAGGGTAGGGAAATTTGTGGGTTTAGTCTAATTTTTTGCAAACAATTTTGAGAACACCTACATTTTTCCTAATAGATCCTATGATTATACTTAACCTAATAATATCTAGCTATAAATGCAATCAAACAAGATGTAGTATATAGGTCTATGGCTATATGCTTTTTCATTTTCAAATGATACAATGAAGATAATTTTTATTTTCAAGCAAGGGTAGAAGAAAGAATGCAAGTGAAAAAGTCTAATTCTCTACATACACTTCAATTATTAAATGATAATTCAATGAGTTATTCTATAGAATATGATAACAATAGAATGTAAAATGATTAGTACCCTAGGATGATATGGTTAAGCCTTTTATTCCTTTTTTTTTCTTTAATGAATTAATGAAAACATAATATAGGGTAACCAGATAACAATTACTAATCAATATAAACCTAAGGTTGATAAGATTTATAGAAAGGGATATTCTAACCTGGTCTGCTTCATAGGTAGAAATGTTGTCGATGATTTTGATAGGTGATGGTTCTTCTATCCATACCTCTTTATTTCCATAGAAAACCTATAAAATAAACAAGAAATGCAACGTTAAATGCAAAAGGGTCTACCAAAGTCAATCGAGAGCTATAACTCCTTTGGTTGACATCAGACCCTTATTCATAAAGATAAATTGAAATAGAAGCTACAAGCTAAATATATTGACTGTTTACATAGAAAATAGAAGCACCACACTAGAGTGATAGTGTTGATGATGCTTTCAACCAAGGGAAATGCTTTTGTTTTTTGTGGATAGAATGTTGACTATAAGATTTACAGTCTTTGCTATAGCAAAACCAAAGTAGTAGTTTCATTAGGACTATAGTTCTACAATGCTACAACACTTCTACCTGTAAATACAATACAATGATTTATGAGACTCGAAAGCCCATGATAATATAATGATAAATGAAAAGTCTTGACCAACAAGGTGTAGGGACTTTAAAAATAAAAACAACTGATTATCTTGATTATAAAAATATGATTTTAAGTGCAAAAGCTAAATGATTAAATAGGTGAGGACAAAATTTTGATAAATTAAAAGATAAAAGCTAACAATGAGAGACACAAACAAAAGGTGGTGAGAAGCACAACCCAACAACCATGGGCAAGGATCCTATCTTAACTTCAAAGCCTAATGACTCATGAACTCCACCTTTCATATAGATACCAATAGAACTTTGATGAGATGCACATGCAAATATGAGAAGTTGGAGGAGTGACACCTTGTGAAAAATATGAGTATAGATTTGAGTAGAGTTTAGTTTAGTTGCTTCAAGAGAAGATATCAATTTGAAAGGGATTCATTGCTTCCAAAAGTCATGTATTAGGTTCCTCCAAGAGTTTTCTTTGTGGAAAGCCATGGCTCCCTTAGAGGATCCTCTAGAAAATCAACTACAATTGAAAAGTTAGAGAGGTGACAAGCTTGCATGGAGTGGACCAAGTTGATTGAAGAAAGTTTGAGGGAAATTTGACATGTAAATGAGGATGATGGATTAGATAGGATACGAAAAGGAAAGTTTGAGGATTTGATTGTCAATCAAGATGTTATGAGATAGTAGATACAATCAAGAAAGATCCAGATTTGATAGGTTATTGGTACTTATTAGCTGCCCACCTTTCTTTTTTTGTATTTTGATAAATAATAGCACTGACATAACGAGTATTGATAGTGCTAAATATATCAACACTAATGGTAAAATGACTATTGTTAGGATTACTAAGAAAGAAAATATGAAATTTGATATTTTGGTAAAAGTGTTACCCACTTGTTAGTAGCACAATCGATACTATTGCCTTGGGTACGGCACTTTTGATTTAAAGTAATAAATACACCTAGGTTTGGTTCTTGGATGATTGATTTGATTAAGATGACTAATTGGCTAGGTGAGACAAATGTTACTGATCTTTGAATATTTGATAATATGTTCAAAATTAAGTGTCGACAACCATATTCACTTTTACGTATTTATTTTCAATATCTTACACTCTTATCTTAAACATGTATTTTCTTGCATTTATTTTTCTTCAAAAGAGTAAGATCATATTAGATCAATGTAAGGTAGTGGGAAGTCGACCCGCATCCAAGGGATCAAAAACCCCCTTTTCCTAAACATTGGACACAGGATACAAGTATAATAAAACATCAATCAACCTATATACTAACAAGTATTTGACCAATTAAATTCATGTCATTTGATTATCAAAATACTATGAAAATATTATTTTTAGTTTTAATTAATTTATTTTTTATCATTATTTATTCCCTTTTCCTTAAATTAATTCCTCCAATCCTCAAAATTTTTATTTTTATCTAACTTTATCTAACTAAAATTTAATCCTAAGATTAAATATGGCAGGTCCAGTCACCAAGGTGAACTGTCCTCTACACAAGGATAGAAATTGAGACACATGCTACAGGCAAGGAATGATGACTAGGAGCAATCTATTAAAGTTGAGCCTCTACAATCTTGGTAGATGTGATCAATAATGATGCCCACATGGCCATAATTGTTTTTTTCAAAAACAATTAGTAGTGTGAAATATTTTTTACCTCCATTTTTAATGATTAGTTAACAACTATTTAATGATATGTTTATCTATTTTTTTGTTGTTTGTCTAATTATTATATTTATTTATTATAATAATTTAAAAAAATCAGGTCTGAGGTGTAGACCAATTGGTTCATCCAAAACCCATAAGAGGGGCGAAGTTCCAAGGTTCAAATCTCGGGCCTCGTCGGACTGAATGCTTGTCCCTTTCCTGGTGCTTTCAGTGGCATAAAAGGTTTAAAATGATTGTGGCATGGTGGTTATAGGGGCGGACTATGCAAAGATCTGTGTGGTGGCTTCCGAGGCGGACAACGTAGAATACTGTGGCAGCCATAAAAGTTGGATAGCCTGCCCGGATTCGTGGTGGCTACTGATTCCACCATGTTAAAAAATTAAAAATCAAAAAAATCCTAAAAAATAATGTGACATTTAAATATTACATATTTTTCATTAGCTTCAATAACAATATGCATATAATAATATAGAACCTTGATATATTTATAATAATCAATACAAAAAATAGTCTATTTTTTGCCCTAAAACATCTTAACTATACCTCTTATGCATGCACTTCATTAATTTATATTTTTATATAATCTACAAATTATATATTATAATCTAATTCCAAATTTGCTAGATCTATTTTCAACAACATTAAATGCATTATTAGTTAATAAAGTATATCCTCCAAATTCTAATCATGTTGACTCAAATTTTAATGCTTATGGCAAACATCTAAGTGCTATCATACTCGCTTAACATAACCAAGCATAATAACACAAATGCTCTCCATGTATGATATCAACATGGAAAACGATGGCATTCTTTTCCTTTGAAAAATATTTCATTTTTAAGGGATCATTTCTTCACAAAATGTTATCCAATTCAACTGATTCTTGGACCAACTTGTGCGGGATTTGAATAGCTTTAAAATGAGTGGTCATATGAAGGAATTCGAGCAATATTGAGAGATATGACCTCGTACAATCAACCAACCAGAACAAGGGCAGTGATAATTTTTCAAGTCACAAAAAATCAAATTGCAAATATTTTCCAACTAGGGTTAGAATGATGGGAAGAGCAATGAAGGGCTAGGACTTTAGTGAGGCAAGACATTCTATCTAGACATAGATTTTTTTAGCTAATTTTTTTTCCCTTATTTATCTTAGAAATTTTTATTATTTTTTTATTAAATATTATATTTGCTATATAAATTTCAATAAATTTTGATTTTTAGTTTCCTTTCAATGGACCAATTTATATTTAAATCCTTAGATTCATCTCTAGTGGTAGAGGTTGGTGAGTGCACCTCAAAGAGATCCTCGTTGCTCCAAGATAGGGTGGTTTTTGGTAAATTTTATGGGTATTGGCTAGGGGCTTCAGCCTTGAGAAAATGGATTGATAAGAGTTGGAAGTCTTTAGGAGTGATTCTATCCTTTCTTCCCAAAGTTTTCTTCCTAGCTATTTTTTGTTCTAGGGAAGAAAGAGAAAAAATCCTAAAAGGGGGTCATTGGTTTATGGGAAGAGCAAGACTCTTCCTTACCCATTGGTATGAAGGCTTTTCACCTAAAAATGTAAATCTATCCCTAGTAATAGTCTGGGTTAGGATGTTTGGGTTGACCATTAAATTTTTGGAAATATATACCTTCAAGGAAATAGGTAACACTCTAGGATAATTCCTTGAGATTTCAGATACTATGAAAGATGGATTCCTGGCTATTTATGCTCAAATATTGGTCATGATTGATAAGCTTTACCAGAATCAATCATTCTTAAGTATGGGTATAACATGTGGATCCAAACCATAGATTATGGAAACATATGTTTTAGGTGTATAAGATGTCAAGATGTGGGGCATATTGATAGATCATGCCCTAAGAAGAACACGATAGAATCATATGTAGAAAACCGCAAAAGAAACTTACAAATGGATGTAGATGAAGATGGTTTTCAACTTCCAAAAAATAGATCTAGAAAAATGAAAGAAAATAAATAGTGGATACCGGTCAGGAAGGATATTGGAAGAAATACCAACACTTTTGAGGCTTTGGCCTATGAAGAAAAAATAGATCAAAACTTAAAGGACACAATACAATAGGTTCAACATATTAACAGGGAATCGTTTATTCAGTATGATCTTGATTTAGGGAAGAACATTCTCGATGAATCTAAGGAATATGTCTCATCAGATTTTGAAGACTCTCTTGAAGTACCATGCACCATTTAGAAGTAAAAATTTGGTAAATAAAATGCAGTTTTAGAAGTTAATACATCTACCATTAATAAGGAAATACTAGAAAATGAGTAGGACAAGTCAAAAACTTATGTAGCAGTTCAGGAGAGGATAAACATGATGAAAAGTAAAATTTTGAAAGAATTTTGAGGAATAGAATAATAAGATCTACTCCTAATATAAGCAAGGCAAAAAGAGGAAAATCCTCAAATTATCAAGCAATATTTAGGGAAGCAAGAGCAAACATAGAGAAAGGAACACAAACTAAGTTGGTTGAACTTCTACTTGTGAGGCCAATAGACCTAATGAGACATGACTATAATTTCATGTAATATAAGGGGTGTTAATGCCCCCTTAAAGCATAAGTGTATCACGGACCTTTGTTTAAGTACTAAGCTTGATATTCTTTGTATCTAGGAAACTAAAATGACGAAAGAAGTTTCAAAAACTATGATAGTATGGGCAAGATGTGAATAGGATGCTATGGATTCTAAAGGAGCGAGAGGAGGAATTCTAACTTGTTAGAATCCTTCTGGAACCTCCTATGTAACCATTCATAAAACTAGGCATTGGATAGCCTCTTTAGTCATTTGCTACTTTGTAGATATTTGTTTCATCCTTATCAATGTCTATGGACCTACATCTTAGTTATGTAGATTATAAGTTTGGAGTGGGATTGAAACCTTTATGAGAAGTAAAGACCAAGAAACTTGATTCATGAGCATTGGAGATTATAATTCCATAACCAAGTTGGACAAAAACATTGGGGGAATTAGGAAATTTTCCCAAAGTATGAGAGATTTCTTACCTTTTATTCAAAATAATAGTCTATGGGAGGTTGAGTTTGAAGAAGATAACTATACATGGACCAATAACAGAAGAGGCCAAAACCTAATAGCAAAAAAAAAAGATAGATGCATACTCTCAGATCATTGGCTATATGAAGGAACTTGTGCTAAAATTAATACCTTAACAAGGATTGTTTTAGATCATTGGCCAATAAGAGTTAAAATGGTGGTAAGTGAATTCAAAAAATATCATATTTTAAATATGAGCAAATGTGGGAAGACCATCCTCAATTTTTTGATATGATAGCACAAACATGGAATTATTTAGGAAATGGTGGGTTGTATGCTCTTCCAAAACAAATTAAATCTATGACATCTAGATTAAAATAATGGAACAAGAACACTTTTGAAAACATTTTTGAGAAGAAAGAACTAAAAGAAACTTTTAAATTTTCAAAAAGGTAATCATAATAATCCAAACTCAAAGGAAAGGAAGTAGCATAGTGAATATCATAATATTTTGAGCAAGGAAGATAAATTTTGTAGATTAAAATCAAGACAAACTTGGTTAAAATATGGAGATAAAAATACAAAGTTTTTTCATAGGATGGCTATAGTATAGAGATCAACATCCAGAATTAGTAGAATTAAATCAATAGAAGGGGTTTAGATTGAAGATCAAAGTGAAATTAGAAAATAGGTAAAGTATTTTTATTAGAATATTCTAGGATCAGAGGAGACTGAAGTTCTTAATGATAAACTTTTTCAAGATGTACCTTCAGTTATAACGAATGAAGACAATAGAAAACTGATGAAGACTATTACTCTAGAAGAAGTTCATTTAGCTATTTTCTCTTTTAATAAGGATAAATCCCTAGGTCAAAATGAGCTCTCTGTAGCTTTTTACAAACATAATTGGGATATAGTGAAGGATTCTTTATTGGTGGCAGTGGAATAGTCTGGGGTAAAACAATACATACCTTATAAAATAATTGCAACATATCTTACCCTAATTCCAAAAAAAATGATGTTGAATTGTTTGATTCTTTTAGACCCATAAGCCTATGTAATATGACATATAAGATTATCTCCAAAGTGATGGTGAATAAATTAAAGCCATTGTTAGACAAAATTATTTCAGAAGAACAAGGAGGATTTGTGAAAGAGAGACAAATTCTATACAGGATCATAGTAGCTCATACATTCAACAACTTAAATAAAAGAGAAAGAAACAATATTAAAGCCTATGATAATGTTAAATGGGATTTTCTTTTTGCAGTTTTAGAAAAGTTTGGATTTGGGAAGAAATGGTTTAGATAAATTAAAGCTTATGTTTCTACAATTTCTTATTCAATGTTGGTCAATGGGTTAGTAACAAAATATTTTAAAGTCAAGAGAGGCCTTAGACAAGGAAATCCTCTATCTCTGTATTTGTTCATTATTATGCCAGAGGTTTTGAGTAGGAACTTAAAGAAAACTTACAAATATGGGCTTATAAGTGGACTTAAGATTAGTAATAACATCGACAACATCACTCATCAATAGTTTGTAGATGATACAACCCTTTTTGGAAGGTCAAGGATAAATGAGGCCAGAGCTTTGAATAACTTTTGAAAGGAATATGAAAGAGCATCAGAGCAAAAATTTAATAGGACAAAATTCAAAATTTACTTCCTTAACACTCCAGCTAATATCAAAGCAAGAATTTGTAGGTTACTTCAAATGGAGGAGATAAATTTACCAACAACTTATCTAGGGATGCCTTTATTTGAGGGGAGAATGAAGATAGAATTATGAAATCTAGTTATTAGAAAACTTTAGAATAAACTACTAGCTTGGAAAGGTAGATGGTTATCATTAGCAGGAAGAGTGTAGTTAATTAAGTTAGTCTTACAAGTCATTCCAACATATTATATGTCATTGTATACTATGCCAAAATCAGTTGAAAATAGTTTAATCTATATTATGCGATCCTTTTTATGGTCAAGTTTACATGATAAAAGGAAATTTCATTTGGTAAAATTGAGTAAGGTGTTTGATGATAAAACCAGGGGAGGTATTGGTTTAAGAGTTCTTACAGATGCAAAATTAACTATTAGGGGAAAGGTAATTGAGAGATTGTACAAAGAGAGTCAAAGACAATGGGCAAGAATTCTTCTAAGTATGTTGATCCCAATGACCCAATTTTAATTTTTACTACATTCTCTCTACCAAATGGTTTCACTCTTTGGAATGGTTTAAAAAAATCTATTGATCTAATGATTAAAGGCTTAATATGGATGGTGGAAACTAGAGAAATTTTTTATAATTGGATGGATACTTGGTGTGATAAAACAACACTCAATTTAGATCCAATTTTGAAACCTTAGATGAGATTTATTCAAGACAAATATGGTCATAGGGTTTCAAACATTTTGTACAAGCATTAGAAGGAAGATACAAATGGAAATACGATTATTTTACAAGTATACAAGACATTGATGCTAGGAGGCAATTAAGTAGAAAGATAACAATTGTGATTATTTTGAGGGGAGCCAAGGATAAATTGATTTGGGAGTTGAATAGCTCAGGATAATACACAATAAGAAGTGGATATAATGTAAAGCACCAAAAAAATAGTAATACCACTAGAATATGGTGATATATTTTAAATAGCCCAAGCATTCCTAAAGTCAAAATGTTTTTTTGGCTAGTATGTCATAGAAGAATTTTATCCTAGGATAACCTTATGAAAAGGGGTTTTCATGGTCCCTCTCAATGTGTTTGGTAAACCATATGAAAATTTAATAGGACATTGCTCAATAGTTTGGAAACTATGGCAATGGATTCTTAATATGTTTGGTAAATGCACGGGAGGTCACTCTTAGGAAATGGTAAATACCAGGTGAGTGCATATAAGGGTTATTTTTAATATCAAGTTGAACCATCGGTATATTGGTAACTATCTTATAGGGGAGGGGTGTTTAAAATTCATGCATACCTAAATATAGATTCTAATGGTAAAAAAAATAGTTGGAGAAGAAGAGGTGAAAGTTATATTTGAGTTGCATACCAAATATTTATATAATTTATAACATGAAATAGTTCTAAAATAGTAAAATATTTAACAAAACAAACCATGTAAAATTTGAAACTAAAATTACATAAAGAAGAAAATTTTACTTAACTTTTTAAAATCAGATATTGAACCTTAAATTTTAATAAATGAGGTGGACAACATTTACCAAGAGTGAGAATGCATAATAGAGGTTGCCAAGCTATATCTAATAAAATTCCTGAGCCAATATAGTCATCAAATCTTGTGCATCAACTTGTGCCACATTAGTTAGGGGAGCCATTCCCCTCAAAACATCGAGCGCATGTGCATGCATGTATGGTCTCCAATAATCTCCCCATGATAAAAAAAAAAACCTTCCTTCCATTTTGAAGTGTGCAACACAACCATTTCAAAAACATCACCGACATTAATGATAGTTTACTCAATCAAGGAAGATGCTCAAAATATAAAAATATATGGAAAAAATTAAATAAAACCAATTATTATAGGCGACAAATAAAACACGCTCGGTAGGGAAGAAGAAAGAGAGGGCTCCAATTTTATAAGTTGTGCCCCTGAGAATTTCATATTTCCTCTCATATTCATCAATGATAGTTGTGTTTTGACGCGGATTTAAGGAAAGTCCTTGCTATTTCCTTCTGGTTTAGCATTTTTGCTATGATTCTAACCTAAGACTCACATGCTTCGCTAGGGATAACCAACATTTTAAGTTGATGTAAGATGGAGGTCAAAATGATGGAGTGCATGAACTCCAACCTCCGCCTCTACCTCTACCGTAATGTGACCATGTGTGAGCAACTCTACGCTAAATATACTTCCAAGGTAAGTAGCATAAAATCCTTTCACTCTTAGGGTAATGTTATATTATGAGTTTAATTTATTGAAATATAGGACTAAGTTTTACAGTAAAAATTAGGGTTTGAATAGAAAGAGTCTCAAGAGAAGAGAAATGGAGTGTTATTCAATGTTTAAGATATGTGTGTTCTTGCCTGATAATGTTTTAAAGGCTTGTTTGATGATATTATGAAGCCTCTGTATGGAAATAGTGATGCATTTTGAATGTTAGTGATGAAAGAAAGTGATGTTAGTGATGAAAGAAAGCCACAAAAATATCTTCCAAGCCACTTTTCTTGCACAAAAATTACCTGAAATTATTCACTAAAAAATGGCCTGAAACGTTAAACAACCCCATCACTTTTCTATTGGAGTGACTTAAATGCAAAATTTACATTCATCAGATCATACAACCATAGATTAACACATTATTATGGGTGGCACAACTTCTCTACATTTTATACAAAAAATATGGAAAATTAAATGAAAGACCTTTTTAAACCGTTTGTTACGAATCGCCGTATTTGCCACTGTCGGCTATCGATAGTTTACCATGAAAATTTATCCATGATAGTCTTAGCATCTTAAAAATTTGAAATTCTTCTTTGTTAAACATTTTTTGGATTCTCTTTGTTTCCTTGCTGACATTAAACATATTATTGTTTGAGGAGGAAACTCAATGAAGTACAACTCTTTGCAACTTGCTTTACATGTCAAACTCTAAAACATAGACAAACTTCACAAAGAAGGTCCCCTCACCATTTGAAGGTCAACTTTTATGAAGTAGGTTTATTCAAAGACAAGGAGAATGATTTGTATCATGACTCATGAACATGTAGGTGTATTTTATTATGGTTAAGAGAGGTCAATTATGCCCACAAGTTAAGCTAAGCATTTAAGCAGATTTGTGGTAATCCCTATGATAAATCCCTCTTAATTTTTTAAATATTCTAAAATGAAGGGTTAACAAAATTATAAGTGCATAGATTTTAAATATTTAGCATTATAATAAATCAATAATAATCAATATATTTTTAACAAAATTCAAATGTAAATCTCTTCAAACAATTAAAAATTTCATTTGTAATGGCCCTAAATTTTGACTCAAGTAGAGAGGGTAGTTGGTATTCAACTTGCTCTATGGTTGCAAATTTATGTTTATTTTTATTTTTTATTTGATAATTTGCTTTTGGTTTTTTAAAAATAGCTTGTAATCAACCTAAAAATTAATCTTAGTGTGTTATGATACAATTGTATGTTTCCTATGTGCTTTTAATTAATACTAGCTCATATTGTGGTAAGCATTGCCATTGCCATTTACCACTTGTTATCATGTCTTGAACAATTCACCAATATGCACATAATATATGAATTACCATGTCTTCATTGTTCGTTGTATTACTGTCAATCAAAGGGCAATGATAGCTCATGTAACTTTAGGATGAATTATTGCTTATAGTGTAAAAGTTATGGCTAATCATGCCAAGCTAGTATAGATGTGACATATTTCTCTTTCTATAATGATAATTAACTTAATATTATTGCTATGTGCCAAGAGAAAACATAGAAATAGAACCATGGTCTGTAGGGCACCGGAAAATTGGAATAAATTATGTGGGTTTCAATGGGTGCTAAAGATGGAAATTAATAGCAACACCTGTACTTCAAAATTAGTAATACACTACTTCCTATATAATGATATGGATTGAAAAAAGAAAAGGATTACATAAAAACAATTGTCATTAAGAAAAATCTTACCATTTGTTAAAAATTTTGAGTAGTGGTCTTGTGAACACAAAACAATTGTGGTCTTGGATCTAATTCCCATGCTAGAAATGCCAAGTTATTCTTACCAAATTCTTAAATAAATTATTTCAAATCATCAATCATAACCACAAGCCCAAGAAATTATATAGACAAAAGGAGAACCACTCCAATTACTTATGTGATTACTAAGCTTGATTGATCAAAAACCAAAATCAACATTTACATATGTTATTAGCATGAAAATTTCTAAAAAATTTTAGTACTATTATACTTGTTGTCACCTTGTTGTTCCTTAGTCATCCTCCAACCATCTCCTAAAATTGGCTTACCATCCCTCATCATCCTTGAAACTCATTTTCTTTTCCCCTTGTCCCCCCATCCCCGATACTTCTGTAACCTTTAAAAAATATGTTAGAATAAAGTGCAAGGGGGAATGAGAATTGATATTTTATTAATTTAAACTATTTCAACAAATTAAATTTTAGAAGGATAGTGGAAGTTGATATGTTATCTTATAGGCCAAGTAGTTTGGCTTTGTTATGCTTTGGATAGGCCAATTGGTTGTAACTGAGCATTTACTCAGTCACAAATCTTATTTTTTTGACCTTGTTTTTCATTTTCTTTGGCTTTTATCTATAAAAAAGTATAGGGTAAAGTAAATAGGAGACTTTTCAAATGCTAGTTGAGTTATCTTTAGTATTTTTGTAGTGGAAACCAAGCATTTGCTAATGGTCACCATGACCTTGTTTTCTATTTTCTTTGGCTTTTGTCTATGATAAAGTATAGGGCAAAGTCAATAGGAGACTTTTCAAATGCTAGCTGAGTTATCTTTAGTATTTTGGCAGTGGCAACTAAGCATTTGCCAATGATCAACCTTTGTTTGTTTGACCTTATTTCTTATTTTCTTTGGCTTTTGCCTAATATAAAGTATAGGGTAAAGTCAATAGGAGACTTTTCAAATTCTAGTTGAGTTATCTTTAGTATTTTGGCAATGGCAGGATGAATGTTTGATTTTGTGTTCATAAATTAACAAGCCTTGTGACACAAAGGGCACTTTGCTACTTTTCTTTTCAAATTTCTTTGAAAAAAGTTTGCAAGAAAACTACAACATGAGTGAATATTGAATAGTAAGCTTAAGCACTAGTCAATTTGGATATGTATTTTTAATATTTATTGTATATATTTTGCAAGTCAAAGGCAACTAATTTTGCTTTCAGATCTTTTGGCTTTGTCCTTCAACATAGTTGCAACATAACACACTCTGGAGCCAACAGAAAACTGCATACATACTAGTTGACTTAGTTGTAGTATTTCTTGTAGTGTCTAAGATTATCTTTAATTATCAAAGTTATCAAGCCTTGTAGCATGCAAGGCACTCATCGGATTTATTTTCAATTTTGTTGGACAGAGTTTGCAAGAAACTACAATGTGGACTATGTTGCCTAGCAAACTAGTCAAGCATTGGTTAATTTTGCTTTGTATTTCTAACAGTGATGATATATAGATTTGATTTTGTATTCTTAAGTTGCAAGGCCTTGATGAAGATAGGGTTGATGCTAAATTTATTTTAATTTTTCATGGCATTTTTCCATGAAGGAGAAAATCCCCTATATTTGTGCAACCATGGTTATAAGATTGCATTAGAATGAAGAGTTATTGTCATGTATTATTTATATAGTGCAATGAATATCTTCAAATTTGTGGCTATAAATTAAACCATTCACCCTTGAATTCACACTATTACATGGTTTGGGACACACATGAATGAAACATTTGAGTGATCTATTTTTTTCTTCACCTATAAAGTTGCCAAAAAAAACACATGAATGGAAAATTTGAGTGATTTGATGTTTTTTCCTCGACCAAAAAAATTGCATATAAAAAAATATTAAACTCAACATACCATATATAGCAATTTCTAGGTTTGTTATGTAATTTCCAACAAGGGAGCCTTAAATAGATCATTTTCAAAGTATTGTAGTTTTCATTAAAATTCTTTGGTGAAACTAGTCATTAGTGAAATCCTTAAAATTGCATTGAAGCTACTCTTTCATGCCCAAAAGTCATTTAAGAAAATAATAGAGTATGGGCAGTCCATAATGAGACTAATGCAAAGTTCATAAAGCCAAAAAATTTACTAAAGAACCAACAATTTATTGTTGCACCAAACTAGTGTCCATTTCTAGCTCAAACTAGATAGGTTCCAAGCATCGAAAGCATATAAAATTTATAATCCCATAGAATAAAGACAATACGAGTAAACTATTGTAATACTTGGAAAAGAACATACATACAAAAATACAAATAACATATTATTTAACATGGGAAACCATTTCGAGAAGAAAACCCATGAATGAATCATTCAAGCTTCTTATGCCATGCAAAATAGAGAGATTGCAAGAGTTGTCATCATCAACTTGGCCCTCATGACTATGCTCATGGTGACAGTTTCACATGGTGTCTCTCCCTTGTTATCTCATTATGGGAAATGCCTTGCCCCTTTTCTTGGCTCGCCAAATTCCCATTCTCTTATTAGATTTGGTCCAAATAGGCCTCATCTAGTCTCTATCTCTTCCAAATTTGGGAGTGAAACTAAGGTTTCTTGATTATTAAGGTTATTAAAAGTGTCAAACATGCATGGGTGATGATGGTTCATTTTTTTCCCTTGCACATATTCCTCTTGACACTTGTTCAAATCAATTTTAGGCCACCTTGCACATCCAACTCTTCCTTGCCATTTTGTTGGTTGGATTATTTTTTGGCCTTTTGAATGTCCAAACAGATGAGTCAAACATGCTCAATGGATATACATTGATAAAATGGTAAAACTACTAAGGGATATTAAAAATTGATTCAAATTATTTTTGGCAAAATGGTAAGTTTTAAAAAGGGGTTATTATTTATTATAAATGGGTTTACCACCAGGGGTTTAATAAATTAAAAGGGAGGTGGTAAATTTTAAAAAAAGAAGGTTTTTTGAGAATCCAATGAACACATGCATTTTGAAGGCTTTCAACTAAGTGAACCTCCATTGGTAAATGCATGGTCATGAATAGCAAAATTGAAGAACGATCAAAGCAATGGCAGAGCACTTATAAAAGTAAGACTTTAGAGACAATATGAGATAATCCAAAGATACAATACTTTGGACTGTATGGCTAGAAAGGAATACAAGAATTTTTAAATGAAAGGAAAGCAATTTAGAGGTAATGAAAAAAAATATATGTTTAATCATAGAGGAGTCTAAACCAACCCTATCAACTCACCCAGTCCCTAATCTAGAAGTAGAGAGCCTTGATATATGGAGTCAAGTCATTAAATAGAATTATGATGTTGGATACAAGAGAAGAAAAAAGAAGACAAAGAATATAAAGTGGAAACCACCAGATGTGGAGTTGGTTAAATTGAATTTTTATGGAGCATCAAAAGGAAATCCAGGACCAACAAGAGGGGGAGGAATAATTAGAAATAATAGAGGAGAGATTTTGTTTTATTACGCTTTCAATAGTGGATTTAAGACAAATAATGAAGTTGAAGTTTGGGCGGCTTTAGAAGGGTTAAAAATATGTAAACAAATAAAATGGAACAAAGTATGGATGGAAGGTGATTCTCTCATAGTAATAAATGCAATTTTGAGGAAAGCAAAGGCTCCATGAAACATACAAGAGATAATTGTGGAAATTCAAGATCTTGCTAAAGAGTTTGAAGAAATCAATTTTACACATACATTAAAAAATATGCAAACAAATGAAATAGAACAAATTATGGATGGAAGGTGATTCTCTCATAGTAATAAATGCAATTTCGAGGAAAGCAAAGGCCCCATGAAACATACAAGAGATAATTGTGGATATTCAAGATCTTGCTAAAGAGTTTGAAGAAATCAGTTTTACACATACATTAAGGGGAGGAAACAAATGTGTAATTGTGGATATTCAAGATCTTGCTAAAGAGTTTGAAGAAATTAGTTTTACACATACATTAAGGGGAGGAAACAAATGTGTAATAGGCTGACCAATAAAGGGGTTTTGATTGAGGATTGTGAAGTTAAATTTTCCTTTCCATGGTTAGAGGAAGTAGTAAGTTTAGCTCAAGCTGACAAGAAAATGTTGACTACCTGAATCAAATAACAATTAAGATTTACTTTAATGTTTTTCATTGGTAATATTTGCTTTATTTTATAATATTAATATGTTTTCATATAAACTATTTATTATAATTTTTGTGGTTGCACTTGTGTTCATGAAGGAAACTAGCAATTTGGATTTAATAAAGTGGGCCATGATAGTGTGATGTTTTGGAAAAATTACTCTATTAAGAAGCAATGCATAGATAGTAGAGGTGAAGTTTTAATATTATAAAAGCTACTGTAAAAAAAGGTCAAGAAGAATGCTAAATTTTGAAATATTTGTATTCATAAAAAAATTGAAAAGATAAAAAAAATGAAAATAAAAAACTCAAATATTTTATATAAAAGTAGGTTTCTAGCTATAACATCTCAATTGAGATGAAAAGTGTAGCCTTAAAGAAGAGAGTTATAATTTATTAAAGGTGAAAGACTCGAGTACAACTCCTTAAAAAAAAAAAAAACCTTCCATGTATGATTAACCACCTAATTTAATTCAAGTAGAGATGCTTCACATTCAAGGCACCGTGGTTTGAATTTCATAGCTTATTATATATTTTTATTGAATATAATTTTTTTATAAACCTTAGTTCATTGGGTGAAGACAAAGTCAACGAGACCCAATTTTTTATAAACCTTAGTTCATTGGGTGAAAACAAAGTCAACGAAACCCATGATAGACCAAAATATCAAGTTGGGGCAGTCTGCTGGTAAGCACTCATGCCTGGGTAAAATTTTAGGTCAAAACACAGGTCTTTGAAAGATTATTTTTTGATAAAGCATGAGTTTTTGAAGCGAATTTGGTTTGCTCGTATCGAGGTTTGAAGTTAGATTTCATGGATGAAAACCTAAAACATACCACTACGGTGTTTTTCACGTGATTAGAATCTTAAGGGTAAATGTTTTTGAAAGGGGTCTCGATCCCCTTATACAAAGGTTCGAACTTAGATGTCTTGGATCAAAACCTAAAGACATGCCATTACCTATATATCTCTCATGGGACTAATATTTGAGGAGTAAAGCACACATTTTTGAAAGGGGTTTTGGTTCCCTCTACCAAAGTTTAAGCCCAAAGATATTCCACTAAAATATCTTCATAGGACTAAAATTTTAGGATAAAGTAAAGTTGTTGAAAGGGACCTTGGTCTCCTTGTAGCAAGGTTTGAATTTAGGTCGTTAAATAAAAACCCAAAGACATCATTGCAATATTTTCATGGGATAATTTTTTTAGGATATAGCATAGGTTTTTTGACAGGGTTTCGAGTATTCTTGTACCAAATTTTGAACTTGGATCTCCTAGATAAAAACTCAAAAATACAGTCGTTGAATAAAAACCCAAAGACATCATTGCAATATTTTTAAGAGATAAATTTTTTAGGATAAAGCATAGGTTTTTGAAAGGGTTTCTAGTCTTCTTGTACCGAAGTTTGAACTTGGATCTCCTAGATAAAAACTCAAAGATACCTCACTACGACATCCCTCACAAAATAAAAAATTTAGGGTAAAATGTAAGTTTTTGAAAGGGTCCTAATTTCTTATGAAGTAGTTTGAATCTAGGTCTCCTGAATGAAAATCCAAAATCAAAACACTATTATGTCCCTACAAAAACTTAAAATTTTAAAATAAAACATAAGTTTCTATTTACTATACTCTCGTTTGAACTTAAATTGCTTGATGAAAACTCAAAAAAAACTTTTGTATTTAAGTTTCTCCTTCTGAATCACTAGATTAATAAAATGCATAAAATACTCGACATCCAATGACACATGCACTCACCCACAAAATAGACCCATCGACAATATAATTAATTGATGAATCATTTATTGTCAAGGAAGTGAGCCTTCATGATTTTTTTAATGGTTTTAATTCCTTGATAAATATAATATTTATTAAAAACACTTTAAACTTTCACTTAATACCTATTTTGGGATTTCGTTCCATTTAACACCTACTTAACTGCAGTCCAACAGAATTACCCTCAAATCATGTGCTAATCTGATACTCGCGGCGACACAAACATCACAAGTACTCTCCCTCGATACGAAACACCTGGGACAGAAGTAAAGCTGAACACAAGGATATGTTGGCACCTGGGCTGTTCTTGCGATCTACGTGGCCACGGCGCTCAAAGACGCCAAGTCCTCCTCCCTCGCGTGATCTCGACGCGAAAGGAATCCATCGAATCCAAAACAATTGAGAACTCTAGAAGTTTTAAATGAACAAGAGAGAGACCAGCTGGTACTTTATGGCATGAATGGGTTTAAATTTTGTATTGAGAATTCGTGCTTCTCCTGAACTTTGCAGGAGTCGCATCCGCGATCGGGGTCTGAATTCGATTGAGGGGAAATATGGAGGAAAGCGTGGGAGAAAACAGGGAAAGCAGCTATGACAGCACTGCAAGTCCCGCTATGAAGAATAAGCAGGCGGGGACATCAAATGCTAGTGATGAAAATCGAGGAAAAGAAGAGCTTTCTCAGGCTCATAGCAGCTTAAGGCCTTCAAAGAGATTGGAACTGTTGATGCGCTTAGGGCGTTGCTACCCCGATCGGTGGAACGATGCCTCCTTGAAGCACCTTCTCCGCGTATGTCTCCTTCGTCCAATTCCTTAGTAACTTAAAAAAAATTAATGTAATTTAAGGGCCAGCGAGTGTGCTTTTGGGATATTATATCAATTAGTATTACGTCTTTCGGGAGAGTGTGGAATCAAAATTCTTAGACGGAGGGAGGGGCTAATTCAATACAGCACTCAAATCTCTAGGACCATGTCAATCGCATGCAGTATCTCCGATTTCTCGAGATATTTTCACGAGAAATTCGACTTCTTGAGACAGGAATTTGGCGAAACTCGGACAAGTGGGGAAAACTCAAAACCCACCGCGATATTTTGTATGTTATATTTTGTTGGTTTGGATGATCTAGATTTTTAATTGAACTCATTTAATATAAAATGAGCTTTCTGATTCTCTAAGTTTTGTTTTAAATATATTTTCTTAATTACCCGAGTTTTTACTTAGTTTTTGTCTTGCGAGTTTTCCAACTATGATATTATGTGCTTTGAGCTTGACCAAATGCTGTTTGAAGGAGTTGATCTTAATTTTTCGGCTTTCTACAAAGCAGCCCTTACTCAGAAATGTTCAGTGTAGTGCAATTTATGGTACGTAATCATGGGATGGATGACATTTAGGATTCAATTTTTGCCAAGACGCGTCTCCCTATCTCTTTATGTAGACACGTATATATAAAAGGTCTTTTTTTTTTTAGAACCCTAACTCGGTCCGGATGCCATATTGAACCCAATTGGGAGCAAAGCAACTTTGCACTTCGTCTTATATACGTCTTATTTAAATTTATCTACTTCCTTAACTTTCAATCTTTGATCAATTTCATTGAAAATCGGGCCTGACGAATTTAGGCGTAAGTTATATATGACGAGGGCGCATAACCTATGAAATCTCCTTTTGTACAACCAGCTTCCGAGATAATCCAAAATGGATTTTGAACCTATTGTAGTGGCGAGATAGGAGAAACTTGAATGCCAGAGTTCTTCCGCTTAACTGTATGATTTTGTGACTGATGCTGTATGTTATGCCTGTGGGATTTTGCCTCACATGAGCTATTGTTCAAATTCCAAAGCTGGGGCCATGCTTTGTCTTTATTTAATTTAGTGAAGAGTGCAACCATATCATTTGATCCACCTACTTGGGGATCGAGGAAATGGATTTCAATTGCTTGTATTTTTTGTTGTCATGGACAAGCAATGCACTGAAAAAAATGTCAACGGCCAATTCTTTCCTTCGTTTACCAATTTAAGTACACATATTTTGCTTTCCAGTTAAATCCAGTTTTTCATATTATTCTGTCAGATCATTGTTTTAGTGGTGGACAATGCTTTTCCCATCTCTTCTCCGTATCTTGCAACAGCTTCATTTCCTTTTTTATTGTCAAATGTTCATGACTTGTTATTGAACGTTTCCTTGAGTTTATTTTGTCAGGCTTATGTTTTTTTGTTTGGTGAGATGCACTTTAGTGATTACTATCAAGGGTACATCTGGCTCTCCTTTTTTGGAAATTACCCCTCTCTCCCTTTTCAATTTTTTAATTTTTAATTTTTGTAGAGGCCACTTAATCTTTGATTTGAATCTTGTTTTTTTACCAAACTTTTCTTACGAATTTGTGATTTAATGAAGACCTTGCCTTTCACATGGGTAGTTCAATCATCCTTTTTAATTGCATATTGACAATATATGGTCTGGTTTGGATTTTACTTTTTCTTCTTTCTTCCTCAGGTATTTGCGATGACACTGTCATGATTTTGCAAAATTTACTCTTAGTTATTCCACAAAAGGGATTTTCGTAGTTCCCCCCCATCTAGTCAGAGTTTGTTTGTTCTGCATATTCTATTTTGGCCTCCGTTTCCTTTAATTCTGCTGTGCATTTATTATTTTTAAATGTTCTTTTTTTGGGTAGTTCTAATGTTTCTGTGTTTCTCCTAGTGTGGGATTTTCTTGTCTTCCCTGCTTGTAGTTTTCTGTTGTACTTAATCATTTTCACATCAGAGGAATGAATAGTTTAAAAAATAAATATTTTATTAATTCTTTCACATGCTGGGGAGATAAGTTCCTTTTCTTCAAATGTATGGAAAAGGATAGTCTTATGCAGCTCTCGGATTCCAATTGGGAAACACTAATGCCCAACATGTCTAAATCCCAATTTACTCCATACTCTTTTGATTATTCTTATGGATTGAATGTGTCAGTTTTATGCAATATAGAAGAAAGAATTATACAAGTTTTACTGAGGAAATGCAAATGGAAGAAGTTGACTGTATTGTACTGAGTTCAGTGTCTAAATTATTGGTCAAAGAAATCTTGATTGATTGTATTGTGTAGAATGTTGGATTTTACAATATTATCTAGAAACATCCTGAAACATAGCATTCACGACGATCATGACAATCAGATGCAAAATAGTATAGAAGTGAAATGAAGAGAGCACATAGACAAAAGAAATAACATATATAATTGAAATAGGAAGAAGGGGTGGCTGCCCATAGACACCCCTGTAGTGCAGTAAGTGTATTCTCATTTTGAAGGAACAGGAAAATAATTGACATATAATTTGTTAACAGCAATACCAAATCATGCATGCACAAAGAAATATTAGAGACAAGATATCAATTGTAACTGCACATTGTCAATTATATATTTAAAGTATGAACAACAATATACAACAATTATATTCAACAATATCTGTGTCTGACATATATTTGTGAAACATTTACCAACATTTTTCACGTCTTTTGCTGAAATGTAAGGGGCCTATAATTAAGGAACTTGACAGGGGAGGTGGTTGCATAACTGTGTAACTACGTCATACTTGTCTGGCAACCAGTTGACAACTAATGACTGGTTACATGACAAATGATTGCTATTTGACAATTGGCTTATGTGTGCAGATAATGACACACTTGTCATGCAAGACATTCATGGCAGCTTTTTCTACAAGCAGTTGGTGCGCATGCTTTATTATTTACATTTTATCAAAGAACTATACAAAAAAAATATGTGCTTACTCATGCTCGTACACATCCTTTGAAGCAGGAGGTGGCACTTTGGATGGCATCATGTCATAACTGGCCACTATATCTGTCCTTTGCTCTAGATTGGTTGACATCCTTGGAGACCGCATCTGGTGCCCTTGGGATGTATGCTGCTATGTATGATGGCTGAATTCCTACAGATTTTGCATCCAACCCTCGAACCTGTGTCTTCATTGCCTTGTATTTCACCCATTGATCTCCATAGTGATGCGATTTACCCTCCAACTCAGCAGCCTTTGCCTTAAATGCTACAATCTGTTCATCCTTAGCTTTAAGATACTAATCCTTGGCTGAATTTTCTTGTTCAAATTGCTGAAACTCTCTTCATGCTTCTTTTTTTAGCTCCTCCACTTCCTATCTGCTTCTTGTCTGTTCTTTTTTGACCTCCTTCTTCAATTGCCAAATCTCATTCTTCAACTCCTTTATGCAAAATGCTTGCTGCCCCACTTTCAGGTGTGAACTGTTGGGCATCTGTCAACCATTGTATGAAATATGTCAAGTAGTTCAGCATACTATATGTTAACTCCATGTCAGGTGCCAACTTGAACTTCTTCATTGTTGCAAGGGTTGGATAAGTGTCAAACTTATTCTTTGAAGCATAAATGTGTGATGTATGATGATACAAAACCTTTCTACCGTCTGGAAGAAACTCCATCACCCTTATCATGGTTTAAATGTCAATGCCCTCATCCAATTCCCATGGATGAGTTTGTGCCATCAGGGTTAAGTGCTTCATTCTCGCCTCATTTTGTGCCCAACCGGTCAATTTGGCCACCTCGGTTTCCATATTTAATGTCGAAATATTCCACTATCAAATGGCCTTAAACTCTCTCTTTATCTTATCCATCAATCGCACATATTGCCAAAGAAATTGTGAAGTTGCTTGTCAATGATGACACCACTCAATGGTGGCTGACTCAACTTAGGCACTTCAATCATCATATGATATGTTCACTTGAGTCGCTCTCCCAACCAACTTCTTCTTCATTATCCTCCTCTTTATTGTCTCTTGGATCTTCATCATCCACCCTAGGGCTTTCCTTATAGCTTTCCCCTTTAATTTATTTCGAATCAATGACTATTCTTCCACTTGTTGCATGTCCTTGTGTGCAGCTGCTTGACTTGATTGGCCGACCTCCAAATTCCTACTGAAACCATAGCTAGAAAAATTGTTGGTTTCTTGCAAAATTGCGGGCGAGGAGTTGTTTTTTTTAATTTTCTTGATGATGAGAAAATCGTTGACTTGTAGTGATATTTTGGGGTGTTCTCGTCGGTTTCTTGTGAGAAATTTGGCAAACACTCGCATAATTATTTTTAAAAGGCCATTAGACCTCATTTTTGCATTTTTTTCTTTCTTCTTTGAGTGTGTGAACAAATTATTGTCCATGGTCAAACACTAAATTTAAACCATTTTGGGAGATCAAATCTAAGATTTTCAGAGGTATTTTTTTTTTTTTTGGCAAAATCTAGGGTTTTGTTTTGTTTTTCCATTTTTTTTTTGTTCCTCAAGCATATAGGCTAGGCCTTAAGGAGTTAGATTAGTTATTTATTTCTCATTTTTCCCTTCTTCCCCTTTGGAAGATGGATTCTTTGGGTGAGGTCCATGGAACTGCTTCTAGTAGTAATGATCCTCAACATATTGTTAGGAAGTGAAGTCACTATGCAGGTGCAGAAAGGGAAGCTGCGACATGCCAGACGTCTGACCTGCTAGACGTCTGGGTCAAACGTCTAGGTAGCAGGCCAGACGTCTGACCTGCAGACGTCTAGGCAGCAAGCCAGACATGTGACCTACTAGACGTCTAGGCAGCAGGCCAGTCGTTTGACCTGCTATATGTCTAGGCCATACGTCTAGGCAACAGGCCAGACGTCGGACCTTCTAAACGTCTAGGGAACAGGGCTGCTAGATGTCTAGGCCAGATGTCTAGGCAGCAGACCAGACGTCTAAGCTGCCAGACGTCTTGGTCAGACGTCTAAGCTAGTAGACGTCCAGATAGACGTCTAAAAGCGGAAGATGAACATGTTCAAGCGCCTTCCTTGGGAGGGGAAATGAACAGCTTTTGGAAGCTTCCGTTGGGAGAGGAAACAAATAGTTTGAGTCTTCCTTCTGCTCTATAAAAAGGGGTGTGATCCCTTGCATATGTTAGGTTGGTTGAAATGTTGAGAAACGTGAATGTAAAGTTTGCTGAAAATAATAAAAGAGAAGTTACCATTGACTCGTGGTTTTTCCTGCACACTGCAGGTTTTCACGTAAATCTGTGTTACTTGTGTTGCTGTTTTGTTTTCTGTTATTGTGTTTCTACTTGCAGGTATAAAATTAGAAGATTATCCTAACACTTGGTATCAGATCTAAGGTTTTGTGCGAGTGGGAGCTACAACAATGATAGGAGGTGTAATCAAGTTCGAGATTGAGAAATTTGATGACAGGAACTTCGCTCTATGGAAGATGAAGGTGGAGGATTTGCTAGTTCAGAATGACCAAGCTCAAGCCTAGAAAGGGGTTGCAAGTAAACCGAGCAACATGAAAGATGAGGAGTGGGCAACGCTTGACAGGAAGGCGGTTTATACAATTTGTCTTTGCCTAGTGGACTTTGTCCTCTTCAATGTAGTTGAAGAGAAGACCGTAGAAACCCTTTGGCAAAAGCTTGAAAAGTTGTATGAAACAAAATCAGCAACTAATAAGGTTTTTCTGAAAAAACAGCTTTATAGCTTGAGGATGAAGGAAAGTTCATCCGTTGTAGATCATTTGAATGAGTTTAATACTCTTATCAGTAAATTGGTTTCAGTTAATGTGAAGATGGAGGATGAAGATAGAGCTATCACCCTACTTTGTTCACTCCCGGACACTTGGGATCATATGGTGATGACCATCAATAATTCATCATCAGGAACTGTCAAATTTGATATGTGGTAGCCGCTTTTTTGGTAGAAGAGTTGAGGCGAAAAACGCCTCTGGAACCCTCAACCAATGAAGCCCTATCTGTGAGAGGTTGATCTTTCGAGGGGAGTAAACAAGGTAGAAAACAGTCCAGATCTAAGTCTGAAGGACGTAAACAGAAAGGGAAGTGCTGGCATTGTGGGAAGCCAGGACATTCCAAGGACTGTTGGCAATTAAAGAATGGTGAGTCATTAGCTGAGGGCAGTGCAACAGATTCAGGAGAGAGGACAACATGTGAAGCCTTCTGTATCAGTAACAACAGATCTATTTTATATACCTGGATTTTGGACTCAGGTGCATCTTTCCACATGTCTCCCCATAGAGACTGGTTTGACAAATATCAACCATATTGTGGTGGAAAGGTCTATTTGGGTGATGATCACCCTTTAGAAATTGTGGGAAGAGGGGATATAAGGATCAAGTTGGACGATGGTAGAGAAAGAATGTTATGTGATGTGCGACATGTGCCCGATTTGAGGAAGAATTTGCTCTCAATCAAAATGATGGATAAGCTAGGGTATTTTGTCACTGTTAGTAACAACTACTGCAAGATTACCAGAGGAGCTATTGTAGTAGCAAAGGGAGAATCTTATGGGACCTTATACCATTTATGCGGTGATACGGTGACAAACCATGCAGCAACAACTTTTGTTCAAGATGCAGTAATGCTATGGCATCAATGCCTAGGCCATATGAGTGAAAAAGGCCTGAAAAGTCTGCATGACAAAGGTACGCTTTCTGAGATTAAGTCTTGTAATTTAAACTTATGTGAGCACTGTATTTTTGGTAAACATAAGAGAGTTTGATTTATTGCAAGTCCTGGTAAGAGTTCTGATTTTCTACAACTTATACATTCGGATATATTTGGACCGGTCCCCACTCAGTCCTTGAATGGTGCCATCTATTTTCTGACTTTTATAGATGATTATTCTAGGAGAGTGTGGGTTTATTTTCTGAAGAAGTCGGAAGCTTTGCAGAAATTTAAAAAGTTCAAAGCACGGGTAGAGAAGAGTTTGGGCAAGTCGATTTTATGTCTCAGGTCAGATAATGGGGGTGAATATTGCTCCAAGGAATTTGATAAATTTTGTATGTAGGAAGGTATTAAGCACCAGAAGATTGTACCATACACTCCACAGCAAAATGGTGTGGCTGAGCAGATGAATGGCATAATCATGGAACGTGCAAGAAGCATGCTTAGTGCAACCATATTGGAGAAAAAGTTCTGGGCCGAGGTTGTTAATACAATTGTTTATCTTATTAACAGTTCACCTACAACTGCGTTGGATGGACAGATTCTGGAGGAGGTTTGGTGTTGTAAGCCAGTTGATTACTCTCATCTGCGTACCTTTGGCTGTGATGCGTTTGTCCATGTATCCAAAGAAATAAGGTCCAAGCTTGACCCGAAGTCAAGTAAATGTGTTTTTCTCGGCTATGGAGATATAGTGAAGGGGTATAGACTGTGGGATCCTACTGCCCACAAGGTAATTATTAGCCGGGATGTAATTGTTGATGAAAAATCCATACAAAGGAAGGAGGTACAACAAAATCCTAATGTTGTATCTGTTGAAGTAGAATTGAGTGAAGATGAACATGCTGAAGTTTTTGATCAGCATGCAGAACAACAAGTAGAGCAACCACAATGGTCACAAGACCAAGAGCCACAATCGATAGATCATTGGGTTAGAAGATCTACACGTCCATAAAAGTGTCCGGAAAGGTATTCTCATGTGTATCAGTCCTCTTTTGCTTTGTTAACTGATGATGGTGAACCTAGTTCATTTCAGGAAGCTAGAGAGTCTGAAAATGCGGAAAAGTGGAGGAAATCCATGGAGGAGGAAATCGAGGCACTTTGCAAGAATAAAACTTGGGAACTTGTTGATCTCCCACCTGGAAGAGAGACTATTGGAAACAAGTGGGTGTACAAAGTGAAGAAGAACAACGATGGGTTGTTGGAACGCTATAAAGCTCGCGTGGTGGCAAAAGGCTATGTGCAGCAATCAGGTATTGACTTTAATGACATGATTTGGAACTGGAGCAGTTTGATGTAAAGACTGCTTTCTTGCATGGTGATCTCGAGGAAGAGATATATGGATTAGCCTGAGGGCTATGAGGAAAGAGACAAAGAGCATTTGGTTTGTAGACTGAAGAAATCGCTGTACGGGTTGAAAGAGGTGCCAAGGATGTGGTACAAGAAATTTGACACTTGTATGAAGAGCCAAGGATTCAACAGGAGTGAAGCTGACCATTGCGGATACTATAAGAGGTTTGATGATGGCAGTTTTATTATTTTGCTGTTGTATGTTGATGACATGTTGGTTGCAGGCCTCAACATGAAGAAAATCATTGAACTTAAGGCTCAGTTGGCTAGGACATTTGAAATGAAGGATTTAGGAGCAACAAACCAAATTTTAGGGATGAAGATACAAAGGGGCAGGAAAGGAAGAAAGATTTGGTTAAGTCAAAAGTCATATATAGAGAAGATATTGCAGCGCTTCAATATGCAGAATGCAAAACCAATTAGTACCCCACTTCTTTCACACTTAAAGTTGTCTTCCAACCAGTGTCCTAGAACAGAAGTAGAGAAGACAAGCATGTCTCGTGTACCGTATTCATCAGCAATAGGAAGCCTCATGTATGCCATGGTGAGCACCAGACCGGATATTGCCCAAGTAGTGGGAGTAGTCAGCCGGTACATGGCAAATCCTGGTAAGGAGCATTGGAATGCGGTGAAGTGGATATTCAAATATTTAAGAGCCACTTCAGATGTTGCCATTTACTTTGGATCGACAGATTTGCAAGTTAAAGGTTTTGTGGATTCTGATTATGGTGGAGATAGAGATGGGAGAAAGTCCACTATAGGATATACCTTCACTCTTGCTAGTGGAGCGGTGAGTTGGGCTTCTAAGTTGCAGTGTGTTGTGGCTTTATCAACCACTGAAGCAGAATACATTGCAGCAACTCATGCCGGTAAAGAGGCGATTTGGCTAGAGTGATTGTTGGGTGACTTCAAGGTAATGCACGAGAAAATTACACTGCATTGTGATAGCCAAAGTGCTATTCAGCTAGTGAAGAATCTAAAATTCCATGATCGCACGAAACACATTGATGTCAAGTACCACTTTATTAGAAATGTGGTGGAAGAAGGTAGGATCCTGTTGCAGAAAATTGACACTGAAGTCAATCATGCAGATATGCTTACAAAGTCGGTCAAAGTAGAGAAGTTTGAGTGGTGCAAAAATTCTCTGGGCTTGTTGAAAAGTAACAAGGGTAGCATTGGGCAATTGGCAATGGATGAAAATTTTGGCAAAAGAATTCCTGAATACTGACTTCAAGTGGGAGAATGTTAGGAAGTGAAGTCACTATGCAGGTGTAGAAAGGGAAGCTACGGCATGCCAGACGTCTAACCTGCTAAACGTCTGGGCCAGACAGGCGACAGGTCAGACGTCTGGGCTAGATGTTTAGGCAGCAGGCTAGACGTCTGACCTGCTAGACGTTTGGGCCAGACGTCTAGGCAGCAGGCTAGACGTCTGACCTGCTAGACGTCTAGCCCAGACGTCTAGGCAGTAGGGTTGCTAGATGTCTAGGCCAGACGTCTAGGCAATAGACCAGACGTCTAAGCTGCTAGACGTCTTGGTCAGACGTCTAAGCTAGTAGATGTCCAGATAGACGTCTAAAAGCGGAAGACGAACAGGTTCAGGTGCCTTCCTTGTGTGCAGAAACAAACCGTTTTTGTAGGCTTCTGTCGGGAGAGGAAACGAACAGTTTGAGTCTTCCTTAACGGTACCTGCTTGCGCATTCGCACCACCGACTCATGCAAGCGTTACTTTGTGTACCTCCTTGGTGATCTTCTACGCCACCCTTCGTGTAGCCACTAGTGTTGTTGGTATCGCAATGAACTGTTGGCTTTGATGGAGTGACGTTTAACTAAATATATTACAGATCTTAGTTGTCTTGCCTACTTGCTATTGTTTTTGCTACTGCTATGCAATGCTTGTTTGCATAACCTATTGTGGTAGGTTCATCTTCCCACCGTTCCCAATATTGGAAATGTGACTCTAGCTGACTTGCCGGCTCCTTGGTGTTGGAATATGTGGTGTTAAGATTCACTTGAGGCCATGACTGAGATTTGTATTATATTCTTTGTATAGACCTTTGGGCTTTTGTACATCTTGTAAAGATAAATTTATTGTAATATTTTATTGTTTAACCTAAGGGTCAATTCTTGAACCTTGACCTAAAGGTTTCTTGTAATAGGGTATTTATGCCCCTTCTCCCAACAATTTTATTATCGGTTGGAGTGTATTTATATTTCCTTTAGTGAGATATTGTGGTGTCTAGGGATGCACTTCATATCATGCGTAATATTTTTATGGGTTAATTTTGCTTATCTAGGTAATGTGTTGATTCCATTTGTTTGTAGAAAGTATTGTGAAATCTAACATTGTATCAAAGCAAGTGTGAATCTCCATTACTTGATTGCTTATATTTAACAATTTCTCTTCCCTAGTGATTCCAAGGAGTAGTGTTGTTTGGAAGCAGTTAGAAGAATCTTTTTGTGTTGTTGATAGGTTTTTAAGGTTTTGCTTGTCAAAACCCTTGGTAGATTTGGATTGCGAGGATCTCACTAGATTGCAATAAATTTGTTCTTGGGGAGAGATTCATCAACAAGTTCCTCTTGGTTCTCTTGACATTCAATATGTTATTTGTTTTTTGACCAGATGGATGCCCTAATTGTCGGATTGAGTTTTTCGAGGTTATTTAAAAACCTCATTTGTCTTTTACAGGATTTTCAAAAAAATCCATTATTTTTCCTTATGGGATTTTTTTGTTTAGATGTAGCACAAATGAGAGGATAGTTTGCATCTTTGCCAAAGAAGGAAGGAGAGGCTGAATAATTTTTAGCAGCCCCCATATGTGAGAGAAGTCATGGGCAAACTTTGGTTCATGGCAAAGATGTCCAAGTCACTTGATAAGGTTGTTAAAATAGTTTGACAACTTTTTTGCTACATTGGTAAGAGAGGATGGCTTGATAGGTTGTGCCCAAGAAAAAGGCTATGTAGGGCAAACCGTGATAGATATGAACAAACCATCAATGTTTTTGGATTCTTTATGAAATTTAAGGGGTGTTTGTTCAACATGTTTCGTTGTTTTGTCTCTAGATACTTGTTTCATCGAGTCAAAAAAATTCTTAATTTGGTTCCCATTTTCAAATTTTTGAATTTAAAGAATGGAATATTCCCTCGAATATTTCAAAGGAGGAAATCATGGTGGAAAGGGTGCACACACTTTCAAGGTACACTCGGTAATGAAGGGGTGGCTGCCCATAGGCACTCTTGTATTGCAGTAGGCGTATTCTCATTTTGAAGGAACAGGAAAATAATTGGACATATAATTTGTTAACAGCAATACCAAATCAATCATGCACAAAGAAAGATTAGAGACAAGATATCAATTGTAACTGCACATTGTCATTTATATATTTAAAGTATGAACAACAATATATAACAATTATATTCAACAATATTTGTGTCTGACATATATTCATGCAACATTTACCAACATTTGCACGTTTTTGCTGAAATGTAAGGGGCCTATTTTTAAGGAACTCGATGGGGGAGATGGTTGCATAGCTGTGCAACTAGCTCATACCTGTCTGGCAACCAATTGACAACTAATGACTGGTTACATGAAAAATGATTGCTATTTGACAATTGGCTTATGTGTGCACATAATGACACACTTGTCATGCAAGACATTCATGGCAGCTTTCTACAAAAAGTTGGTGCACATACTTTATTATTTACATTTTATCAAAGAAAACTATACAAACAAAATATATGTGCATACTCATGCTCGTACACATCCTTCGAAGCATGAGGTGGCACTGTGGATGGTATCATGTCACAACTTGTCACTATATCTGTCCTCTGCTCTAGATTGGTTGACATCATCGTAGACCGCATCTGGTGCCCTTGGGATGTATGCTATTATGTATGATGGCTGAATTCTGATAGATTTTGCATCCAACCCTCGAACCTGTGTCTTCATTGCCTTGTATCTCGCCCAATAAACTCCATAGTGATGCGATTTACCCTCCAACTCAGCAGCCTTTGCCTTCAATGCTACAATCTGCTCATCCTTAGCTTTAAGATGCTAATCTTTGGCTGAATTTTCTTGTTCAAATTGCTGAAACTCTCTTTATGCTTCTTATTCGGCTCCTCCACTTCCTATTTGCTTCTTGTCCGTTCTTTTAAGACCTCCTTCAATTGCCAAATCTCATCCTTCAACTCCTTTATGCTTAGGTGTGAATTGTTGGGCATCTCGTGAAACATCTGCAGTCCTACTGTCAACCATTGTATGAAATATGTCAAGTCATTGTCATCTAGACGGGTCCTGTCGTTGTCTAGACGAGTTAACTCGTTATCCAAACGGGTCCTATCGTCGTATAGATTGATTCGTTCGGTTCTTCCATTTGCACGTCGAATGCTCATACTGTCTTCTAGGTAGTGGAACTTCGTCCATTCCTGATCTTGATGGTTGTTCGTCCTTCCACCTGGATGATGATTTCCCCTTTGTCCAATATTCTGATAGGTGCATCCTGGGGCCTGTCCTCGGCCTTGTAGTCTATCTATCTGCCTTCGGACTGTTGCTCATCCTTCGTGCATCTGGTTTTGATTTGGATTCCTGCCTCTAGATTCATGTTTTCCTCGAGCCTGTTCGAATCATCTTCTTCCCCTTTCCGGTCGAATCTCCCTAGTGTTGGGCTGTCGCACTCCCAGTTGCTCGATATTCGGCTGGTCCCTTGGTCGTTCTTGATGACGTCTTCGGTTTCTACAAGCTCACTGAGGTCTAGCCTCAGGAACATGTAGTGATGGGTTGGTTTGAACTGCGTCCATAGATGATCTTTGCGTCCCAGTGCACGGACTAGTCGACCTATGGGCAGCAGGAGTGGAATTTCTTCCTCTCACGCCAACGGGATGGAGACCAACCACACTTCTTCCTTGGTTAGGCAGGCTTGGGTTACCCAGTAGTCATGACAAACTTTCGTGATTTTCCAAGTCACCTTTATTTCGGGCTTGATCCATAAGTTCTGCTCGCATACTTGGTTTCGCGTGCACTTGATTGTCGGGTGTCAGTTGGCTTAGCATTCTTAACCTTTTATCCGCCCTCATCAATCTTCGTCTCTACCTCGCTTCTTTAAAGCGTCCTTGTGGTGCACATTGGGTTAAGGTTTCTCTGTACTGGTCTGAGAAGGTTGAATCCGTGCTTGAATCGTTCCCTTCTCCTGCAGTATTCATTGGCCAATTTGAGGTTTCTTGAACCCTTCTTTGCAATCGTCGCACTTCTCTTCGATGTTTGCGTAAGTCCATTGCAGCCAACCGATAGGTTACCACCTCCCGACACTCGGTCGGTCTTCTCATTGATTCTTCATATGGCACCCTCTGCCAACGTTCGGTTGGTCTTCCTGGTACCTCATCCTCATTATTTGATGGATTACTCATTCTTCCATCCTCTTCGTCTTGTGGACTTAGTGACTCCTCGTATTTAATCACTTGTACCGTTTTGAGGAATCGAACCCTTGCTTGTTGATTTCGGATCTCATCCCTTTGTCTCCTTCGATTTGGAATGGGGCTTGCATAGGGTATATCAGGGTCCCGAGGTTGATTCTCATCCTCGTTTGATTCTTCTAGCCATAATCCATACCTTGGTTGTTCGGGTACCTCTCTTACATCCCTCCACAAAATATCAGCTGATTGCTCTACTTATTTGATATTCGCTATTGGCAACCAAATTTTGACGTTCCTCCACAAGATTGTCTTGAAGAATCTTCAGCATTCAAGAGGATTCTCAGCGCTGCTGGAGATGAGCTACCAGAGTCCGAGGAGAATGCATTATTCCCCGGGGGTCCTTCAGCAATATTTTTTGTATTCTCCCTTCTAGTTGCATCTCCAGTCCATGTCCTTGCAGCCTTCTATTCTCTTGCCTCCTAGAATGTCTCAGGTGGATTGTTAATGGTGCTGAAAGTGAATTATTTGAAGCCACGGAAAATAGGCTACTCTTTGACGAATTGCCATCCGCGATTCCCTTGAATTTTTCTTGGTTTCTGTCAGCCCATTTAGCTCTACGTGCCTCCTTTCGTTCATGCATTTGCTGCATGGTTTCGTCCAACTCCTGAATTGCTTGTTATACTGTCGTAGGGTCTCGTAATTTTGTAATCTTTGCGTTTCCCAAGCCATCTGTTGTAGAACTCGTGGTTCTTGACCTTCGTATTCCTCCACTTCTGCTATTCGTCCTTGTAAAGCGACATGTGTGAGGGTTCGAAGTCGTTCTTCTGCTTAGCTATTTGGAAACTGAACATGGACTTGTAATCGTCTTTGCTCTCCCTCTCGAGGTTCTAACTCCCTCTGCTCGATCGTAGGTTTTCCTTCCGTTCCAATAGCCATTCTAGGTTGTTTGGTTCATCCTCTCGAACGACATAACTTAGCCCATCGTGTGCGTAGGATCGTATACCTGGTTGTACTTCTTCGATTGCTTTTCCAGAAGTGTCTTCAAAGGTTTCTAAGTTGATTACATTTACCTATGTCTGTGCCTTATGCACCTTCAACTTAGAACCATTCACAACATCAGGGCAAATTGTACCATCCAGCTTCTTTAATCGGACAACCCCATTGTCCAGTACCTCTTCCACTTGGAAGGGTCCGAGCCATAAAATCTTCAACTTTCCTGGCTTAAGTTCTCTCTTCCCATTATATTTGAGCACTAGTTTTCCAACCTTCAAATCCATTTTCTTGAGATGCTTATCGTGCCAATATTTTCATCTTTGTTGAGCTATCTCTATTGCCCATTGTGCCATCACCCTTTTCTCGCCTAGCTGCACCAATGCTTTGAGTCTCTCCTCCATACTATCTTCATCGTTCAGGCGGTTTTCTACTGCTATCCTCCAACTTGGTACCAAAAATTCAACCGTTACCACCGCCTCTTGCCCGTACATTAGTTGAAAGGGAGTGTGATTTGTAGTCAGTTTGAAGGTAGTCTTGTATGCCCACAGAACTGCTGGCAACCATTCCTCACAATCGGCTCCCTTTACGTCGCATGTTTTGTACATGATTGAGACCTTATTCGTTGCCTCCGCCTGCTCATTCGCCCTGGGGTAATACGAAATTGATAACAAATGAAAAATATTGAATTTCGTCGTTAAATTCTAATCTTGTTAACAAAAGGGCCTCCTTGATCACTTGTCAACTGAAGAGGAATTCCAAATTGCGTGATAACATGCTCATACAAAAATTGAGCCGCACTCCTTGCAAAGTTAATTGGTAAGGCTATTGCTTCTACCCATGTCGTTAAGGGTTTGCCAACAAGTAGTGCATGTACTTTTGTACTACATACACCATCCCTAGTGCTTCCCGCTTTGTTGTACTATAATTCTTCTTTGCCTTGGACAATAACCGACTTGCAAAGTATATGGGTTGATCTAACCCAAACTATCCTTCTTGAGCCAATGCGCAACCAATTGCGAAGTTTGAGGCATCCACATGTATGTGGAATTTTTATTCCCAGTCAGGATAAACTAGGATAGGCGCCTTAACTAGGTGTGCCTACAAGCCCTCAAAAGCCTCTTGGTGCTCTTTTGCCCATTTGAAAGGAACATCCTTGTGCGTAAGAGCATCTAATGGATGAGAAGTTAGTGCATAGTTCCTGATGAACCTTCTATAGTAGCCCACTGTCCCTAGGAAGGTTTTTACTGAGCTCACATCATGTGGCTCCTCCATCAGCAGTATCACTCGAATTTTATTTGGGTTGGGCTTCAACCCTTCTTGGCATACAATGTGCCCTAACAATTTCCCGTATGGCACCTCCAAGACACATTTGCTTGGATTCAATGATATCCGAGCTTTTCTGCACAAGCTCATACATTCTTCCAACGCCTTTAGATGTTCCTGCGTCTTGCCATAGAGAGATTAATCGTCTAGGAAAGCTCTGAAGTTCCCTGTGGACATTTTTTTGAAGATGAATAATATGATTCTTTGGAACGTCGTTGGTGCATTACATAGTCCAAACGACATGTGGTTGTAAGCATATATCCCATTCTCCACTATAAAAGTGGTCTTTAGCTTATCCTCCTCCGCTATGTTGATTTGGTTATACCCCGAGAATCCATCCAAAAATGAATAAATCTCGTTGCCAACTACTTCTTCCACTTCTTCCAAAATAGAATCCGTGAAAGGAATTGGGAAGGGATCTTTAATGGTTGCGGCGTTGAGGCTTCGGAAGTCTAGACAAATCTGAATTTTGTTTGCCTCTCTCTTCAAGGTGATCACAATTGGTGACACCCATTCACACGTCGTAACTTTGAATATTATGCTTGCGTCTAACATCTTCTCTATTTCGACATTCACCAGAGCTGCATATTTTGGGTTCATCCTATACGGTCGCCTCCTTACTGGTTGTGTGCCTTCAATTAACGGGATCTTATGCACACATAGCTCCGGTGGTACTCCCTTCAGATCCTTGTATGTCCAAGCAAAGACATCCTTATATTCTGCAAAAAATTTAAATGTCGCTGCTTTCAGTATCGGATTCCAGTCATCTCCACATTTAATCATCTTCTCTTCTCCTTCTCCCAAATTTACCTGGACCATTCTAGGTCCTTCCTATTTGATGGATTCAGGTTTTTCTACCATCTTTAAAACATCAATAGGGTGGGCTGGTTTATCTTCAATAACAACATCCCCCATTGTATATACTGCAAAGTTTTTGGGAAATGTCCACGTCTCCCTCTCTTTGTCCTTATTGGCTATTGTTTTCTTTATACTGCCTTTGCCTATCTCGGGCTGCTTCTTCTCATCTTTTTGTGCTTCATTTTCCACTTTGATGCAAAAACAATGGGGAGAGAATATTTCATAATCTTCTAGTTGCTAATGGAGTAAGCCAAATTCGTCATCATTCTCGTTCTCTGTGCATTCCTCTAATTGCAATACTCCCTCTTCATCTGGTTCATATCCAGTTTCTCCATCCGATGAAGAGCTTTTTGATTTGTTCGAAGTTGCAATATCTTGATTGACTGCCTGGTTTTTAAGATTAATCATGTATTTATGCTGCCCTTTGAAAGTTAGATGTTCTTTCTCCCACCTGTGGTTCACTTTTGTTGTTTGCAACCACCCACGTCCTAGTAATGCATCATACGCCGGCTTCTGCATAGCTATTATAACAAAGGCCAGAACAAAGTCCTGTTTTGCTGTGCACTCTTTTTGGCTCATCAGTACTCCTATCGTTTCGATGCCATATTGATTAGCACCATATAATCTAAATTTCGGATATCTCAATGCGGGTTGGCCAATACTCCACCATGTCTTTTCTAGCATCACATTTACGCTTTTGATTCAACTTGTGGTCCAATATCTCCATATGAACCAAAGCTAGCTTCTTCCCTGCTTCAATCATTAGTATGGTTGGGTCAATAAATTGCTCTTGCTTGATGTTGGCTACCTGTCGGGCTTCGTCTTTCTTCTTTGCTTTCATTACTTGTCCGACTGTAGCATACAATTCAGGTACTATATTGAATAGATTGGCCACTTTTACTTCCACGGTTGTATTAAGTAGTTGAGTCACCAAGCCTTCGACAGATGCCTGCTTGTCTGTTATGATCTCCGCTTTCTTTAAGGTTTTCTCTAGAGCTAGCCTTTCTTGCTTCTCTTTATCCAACTTTGTCTTAATCCAACTTTGTCTTAATCAATTCTTGAGCTTTCTGCCATTGCTCCTTCTCCTTGGCAGGATTTGGGTATTGCTCAATTTTCCTAGCCTATGCTCTTGTCACTGCTAGTACTTCATTTTCTTTTTCTATCTCCACACTCATTTCTCCGATGTCAATCAGATTGACATTTTGTGTTTCGCTTGAACTTGCTTTATTCGGGCAATTGGCTTCCTTGTGGTTCCCTGGACCACACCACCTACACATTTGGGTAGCATTGCTACCGTTAGTGTTGCCTGTATTCTGAGGCTTGGGGCAATTCTTCGCAAAGTGGCCCCATTCTTGACAATTCCGACATTGAATGATTGGTCTTCCTTCCGAATCATATTGTAGACGACTCTATCCGCCTTGTCTTCCTCCTCGGCGATTATTCCTGAATCCGCCGCTAGTTGCGCCTTGACCATTCCGTGAGGCATTTGGTTGTTCTTCCTGTTGGACTGTCAAAGCCTAATGCCTTGCTCCCCTCAAATTAAACAGACAATCGGCCACTGGATGTCCTGCTATATCGTATATATTACAATATATGTTCTTTGGGTAATTGACATTCAAATGTCCCTCCCCTTTACAGTACGAACACCAAATATATTTGCTATCTTTATGTACTCCTCTAACTTCCTTTATGATCTTATCAAATTCTTTTCTGAAGGAGTGTATTGCACTTTGGACTTTATCGTCTGCATCGCTATCGGAATCATCATTTCGTGGATGTCCTCCAATTCCGGCGGCTGTTTGTTTAGCTTCACTCTCAAAGTTCTTTGCCTTTTCAAGAGCCTCCACATACGTAGAAGAGGGTACTGCTTTCATTTTCTTTCGATATTTATGCAACAGTCCATCCAAAAACCAACGCTTTACCATCCCATCGGCAGGTTGCATCTGCATTTTGTCAACTAATTGTTTCAATCTTTGATTATAGCTTTTGACATCTTCGTCTGGTCTTTGTTTTGTTGCAAAAATTTCTGTAATAATTTTTATGTCATCCCTCAACGGCCGAAATTCCTCAATGAATGCATCTTTGAGAGGAGTCCACTGTGTGAATGGTTGAGTGTTCTATCTCTTTGGTGGTATCCATAGCCATGCCTTGCAAGGTGGTTGGAAACAATAGTAACCATTCTGCCTCTTGTGATACTCCATTTGCACCCTAAATGGTAATGCAAGTTCCTATATGTCGTGTCGGGTCTTCTTTTCCTTCCCCGGTGAAGGGTGGGTGGGCATTTTTGTTTGCCTGCTCGATTGGCAACATTCGCCATTGGGACTGTCCCAATAGGCGTGCCACTTGACGGTGATTGTTGTGGTGCTGTATTCCACTCTTTGTCTGTTGTAGGTGGTGCAAAATCCTGTTCAAATACGTGCTCAAATAGCCTTCTCCCTGACTCATGTACTTCCCTACTTCGCGACCTCCTTCCCTACTTCGCGACCTTCTTTGCGAATATACGAGGTGCGGTTCTGGTCTTCCTTCCCAAGAACCCATGCGTGGTTTGCTCTGGTACAAAGCTTTCCTCTTCTTACCTATTGGTCAACTCTCCTCCTCCGCTGGTTCAGGTGTTACCATCCGCTCCTCACTTTGATACGTCTTCTAGTATTTGATTTCGTTCTTCGCCTTATGTTGTCACCAACAATGTCTCCCACCTTTCTTGTGCTTCTTGTAGATTGTTATCTTCCAAAGGGTTCCACACTTGTTCCACCTCTGGTTGTGAAACTTCGTCTTGAGTTTGTATCCTTTGATTTGCCAATCGTGCACTTCGTCTTAGTGGTATCTGGTTCCTTCCTCGATTGCCTTGTGGCCTAGAATCTGTCATTCACCTCTTTGCCTTGTCATGTATACTTCTTGACCCAAAGTTAGTTTAGGCAACGGTGCCAAATGTAGATAGGGGTGAGTGCCTTCCCGAGAGGAGGGAATGACAGGAATTTAGGAAGGATTGATCAACTTGACTATGAAGCCTAACATTACTTAGACTGCTCAGTCTCAGACGTGTAAGTTATTGTAGACGTGTCGCTTAGACGGGTAAATCAGTCGAGATGGGTTGGGGGGCTAGACGTGTACGGTCCAGACGAGTACAAGCTAGACAGGTGACTTGCCTTAGACGGGTAATCTTCTAGACGTATAGGGTTCTAGACATGTAACCCCAAACGTCTAATTGCAGACGGGTTGATCTCTTGGACGGGTAGCCTCTGGTTCAAACAGGTAAGTGCAGTCCTAGATGGGTTGTACCTTTAGACGTCCAACGCACAATCTCAGACGGGTAGTGAACAAGGCCTAGACGTCTACTATAACTCGCATTCATTCTCTAGTCTGCAAACTGCTCCAGCCGCTCCTTCCTGCAACTGCACAATGCAATCGCAACACAAGCCTGCATCAGTGTATCTCATACCAGCCATTGGTTAAATACCTGCAACATGACAATACAATCACAATGCAATCACACAGAACACACGCACTCCAGAACAATACTTGTTGTATTCACAATGGATCTGCATTTATGGACAAGCATAGATTCCTCTTGGATTACAATGGATAGCTACAAAAATGAATAGGGGGGTATTTATAGGGCAAGCCCTGGCGGTTATTGCAACCAACCAGTCTCAACCGTCCAAACCACCCCTACGTTAGCACTTAACTAATCTGTTTTGCAGCATAACAAAACCAGTCCTAGACGTCTTAACTAATCAGTCTAAGACGTGTTAACAAACTTAACTACGTATGACGGCTAGTTTTGTCCTTTTGTGCATTTCTATTAATCAGTCTGCATTACATCATGTCGACTGATTTTACATTGCAAATCCTTACATTTATCAAAATTGCTATCTTCCTGTAGACATTTTGTCAAACAGTTCGGTATGTCATGTCTTCTTTGAACTGCTGTCTACAAAGTACTCCCATTGAACAAGATGCTCTAAGTGCACAAAACATACCATACAAAGAGAGATGGTCCATGTGGCAGTTGCTGAAGCAAGCTGGTGGAACTCCAACAAAGGACTGGTGTTGGACTTTTGAAACACAGCAAGTAAAATATATATCTTTCAACCCAAAAATGGGAGTGTTTGGCCTCCAAAAATGCTACAATGAGCATGTCAAATCACAAGGATCATAGTGCCAAAACATGCTTATAATAAAATGCATCAAAACAGGAAAATCACCACCAAAGTGATATTACAATGTAGCCTGGGGTCTTAAAAGTTAGTCTTGAACACAATAACTGTTTGTAAGTGATATGTATATATGATTTCCAAAAAATGCAAAAGGACAGGGGAAACTTTGTTTCTAATATTAACGAAGAATCCTAACACTTTCCAAGGAGCCAAAGTATTAAAAAAAATACAGAAAATATTTTGATGGGTCGTAAGTTTTAATAAAGAGAAGGGAAAAAATAATAATAAATTTATCAAGCCATTATTTGGAGCATCACTTTAAACTTTGAACAACATCATTGGTGAAGACGGAGCTAATTCACAAGGAACCTACTTTGATACCATGTTGCAATTTACAACATTTCCACATAAGCCATAGGATTTGATCACCTTTGAAATTAGCCCACAATCATGTCATAAATAAGTTTTGGGAGACAACAATATATTGCATGAGATTTTCATAAGATATTACAATGAATTTCAAGAGTCCATCTAGCCATAGATCTTTGTGTCTCTTCTTGAAAAGAGAGCAAGAAGATTCCCTCCAAGTTAAGCTAATGCTTATCTGGATTTTAGCCAGAATAAATATTTGGTCATGGCCAAATCTGAAAACAGATTAACTTCAAAATGAAGAAGTTGTGCAGAACTTCAGCATGGGAGTTGCACTAGAAGACAAAGACAGTTCAACATAACAGAAATGCAGGTATGTATGCCAACGAGTGATCGGGGAAATGGTGAAATTTCATAATCAGCTAATAGTTTGTTGGAAAAGGACCTGCAGAACTTCATTAGGGTAAAAGAGAGGGATGAGGTATTTTTCTGTTGTCATGACATATCTTTATGCTTTGAAGGGATAAAGGAATGCTGGGGATTGTGGAAATCAGAGCACAAGGTATTTCCTTGGAAAGTAACTGAATTGTGGAATCTCCTTGGGAAATTCTACCTCATCAAATCCATGTTGGCCATCATATTTAAGGTATTAAGTGTCCCTCATATTTAAGCTATCAATAGACACTTCCAGTTATAGAACATAGTCTGAAATGGAAAGGCATTTTTACTCTCTCTACCTGTGCATCACAAGTGCATTTCAGTTGCTTGGTAGAGGGCCTCTTTCTTCTTGCATTAGTAGTTTGGGGTACAGATAGATGCTTGGGATCTTGTTGCAAGGCCCATATGGACATTTTGCTCCCCTTGAGGTCAAAATGGTCTTATATCAACCTTCCTAGATAAAGATTATCTGAACAGGGATTCTTCCGTGGGGTTCTCTCGAATTCTTATTAACAAGAGTGGTACTCTTGGAAAGCCTGAAAATAGAGCTTAGAAGTTGAGTACTATGGAAAAGACAAAACTTTCAAGAACTTTGCTATTTACTTCGTAAGATCTGTCTTTTCAAACTTCAATTGCCTGTCTTTGGCCTCTAGTGGAAAGTGTGGAAATGAGACAATGGAAAAAACTTATATAGTATTGTGACAAAAAAAAAATCTATCTCCAGGTGAGACATACTCTCCTAATTGCACAATGTTTTAGCATTTTGGAATTTCTAACATACATGAGGCATTGCAAACTGTTTGGAAAGGAAGGACACTCTTTAAACATAAAATTTGGGATCAGTTCTATTTCACCATGGATTGTTGGATTTCACACCTATTTCCAGAAATGAATAGAAGCAATCCATCCACTCAAATCTTATACAAAAAGTGTAAAAAATGAGACAAAAGAAGCATAACACTCCAATACGATGGATGGAGTGGTGGGGGGTATTTATACTAATACCAAAATCCCAATTGCATAAATAAGTTTATCTAAGCTGACATAACAAGAGGGATTTAAGGTTAGTTACAAATTGGAAGGTGGGTTTAACCATAACAAGGTTAAACACAGTCCATGGGGCTTACACAATAAACTATTACAATAACTTATATACAATTGTACAATGATTGCTCATAGGCCTACAAGATATTACATTCTAAAAAATGTCGGCCGTGGCCATAAGTAACTGTAAGATTACAATTTCCATACCCCTTCATAATATGAACTAAGGGGCCAAGGAGAGAAGACATTAGTGATAATATCTTCCCCTCATAATGGATGTTCTAGTGAGCCTCCACACTTGAGGAAGACTCATCTGGATCCCCCTTGTCATCTGAAATTCGTTGCTGGAAAAATCCCTCTACACAAGAATCTCCTCAGGATGGTCCATAGTCGTCATTGCCACTATTAAATACTTCCACATATATTCAAAGAACACTTTTGCTAAGACACCAAACGAGGAAGAGGAGTCAAGAGTACCACTTCTAAAGAAAAACTGCTTCAATCTTCTATAGTCGCATAAGGTAGAACTTGGAATCATAGCTTTCCCTTTTACAGCATGCATCACCTTGTCTGAAGATTTCAACTTGCCCTTAGGCCACTTGATTTTTGTCACCAAAAGAGGCTTTGCATGGACTTATATATGAAAAGAGCCATTACAAACTTCCAAGAGTACATGGACAAAGAATAGAAGAAGGAAGAGATCAGCATGTTTGGATCCTTATGAATAAATTGAATCAATGGCCCATAGGAAGAAGAGGGATTGACTAAAGTACATTTTGAATCCTTTTCTTGCGTGCCTCCAAAAGACTCAAAAGCTGCTGCAACTATCACAAATCCATCTGTATATCCCCAAATTTAAACAAAAGATTATGTTGCATAAAATATGGTAAATTTGCCATTTCAAAATAGGGTAATAGGTGTTGAGGACTATCCTATAAAATTTGGCCCCTAACACTATAACAGGTTTGTGAACTGATATCACTTAAGCGAAGAGATTGAAAAATCGTGCAGTTTGAAAAAAGGGACTCAAATGCTTCCATATGCAAACGTTATGGCCTTCATAAGATTTGTCCAAATAGCCCCCAAAAATGCAAAAATTAACCTCACAAACCTTAGAGAAGCAACAACCAATCCCAACTTGCCACTTGGCGCTTGCTCTTTTGTTGGTGATTGCCACTCAATCCGTACTACTTGGTTGTCACTGACCTGCTAGACTTCTACAATTTTCCAATTTTCCATTTTTTGATTGGTCAAAGATGAATTAATGTGTAAAAGAAGGGATTGGTGGTACCTAGAGGTGCCACATCGGCCAAAAATTCCAACGCATCCCCCACATGGTGCTCGTGGATTTGCAGGGATTCAAATTGGTGTCTTCAGCACACAAAGCCCCTTATGCTAACGAACTTGGTGGCTTCAAACGAGTTTTGAATCACAAATTTATGTAGAAGACTGATTCATTCACCGTAGCATTGAACCAAAAAGGAAAACAAATCTGCGCCGAGCAATTTGAACTTGAGATGATCCATCTACCAATGCCTTTGCATGGTTGGAACATATAAATGACTTGGCTAAACACGTCTTTTTTTTGAACCCTACATGCCGCAATAGATGAAATGACATAATCTAGACACAGCTGCTACGCTTGTTGATCAAAAAGGGAGGGACCGTGTCTCGAACATGAGACCTTCCTCCACCAGAGTACAAACACACTTTCCCTTGGCCATGGTGGCATGGGTTGAGGATGTAACACTAGTAAGAGAATGTTCTATTTATTGCATTTAGTGTGTCTTGTCAAGCAAAAATGTTTCTTGTGAGTTTGAACACACGACCCATCAAAAAATATGCCTTACACAATGCTTGTTTGGTTAGTGTAGCACCTTCTCTAGAATCAAAGGAACATCAGCCCCCTCCATGAAGAGAGGCGTCGTGCCCTACACACCAAATGAGACATGGTGATTTGGCTAGTGTGGCACCTTCTCTAGAATCAAAGGAACATCAGCCCCCTCCATGAAGAGAGGCGTCGTGGCCAACACGCCAAAAGAGACATGGTGATTTCAAATGGAACAGGGTATGCAAAAAGGGAATATTCTTGCCTTTTGAAATTGAAAATTGGTGCCCTTCTTCCAAGGTACCAAGACAACTCTTAAAGGAAAGAAGGAAATGCCAAACGATAAAAAGAGCATGCATACCTCGATGACAACAAAGTTTATGAAGGAGATGGCACAATGTCTCCGAAGTGGAAGAGAAGATGGATGAAAAACTTGGAAGAAGATCTCCTCTTTGCGTCTTATGCTGTAGAAGCTTATGAGGTTTTGAAGACTAATTTGTCCAGGAGTTCGGAGGAAGGATCAAAAGCTTTGAACAAAATTTCTACGTAAGCAAGCGGCATTGTTCCATACCCGCTTTGATACATTGTTGGATTTCGCACCTATTTCTTGAAAAGAACAGAAGCAATCCATCCACTCAAATCTTATATAGAAAGCATAAAAAGGGACGAAAGAGATTTCGCACCTATTTCTTGAAAAGAACAGAAGCAATCCATCCACTCAAATCTTATATAGAAAGCATAAAAAGGGACGAAAGAGAAAGATAAGTGGGCACCCATAGGAACCATAAATAATCACTATATTATCCATAGATAAGAATCACAACACTCCAATACAATGGATGGAGTGGTGGGGGTATTTATATCAATACCAAAACCCCAATTACATAAATGAGTTTAATCTAAGCCAACATAACAAGAGGGCTCTAAGGTTAGTTACAATTTATAAGGTTGGTTTAACCATAACAAGGTTAATTGTGGCCCATAGGGCTTACATAATAAAATATTACAATAAATTAAATACAATTGTACAATGATTACCCGTAGGCCTATATAAAGATTAGATAATACAAATGTCGGCCTTGGCCATAAGTCAGATTACACTTTTAACGTGGGTTCACAGTGAATTCAAGCCTTTACAGGCAGGATTTTCCTTACAGATCATAATCTATTGTTTGTGGTAGAGAGGAGATTCCAATCCATCTCTTTTGGAGATGCTGACATGCTAGATCTGTTTATGCTTGCCATAGAATTTCAGAAAATTTACTCAGTAAATGTTGTTTCCATTGAGGTTGTGCTTGCTCCATTTCTGTAACGCTTCAAGGATGAGTCTTTTAAACAAATAGTTCTTTATTGCACTTAATTGCCTGTGGATTGCAAGATATGGTGATTCTCCCTTTTTCTATGAAGGCTTATGGGTGGGAAAGAAAAGATCAAACTTCTGAAAAGATATCTCCTTTGATATTGCTTGTATTTTCTATTATAACCGCTAATTAAAAGGTTCTTGAAGATCTGATGCTTGCACTTAGATCAATGTCTCTTCGGAGGTGAGATCTCTTGCAACTTCTCAAAGTGGTTGCATCTCCTTTGATATTGCTTCACTTAAAGAGCCGATGCTTGAACTGAGAGCAATGTCTCTTGCAATATGAGATGCCTTTCCTGAAAAAAGAAATCACCAAAGACTTTCATTGTGCGCCCAAATCGCCAGTTTGATGCAATTGATTAGGATATTTCTTTCTCATGCTTGAACAATAGCAACAATCTGAATTAGAAACAATGCGTTGTTTACTAAATAGATTAGAATAATAACCTGTAGAATTAAGATTCACAAAATGAAGAAATGCTGAAACATAGTCAGAGATATCCCTTTTAGGGGCTAACCTCCAACTGCAATGAAGCAAGAGATGAAGTTCAAAACTGATGATCCTGCATGAATTCCCCTCTGTATTTATATACACCAAAATTAGGTTAGGTCATCCCAGTAATCCCTATTTAGTCTGACTATTCAATAAGAAAAGGAATTCTAGAAAACATTTAAAAGATTAGATTGGGGTTATATGTGCCGCAGGTTGGTCACTCCATAGCCTAATCTAATATAATGACACCTATAGGAGTAGGGACATGATAATTGATCCCCTGTCAATTGTGCATTGCTTGGGTTTAGAAATTTAAGGGATAGAATCCCTAGTATGAATTATGAATTATGTAGCTTGGTAGTTTGAGAAGGTTAAGTATACAATCTCAATCAATTGGCATCAACACATCTTTCCTACTTAGCTCATTCAGGCATTGCTGGTCAATTTATTTTCATTTGTTTCTATGCTTTTGGGGAAATCTGCAAAGGTGTATGCTATGACACTATGGGCTTGCCTATTTCTCCAGAGGGAAATTGGATTTATGTTTGTCATTTCCTTTCCCTTTTGTCTTGATTCAATCAATATGTATTGCCTCCATAGCAAAACATATCACAGGATCCATCTTATATAGTAGAGAAATAATTTATGTTTCAATGAGTTGTGTTAGTTACTAGGAAGTAATGGTGAATCAAAGTTTGGAATCCCTAAGCATCTTTCATTTTCCACTTATGTTTTGTCATTCAGAGGCTTCTTTGTATTCTATATAATGCATATATTAGGTTGTTGTATTCAATTTTGCAACAACATAAATAGACAAATGTATGTTAGATTCTTGGGTAACAAAAAAGAAGCTAACATTGGTTGTTTTCTTTCATGAACGGCTTTCTAAAGGATTTGGCGATTGCCAAAGTTGCATGCTCTCAAGAAAACGTGCATGGAACAATGGAGGAAATTGAAGAGAAGTTAATATTTTCTCTTGCTGAAATTTGTCTCATGCAACATGAGAAGCTGATTTCAATTCAAGCTACAATGTCTGAGAAAGAGAAGAAATATGTTTCAACAATTCTGTCTCTTCAGGAGGAAAAAAATGAAATTAAGCAAGGTTTAGTGAGACAAAACATGTTTGTGGAAACATTATTGCAGTGAGTATTATGTACCCATCCCTTCACCACTTTCATTGCACGGGTATCAAAATAATTCTCACATACAAAAATAAACATCAATAGCAACTATTATCTCCTTGTTTGTTATACTTGAATTTAGGGCTGGTTACATGGAAAAATCACCAGACTTATACACCATAAATAAAGGGAAAATGGATTAGAACTTTATTTTTTTAATTTAAATATTTATTTAATTTTCCAGGGACTTTGATGAGATGGGTAAAGCTATGGATTATAGTAGACAAAAGCAAAGGCATCTGGAACAACTTCTGGAGGAAAAGGAATCAAATATACAACTTTTGGTATCAGAAAAGGAGGAATTGATTAATAAATTTGTCAGAGAAGGTACTAATGCTGTTTTAAAATGGGCTAAGCGAGAGGGAAAGTTTCAGGATTCAGTGGAGGTTGGACCTTCTAGATGTGAATCAGCAGAATGTTCAAGTGGATATAAGGAAAGTGACAGTACACAGAGTTGTATTTCAAAAACTTGTTCCTCTGTGTTTGATGGAAGGAAGACTATTATTAGTGCTGAAGAAGAAAATTTCATTACAAGTCTATCCTTATCTCAAGAGAAGAGACCTAACTTAGTTGTTGTCACATTGAATGGGATACTGGAGGAAGCCATAACAGGTTTGTCTTCAGTAGTGGAAAGCGGTGTCTCTGCATTGCCTGGTGCTGTGGCTTTTTTCTGGATTGGTTTAACTGGACGCGTTGTCCGTCATGTTTCAGATACTGTTATTATGAAAGTAAAAGGCTCACCTCTTGGATTTTGTTGGGATCCTTAGCAATGCAGAATTGTCTCACATATTATAAGTTGTATGTCTCTGTGCACTCTTAAAAAGGGATCGACCTTTTAAAGTCATGATCCATAATTTTGAAGGGGAACTCCATGATTCAGTAGAGGCTGAACCTTTTGAATGTCATTCAGTAGATTGCAAAAGTGATCTAAATAGAGAAAATCAACATGTTCTATTTGAAATATTCATCTCTCTGTAAATATGTACAACTATGATTATCACCCATGAAGAAGAAACAATTGGAATCTATACTTGTCAGAGAACAAACAGAGATTTGTCTTTGGCTCTTTGTTGAATTGACTTGAATTTTGAAAGATGACATAGAAAGCTAAATATAGTAGTTAAAGTGATCGCCGCTTTAGAGCCTTTAGTTTTTGTCTATTTCTATGTCTGTTACTAGTGACATTGTTGATGAATCATGTTTTATAAAATCCTGCTATAAAAGAAAAGAACTCACCTCTTTGATTTTCTAGAAGTCTTTATCATTTATGATCTATTACTTTGGCCTCACGCATTATATAATCTTGCTAAGACGCTGCAGTTGTGTTTGAATGCATATTCTCATAACATGTTTAGGTATTAAAATCTATATTCTAGTTTTCTTTACTTTTAAGTCCAACAATGAAGTGCTAAAATATGGTTAATAGCTGTTTTCTAGGCACATGGAAAGGAATGTAAATGCTTGCCTTCTGGTGGAGCTGAAGGCAAATTTTAAGTGACTTGTTCGAAATTTTGGAGGTCATAAAGGGCAATGCACGATCACAATCTACAGTTCAAATGCTAATTGTAGACTATATGATGTTGATGAATTTAGGTAACTTAAGGTTTGTTGTTCCTTTCAAACTTAATCCATCTAAAGTTACTGAATTTTTGTGAAGAAGGTGCAATTATCATGAGTATGGCTGATCTAAATATTTGTTTCCGTGCTAAGATAGTGGTAAGCACATCGACTAATTATCCAGGTAACAAAATTTATTAGATGTATTTTAACACTGGTAAGAAAATCTATTATATGTAAATTAATACTGGTTCTTTGTTAAGCTAGGGGAAAACCCGTTGCTCCTTAAACCAAGTAAGAGAAGCGATTGGATACAAGTTTTCATTGTGTTGTCAATATTTTGATATCTCACAGCTCATCTATTTGGGTTTATATAAAGATCTATTCCATGCAAATTTTGTTGGGACCTCAGTGTTTTTTCCCAAACATTTCTGTTTACATTCCAAAAAAGATGTTCAACACACCACTGCCTGTTTTGTGCTAGGTTATTGTATGAAAGGTTCCTAAAAAGAAGTCAAAATATGATAAAAAATTCTCTAAGTGTAGTTAGTAATGACTTTTAATACAATTTTCACTTCTTTATTCATTGCTTAGTTGTTTAGATTTTGGGTGCTTTACTCTTGCACTGTTGCAAAATTTTCCGACGGTATCCTGGGCTATTTAATAAATTCTAGTACTGGCAAATAAATTTTAGTATTGGCAATCTCATCTACTGTATAAACTATCATAAGTTGAGTCCACTAGAAATCACAAAAATGCATTGTTTTGACAATGCTTGGATCCATAGGGTATATAATCAATTTTAGTATTAGCAATTTCATCCATAGGGTATTTAATCAATTTTAGTATAAGCAATTTCATCTAATGTTTTTCATCTAATGTACAAACTATCATGAATTGAACTATCATGAGTTGAGTCCACTAGAAATCACCAAAATGTATTGTTTTGACAATGCTTGGATTCATTTAATGAAGATAATATAAAATAATAAAATTCTAATGAATTGTAGGGATTGAACTATCATGAGTTGAGTCCACTAGAAATCACCAAAATGTATTGTTTTGACAATGCTTGGATTCATTTAATGAAGATAATATAAAATAATAAAATTCTAATGAATTGTAGGGTTAGCAATCTCATGAATAAATTCACTAATTATCATGAATCAATTCACTAGAATTTATCAAAATGCATTGTTTGACAAGGTTTGGTTTCAAATATTAAAATTAATATAAAATAATTGAGGAATTTATGATTTTAGTTTCGGGCCAAATAGTGGATTCTAGTGGATTTTTTTATTTGAAAATTTCTCCTTTGTTCTTTGGATGCATTTATGCTTTCATGTGGAATGTTTTAAAACACCCAAAGCATATACTTTGATATCTCTTAGGATTTAATTTCATATGGAGTATATACTTTGATATTTTAGGATTTAATTTCATATGGAGTATATACTTTGATATTTTTTAGGATGTATTTTAAATGTACTTCTTTGCACCTTTGCACACCAATAACATTCTAAGCAAGAATTCATAAGCTCTATACACGTGTTGAGAGAGATGCATTCTAGAAATTAGATTGCACATCAATAACTTTCTAAGCAAGAATGCATAAGCTCTAATACACACACATGTTGAGAGAGATGCGTTCTAGCAATTAGATGAAGAGGCATGGTAGTTACCAAATTATCCATGATTTGTATTCTTGTTGGTAGAAGGGTTGACAACTGTTAATGGCACCCTTGACTTCAGATGCTAAAGGCATAGGCGGTGGTGTTTGGTGATTGGCATGGCACTTGTGTTGAACATGTTTGTGTTAATGGTGCGAGTGTTGGAATGTAGAGTGTTAGCATTAGGTTGAGAAGGGTTGACTATAAGGATGGCAGGTGGTGGAAGGCTCTAATGCTTGGCATGAGTGCTTCTTAGGTGGAAGGCTCTAAGGGTTGACTATTTAGATGGATTGTCCCCTTTGGAAAGCAATGGACCCTATTGCATCCTTACTTTGAACCAAGTAAGGAAACATATTCTCAATATGATTGGAAATGAATCAAGGAAACATATTCTCAGTATGATTGCAAAAGAGAACTCCCATAGTGGATAAGTTCAATTTCTCTAAAAACTGAAATATGGTGATCTGTTGGGTCCTATTGTGTTAAATCTTAAGTGTCCATAAGCTGATTTATGGCTACTCGTACTATTTATTTGACTAGTTTACGTGGTTGGAAATCTCACCTTGTAATGAAAAGAACATGAATATCAAGAATATTTATTTGATTAATTTAGGTAGTTGGAAATCTCACCTTGTAATGAAAATAACATGAATATCATGTACTTTACTAATAAGTAAATGAACTATACATTGATCTTTCTTTTTTGAGAGAAGTGGGCATGTATGTGGGTCTTTCTAAGAGACATGCCCCTTTTTTTTTGCCATCTCACCTAACACTAATCAAAGAATGCATAGAAAATATTTATATAAATAAAAACATGAACAGGCATTAGAGACGAACAAAGAAATTTATTTTTTTGTAGTTACAATAGGAGGTATTACAGTAACATAATTATTAACTCATGGCATTTATTATGTTAAAACCATATTATGTATAAGATTAATTATCATACTTATAACAATGCCTATTTTATGTTAAAACCATATTATGTACGAGATTAATTATCATACTTTTAACAATGTCAATAACCCAAACCAAATGATTTGTAAACATTGCCAATGCTATGTAAGAAATGTATATATATGTAAGTCATAAACCTTTATGAGGAAATTTATAAACCTTATATAACAAGAGAATATTGTTATAGATTGTAATACAACTTTCATAGGCATGATTTATAGAAGTCCTTGAATGTAAGTAATTTCTAAAGTTCCTATTAAAAGATAATTTATTGAAGTACAATATTCATGAAAATTTTAATTAATTATTTAAATCAACTAATTGTTGAAAGCAATAATATTTAGTTAGAAGCAACTTCCTAATAATAATTTTATGATGATCATAAGTATATTATTAAATGATATAAAATTAGATACCATGGTAAAGATGATCAATCATTTAGTTACTTTAAAATTTTGGTCAATGAGAAAATTTCCTTGGTTGATGAATTATTTTTGGATTCCCATCTATGGTCAAATATAATAGTAATAAATCATGCTTAGGTTTAAAACAACCAATGCAATTTAGTCAACATCTTTTACTTTAATATTTAATGTTAGTTTAATATTGATATGGTCAATAATCAATATTTGAGATCATAGTCCTATCATCCTCTAACTCCACCATTAATACAAGGGTGTGACTCTTTACAAGTGCATGAGCATGGGCACGAGTAGGGAGCAAGTGTGAGCAAGGAACGGGGCTCACATTTTTTTGTTCTAAATCTTTGGGGAAGCTAAAAAATAAAGGATTATTATGAAGAAAAACTAGGTATCATGGAAGTAAAGTCATTTATGAAAGTTGCAGCTAAAAGTAAGATTCCTCTAGTTGGGGACAAGAGGAAGAGTAACTCTATGATAATCCCCATCTAGGTAGCAAATTACACACCAGAAGTGACTATCAAGGATGAGACATCAACAATGATATAATGGTTCTTCAAATTAGAGAGTCAATATGTAAGTTTCACAAATTTTGGCTAGGTTTTTTGGAGATTCACAGTCGGATGAAATGGAAGTGAGGATTGAATCAAAATTACTCAAAAACTATTCTTTCAAAAAGATATTTCCTCAGCTTCTCTAGTTTGAAAATTAGATATCGGTGGTTTTCATGGCCCTTTTAGATGTGAAATGTGTGAAGAGAATGTAGAAAATATCAACCATCTTTTTATTGAGTGTACTTTAGCCTCCGAGCTATGGAGGAGAATGGCCACTTTACTTGGCTTACAGTGGTCCAATTTTTTTACTTTTGAACAACTTTGGAGGGATTGGCCTAATCAAGAGGGTGTTGATCATTTTATTAGGCAGTTAGTTTGGATGGGTTCTACCATTCTTCTTTGGAATATTTGGAATGAAAGGAACAGCTGAATTTTTAATCAAGATAGTAAGGATATTCACTATATTTGGCAAAAGACCATAGCCAACTTAGTTGAATCAGTCCATAAACTCCTTAATCACCCTCAAAACTCCCAAAAAATATGGGATCAAGTGATGCAAAGATTAAATATTATTCCTTCTAAGGGAAACCAACTTAAAGGGAATGTGAGTATTAGTAAGATGGATAGGACTAGAAATTGGCAACCTCCTCCTAAGGATTTTGGAAAAGTCAATACTGATGGAGCCTCTAGAGGGAACCTTGGAAAAGCCAATGTGGGAGGAATTGGTAGACTTTCGAGATGGCTCCCTGGTTTTTACTTTTCTTGAGAATTTGGGTATTCTTTCCAATAACCTTGATGAGGGGTATGGTATCCTCAGAGGCCTTCAGAAGGCTACTAAGGTTGGATGGGAAAAGGTGTTAGTTGAGTCCGAATCTCAACTTATGATTAATCTCTTGAAGACTCCTAAGAATCATAAGGTGGATTGGAGAATAAAAAGAATTATTGAGAAGATTCAGTTAATCCGGATGGGATTTTTGAAAGTTGATTACAGATCATGTAGTCAGAGATCAAAACAAGAGTGCTGATGCTTTAGCTAATTGGGCTTTGGACAAAGGTGATCTTACTTGTTATGGGCACCCTCCTATATGGTGGGCTTCTCAAATTAGGGAAGCTCTTCTTTCTATCATTTCTTTGGATGGCTCTAGTTCTGAAGGTACCTAGTTTCTTCTTGTTTTTTTTTTTGCTTCTCTTTGGTTCATTCAGTTTTTTTAGTTCCCTAGCTCATTCTATTCTTTATTTTGTTTCCTCTGTTGATTCTTGCCTTAATAGTCTTCTGGTATAGATAGGTCATTGTTTTGTTCATTGTCTTTTTTTTCTTTTTTCTTCTTTGTTTTTTTTGTTTAGTTTTTTAAGGTGGGTGGGTTCTTTTGTTTTGTTTTGTTTTTGTGTTCTTTGTGTTGTTTTTCATTGTTCTTGTGTTTTTGTTGTTTTGTTTTATTTATTTATTTATGTTTTTTGTTATTGTTCTTATGTTTTTTTCATTCTTGTTCTTGGGTTTCTCTTTGTTTGTGTTATTTCGTGTTTTTATGTGTGAGTGTCTTCTATGTTTTTTGTTTTTATTTATTGTCTGTTGTTGGTTGTTTTTTATTTTTATTTTTATTTTATTTTTTAGGTTTTGGTTGTGTTTATTTTTCATGTTTATTTTGGGTTATGTCTTTGTAGTGTTCTGTTGTTTTTGTCTTGTTTGTGTTTTGTTATGTGGTTCTTGTGTTTTTCTATGTGGTTTCTTTTTTCTTATTGTGTGTGTTTGGTTGTGCTTTTGTTTTTGACACACTCAAGGAGCATGTTTTTTATTTTATTTTATTATTTTTGTTGTTATTTACTTATTTTTAAATTGGTTTTGTGTGTTTGTTTGCTCCTTGAGTATGTCAAAGGTGGTAAGCCAGGTCCGAGTCCTGGGCGTTTTTGGCGGAATGGATACCCCTGCCTCCTTGGGTCTTACTCGAAAGTGGCATCCCTTTTGGGATGTTTTCCACAAATAATAAAAAAAAAAATTAGATATCAAGTAATGGGTGATAGTCCATGGTTTAGGAGGAGAGAAGGCCTATATTTAAGACCATGGAGCGAGTAGTTTTTTGTAGAGACAAACCATTGAAAGGATTTTAGTGTGGATTTTGGACTTCCATATCAAATTTTCAATTAGAAGATTTTGAAGAATATTGGTAATACTCTACGGGTGGTCATCTAGTAGGGGGACCAATTACTATTCAGTTATAATTGTTGCTTCATTGTTCAAGAATCCTACCAATGGGACTTTTTTGTTTCTCCCAACCACCATTTCTTGATCAAGGGAAGATGGAACATATGGCTCAAGTGCTTAAAGCAAGATGTCAAGTCCAACCACAAATAGGTACAAGGAACACCTTTGTACCCAAGCTTGATGAAGCTCCCATAGTTGAGGCCCCCCTTGACTTTATCCAAAGTCCAATCCTCACACTAACAACACAAGCTCTTGCATGCAAGTTTGTGGGTATTTGGCCAAGTCCAAAATCCATATAGAAATGGATAACATCTAACTAGGGATCTAAAATCTCTAGCTATGAGCTAATGATGGTTGGAAGAGGCTATTTTGTGGTCATATTCTCCTCAATGAAGGAAATAAACTCAATCTTCCATGGAGGGCCCTAGTTTTTAGGATCAAGCCCTTTATACATGACTCCATGGTCCACAAGCTTTGGTCCACAGGCAAAAGAATTAGAAGAGGTTTCTATATGGGTTAGGTTCCCATTCATACCTCTACATTTATAGAACAAACAAATAGTGGAACTTATGGGCAACAAAATAAGCACATATGTAGATTAGGCTCGCCAAAAGCTAATAATGTAGTTCATGCTAGAATGTGTACAAGTGAATATGAAAAAATATCTACTAGAGAGTATAGGAATCAAAGTTCTTAATTGGATCCTCAAATGCATATCTTGTCATTAGCATGGAAATTTCTCTAGGAATTATCTAACCAAATCTCAATAGAAAAAGAAAGTAGAACAAGAATTTGAAATTGTTAGAAGACAACCAAGAAAATCTAGAAGTTAAAGGAGGAAACCAAAATGGATAGAAAATAAAAACACAAATAGATACTCTATTTTATTATAAGAGGAGGAGGATATTACTTTAGAACAACCCCCTAAAGACATCACAACACAAAACAAGGAGAAAGCCCCAATAGAAACATAATTCGAAGAGGAAGTTGAGGATACATAGACAAGAAAGGACAATTCCCTAGAAGATGAGAATGAGGAAGGAGTAGAAGAGACTCAAGTTGTAGTGGTCACCATCCCTGGAGGTACTCTAACAACTAGATCCATGAAAAGGATTAGGAAGACATATCAAGAGATAGAAATAGAACAAGCAACTTTAGAAATTTAAAAGAAAACTCAAATAGTCTTATTCTTCTCCAAGACTAAAACGACAATGAAAAAATGATCTCTTGGAATGAGAGGGGATTAGGTAGTCCCCTAAAGAAAAACTACCTAAGATATTTAATAGATCAAAACAAGCCATATGTAGTTTGTATACAAGAGATAAAATTGTCAAAGCAGACAATCAACACCGAATGGTATATAATCTGGGAAAACTTTGAGTTAAAAGCAACTAGGTCATATTTTTTAAGAGACAAAGCATGAGGAGATTGACAGCCAAAGAAATCAAATTATTAAAAAATTTAGATCTCCAAGATCTCTTAGAAACCAATGGCATCATAATCAAAGCTAGCTTGCCCAACATAGTGTATTTTTCTCTCTTTTTTGATGGAGCCTCTAAGGTTCAAGTCTGTTAAGTTTTTAGGATAACATATTTATTGTATGTTCAAGTTTGTTAAGAATTTGGGTTAGCATAACAATTATAGTCTATCAAGAGTTGTATCAGTCTATCTATTATAGGCTCTTAGAATTTTGTATCAACTCCAACCAAAGCACATTTGTTGGCTAGAAGCAAAACAAAGCATGTAATTGTGTATTTGAAAATTAATATAAATCCTTTATTTAAAAAATTAAGAAGCGAACGCATGTTATATATATCGGTATATGTGTTGCAATGAATATTTCAAAACCTTTGCCAAAATCTAGTGAAGTTTAAATCTGAATCATAAGAATGGGATCAATAAGTGGATTATCAAAAAATTGTATAATGATACCACAAATGTTATATTGGACACATAACAAGTTATTTTAAAGGGAAAATGATGGAGAAATAGATGGAAAATTATGGTGAGTAGACAAACTTCAAAACAAAACAAGTAGATCATATAGATGTAGAATTAGATAAGTTTTTTCACTCTTTAAAAAATGTAAAGAAAACTCCTCTATATCAAATGATGGGCATTTGATTGACTCAAATCAACCATTGGAAGAAACAAGGGATGAGGAATTACATTGCGCAAAATAAAATTCAAAAGAAACTAAAGATGCAAAGGAAGATGTGAAGGTAAGTTCTAAAAACAAAGGTGGGAGAGGTCGAGATTAATCGAAGTAAATTATCTTTATTTTCTTCAAGTAAAATACCATAAAAATAATAGTATAGAGGTTATTGCTTGCATGCTTGGATTTCAAGAGTAGCATAATAAAGTAGCATGTAGGATATCTATGGCAATTTAGGGTTGTTTGGGCAACATAATAAAGGAAATACTACAAAGGATGATCCTTACACTTTAGAGTTTCCAAGGTGGCATAAAGAATAAAGCGTTTTGAGGCTACTCATTGTATTTTAGGTTCTCTAGGGCAACATAAACCTATATATGATGTTCCTTTCAAGGATTTTAGGACAACATATAAAAGTAAGTACTATGGAGTATGGTCCTTGCACTTTAGGATTTTTAGGAAACAAAAAGAAGTATTATGGAGGATGGTTTGTTGTGAACATAATTGTTCATACCTCACAACCATAAAATAGACTTTATAATACATACAAAAAATCATTCGAAACAAAAACCTGAATCGACGTACCTAAATTAAATGGTGAAAATATATGTGAATTTATCAAAGGGGATATAAACATTAAAAATTACCTCAAATAAAATCATCTTAGCAATGATGAGGATGCTATTAAAGTAGCATCCTTTCATTTTGAAGGAAGAGATTAAAGTGGTATACCTCGTGGCATGAAAAGACACAAGGACTTACATGAACATGGTCAATATTCCTTGTAGATATTAATAAAATATTTGAACCATCAAAGTATGATTATGTTATTTAATTGGTTTGGATATAAAAAAAATGTTGATGGATGAACACACCTTAGAATTCAAGTTATTAGCAACATAAATATAACAAACAATGAACTACTTCAATGTTAAGTGGGTGGATTGAAACTTGATATAAGATATGAACTTCAAGTTAGGGATGAGTTGACCATACCAGTAGCTACCGGGTTAGCTTGGAGGTACAAAAACAAGATCTTAAAAAATAATTGAAACAAATAGTTTCAAACTAGTAATGAATTAAAAAATGAAAATCCAATAGGATTAACAAGATATAAACCCTTGCATTAATGAAAATTGAATTATGAGCTATTAGTGGAAGAAAGAGAAAAAAAGAGCCACCTAAGCCACTAAAATCTAAATATTATTCTTTTTTTATAATTGGGAAGGGAGGAACTGTGGAGAAAGAAAATTGGATACAAGTAGTATTAGTAGCAAGGATGTATATGAGGTAGAAAGAGAAACTCTATTAGAACCAAATGAACGTATAATATCCATAGCCACATTAAAAGGAATCTAATACACACAAACCTTCGAAATACAAAGGTATATTAAAAATAAACCAGATATGGTCTTAATTGACTTGGGAGTATGCATAACTTTACAAATTTAGCTATTGTGAAGTGACTCTATTTATTTTTATATCCAACAAAAGGTTCTGATGTGTCGATTCCAATATATAAACACATAACATGTAGGTCCATAATTGGGGCTAAATATGAATCATTACAAATACCAAATAGCTTCTATGCTATGCCATTAAGCAAACTAGATGTAGTACTAGGAACAAAATGGTTAATTCACCCTTGATTTTTCAAATGCAATCTCAGAAAATGAATTTTCAAATTCAAATGACTAGGTTAAAAGTACACCTTAAAATGGTTCCATGTTTCACCTCAACTAGTGTTTGTACATAACATGGAAAAAATGATAAGGGAAGGAATAAATTTAGTTGTTGCCCAATGTTTCATCAATCCTATGCCAACAAGAGATGATATACAAGATAACAACCTGAATCAAACCATGGAAAAAATGATAAGGGAAGGAGTAACTTTAGTTGTTACCCAATGTTTCATCAACCCTATGCCAAAAAAAGATGATACACAAGATAATAACATGAATCAAACCATCAATAAATATTCCATGGTATTCCAAGAGTAATTTTTAGAGTTACCTTCAGCTCAATGGTGATATAGTACCATCTATCATACATTAGCCAAAATAACTCCCTTCACTTCCTTATATGATAGAACCCCTATGATTTAAGATTGTTTAGTCAAGTAAAGTGTCCAGTTGTATATGATTATTTTTAGGAATTCAATGCAATCATATATATGTTACCTTATGTTCTTGAGACATCACCAAAGACCTAATTAAGTGGAAAATTCATTTTAAGAAAGAAGCTTAATGTGAGTCTCTATCAAGCTACAAGCTTATTGTAGTGGTAAAGCTCTTGGGTTTCATTCAAGAGATCTAAGTTCAAACCCCACTTAGTACAAGGGGACTACGACCCCTCATAGAACCCATTTAACCAGTTGAAAAAATGGGAATACTCATCCTTCACTCTCTATGCTTTGAGGATAAAGCATTCTTAGCCAGTTGGACTTGTTGTGAATTGTCATGTCCCTCCCCATGAGCATGCACACCATATTTATTATGAAAATCTAGCTTCAACAATACCATCATAATCAATTATTATTTAATATAAAAAATATTCAATATATAAATCTAACTACAACCACAACATGGTCCTTGCACTTTAGGGTTGCTAGGATAGCATAAAGAAAGTGTTTTTGTGGCTATTAATTTCACTTTAGGTTCTTTAGGGTAGCATAAGCCTATAGATAATAAGGATGAAAATATTGGTGGAAATACAAAAGGGAGAGTAAGACCCTCAAAGTAAGAACAAAGGAAAAATAAAACGTAGATATCAATTTAGGAAACCAAAGACAAATAATACAAGTTTTAATAAGAAGTGGGGTTGAACCCATAAATATAACTAAAATAACAATGAATATGATATCTTGGATTATTAAGGTTATGAATAAGACCTCTAAAATAAGATTTATTAGGGAAATAATAAATTTTTATAGTCTGAGCTACAAGCTTAATGCAGTGGTAAGGGCTTTGGTCTCTCTTTGGGAGATTCAAGGTTCAAAACCCTCAGTATGAGGGGACCAAAACACCTCATAAAAACCTATGTAAACTCACTAAAAAAAAAGTTTTATAGCTATATGTTTATTTTAATACAAAAAGAAAATAAAAGTAGTGATGAATGTAAGGATGCTTTCAAAAATATGTGGAAGATGGGGGATTGTCTAACAATTTTGCTATGGGATATTCAAGAGTGATGCAACAATATGAGACACACAAATGGGATGGACAATTGCTAGAAGAAAAAATAATTGGTTTATTGTTTTTTGGTTAAAAAGAAGGAACATATCAAAGTTGGAGTTATAAATGTATATGCTCTAGCTAAAATTACTCTTCATAGTAGATGTTGAAAGTATTTCAACAAGGTTATGCATAGTGGCAAATTATTGTTAATTAACAAATATTTGGATTTTTAAAATTTGGAATTGGTAAATATGGGGACCTTTGATCAGGGCCCATTAGCCCAAAACATTTGGGTGCAAAATATTTTTTGGGTTGGCTCGCCTCGATTTTATAATAATTTGATCGTTTTAAGTTTAAATTGTCAACATTAGCATCAATCATAGTAGACCTTTTCACCTTGAAATTATAAATAGTTTTATTTGCATTGATAAAATCACCTATTATACCACTAGTATGTATATTTAATGTGATAGTGATACTCCTACATGTTAAACATTGATTCTCCTTGAGATGATCCATAGTAGTGATAAATGACTAGTAGCAGGAATAGACGATCGATAGTTTAAATAGACGACAGACAAACAATAGAAATAATAGATGATAGATGAGTGGTAGTAGGAATAGAAGATAGATGAGCAGTAGTAGAATAGACGATAGATGAGCAGTTGCAAGAATAGATGATAGACAAGCAGTTGCAGGAATAAATGATAGATGAGTGATAACAGGAATAGACAACAAACAAGTGATAGTAGGAATAGATGACAAATGAGCGATACAAGGAATAAACAACTGATAATCAGGATTAGACCTCAAATTCCTATATAGTAGTAGAATTTTCACAATTTTGTTCAAAATCATGTTCAATTTCTAACATGAAATACTTTTCTTTATACAAGTACAATGGCACCTTGTGGTAATGGAAATAAGGAGGCCAATATTTTGAAAAAAAGAGTATCCTAAAATATTTTAGCCATACATTGAAATCGAGTGAGGCATCGACATCTGCATAAATTCAAGGTACATACCCATTTTACCTACTCAATAGTTAATTTTGGTAAGTAATTTCAAAAAATGATATAGAACACCTTTGTATGCAAAAACATTATTGACCTTGATATGCCTCCACTTGAAGATATTCTTGAGGATGAGATGCCTCCACATGAAAATATTCTTAACAATGACATGCAAATAACCACTTGAAGGGATTCTTGAAACTGGCATGCCAATTGAAAAAGAAAATGTTCATTATAATAAAATGCCAACTTCTAGGGAAACTTCTACTCATATATCTAAACATAGAAAGATAACTAGGTGGGCTATTAGAAGGAAATTTTAGCTTGAATGGTCATAAAAATATCCATTTATTGAGCCAGTGCAACTGAAGAACAATAATGATATGCCAATAGAATGTAGATGCATTATTTGTAGTTGGAAACTAGGGAAGGATCATAAGATGCAACTTAAGTTGGATACAATAGAAAAATATTATGGGAAATTTTATGTGACAATAAAAGAAAATGATGGAATGGCTAAGAAAATAATTAGGTGGAAGGATGCATCAAAGTACATACATGTTAGATATATATAAGACTATGAAAAATAGATGAAATAAGATCTTGACAAATTATAAAATTGTGGAATGTAGAAGATATGCAGGATTTGATAGCATTTTTTGTCTCTTGAAGTAGTTGTTGCCGCCCTTGGTGGTTCCTTGTTCCTTCTTATATGGTTGCAGCTTACTCCGTAGCTTCAATTTCTAGTGAAGCGGTTAGAGGAAGCAATAACATAAGTTATGGGAAAGAGGCCTCGCAAGTTTGTGTCGAAGGTATTCCACGAGGTAACGATTCTGCTACCACTCCGATTGTTTGTATTCTGTTGAATAATTTTGTTGGTTCTGTTGCATGGTTAGAGTCCCATACTTTGATTGGGTATTTTCTGGGTAGAGTCCCTAGTGAGTCCATGTTGTATGCTTGGGTGAAGTAGACCTGGGGTCCCCATGGTGTGCAAATTGTTGGTGTGCAAAACCTTACCAAAGGTTTCTTTTTGTTTCGTTTCTCCACTCTTGCGCATGTGCAGGGAGTTTTGGCCCATGGCCCTTGGTCTATTCGTAATACCCTGTTGCTTTTCCAACCCTAGACCAAGAGTTTTTCAGTTGCTAATGTTGTGTCTCTTAAAGTCTCAGTTTGGGTAGAGTTCCCAGGTCTTCCTTTGCCCTTGTGGCCTCATTTTGAGCGGCTCATTGCTCCTCTCAGGGAGTTTGTGTGCCAAGATCAAGATAAGTTTTTTGCTGCTCGACCTCACCATCGGTACTGTGTCAAGGTGGACTTGTCCAAGGACCTGTAGCATTATATTGATATTTAGATTGGTGAGGAGAAGTTTTGCCAGAAGGTGAATTATATTAATTTGCCAAACACATGCTATAGATGTTAGTCCAATACTCATATGATTCATGAATATCCCTTGATGGAAGGGAGGTTTAAGCCCAAGCAGGATGCTTCGAAACCTAGCCCTAGTGCTATAAATCCTAAGCCAACTCAGGAGTGGACCACTATAGTTCGAAAAGGTAAGAATAACAAAACTGGTAACAATTCCAATGGGAATAATATGACATAGAATGGCGCTTCACCACCAGTCATCCTGACTTCTTCGTCTCAACCGGTCAGACCTCTGTCGGTGGTATCTTCACTCCCGAAAATGGTTTCTTCTTATGGTTCGGAGCTTCTGGGTTCACATGTTGTGGCTCGGGCTCAATATCCCCCTCGGGGACTTGACAATTTTCACACACGAGGGGGTAGAAAGTCCCGTAGCCCTCCCTATGGATCTCTTCCTCAAGAGAAACACCGTCAATATAAATTTGTCTAGCGCGATAATGATGGATTTTTAAGTAATGTTTATGAATCACTCTCCGGGTATGAGGACTCGGATGAGTTGGAAATTGAAATCATGGATGATCGTTATTCATGATTTTCTGTCATGGAATGTTAGAGGGCTATCAGACCTTGCCTGAAAATATTTGGTCCAGAAAGAAGTTTTTGATTGCAATCTTCAGTTTGGTGTGCTAGCTTTTTTATGTTTACAAGAGATCAAAGTGTCAGGTTTTAGAATTCAGACAACCTGCACTACACTTTGGCTAGAGAGCCAGTTTTTCATTACCAGTCATGGCAACGGTAGAGGCAGCACTGCTATATTTATTGCAAAGAGGTGGTATTATCATATTTTCACTTGGGGAACCGATACTACCAACCAAGCTATGTGGGTTATTCTTGAGGTGGCAAACACATCTTTCGGTATTCTCAATATTTACACTTCAAATAATGCATCTAAGCGGTGTTATTTATTGTGGTGGATAGCCTTTTATTTACCTCAAGCCACTTGGTTAATGTGCAAAGATTTTAATATGACGAAACGGGCTTCTGAAAAGATTGGTATTCATCCGGCTAGGTGGCCTAGTGGGGAATGTAACTCCTAGTACTTCATGCGAAGTAAGTTAGGTTTTGCTAACCCCAATGCTTGTTTCTTGCCAACTAATTTTCCACATCATTTTTGGTACACGTGGTCTAAATTCCAAGCTATAGAGACTCGTATCTTATGATGGCTTGATCGTGCCATGTTGTCTGATCAGAAAACCTTCCACTTCCATCGATGTAACCACTTTGTGCCATTTGTGGAAGATGTGCCTGGTACCACCACCTCAGACCATGCACCGATTCAATTTTCCATTGTATACGAGAACCCTCCTAAGAAACGAACATCACAATTATTTTTGAACACATCATTTCTGAGTTATCCTGCCATGGTTGCTCACATCCATTGAATTTAGAATATGATACCCTGGCCTGGTGGTTTGCCTAGCAGTATTGAGTGGTGGAACTATGCTATTTTTTACACAACAGTGTTGCTTCACAACTTGGGATGAAAGGTTGCTCAGTCTAGGTGATGGTCAAATGTTGCTTTACAAGAGGAGCTTATCAAAGTCTCTCTTAGACTGGAAGCTGATCCTTTTTCTGAAGATCTTCAATCTTAGGCTTCTCAGATACGCCAAGAGCTCAAAATTATTGATATTTATGAAGCCTGAGGAGCCCAAATCAAAACCAGGATGCATTGGCTTAAGGTGGTTGATAAATTTTCTAAGAAGTTTTTTAAACAACTCTGGTCTCCCCGTAAATCCACACAATTCACCACCATCCTTTATGGTCAATACCATGTCACTTCCCTAGATGAGATCTCTGATATTTTTTTTCGTCATTATTCTCATGTTTTTGCTGCTCAAAATCCTACTACGAAAACCATGGAAGCTATTTTTGTTTGTACTTCTATTGTGCCTACCAAAGTGATAGACACACAATGAAAAGAGTGTGACCGTCCTCTATCATTGGATGATTTAAAGGATGCTTTGGCTCAGATGGACAATGATAAAGCTCCAGGGTTAGATGGTTTCCCCTATGATTTTTATAAATATTTTTGGGACATGGTCGGCCCTGAAATTCTCAAGGTCTACCAAGAATCAATGCATAAGGGCTCTCTTGGTGATTTGATAAATAAAGGAGTCATAAAATTCATTCCTAAGTTGGGTGATCCAAAAGTTATAACAAACTGGAGGCCTATTACCTTGTTGAATTTTAGTTATAATATTATAGCAAAATCTCTTGCTTTAAAGCTCATACCTTTGCTTCCCCTAATTGTTCATCCTGAAAATACTGATTTTATCAAAGGAAGATACATTCTTGACAATGTGCTAGCAGTGTGGGAAGGTATGGAATGGGCTAGGCTTAGTCAACAGTCTACCATTTTTATTAATATTGATTTTGAGAAAGCTTACGACAATTTTGAATGGCACTTCATCATTGCAATGCTTAAAGATATTGGCTTTGGATAATTTTTTGTTAATTTTATCCAAATGCTATTTCGAGATGTTGTTGTTGTGCTTTCTATTAATGATTCTCATTCTTCAAACATTGGCTTGTTCCACTTTGTTCGACAGGGGTGCCCATTGGCCCCTTCATTATATATTTTATCAGCCTAATCCTTTGGTTATCTTCTTACTCAGCAAGTGTCTCTTGGAAATATTAGAGGTATCTATCTTCCTTTATCTTAGTCCCAGTTGGTCAATGGTCATTTTGCATACGACTCCTTGACCTTGAGAGAGGAGGAGCAATCTGTTGTTGAAGCCATTAATTGTTTGGATATTTTTTGTCAAGATTTTGGGTCTAGCATTCAATGGCATAAGACTTCCTATTATCAACAGTCTGTAGAGGATATGCCTAATTGGATTCAAGTTTTTCAATGGTGTTGGATTGTCCCTGGTGAAGTTTTCAAATTCTTAGGCATTCCCTTTGATTTTCAATCTTCTCCTGCTAAGCTTTGGTCAGTTGTGGTTCAAAAAGTTGAGCATAAATTGGAATATTGGTTTACTAAGAAGCTTTCTATTGCAGGGAAGTTTCAAATTTATTATAAAGTTCTTTTTGCCATGCATATTTACTACTCTTCTTGCTGGGTCCCCTCTAAGAATTGTTATCTCAAGATTGAGCGGTTGCTCAAGGATTTTCTATGGTCAAAATCCAAGGAAAAAAGAGGTTTTAACAGAGTAGCTTGGGAGAATTGTTGCCTTCCTCGGTCTTCAAGAGGGATGGGACTTTTTGACTGTCACCATAAGGGTATTTGTTTATGTGCTAAATGGCTCATTCGAGCAGTGTCAGGGAATGAGGCTTGGAAAATTTTGATCAGATATTTTGTTTCAACAGGGGTTCCTCTTAACCGTCGAGCTTGGAGAGGTATGAGTTTTACCTCCATCTTGAATGCTTCAGTTCCTATGACCATTTTTGGTTTCTTAGTTATAAAAAGTATTTGTAAATCTTGGGAGCATCTCAAACCCTGGATTCAGTGGAAAGGGCATGAACCTCGTAAGAGTTTCTATGCCAAATATTTAAATATTTGGTGGTCTTCAATTTTTACTATTCAGGGCTCACCCTTAGCATCTCACCCTTGGATTTATGCTTAGAGATTTTATAAAAAGGGTATCTCTACTTTTATGGATTTTTACTCTTTTCATGATAGAGGTTGGCTTCCTTGGCCCCAATTTAAATCCAAGTATGATCTTCGTCTTGCTGATAATGACACTTATGAGGCAGTTTTGGATTGTGTTCCTTTGACTATTTTGCTCAAGCTTCATACCCATGTTCAAAAATATTGGTGGTCAGAGTGGCAGTGGTATAAAGCCACTCCATTCTATAATTACAAAGCTAGAATGGGATATTTATGGATCTCTCCTTGCCTTCCTATGCATGAGAAGATCAATGCTAAGTGGGATTTAATTTCTACCAGAATAAAATGGAGAACAAGGTTTCAATTAGTTTGGGCATCCTACCTTGACCCTAAGCTTTCTTTCTTTGCTTGGTGTCTACTTTTTGAAAGTCTGCCAGTTGGTCGTCATTTGGTTCACTTGGGTGTAGTTGACCCTCACTGTATGTTCTGTAATGCTCCTGAGTCTTACTTCCATTTATTATGGGAATGCCAAAAATCCAGGTCGGCTTGGACCTAGGTTGAGTCTTTTTTTGACCCTATATGTCCTAGTCTTTTGCTTGGTACCATATTCTGTTGGGTGATCCTCCCCAGTTTTCTCTATTTATTGATGAAGTCTGGTCCATTTTTTGTATCACTATTTTTTTCCATATCTGGAAAGATAGAAACATAATGGTGTTTGACCAGCTTGAGTCTTCTGTTATTTTTTCTCTATTTGATAAGTTGACAAAGTTTCATGATGTATGGTTGCAAATTTGTGTTCAAGTGGACAAAGTCCAGATGGAGGTCAATCACCTTCGTGACCTCTTGGAGTTCTAGGGCAGTGCTCCATGTGTAGTAAGTAGGGTTTCTCTTGAACCACCTGCACGTGAGCGGTCTCATTCCAGGTATTGGCCTTGCCATCACCTCCCGCTACATGTTAGGGCTTAGAACCCTCTTCCCTGCCATGACTAAAGTGCCCAACCCTAGGGTCATAGAGCTTATCCTTTTGGAGAGTTCTATAATAGAGCTTATGGTTGGGGGCCTTGTCCCGAGGTGGTTGTAGTAATTTGAGCTACTAGAGGCTGGGATGCTCAACTTGATCCACCAGATAATGCATACATTGTTGGAGGCTAGGGCGATGTGCCTAAGTACACTGAGCTCATTGATGACTTGGGTTGGGGTGTCATTTCAATACCTACAAATACTTGGTAGAACCTGGTGGATGAGGAAAACCACCAATCACTCTCTCTACAGGTGAATTAGTTTTTTTATTATCTATGCTTTGATGTAATTTTGTGATCTATGGTATGTACTTATTTTGAGACTTGCGGTTTGATCCTAACTCTTGAAGAGTTGGTTTGAAATTATGGGGCATGTTGTATACCGCCCAAATATTTTTGTTGTATTGTTATGTATTTTAATTTAATACAAGTTAACTTTACATCAAAATTGTGGAACATAATTCTAGTTCAATTTCAAAAAATTTATCAAACCACTTTAGTTTCAAAAAGTTTGCAGTTTGATGTTGTATATACTATTCTTAAAAAGGGTAGATCTATGTACGATTTTAGTTTTTAAGCATATATTTCAACTAGCTGATGTGTAGAACCTTCACAGTGCCCATTGGTTAGATCAAAGTGGTTGAAAAATGGTAAAATGTCTCTCATTGGTTGAGAAGGAAGACCTAAAAGAGAAAGTAAAACATGTCAATTTCATTTCACTTTTAATTGATGAGGTAACTATTGTTGACAACACATCTTGGATTTGTATGTATGTTTATACATTCAAGATCATTTAAGGCAACCTCATTTACTAGAACTACATAAGATGGTGGAAAATTGTAATGTGGAAAACCTTTACAATATTGTTGAAGGATATCATAGGAATGGATGATGCAATAATAGCTAGTAAGTTAATTTTTCGAAGTTGATAATGCTACCATAATGCAAGGACACATGAATGGTCTTTGTGTTTGAATTCATATATTAGTTGTCCCATATTTTATCCCGATTCCTTGCATGGCTCATAGAATGAATATTGCATACAAAATTGTGAGCACATTTGAAAATACAGCGAGAGAGGAAGAACTCATATTCATTGTTTCAAACTGCATCTAGAATTTTAAATAATATTAATTCTTAATAGGTTTTATGTATAAAAATTGTAGAGCAGTTGATATGGAAAAATATTTTCTATATCGTATGACTAACTTGGAAAAACTACTCACATTATATGGTATTATTCCAATATTGCAAGAAATGAATACTTTAATAGAACTTGCACATGAAAGATTAATCTATAATATCAATTTCATCAGGATGAGAAAACAAACATGTATGCATATTGATAGGTTATACTTGTATGAATGAAATTTTATAGATCCTTTGTTTGATAGTTGGAGAACTTTAACAAATGTCAATGATCCAAAAATATTTTTGAATTTCAACATCAACGATCATATTTGTATTAATGTTCATGAAAAGGAGATAAATTTGTATTGTTTTGAAAAGTGATCGATATAGTTACAAACCATGTTGAACAAATGCCCATAACATACAATGGATTTGATGTAGTTTTACAAAAATACAAAGATTATAATTGAGGAAAATAACAAAAACCTTGACAAGAAATAAGAGATTATTTTCAAATATGAGTTGCTTGAGGCCATGAGTGTGGTTAACCCCATTATGGGATCTTGGTACTAACTACAATAATATAAGTGAGTTATTTATAAAACATATAAATACTCTTGTTAACCATTTCACTAAATGTGTGGAAGTTAATGGTATTTAAATCAAAGGTATTCTCAATAAAGAACTTTTGACAAATTAATTAGGCCATTGTGGAATGATAATGGTTGATCAAATTTTGCATTTGACTAACCCTCATGAACCAGGTTCTATTACACATTTGTGGAAAAAATTGTATCCTAGTAGTGTTTTACAACATACGATGAGTGAATATTTTCATTTATATGAATTGTGTCAAACAATGATTTTGGGATCTGTGGAAGATGAAAGGGTTTTTAGTGCATTATATTTTATGAAATCTAAAGTTCGTAACAAGTTGGATAAAAATTTAGAAAAATGTTTGAGAATATGTCTCATCTTATGAGGTGGACAGGTATCCTTATGATAGAGCTTTGGCATATTGGAAATCTCTAGTAAATAGAAGAGGTATCACTAATACTCATGATAATGAGGATAATGATACTTGTAGTGATCATATTGTGGAGACACAAAGATCAACTATGCATACAAGTGATTTTGGACAAGCTAAGAAGTGGTTGTTTCAACTTCCTGTAATGTGATATTTGCAACATTTGAAAAGTTTGATATTTTTGGTAGTATTTGTTATCAATTGTTGTAAACATTTACCTATTGGATTATGAGGCTAATCCATGATGTTCATTCTCTCATTGGTTGTTTTTTTATAAATTTATTAATGTTAATACTCTTAATGAATTTGTTAATACATAAATAAGAATTATAAATTACGAAAAATTTACACAAATATAAAATGAAACAATAAATAAAAATATAAGACCATTTTTTTGGAAATATATTTTTATTAATCTAAAAAATATATTACATTTTACAAAAATGTTGACTACAATACAACAAAATATGAAATCAACTAGTGAACTTTGTGTTCACTATTTTTACTCTTATGTTGGAGGGCTTGAAGTAGATGTTGGATGTACTAAAGGTTGAGGTTGACTATTTAAAATTGCAACTTGTTCATGCCTTTCCTCACCAGTACGTCCCTACAGTGCACCAGATCTCATCAGGCCTTCCTGAGTTGAGTCCAATCTTACCAACAATGCCCATTCTTATTTGGTAGGATCTTCTGTTAATGTTAAATGCATTTATTTTTATTTCTACTTCAACAAAATCTCAAGATCTAAAATTTTCTCCTTTATAATTCTCTTGAAAGTGTTGTTTTTTTTTATGGTAACATGTAATATTCATTTCAATTTAATGGCACCTTAGATATTTTTATTGGCATTGTTAAGATAAATATACAGGATATTCATTTGTTTTTATAAATTATCATAATTGGACTGCACACGAGAAAAGTAAAAATATATCAATTTATAAATGTCTTAAAAAATAAATAAATATACAAAATTACAATCACTTACCTCAACTACATATTTGGCTACCTTTGTAACATCAACTCTTTTCTTGTCAATAGTCCATTGATTATAATATGCCTAGGTTTCCACATTGAGATTCTCTAACCTATTCAAACAAGATCTAAAACCTCATAATTGTACATAGTGGTGGCCTTTACCTTACCAAATTCATCTTAATGTAATAAAACATTAAGCTTTTTTGGTTCTTGCTCCACCAAAGAAAAAATACTGTCGTTGAAATTTTTTGTATCGGGTATTAAGTTCCTTTATAAGATTTTTTTCCCAATACTTCCACTCTCTGATGCCAACAAGATCTTGAAGAACCATATATTTAATGGTGGTCTCACAATTGTCTAACAGTAAAATATTTTTTAAAAAATGTAACTACTCATCCTCATTCAACAAAAAAGAGTTGTCGATTGGGTGAGGATGGGATAAGCTATCAATAGGGGTAACTAACTCTATAGTTTATTGTGCTTTTATATGCTATTTTGGACCTAGAAGCACACTAGTTGCATTGAAATCCTTAGGATTGCTGCCTTGAAATAGATAATCTTCATCAAGTGGAGGAATATCCAATTCTAAAATTCCTTATAGACTAGAAATATTTCTAATAGAAATATTTGGAATGTCTAAAAAAGTTTGGCCAACATTGAGTGCTCATCCTTGATCCCTTCTAGGTATAGAAAATAATTGTTTACCCCTCATGCATTTACCCATCATAATTTATGTCCTTGATGGAGGCGATAGTGGCATCATTTGTTGTCTTCGATGCGATGATCACCCTAACACCCCTATAAAATATTACAATAAATTTTTATTAAGAAATATTGTAAAACATATGATGCAATAAAATTTAATTAAGTGCATGGGTATTAATTTTATTTAATTCCACTTACTAGATGGAGATGTGACCTGTTGGGCTACTTGGGTATGTAAATCCAATTCCATATGAATTGGTGGATTGGTAGGGTGTGGCATTGAAAACATATAAAAAATATTAAATAAAACTAATTCTATTTTTAACTAAATGTATTAAATGATATTGAATCGAAGTTTAAAACAACTAGAATACCTATTGTACATGTGGGCTATTCCACTTCATCGATATCGATGTGCACAAGACGTGCAATTGTAGTAGTAGATGCAATATGTATTAATTGTGCAGGTTTAGGTGCACGATATACAAGAGATGTGGAAGACCTAAACCATATAGTAGATATTGTAAATATTGGTGTTGATTTTGATTTTATATTAGAATCAATGGTGGCTTTCGGTAGATGACCTCGTATTGTAGTTTTCCTTTTAAAATAAGATGAAGATGCTCTTCTTTGCATTCAAGTATAAATTAAAAATTAAAAAAATGAAACTATTTTTAAAGATAATAATAATTACTTTATTAAAAATTTAAATTTTACTTGTACTTTTTCCATTGTCAAGCCAACTATCCACATGTCTAGGTGCATTAAGGTTGGTATGTGGTATTCTGTACATTATAATAAGTTTCATAAAAAAACTAAGAAAAAAATTAGTTGAGGACACATAGGCACTTGTGCTTGTTTGGACATTTTGAAGATAATTCTAATGTGGTTGGAAATGAAGGAACTCTAATCAAATCTGCTATGGGCAATACAACGAACCAAATAAGCCAATGCCTTATAAGGGAATGCCTATCGTTATTCCTTGCAAAACAATTTTTGCTTAGAAGAATTTGATGATAGCTTTGAGAAAATTATTTGTAACTACTAAAATTTGCAAGCTTCTTCTCGATGGATTAGAATGAAATGCAAAAAAAATTATAACATAAAATTAATAAATAATTCATGAAGTTATATAATGCAATGCATTTTCTTTAAACAATATTTCAAAGAGTGAGACTTTTACCTATTAAATAATATGATGAGAGATTGAAGCTGATCTTCAAATTTATTTTATCATCATTTTTCAAAAAGTACTTTGTATTGATTGGTTTAACACCCTTGTATGGAAGGTTTGTCAATATTTGGATGTCTACAGGTTTTAGAGTGAAATATAGAGGCTTGTTGTTGATTTTCATGCTAACCACTGATCCCTCATGGTTGTATGAGGTCATAATACTAAACAAAAAAATTGGAGTCCGTGTTGTATTGGGGCATTGACACTAATCCATGAAGACCAGAGTTTGTGACCCAAGAAGCATCGTATCCCGATGTTGTAATAATTTTAGAAATCTATGGGCAAACAATATTTTTGAAAATAATTTTGGATGGAGGAACTTGGGAGGAAGAGCTCACCATTATTGCAAGTGTTGGAAAATTTTGTAAGGTAAGGTTCAAAGGCTCAAGGTGTGCTCTAGGGTAAGGTTTGAAGGCTTAGGGCTTAGGCTACTCTAAATATGTAAACTAATTTATGATTCACCAGATCATAAATACACAAGTGAAGAGCATATTCCTAATATTAAGGGTTTTTTGTTTCACCAGATCGTATTACGCGTAGGTGAAGAGTATAATACCAACAAAAATAATATATTAGGGTAAGGTTGTAAGGCTTAGGGTGTGCTCTTCCATGATTTGCTATGCAAAATAGATGAAAAAACTATGCATGCATTTTTAAAATAGTTTGCATGAATGCATTTTATGTAGTTTTAACATGTGACACTTCTATATTAATCCTAAACCCTAAACCATTTAATGCATATATCATTGCATGTGATGCTATCGGTCATGAATAATTAGTTATGATGCTATCAATAATAAGTCATTAGTTATATTGCTATAGGTTGTCAGTCATAAATTATGTTGCTTTTGGTCATCAGTTGTTAGTTATGTTATTATCAGTTGTTAGTCATTTGTTAGATGTTATCGATTATCAATCATTAGTTATGATGTTGTTGGTTGTCAATCATTAGTTATTATACTGTTGATCATCAATATTTAGTTATGTTGTTACCAATAATCATCCATTAGTTATGATGCTATCAGTTATTGAGCATTATTAGTGATGCAATCGATTGTCTATTGCAATTTGTGATGCTATTAGTTATCTATCATCAATTGTGATGTTACTAGTAGTCTATCACCAATTATGATGTTGCTAATAATTGAGGCATCATTAGGGATAAAATTGACCATTTGTGATGCTACCCATAATTTTTTGTAATCTATGATGCTACCATCATGTGTTGTATTATATGATTCTATTGGTCATCTATCACCAATTGTATTACTATTGATAGTCTATCATCAATTATAATATTGTTGGTAATCATGGTATCATTAGTGATGCAATCAATCATCTATCATAATATGTAATGCTACCTATTGTTTATCACAATGTGTTATTTTTCTAGTCATATGTCATTACTTATGTTGCTATCAATAGTATATCATAAGTTATGTTATTGTCAATCATCTATCTCAATATGTGATGCTATCAGTCATTTGTCATCACTTATTATGCTATCGGTCATATAACATCATCTATATTGCTACCAGTCATGAGAAAATCAAGGAAATATTCAAACAACAAGGGATTATAACAATCCTCTCACATTGAAGAGATCTGCATAAGTCATTTTAATGATTCATTCAAATCTCTTCAATGTTGGAAGAATCTGCATAATCATGGTAAATTGGTGGAATAAGAACAATGGGAACAACAAGAACAAGTTACGACATTGTGTCTGCCTGTTAGAGAATATTATATTATTTGGTACATGCTAATGTACCCTCATAGTACATCTTGTAAATATTAGACTAGGGTCGAGTCTTAGATTAGAGTGTGAGTAAACATTTTATGTAATGTAATAATGTGCAAGAAATAATGTAATAATGTGCAAGAAATACACAAGTGTCATGTGTGCAAGTGTAATGTGAGTATATGTGCACAAGTGTCTTTATATTAGAGTGTGCTAAGTGAAGAGTCATGTCTAGGTGTGCATACAAGATAGAGTCATGTGTATGCAAGTGTCAAATAGAGAATCCAAGAGTCATGAGACTTGGCATAAGGAAAGGAAGAGTCAAGTAACCAAAGAGTCATTCTATAATGGCTATATATTACTCCATGGAGGAACATCTCATATATCACATACACAACGAGCATCTCATACATAGAGAGCATAGTGAGTATTTTTATCCTTATAGTAACTAATTTTTATGATACATTTGTAAGAGAAAGAGGAGTAATAAATATTGTATACATTTGAGCAACTGATGTTATAAATTGTGCTACATGTTTTGTATGTGTATGATTTAGGCTATTACATTCATATTGCTGCTTATTAATGAATGCCAGTTGATTTATTATAAGCCTTGATTTACATATTAGTTAGCTCATATTATTCTATTTACATAATTATATTAATCTTAGTATATTATGACTATCATATATTTGATCCTGTGATTTTTACATTGATATTAAGGCTTCAAAATCCATTAGTGATATTAAAGCTACAACAAGAAGTTTATTGCATAGGGTGAATATATTTATCTGCATATAAAATTCATTTTTATCCATTGTGACAAAATTGGTTAGAGTCTATCTACTTTAGAGGGAGATAGACCTAGAATCTATGGCAAGATCAAAGAAAGTAGAAAGGCTAGAGTCTTTCCATAGTTGTAATAATAACTAGTGAAGATTAGGACTTAGCTATAGAGTATTTCCACTTGGTTGAATGATAACCAATAAATATGAGGACTCATATTTTGGTGAATCAACTTTAAGATAGTTGATTATTCAGAGAAATAACCAAACCTAACATTGAATTTAAGATTTGTAGGTTGAATATTGAGGTAGAACCAATTCTCACAATAGTTTATCATTTAGGAAAAATCCATATTGACATTTGGTTCTCTAGTAAGGAGAATAATCATTAGAGTTCTTAGGTGTGACCTAAGGCATTGCTAAAAAAAATATTAGTCATCAAAAGAGAGAATATTCCTACAACAGATAGAGAAGACTTTCATCTTAAAGTGCAAGAAGAAGGCATAAAGATTTCATCAAGAAGGGATTGATTTAAGTTGAAATCTATTATTAAAGTTTTATATAACAAAGAAATTAACATTGATAGAGAATATTTTAGGTCATTTAGAGACCTTGACAGTACAAATTCAAGAGGAAGAGAGACTCTTCAAAGAAAGAGCTCCATGATGAAGATTTGAGGCCCTTATTAGTAAAAGGAAAAGAGGCCATATACAATATATATATATATATATATATATATATATATATATATATATATATATATATATATATAGCCCCTTATTAAAGGAAATAAAGGAGGCTTAAAGATATGTAGGTTCCAAAGAAACAAAGAAATAGGATTGAGGCCATTATTAAGAGAAAGGCCCATGAAAGAGAAAAAGATTCATAATGATAGAAGTTTAAAAAGAGAATAGTTCTATTTATCACTATAGAAAAGAAGCCAATGAAACATATTGAACTGAGTGGGTAAAAATTATTAGGTGTTTTACAACACTAAGAGAAATGCTATCCTCCAAGCATTCCATTCAGCTAAGAGAAGAAATCTCTATTCGGCCTACAAAAGAAAGAAGGTGTGAAGTACATTAGATTATAGAAGAAATCCATTCAACTAGATAAGCGAGGAAATAATCCATTCAACCAACTAATAGAAAAAGTAATTCAGCCAAAGAATAGATAAAGAAAGACGTTAGATTATAGGAAAAGTTTCAGCAAGACAACAAGTGGCCATTCTTGAAGTCAATAGAATAAAATATAGCCAAAGATCAAAGTTTCAAGGTGCAATCAAATATCAAATTTTTAGGATGCAATTACAAAGTTTAAATCCTATGATGCAGCTTGAGGTATAATATATTAAGGTACAACCAAAATATTGCAACCATTCTACGTCAATGTGAAAGTTTGAGGTAGAAGCATCATCACCATCCTATGTGTTGGTTGACCTGAAAGCACAACAAAATATTAGCTTGAGTACGTGAGGAAGTAAACAAGAAGAAATGCAAGGAAGACTTAGCTAATCCATGCCATTTTTGGAAGCCATTGTTACAAAAGGTGAAGCATCATTCTAAGCTCCACAGTTACAAAAAGGAGAAGTGTTATTCTAAGAACCATAGTTGTGGAACTCAAAGCACCATTTTAAGCATCATTGGTGTAGTAGGAGAAGTACTATTCCAAGTTCTAAAGGATCTTAAGCACCAAGGAGGAGAATTGCTATCATGGTAAACTAGAAGAGACAACCAAGGAAAGATGAATCACAAGTGTATATGAGAATAGCACCAAAAGTCATTCAGATACTATTGAAACAAATTTCATAATGCCAAGAACATGAGTGAATAGTCATAGGGAGGCATAAACCTTTTGGTTAACCACTTGGAAAAGATATATCAATGAATATTGAGATATTCAATGTTATTTTTACCTAGAAAAAAACCATCAAGAGGAACACTTCAAACGAATGTTGGAAAATCAAACTCTATGCCTACTCAAATTGCAACATCCATAAGGTGTGTTATAGTCAAGAGAATAAATCAATGTTTGTTTGCACACTTGAGCAATCAAGACAAAAGTGATAACATAAGGTATTCATAGAATTGAAAATAGAAGCATGCACTCTTCGAAGGTAATGATATTTAGGGTTTCCAAGTTGAATTATTTAGGAGAGATAAGGTTGGGTAAAATATTTAATGCTTTATTACAAGGTTTAATGTTTTTTATTAATAATTAAGGAGAGATAAGGTTGGAAATTTAATTTAATATTTTATTAGGTTTGATTTTTCATTAGTTGTTTGGAGTGATAAGATTGAATAAATAAATTAATGAGTGATAAGGAAAGTAAAGCTTTATTAATTCATTTAGTGTGATAGGTTTTTAGAATTTGTTTGAAAGCTTTAATATTTTTAGGAGTAATAAGGTTTGAAGTTTTTTGAATTTGAATATTATTAATATTATTAATTTTTTGCAATTTGGGAGTCAAAAGGTTTACAACTTCAAATTTAGGAATTTAAATTTACAAAATTCATATCTTCTTAAATTTCTAAACATTAGGGAGATATAAGGAATTCTACTTCATAGTTTTTGTAACTTAGAAAATTTTAATTTATTTAAACCTAGGGAGACATAAGGTAGTCTACATCAAAGATCATATGAGCACTACTATGTAAAATAACAAGTTCTTTCTTTCTGAATCTCAACTTTTGAAAGGACTAAATTATACTTCACAGAAAAATAAAGTGAAATAAATTTTAATAGTAGAAAACCTTTGACCCACGTATTGTAGGTGAGTTTGAGAGGGTAGGGAAATCCTCCAAGGGAGGTACTTGGTTTGAATCTCCACCATACCAAATGCAAATTGGGTACCCAAAATCGAGTTTATAATGTTGGTGCGATCAGGGTTGAGCGTGACTCCCAGGTGATTTTGACAGTGTAGAACCCCTTGGTCATGGTTTCTCAGACAAGGTGGCCCCATAGGGGGTTTTTTTCTAAATTAAAAAAAAATAGTAGAAAAGCTTTGGGATATAGTTAGTGGAGCAAAAATAAAACCTCCTGAAGATGTTAGAGAAATTTAAAAATATAAATATGGTGAAGACAAAGCACTTATGATAATAATGTTTGCAATTACTGATGAAAGACAACCTTATATAATTACAAAAAAACTTCTACAAAATCTTGGAATACATTAGCTAAAATATTTGAAGGGAAAAACAAAGCTACTATCTTCAATCTTAGTTATATTCCTTAAAATTTAATAGTGGTGAAAGTATTAAACTATTTCTTAGAAAGGTAGCAGATATAAAAGCTAAACTATTAATACTAGCAGAAAAAGTAGAAGACAATTTTTTTGTTCAAGTGGCATTGAGAGATCTTCTAGAAAATTATAAGCATCTAGTTACATATTTTCAAGTCCAAATAAAAGATACTTCATTTGATGAGTTGGTCAAAATTCTACAATAATATGAAGTAGAAAATACTTCCAAAGATGAAATAACTAGTAAATCCTTAGTGTCAAAAGAAAATAAGCAAGGTAGTCTTGCTTCAACTTCAAGATATAGGTCCAAATGGAATAATAGATATTGGCAAGTATGTAAGAAAATAGGACATGACATAAATTTCTATAGATATAATCCAAAGAATCAGTCTTAACGAAATAAAATAAAACAAAATGGTCAAATAAATTAGTACAACAAAGAAAATATCAAACTCAATACAATCCATAATGACAAAAACAATTCCTACATCAGTATCCTCCTTAGTATTAGTATAGTCAACCTCAGTTGTAATATAGAGAGGGAAATCGGGAAGGACATCTAGCCCAAGAAATTCATGAAATCCAAGAGTTAGAAGAAACTACTAAAGAAAATGAACTCAAAGCTCTTTCAACAAAATTGATAGTCAATGAAGATGAATTTCTCTTACAAAATTTGAAAATTACTAATATTACAATTGATCAGGATACATGATGATAATATGATAATAACAAGACAGAAAAAATAGATCGAAGAAGAAACAAAAGAAGATTAGGAAATTTTAGAAGAAGGCAAAAGAAGGACAAAGCTAGCTCAGGTCCCAAGAATGCTTGAAGGATGAAGACCTATATTAAAGACCAAATTATTCAATAACCAAATAATATAATATAGGGGGGTGTTGGAGAATATTACATTATTTGGTACATGATAATGTACCCTCATGGTACATATTGTAAATATTAGATTAGGGTTGAGTCTTAGATTAGAGTGTGAGTAAATATTTTATGTAATGTAATAATATGCAGGAAATGCACAAGTGTCATGTGTGCAAGTGTAATGTGAGTATATGTGCACAAGTGTCTTATGTGTGAGTGTGCACAAGTGTCTTTAGATTAGAGTGTGCTAAGTGAAGAGTCATATCTAGGTGTGCATACAAGATAAAGTCATGTGTATGCAAGTGTAAAATAGAGAAGCCATGAGTCATGAGACCTGGAATAAGGAAAGGAAGAGTCAAGTAATCAAAGAGTTATGCTACAATGGCTATGTACTACTTCATCAAGGAATATCTCATATATAACATACACAACGGGCATCTCATACATAGCGAACATAGTGAGTATTGTTATCCTTATAGTAATAGAGTTTTATGATACATTTGTAAGAGAAATAGGAGTAATAAATATTACATACATTTGAGCAACTAATATTGTAAGTTGTGCTACATGTATAGGTTATTACATTCCTATTACTACTTATTGATAATGTTAGTTGATTTATTATAAGCCTTGATTTACATATTAGTTGGCTTATATTATTCCATTTACATCATTATATTGATCTTACTATATTGCGGCTATCATATATTTGATCTTGAAATATTTATCCTATGAGTTTTACATTTATATTAAGGCTTCAAAAACCATCACTGCTATCAACAGACAATGCATATACATATACATATTTCTCGGATCTAGCTTTCCTAGGCAGAAGATCTAGTATACATTGTAAATATTGAATTTTGAAATGTAAAGATGAAAATTAAATAAAAGTAATATATTTCAATTCTACCATGGATTTTAATTCTATTTAATGTAGTACATTTTTAATTTTTACAAGTTTTTCATATATTATTATAAAATCGTCACATTTTTATATTTTTTGGTACAAAAAAGGCAATTCACCATGTCTTCTACATGAGATTGAAAACTATTCAACTCAAATTTGAAACTGATTCACCCCATTTTTATAAATACATTTTGGGACTAGCCCTTACACAGAGCCCTGAATTTCAATTTAATTATGTCAATTTCAATAACAATTCATAATAGTGATTTGTGGATTCATGGGACTGACTTCAATACAATTCTATCTCCTTTAGAAAAGAAGAGTGGTACTCTTAAATAGTCTAAATCAATAGATAATGTGGATTTATTTATTAATTTAAATGGACTTTGGGATGATATTCCTTCAATATTTCAATATATATCGCATAATAGACATATTGGGAAAACTGGTATAGGAGAAAGATTTGAAATATTTTTGCTATCTAATCTATTGTTGTAACAAACTATACAATCTATTCATAAATTTTATTACAAGAAATATTAGTTCATCAACCCATTCTATTGAGATGTGATCCACTTAATAATGATCATCTAATGTTGTTTCTATTTTGATCTATGGGGTTCCAAGACTATAAATTTATTCAAATTGTTATGCTGGATTAAGAAAGGTTTGAAGGATGATATGTGTGTAGTTTTGTTCAAAAACTATAATATTTTAAGGGATAAGGTAATATTTGGAATGACAATTATTTTAGTAACATATGTGAAATTAAAGAGTAAAATAAATCCAAACACAACAATTTACAAAGATAGAAATTAGTGGAATGGACCAAGATACTTGTGTGTAAGAAAATAATTACTTTCACATTATCATAATGTTTTGAAAAAAAGAAGAGCTATAGTGGGCCCAAAAATCCAAGGAGAATGGATTAAGGAAGGGGATATAAATACTAAATTTTCAAATTTTGCAACCAAAATATGTTTATCTTTTCATTGAATACAAAATATTTCAACTCTAGGTGGATGTAGTATTGAGAAAGAAGAAGATATCGGGAAGGAAGCAATTAATTATTTCAAATATTTTGTTAGAATTTGGGCAAGATAAGGAGGTTCAAGGTAAGCTATTGCAAAATATTTGACCAATTATCACATAAAAACAATGAAATATTATGAAGAAGATCTCCATGGAAATAATTTTCTCTTTCCACCCTAATAAGGCATTGATCCTAATGGATTCCCTTCAATTTTCTTTTAAAAAATTTGAAACTTGTAGAAGAGTGATATGTTGGTTGTGATTGAAGAGGCTAGGAAAAAGAAGGATACAATAAGTGAGAATACTATCACCTTTGTTACATTGGTTTTAGAGAATGATGAAACAAAATATTTTGATAATTTTCATCTAATAAGACTTTGTAAGCTGATTTATTAGACAAATTTTAAAAATATGAAAAATAGATTGAAAAGTATTCTAAATTGTGTTTTTGATATATATATATATATATATATATATATATATATATATATATATATATTTTCATGGATGAAAAATAAGGGGTTGTACTCGGGTCCCCTTCCCTTGAAAAATTACAACTCTCTTCTTTAGAGATTGAGAGTTTAGAAATAGATACACTTCTCATCTCAATTGAGATGCTATAGCTAGAAACCTACATCATTTTAAATAAACTATATGAATTTAATTTTCATTTTCTGGATCTTCTCAATTTTTTGTATGAATACAAATATTCCAGAATTCAACATCCTTCTTGAATTTTTTTTATAGCAACCTTCACAATGCAAAAAATCACCTCTAATATCTATGCATTGCATCTTAGTAGAGTAATATTTCTAAAACATCCCACTATCATAGTCCATTTTACCAAATTTGAATTGCTAGTTTCCTTCCTAAAACACAAGTGCAACCACAAAATTTATAATAAATATTTTATATGAAAACACATTATTTTTACAAAATCAAGCATATATTACCAATGGAAAACATTACTGTAAATCTTAATCATTAATTGATTCATGCAGTCAACATTTTCTTGTTAGCTTAAACTAAACTTATTACTTCCTCTAACCATGGAAAGGAGAATTTAACTTCATGATTCTCAACCAAAACCCCTCTATTGGCTAGCCTATTTGCACATTTGTTTCCTTCACCTAATGTATGTGTAAATCTGATTTCTTCAAACTCTTTAACAATATCTTGAATTTCTACAATTATCTCTTGTATGTTCCATGGAGCCTTATCTTTCCTCAAAATTGCATTTATTACTATGAGAGAATCACCTTCAATCTATATTCTATTCCATTTCATTTGTTTACATATTTTTAACCCTTCTAAAGGCTCCCAAGCTTCAACTTCATTATTTGTCTTAAATCCACTATTGAAAGCATAATGAGACAAAATATCCTCTATTATTTCTAATTATTCCTCCTCTTGTTGGTCCTAAATTTCCTTTAGATGCTCCATCAAAATTCAACTTAACCCACTCCACATCTTATGGTTTTCACTTTATATTCTTTGTTTTTTTTCTTCTCTTTTACCCAACATCATAATTCCATTTAATTACTTGAATCCATCTATTAAAGCTCTCTACTTCTATATTAGGGATTGGGTGAGTTGATAGGGCTGGTTTAGACTCCTCTATGGATAAACATATATTGATTTTCATTTGTAAAGCAAAAAATTGACTAACACCAATAAAAACAATGTACCAAAAGCAATCAAACACAATATTGCACAAAATAAAATATTTTATTAATATATGACTGGGGGATATCCACAATGTATAATCAATATACCCCGAATATGGGGTTACAATGTGCTCTTATTTTTCTCTTGATATTGTATTACAAATGATAGGGTTTTAAACCCTAGTTACAAAGAATAGTGGTGTGTCTTCATCAACTTTTGCTCCAAATAAGTGTGCGGGTGGGCTTGTGTATCCCTACAGGACCACCCTAGTTGTAATAGATTCCAAAATATAGTTCTTGCATCTACAAACAGAAAACAACACAAAATGGTTAATAGCACCTATGACTGTGTGAGGTCCTCTAAATGATAAAAATCTACAAACCCTAAGTATTGCAATATTAAACTATAAACAAAATGCAAAAATATAAATAAATGCAAATGAATATCTTACCTTATCAAGAAAACAACTACGACGCTAATCAATGCTCCTATTTCTGTGTTCTGAAGCGCGTAAACACCCAAAAACACTCGAGGTCTTGCAAACTACAAATCAACTATGTGAAACATCTAGAAGCATTATGCAAGGACTATGAATTCCCAGCAACATTCCAAGAATTCTCAGTAGTGTTCTATGAACTCTAGGAGGTGTTCATGGGTGGATGGGAGTGATGTAGAACCATATCTGGTTCACAAGGGTTTTGCGATGGTAAAAATAGAAGATGCGATGGCGGTGACAAGGGAGGAATATGGTAGCAAAATGGCTGGGGTTTAGGAATGGATAGAATGCTTTGATGCTCTTGAATTTTAAACTTCTAGACCTTGATTCATCAAAATGAATAATCTTTTATAATATACCCTTCATGATGTTAGGATTTTGACGACACCAATGGATGATCGAGATTAAAACATGAGGAAGGGTTGAGATTGATCTTGAGCATGTGACATGGATTAAGGTGGATTGGTGGCTGAGATTAAGTTGTGGTGATTTATTCACATAAATAAATAAATAAATAAATAAATAAATAAATAAATAAATAAATAAATAAATAAATAAATAAATATATATAAATAATAAAATGGCTATAATTTTAGGATACAAATGGATGATGAACAACTAGATTTTGGTGTCTACATCATTACGTCTAAAATGCTTTCTTTTCTTTTAAATATTATTCTATTTATTTCTAGCCATATAGTCCAAATTACTGTATCTTTTGATATATCCCATATTGTCTATAAAGCCTCAATTTTATAAGTGCTCTACCATTACTTTAACCAATATTTAATTTTTCTATTCATCACCATGCATTTACCAAACATATCAAGAATATATTACCATAGATTCTAGAATATTAAGCAATGTCCCAAGATATGGTCTATACTCTCCTCCTTTTTACAAAGAAAAAATTGAGAGGGGCCATGGAAACTCCTTTTCATAAGGTTGTCCCAGGATAAAATTCTTCTAGGACCTACAAGCCAAACAAATATTTTCACTTTAGGAATTCTTGGGCTATACCAAACATCTCTCCATATTCTAGTGATATTATTATTTTGTTGGTGTTGTACATTACATCCATGTTTTATTGTGTATTCTCCTGAGCTATTCAACTCCTAAATCAATTTATCCTTGGCTCCCCTCAAAATAATCATAGTTGCTATCTTTATACTCAATTATATCCTAGCATCAATGTCTTGTTTATGTGTAAACAAATCTTATTTCCATTTGTATCTTCCTTCCCGATCCTTGTACAAAATGTTTGAAACCCTCTCACCATATTTATCTTCAAGCAATCTCATCCAAGGTTTCAAAATTGGATCTAAATTGAGTGGTTTTTAATCACACCAAGTATCCATCCAAATAGAATTTTTTTCTCCAGTTTCCACCACCCATATTAAACCTTTAATCATAATATCAATAGATTTTTTTAAACCATTCCAAAGAGCAAAACCATTTGGTAGAGATAATGCAGTAAATATTAAACTTGGGGTCATTGGGATCAACATACTTAGAAGAATTCTTGCTCATTGTATTTGATTCTCTTTGTATAAATCTCTAGATTATTTTCCCCCTAAGAGCTAAGTTTTTATCTATAAAAAATATTAAAACAAGACCTCCCCTAGTTTTATCATCATACACCTTGCTCCATTTCATCAAAGGAGTTTTTCTTTTATCATGTAAACTTGACCATAAAAAGGATAACATAGTATAGATTAAACTTTTTTCAACTGTTTTTGGCATAAAATACAATGACATATAATATGTTGGAATGGCCTATAAAACTAACTTAATTAACTGCACTCATCCTGCAAACGATAACCATCTACCTTTCCGAGTTGGAAGTTTATTTTAAACTTTATTAATAATTGGATTCCATAATTGTATCCTCATTCTCCCCTCAAATAAATTCATCCCTAGATAAGTTGTTGAAATATTTACCTCCATTTGAAGTAACCTACAAATCCTTACTTTGATATTAGTTGGAGTGTAAAGGAATTAAAATTTGGATTTTGTCCTATTACATTTTTGCCATGAAGATCTTTTGTATTCATTTAAAATGTTGGTCAAAGCTCTGGTCTCATTCATCCTTGCCATTCCAAAAAGGGTTGTATCATCTAAAAACTATTGATTGGTGATATTTTTGATGTTATTACTAACCTTAAGTCCACATATAAGTCCATCTTTGTAATCCTTATATAAGTTCCTACTCAAAATATCTAGCTTAATAATGAACAAATATGGAGATAGATGATCTTATTGTCTAAGGCCTCTCTTAGCTTTAAAATATTTTGTTACTAACCCATTGAACAACACTGAAGAAGAAATTGTAGAGACACAAGGTTTAATCCATCTAACCCATTTCTTCTTGAATCTAAAATTTTCTAAAACTGCAAAAAGAATATCCCATATAATCCTATCATAGGCTTTACTCATATCAAGTTTTAAGATCATTGATTTCTCTTTTCTTGAAGCTGCTGAATGTATGACTTCATGAGCTCCTATTTAGAATTTATCTCCTTGTTACAAATCCTCCTTGCTCTTCTAAAATAATTTTGTCTAAGAAATGCCTTAATAGATTTGCCATCACTTTGGAGATAATCTTATATGCCATATTACATCCTTCTTTTTTGGAATTAAAGTAAGACATGTTGCATTTATTTTATAAGGTATGTATTGTTTTACCCTAGACTGTTTCACTGCCACCAATAAATAATCCTTCACTATATACTAATTATGTTGGTAAAAATATTTAGAGAGCCCATTTAGACTTGGGAATTTATCCTTATTAAAAGAGAAAAGAGCTAAATGAACTTCTTCTAGAGTAATAGGCTCCATCAGTTTCTTATTATCTTTATTTTTTATAACTGAAGGAACATCTTGAAGAAGTTTATCATCAAGAATTTCAATCTCCTTTAATCCTAGAATATTCTTAATAAAAATACTTTCTCTTTTCTAATTTCACTATGATCTTCAATCCAAACCCTTTCTATTAATTTAATTATACTAATTATCGATGTTGATATTTGTACTATAGCCATCTTATGAAAAAAATTTGCATTTTTATCTCCTTTTAACCACATCTGTCTTGATTTTAATCTCCAAAATTTCTCTTCCTTAAATTATTATGATATTCACTAAGCAACTCCCTTTCCTATGATCTTGGATTATTATGATCACCTTTTTGGAATTTTAAAAGTTTATCTTTTAGTTCTTCTTTCTTCTCAAAAATATCTTCAAAAGTGTTCTTGTTCCATTGCTTTAATCTTGATGTCATAGATTTAATTTTATTTGGAAGAGAATACAACCCACCGTTACCTAAATAATTCCTTGTTGAATCTATCATATCAACTATTTGAGGATGGTCTTCCCACATCTGCTCACATGTAAAATATGATATTTTTTGAATTTACTTATCACCATTTTAACTCTTATTGGCCAATGATCTGAGCCAATATTTGTTAAGGTACTAATTTTAGCAAAATTTCCTTCATCTAGCCAATTATTAGAGAGTTTGTATCTGTCTAATTATTTTGCTATTAGGTTATGGCCTCTCTTGTTTTTAGTCCAAGTATAGTTATCTTCTTTAAAATTAACCTCCCATAGATTATTGTTTTGAATAAAAGCTAAGAAATATCTCATACTTTGGGTTAATTTCCTAATTCTCCCAAAATTTTCATCCAACTTAGTTATGGCATTAAAATATCATATGATCTTGAATCAGGTTTCTTGGTCTTTACTTCTCATAAAGGCTTCAATGCCATTCCAAACTTCTAATCTACTTGACTGAGTTGTAGGTCCATAGACATTGATAAGGATGAAATAATAATATGCAAAGTAGCAAGTGACTAAAGAGGCTATTAAATGCCTAGTTTTATGAATGGTTATACAAGATATTCTAGAAGGATTACAATAAGTTAGAACCCCCCCTGCCACTCCTTCAAAATACACAACATCTCATTCACATCTTGCCCATACTACTATCATAGTTTTTGAAACTTCTTCTTTAGTGTTTTTAATTATTTTCATCCAATAAGCCTTAGTAATATAATTTATATTATGATTTAAAATATTAAGAAAAATAGATTGAAAAATATCCTAAATTTTGTTATCTCAAAGGAAGAAGGTGGTTTTTTTCATGGTAAACAAATTATTTATGGTATAATAATCACACAAGAGGTCATACATTCTTTTCATTCCATTGAAAAACCAAGTATATTTTTAAAATTAGATGTTTTAAAGCATACAATAGGATTTTTTGGAGTTTTCTACATGATATTCTTAAAAAATTGGTTTTTATCAAGGTTGGTGTGAATGGATTAGATGTTGTTATAACACTTTAAAATATTCTATTTTGATCAATGGATTATTGTGGATACCTTGAATATTTATATTATTATTGAGGGAATTGGAAGAGCCTTATCAAAAGAAAAAAAAGAAATGAAAAATCAAAGGTTTTCAAGTTGCAACATATTGTCTCTTCGAATCTCATTTCCAAATAATTAATGATAATTTTCTTTTGGGTTATCCCTTAGTTAATAATATCATGGAGTTTAAATAATTATTATCATGCTATGATAAGTGTTTTGATAATTGGTTAATACAACAAAGTCTAAGATCTTTATCATTAACACTGCCATAAATTTACAATGAATTTCTGTGAAAATTTTAGTGTTTAAATCTAGAAAATTACGATCAATATATCTAGGTATTCCTTTATCTGATAAAATAAAGAAGGATATCTGTGAGTCAATTTAGGATAGAATAAAATCTTGTTTGGCACATTGGAAATGCAACATTCTTAATCAATATTAAAAGGCTATAAGTCACAAAAACTACATTGAAATATATCTTTATATATGATATCAATTTCAAGATTGCCAATATGTAGTGCATACAAATTTGATAACATTCAAAGATATTTTCTTTGTAAAGGTTGTGAGGAAAAATGTAGGTTTTATCTTTGGAAATATATTTAATAAAGGAAAGAATATTGGAGGGGCATGCTTGGAAAATTATGAGTTTTGCATTAGGGTAAAACTTAAATGGATATTATTCAAATATCAAAGAAGAATTGAGAAAAAATGTTATCTTAGAAACATATAGGTTCTATTGATATATTAAAATTTCTTAGGAAATCATACCTAGGGGATTGATGTTAGGAACCTACTATTAAAAATAAGCACACTCACACAAATACTACAAATAAACATAAATGCTCAAAACACAACTATGGAATTATAAATGCAAAAATGAACAATCTCACAAATAACACTGAATTGCAAGCCACTTCAAGGGGGCAACCTCATTCAATAATTTTATTCAATTATGTAAAAAGATACATACAATACTATACCTCATAGTTTTAAGTATTTCATCAACCACCTAACTCCCAAGGTTGGCTTACATGCAAAATTCCACCTGGGCTAGAATATCCTACCTACAAGTAGTTACATTCTTGATAATAGTTACATAAAATGGCACCACTTGTCTAGGCACTTATAGATCCACAACTATTACAAAACATTATAAAATATTATCATGGGTGTTCCCCCATGTTTACAAAATATTAACATGGGTGTTCCCCACTTTCAACAAGGACTATTACATCATAGTTTTAGGATGGGGTCCTAACATGCATTTCTCCTTAAAATAATCTTTGTCCTTAGAGTTGAATATGAGGAAACTATTGCTAAAGTTATTGAAGAGGTTCCAACATTACATCTTCCAATTATAAGCTATGCATTAGACCAAAACATTGGTAATAACACATTGACAAAGGTTACGAGATCGATGGTCTAGAATGCATTTGGGTTTAAGAATGATGAAACCTTCCTCATACAACTATGGAAGTGTAGAATGCACCTACACATTGTTGCCAAAAACTTGCTTGAGAGATGAGATATGGAAGACTAGATGAAGTTTAGAACTAGCCAAAAGGGCTAGTTTGTATGTTGTCAACCTGATCCTTTGCAACACCTAATAAGGACCATAGTATTTGGTGGTAATTTTTTGACAACCACAAAGCTAGAGAGAGGATTATTTGTATAACTAAAAGAAAAGGAAAACCATGTCATCAATAATAAAACTATGTTCAATATAATGTTGATCAACTTGCTATTTCATACAGTTTTGAACCACATCCATATTGATCTTGAGTTGGAAAAGAATGGAATTATATTTGCAGAGAGTGGAATCTACAACTTGAACCTAGGAACTACTTGGTATGTAAGAAGTTGGTGTTGGTGGAGGCTAGCCATAGACTAATTCAAATGGAGTCACCTTAGTGGCAGTGTGATATGTGGTGTTATACCACCATTTGACCAAAGGAAGCCACTTGACCCAATGTGTAGGATTTCTAAAGGTGAAGCATCAAAGGTATGTTTCCAAGAATTTATTCACAATTTTTGTTTGGCCATAAGTTTTAGGATGATAGGCCAAACTCATCTTGAGTTGTGTTCCCTACAACTTGAACAATTCCTACCAAAATTGACTAGTAAAAGTTGGATCCCTATAAAAGACAATGGATTTTGGTATTCCATGGAGATGAAAGGTAGATTTGATAAAAAATTGAGCGATAATGGAGGTGGTATATGGATGGGATAGGGAACAAAAATGAGCATTCTTTGAAAGATAATCCACTATCACTAGAATAATTGATTTACCTCTAGATTTAGGTAACCCTTCAATGAAATCCATATAAAAATCTATCTAAACCTACTCAAGAATTGGCAAGGGCTAAAGGGTACTAGGGGAACTCATAGTTTCACCTTTCATACATTGGCAATGATCATATTCAGCCACAAAAGTATGAACATATTTTTTATGCCTTACAAGAAAAATGTATGCTTGGTATTGGTATAAGTCTTGAGTAACCTTAAATGACCAACTATTGGGAAAGCATGTTGTTTCTAAAAAATGAGGTCCTTTAGTTATGGCTGAGTGGGTAAGATAATATGGTTATGGTATCATAAATCATGGCAATCCCAAGTATACCTAGGATATGAATGAGGATCTACTTGAATTTTATGAATGAGAGTTTCCAAAGAGGAATCCTTCAATAGTTCTTCATGTAGTTGATGAATCCACTAAAGATGTGGTGTGGATATAGCATGGAACATAACTTGTTATCCATGTAATCAAGACAAAGCATCTGCCACCATATTTTGCTTACCCTTATTATATTTAAAATAAAGGGGTAAAAATTTATTGATAAAAATTCTAGATTACAAAGTACAATTGAGCTCCCAACCAGGACTCAAATAAGCAACAAGATAGGCTAAATCACCAAACAAGGTCAACTCCCAAAGAAAACCAAAAAAACAAACCACATTAAGTCTGAACATCCTTATGGATCAACTCCCGTAGGTGTTGAGAATCCCTAGATGGGAGACTCTCCTAGTTATCAATACTCTGAGTATCCAATAGCTCAAAATCCCTTTTGTCCAGGTAATCAGCAACCCCATTCCATTCCCTTGAATGTGCACAAAGGATATAAATTTGAACTCTTCACTCATTCTGAGAATCTGAATGGTCACAGAGGTCAACTGCCAATTAACATCCTCCACTCTTTTGCTATTTAAAATATTAACCAAAATTTGAGAGTCAGACTCGCAAATAATCCTACGCCAGCCAAGAGAAAACCCCCTTTGCAAGGCCTCAAGTATCGCCAGAGCTTCCATAAGATTGTTGGAGTGAACACCTTTATAAATGGAAAATAAAAAATTGACCACGCCAGCAAAATCTCTCCCAACACCACCAATTCCAGCATATACAGGATTGCCCCTCGACGACCCATCAGTATTAATTTTTAAAACTCCTCTAGGGGGCAGTCTCCATCTACCCTCTCTCCTAACCTTCTTGCTAAGTTGAGGAATCCTACTAGGGCTAGAAGAATTCACACCAACCCCAAACAAACCAAGGGCCTGTCATACCTTCTCCTCCCTAGAGTCCAAATGGGGGTCCACATCACATTTACTATGGATAGTTTCTTGAACCATACACAAGATCCTTTTCCAGATCTGTTGAACATCCAAATGACTTCCCTAAAAAATGTGACGGTTTCATTCGAGCCAAATTTTCCAGATGATGCAAGAAGGGCCCAAATTCCAAGCCACTTGGAGGAAGGGGGCCTTGGCTAGAGGTCTTCCTAGACTACTCCAAAACTCCACTAGGGAGAGCACATGAAAACAAGGATGGTTCCAGGCACTCCACCAATAGTGCCAAATGTCTCTGGCAAGGGAGCATTGGAAAAATAAATGAGAAGATTCATCCTAATTCTTACCATAAAGGACACATAAAGAGGGACCCTGAAATCCCCTCTTCCTCAAGTTATCCCAAGTGAGGCATTTATTACAAGCTACCAGCCAGAGAAAAAAGTTACATTTTGGACAAGCAAATCTATTCCACACCTTTTTCCACCATGTGACAGGGAGACTTCCAAACTTTTGCTTATCAAAAACTTGATAACCATAGGCTACAGAGTAGGTTCCCTTGGGATTAGGGTTCCAAGATAGAATGTCTTTATCCCTCAATGAAGAACAGTACCTCCCTGCAAGAATAAGAGCAAGCACATCTCTATCCTTGGCCAATCCCCCTTGGGGCCATTCCTACGGATCTTTCCATCTGTACATCTCCATATTTCCAAAATACTAGATTTTTTTAAAGTCCTCCACATGAGACCAGCCCACTTCCAAGAAAAAAATGCTTAGGGAATGTAACCTGGGATATTGAGTCAAGATAGGAGGGTGGCCATCCCAAGAATCCTCCCAAAAAAGAACATCTGATCCCCGATTGCAAATCCAGAACAAACCCTGCTTAATTAAATTAGCTCCTATTTTCTGAGTGTCCTAGATAACATAACCTTTTCCAACCAAACTGGCTCTAGGGATATCTACCTCAGAAATACCTCTCAAGTATTTATAAGATAATATTTTAGCCCAAATCTGATCCTGAGATGTACACCATCTCCAATAAAGTTTCACAGTCAAAGCCTGCCCAAAAAGAGTTGCCTATCGCAACCCAAGGCCTCCCTCTTGAAGTGGCCTATAAATGGAATCCCCTCTTGAACTGGCCTATAAATGGAATCCTATCTAACCAAACTCCATTTAGATTGATCAAGTTTGCCAGACCATAAAAACTGTCTTGACAAAGCATCCATATCCTTGATGAAACGAGGAGCTGTTTGCACAAAACATTTGTAAATGGGTAAGGCTTGAATAACAGATTTTAAAAGCAATACTCTACCTGCAGAGGATAGCCATATGATAGTCCAGTGATTTACCTTCCTTCTAAACTTATCAAGTATAGACTGCCAAGAGGATCTAGGCAGAGGATGAGATGAAATCGAAATCCCAAGATAAATGAAGGGGAGAGTCCCGACCTGGAATCTTAGAATGCAAGCAATCCTGGCTTGAATAAGAGGGGGGGTATTGAAGAAGAAAATAAAGGACTTGTCCTCATTAATCACCTGTCCAGAAGCACCAAGATATATGTCAAGATACTGTCTAATGTTTCCAGCTTCCTTGATAGTGGCAACTCCCAACAAAGTAGTATCATCAACAAATTGAAGGTGGGAAAGAGGTGGCAAACTGTTATCCCACTTCCACCCCTGAATGAGACCATGCCTAACCTGAGACTTGAGTAATCTACCCAAACCTTCTGCCATAATGATAAACAAATAAGGAGATAGAGGATCCCCTTGCCTTAATCCCCTTGAGGCCTCAAATAGCTTCGATGTCTCGTTATTAACAAGAACAGAGAATTAGGAAGAAGAAATACAACTCATCACCCAGCTAATCCATTCCTCCTCAAAGCCAAAAGTAGCAAGAAATTTTTGAAGAAAGGACCATCTAACTCTATCATAGGCTTTTGCCATGTCCAACTTAATGAACATAGTTTTCTCCTTAGAAGTTTCCATTGAGTGAATAGCTTCTGTAGCAATAACAACCCCATCCATGATTTGTTAGCCAGCAACAAACCCACCTTGTTCCTCAGAGATGATTTTGCTCAACCATATCTTCAGCCTCTCAACAATAATTTTTGTGATGATCTTATATACAATATTATAGAGAGCAATAGGCCTGAACATATCCAGGGAATTTGCTCCCTCTTTCTTGGGAATAAGCACCATAAAGGTAGCATTTAGGGCCCTTAGCATCTGTTTGTTATTTTGGGACTCACGGACCACCTCCAACAGGTCAAATTTGATTAACTCCCAAAACTCTTGATAAAACTCAATCAAGAATCCATCCGAACCTGGGGCTTTCCCCTTTTTCATCTTGAATACAACACTTTTCAGCTCCTCAAGGGAAATTGGACCCATCAAGTGCTCATTCATCTCTCTAGAAACAATCGAGGGAATACAATTTAGAATAAGTTTTTCTTCCTCATCATCTGAGAGGGCATCCTCCTTGAAGAGAGAGGAAAAATACCTCTTAGTCTCTTCTGAAATATCCCTGAAAGAAGAAAGCAGGGCACCCTAAGAATTAACAAGAGAGGTAATCAGGTTACCATTACGACGAGCCTTAACAGAGTTATAAAAGAAGGCTGTGTTCCTATCCCCTTCTTGAAGCCAATCTACTCAAGATTTTTGTTTCCAAAAAATTTCTTCCCTCAGTTCCCATTCAGCAAGGTCTTTTACAGCCTTAGATTCCTCAACAAGAAGCTCCTCTATGAGTCCCTGATCTCTAATATTCCTTGAAGCTTCTTCCACCCTCCTAAGAGCTGCCATCTTAGCCAATGAAAGGTTCCAAAAATGTAGTCTATTCCATCTCTTCAATTTATTCTTAACAAATTGTAGCCGCTTCATAAAGGAGTACATAGCGGTGCCATGAGGAGGTTTGCCATTAGGCCACCAGCCTCACATGAAATCATGAAGCTTAGGATCTCGTAGCCACATAAGTTGAAACTTAAATGAGGGATTATTTTTTAGCCCTAACTCCATTGCAGAGAGTTTGATAGGCCAATGATCAGATCCTCTACCCTCCAAAATCATAGAACTAGCACTTCTATTATTGCCAATCCAAAAACTAGAAATCAAAAACCTATCTAGTCTCTCTGAAATGGAATATTCCCCACATCTTCTATTATGCCAGGTAAATATCCCATTATCCGGCTTGATGTCAACCAAGTTCAAGGCCCGGATATGAGCATTGAAGACAGAAGAAAAAGGCTCAAGACGATCAATCCCACCACATTTTTCCTCCAAAAAAGTGATAGAATTGAAGTCTCCAGCCAAAATCCATGGGTACAGGGGAGCCAAACTTCTCACAAAGCCAATGTGCTCCCATAAATTCACTTGACCATTGTAATCAGTAGGAGCATACACGTTTGTAAGTAGGATGGTCTCACCAGATTCATTATCATGCCCGATCATCGAAATAGACCACCTACTGGAAATCCAGGTAAAAGGAGAGATCTTAACTGGATCCCATAAACAAGCAAGGCCACCAGCATATCCACATGCACCAATACACTGACATTCTCCACAACTTGGGAGCAATATTGAACAAACTATCAATAGCTAATTTAGTCTCCTGAATAAAAACCACATTCAAAGAATGAACACAAATCAAATCACGAACAACTTTTTGTCTGGGGATACTGTTCAACCCCCTTACATTCCATGAAAGTATAATCATTTTTTGGGGTTATAAAAATGGGAGTCCAATTTTCTCACAAACCTGACTCTACCAAAGTCTCCCCCATTAACTTAATTTTATCTTGGTCTTTCTTCCAACCCACCTTCATATTCTTATCTGAAGCATTTTTTTTAATTATTTTATGCTGCAATCCCAGCACCATAGGAGTTTTACAGTCCATGGATGATCGCATCAGTTCCTGGGTAGGAGAGGGCATATCTAAATCTATGCCATTTTCTAAGATAACTTCACTTCCAGGGCTAGGGCCAACCATATCACCTATACTCGGAACCAAAGCCCTCTGTTCTTCATTTAAACCCCCTATATCTGATTCCCTTGGTTCCACCTCATGAAGAGACAATTGATTTGGTCTTGTTATATCTATAACAGGTAGCGATTTTTTAGGTATCTCCACGCACTGATCAAGGTTCTTTAGAATTTCAAAACGGTTGAGTTGAGCATCTGGCTGGTTATCCTTAATGTCTCCTTTTGCCTTTCTTCATTTGTTTCAAGGTTTTACCATAACAAAGCCTTCCTTATCATGATCCCCCTCCTTTATCGGGGCTTTTCCTTTATCCATATTTTGTACAGCTCAAGAGGGCCCAGGATTTAAAGCCATAGGCAGGACAAACTTAGGGCATTTTATTTGTAAATGGCCATATTCATGGCAAATCCGACAACGAAAAGGAAGAGTTTCATAGTCAAGTTTTTGAACCCATGTGGTTGATATAAACTGTATTTCAATAGAATCTGGAATAGGATTTTTTAAATCAATTTCAACATAGATACGGGCAATAGAGATTACATTTTTATCCAGCGTTTGTTGTGATGGTCCAACCGGCTTCCCAAGTAGAAGGGCAATCATATGCAAGATGTCATTTCTCCAAAATTCCAATGGGAGCCATGAAAGCCGAACCCACACCAAAACCCATGATGACCGCTCCTCTGATGGGTTGAAACCCACATGCCAGGGTTTAAGAAAGAGTCCTTCTTGGTTACAAAAATAGGGACCTCCTTCAAATGCTTTGTTACAATCCGCAAGACAAGAAAAAACCACCATAAAATAGTTGTTTACACTCAGCATCACCTCCACATCACCTTCAGGGTTCCAAGTCTTCCTAACCCAAGCCTCCACAAAGGGAAGAGAAATTTGAATGCCCATAAATTTACCAATAAGCACATGTTTGGTTAAATACTCCACATATTTTGCCATCGAGTCTAGTTGAACCACTAGAATCGGCCTAGCTTCACATCGTTCCAAACATCCATTGTTCTTTAACAAGCGATTCCTAGCATGTAATGGGAAATCCTGTTCCTTCCACTCATTTTTAAATGAAATACTAGCACTAGCATGCATGCTCTATGATGGACCTGATGCCATCACTACATTCCTCTAGTTTTTCATACCTCCTCCAGAAACTGCTGCCACCCCCCCTTACCCTTCTTATATTTGATATCATAGTCATAGCTCAATAATTTGGAAATCCACTTTTATTGTTCTAGAGTGGCCACCCATTGTTCTAAAAAATATCTGAGACTCTGATGATTAGTCTTGATGGAAAATATCTCCTAATAATATACGACCACCAATCATTGAGTGTATGTAAAATGATAAGCATTTCTTTTTAGTTTTTGAGGATATATGCAATGGAAGAGATATAACACAAGTCCTAATAAGATGTAATAAATATGAAAGCAAGTGAGTTTTTAATATGACTAAAATATAATATAAATAGAAATGATGAAATTACAATGTAGTATGGAGGAAATGGTCACTCCATTAATAGGAGCTAAAGAGCTACATTGTGCTCCATAGAGGAACACCACTATCTACTACTCTACACTAGATAAGAACTTGACTTGATATAAATCTACTACTCTGATGCCCTTTATATAGGAAGATATATTCATTGGCCAACACTCTACCTATCTGTACAAGGAGACACCTTGCACATTACAACTTACACATTGACACTTGGGCATTTATTACATTGCTTGAAGTAACTAGCTAACTTCCCCCAAAAGTAATCTCCTACTCTAACTATGTACCTAAGGTGGTACTTTTACATAACCCAAATGATGTAATATACTCTAAATCTAACACCCCCTATATTACATTATTTGGGTATTGAAGATTTAAATTTTCAATATGGATCTTCTTCTTTGTCTTGGAGCTTGTATTCTTCTTCTCTATTTTGTGTAACCTGTTCAAGCAAGTAGTTAGTATCTTCATAACTTATTGTTATTGCTGAAAGATATTTGACTTCATAATCATCTATAGATTCTTCCAGTTCTTCAATTTCCTCTATCCTTTGAGCTAGGTGTCCTTTTTTATTCACTTTTCAATACTCCAATTGGGGATAATTGGTTGGATGCTGAGCTTGCTACTGATTTTGATATTGTCATGGTTGAAATATGCTCCTATTGTTCATATGATTTCATTGATTCTTATTTGTGTGATTGAATCTGCAATAGTTAATACTATGACATTTTCTCTTGTATATCTGATAATACCTATTAGACCATGGTCTTCGTCCTTTTGATAATGAAGCAATATTTACCTAAGGATTGTATTTTGATGCCAATGTAGTGTTAGTCATTTAATCTTTGAATGTATTCTCTACCTCATATTCTTGAAGAATATTGATTAGGTCATCAAAAGAAGTATCTTTACCTAGGACTTGTAAAGATGTTACCAAATATTTGTAGCTACCTGGAAGTGCTCTCATGGTTTCTTGAGTAATAAGTTCATATTTAATTTCTTCTTCTAAGGCTAATAATTTCTCTTTAATATTTGCTCATTTCCTTAGGAATAGTTCTATGCTCTCATCACTATTAATTTTTAGATAATGTAGTTGAGTTTGAAGATGAAGGATAGTGGCTTTATTTTTTCCTTCAAATATATTTTCTAAGATTTTGCATGCTTTTGTAGATATCTTTGTTGAACTAATATAAGGTTGTATTTCATCAGTGATAGCAAAGTTTATTATCATTAGGGATTATGCATCATTGTCATCAAACTTCTAAATTTTAGTATCACCTGTGTTTGGTCTTTTTTTTGTTCCTTGAGTTATCTCCAAAATTTTTTCATATACTAAGATTGTTTTAACCTAATTTTTCTTGGAGAAATAGTTTGGTCCCTTAAGTAATTGGGATTCCATAAGGAAGAATTTTTTTGATTCCATGATGATCCTTATGGTATTATTTTAATTTCCCTAGTATTGATTTGATGATGCCTTGGTGAAATTCTAGGTTTTGTAGAATGCCTTATGTATCCCTAGTAATTTTGGATATGTTTAATGATTGATAAAGTGATTTTGAGAATAGTAGTTCAATTTAGAGTTGATTTTGTAAAGTTTTGTGAATAGAAAAAATCAAATTCTTTTACACCTTATTTCTCCTATTGAACTTAAGCACTTTCTAGTTTGATGAGGTTCTATTTGTTGGATTTGTTTTATCCCTTTAATGTAGTTTTGAGACAAGTATAGTAATTAGTTTCTAAATCTTGATTTTCCTTATAGAAACTTCTTTTATAGCCTTTGATAATTTAACATTTAATGTTTCTAAATTCCAACTACCTATTTTGGTGTAGTATTCCTTTTAACTCCCTAATATAGAATATTGGAAAATAATGATATTTGCAATATTAGATAATTAATCTATTTAGGTAGAAATCCTTATTTTCCTATGCTTTAGATTGCAAATATTAGCCTATTTAATATATATATTTTTCCTTTAATACTATTTTCAAATATGGTTGATTTCTCTTAATGTTTCAACCTTATATTCTACCTTATATCTCCCTATTAATGAAAGTAAATTAGATAAGGTAAAGTCTTACCTTTGTGATGCCCCAAAAATCTACGTATCCGATGCTATATTTTAGATGTAGATGAAAACACTCTTTTGTGCTCTTTTTATTTTTATCTCCAACGTATGAGCATAGGATTTGGCTTATCTTTTTCTCGAATGACATCTGATTTCTTGATACCTTTGACGATACTTCTTGGACAATGGATGCCTTACATCTGACCGCTTTGAATAGGAGCATTAAATTATATCTTCCTACTTCTTCTATGATGTAGGTGCTACTACATAATTCTACCATAAAATTAGCTTCTAATGCTACTACAAATTCAGCCTTCAATGGTACTGTTTTTTGGTCTTTGGTACCTCAAATAAGAGTTGAATTTTGAGTCAAGTGATAAGTGTCACTTCCATTTCTTTTAATGCCTAGGAATGAGCGTTATAGTCTTGAATGGGTAATCTTCTTGGTAAAAAGTGTTTATTTTCTTCTAACACACCAACCTTCTTCCTTGTAATGCCTTCTTTGGTCAATCTTGCAATAGATGTGCACTCACGTGGAAATGTTAGGGTTTCCTTCTAGGTGACAAGTGTCACATTCTCTTTGTGCATGACCTTTATTTGTAATACCTCTTCAACATATCTTTGCAATACATTTATTATCAATATAACATAACCAAATCCTCCTTTTTTGTATGCATTTGATGGTATTTAGAGTGAGTTGTTTTCAGCTAGAATGGTGAGCAATACCTTGGAAACTTGGAGCAACGATTTTACAGACTTCTATAAACGATCTTGTGGAATTTGAGCTATGCCAATGGTGCTCCTTAGATGTACATCCACTTATTTGTACTTTTCTTCTTTTCTTTATGTACTATTTTGCCTTTGAATATAATGCTTCTCCTTCCTTGTATTGTGCTTCCTTTTCATGTAGGTTGGGCTATTTATATCATAGATGATATAAGCCCTATGGAATACCATTTTACCTTGCTTGGAGAATGCTTTTACACAACTTCCTTGGACTATTTTATCCCTGTGAAGAGTGTTCCATTTTGGCACTAAAGACCTGTCCTTCTTCCTACGTAGGGTATATTAGGGTAGTGCAATATAATGTAAATAATTTTGAGAATATAATACCTTTGCACCTCTTTTACAATATCTAGTTTTATGGTAGCTTTTGAAGTAGGCAATGGAAAATTCTGGAGTTGTCTTCTTGAGTAGACAACTCTCTCCTTTGCTTCATAATGAACCCAAGCTTGTAATAATTTTTGCACTATTTTTTTCATAAATATCCTTTAGTGCACTTTGAATATGAGACTCACCAAGTCTTGATTTGAAGCTTTTATTGCTAATTTTGATGGTGTATTTCTTCTCCACTATTTTGTGCATAGAACCTTCAACATTTTATGTCCACCAAATAGTGTCTCTAGATACTTTGATAATCTGCTAGTTTTTGTGTCCTTGATCTTTAACAATCAACAAACACAAACTAACCCTTTTGAGAGTAACTAGTTAGAGATCAACTAGTATAGTGTCAATGCACTTTTAATGGTAACAACAATCTCACCTTATTGCTCCAGTAAATGAACTCTCAAAATAATTTTAGATGCACTTAATAATATCTGCAACTTTTAAGAGTATTTTGTAATTAACCCTTAAAGAATATTATGCATATTTTCACTACAATTGATATTGTAGGATATAGTCTTCTTTCTTTCTAGATAGCAAATAGGTAGGTGATAATTTTTTTTCTTTCAAAAATATCCAAATCCTATTTAATGTGCAAATAATTCTTAAAATTAATTTTCTCTTTTTACACTTGAAGACTATAATTCAATCTATCTTTCTGCAACTTTTAATCTTAATATGGTGCCTTAATGAATTTTGATAATAATCCATTTTGATGTTTAATTAATGAACATAATTTCACCCAAGTTGCTTACCTCTTTGATGGATTTTGAATTAGATGTAGATATTGGTGTTTTTGATTCACCAAGTTGTTGCCTTGTAATGGTTGAATTCATAGCTTCTTGTTGGCTATCCAGAATAGCTTCCTACTTCACCAAACTATAGCCTTGAACTTTTTATCTTGAGCCTTGGATTTGGTGGCTTGATCCTTCCAGTGATTTTTCTTTTCTACTATAGATTCAGATAACTCTTTTGTCTACTAATGATAGGGTGTCTACTTCCCATAAGAGGTACCTACGTCCTAGATACAAGAGGGTGCTTACATCCAAGATTCATGAAGACACCTATGTCCCAAATATAGGGTAATGCCCACATCTTGGATGTAGGAGGGCAACTACATCTCAGATGTAGTAAGGTGTATATATACCAATCACAAGACAACACCTACATATCAGACACAAGAAGGTGCCTACATTCAACAAGAATATAGTGCCTTTATATTGAATATTGACTATTGATTGAGAAATTGTAAATTTTTTATAAAGGCAATACAAGTTATTGTAAAATATATGGGAGCAATGTTCTCGGCCATAAATGATCGAATTTGAAGAATGATCACTCTTTTAATGAAAAAAATTGTAGTTGCACACACAACCATTATAACAAATCATGATCTATGTTAATTTAGAGATTCCAAATATTACATGATTGTAACAAAAATCACCTACATTTTGTATAAGAATGCAAAACATTTTTGAAGGAAGATATCATTGAATTTGTAATAAAATCATTATGTACTACAAATTTTATTTTATCAATTAAAGATTTGGAATAAGAGAATAATTTCTAGTAGCAAATTGGGTGAACCAACTGTGGGAGCTCAGGCCCATTCCAGGTAGTAATCCTCCCATGTTTCTCTTTATTTATGTTATTTCTTATCATTTCTAGTTTTTGGAGTGCATATGTTTTTTATTTATTCCTTGTAGTTTATTTTTAGTTTTGTGTAGACTTATTCAGTTTCCACAAATTTAATTTAGTTTTCATTTCAGTTACATTAAACTTGTAGTGTGTTAATTTTATTTATTTTCTGTATGCATTTATTTTTATTGCACTTTTGTTTCTGTACTTTATTTAAATATTTAGTTTTCATTGGGTTTGGTTAAAAATAAAAATACAAAAGTAAACAAATCCTCCACTAAACCATTAGGATAGAGGAACTCATTCCCCACACTACAGGCATATATAGTGCTTGAAACTCATAAGTTTATGAACTCATAGATTGATATAAATGGACAAAACTTAACCTCTCTATAGAAAACCATTTTTAATCACCATTTTAGCACCATTTCCAGGGAGTTTCCAAAAATATAGTGTTAGGATCCACAAGTTAGTCAGCATGAAAGTGTGCATTTATACTACCTTACCCATAGACCCCTTACTTAAGAATGCATGAGTCCACTGAGACCAAGAGGACCTAATAGACAATTTATTAGAATAGAGGCCATATTAGAGTGATCAAAACAATATAATCCATAAATACCCTTAAAAAAATTAAAGACATTCTCTAAAGAAGAACAATCCATTCCACTTGACTCACCCTAATGCATTAACCTTATATACAGTACAACTAGTGGATCAAACCGAAACTGTAGCCAGCTTGAAGATTTAATAAGGTGGAAAGTAGTTGAAGAGGGGACTATCTTATATTTTGAAATAGGAATATTATTAGAATAAAAGAAAAATGAGTGTGATGCCATATTAGCTACTTTAAAAGCAACCAAATTAGAACCTACAACACCTGTAACCATGGATAGAAATAATGAGCTTCCACCATTTTTAAATTCTTGATTGAAGGAGGAGAAACCAAAATGAAAAATATTTCTCTTGCAAACCTTCCTACATTTACAGGACTACCCACAAAGGATCACGATCTATTTATTTTTAAATTTGATGTTCTCTATAGATTAGTTGATTACAAAATAGATACCCAAAAATTAAAACTTTATCCCTCCACATTGGATGACTTTGCATTACATTGGTTTATCGGTTTAAGGAACAAACAAATAAGTACATGGGAAGATGAATAAAATATACCTAAAATAGTACCAAAACTTTGGAAGGGTAACAGATGCTCAAGAAGAAGTCCTAGATATGTCAGAATCATTGGAGTATATTGGGGTAGGTTTAATTTTAACCTTCAATGCTTACCCCATAAAAAAGTAGGAGAAAGATTATTAAGGAGCATATTCTTAAGGGGTCTTACGAATGAATCACTAGAAGCCTTAAACCTATTAGCAGGAGGTGAGGTTTACTAGGTCAAATGTCATATTTATGCTAGAATTACTCCAAGAGAAAAGGTAAACCCATCACTCGAGGAATAAAAACAACCTCAGTAACTAAAGCAAAAGTAGGCATATTTTTGGAAGATATGAAGAGAGATATTTTATCATCTCTTGTGATTCAATTAGATACATTATAGCTTCAAAAAAATAAGAAGGAAACAAAGGTAGAATTGGCCTTTTTATTCCCAAGGTGTAGGAGGAAGCACCCAAAAAACAATGTTCAGAACACAAGGTATGAGTATGCGATATTTGTCAAATGGACCATATAATAAAGTTGTGCCCAAAATGAGCAACCAAAAGAGGAACCAAAAGTAGCTAAAACATATTTCATGGATAATAGAAGAAATTGGCAACAATAAACCAAATCAAATAGTGTATCAGGTAGACATAGGTATGTATCCTATGTACCATATTAGTGTAGAGAATATAGATTGTAGTCCAATCCATCTTAGATTAGGTAGAGAAGTAGGAATAGACCAAACTGTAGTGGCCCTGGGGAAGTGGTACACCGTCCACTACTCTATTTGCGAATATTATTTACTTAATCATGCATTAAATGAAAGATACAACCAAAATACGAAGAAATGAATAGATAATGTTTTTTATTGCTTTTTCTCAAGTTCGGTTACATATATATCCCTTTGAGGGATTCCCTTCATTTGATATAGATTTTACAAAATAGGGTAGCAGATGTATGATATCCCCTCGCAAGGGGAGATGCACTCTCATAGGCTTCTCGATGACGCACACAAAATTGTATGAGGGCTTACAGATGCCTCCTTCTCTAGGTTTGGTTCCTAGAGGGATCCTCTTGATTTCATATGTTGATAACCTATCCAATGAACCTGTAGTCCTACAAGCATGAAAACAACAAGTAAATGCTCAACTATCTGAGATTGCCTCCTCGGATGAGGTTGTTAGCGATAACCCTAATGATAAATAGAAATATGCTCAATGACAATAGAAACTAATGCTATGAATGCAAGTAAATGAAATAAATAAGATCTATGCTAATGGTGTAAAAATATGTAATAAGATAAATGAAAGGACCTAATTCTAAGAACCCTAGACTAGGCTTGTGGGCCACTATCTGAGATAGTGGTCCTTAAGATGAAAAATTGTCTCTATTGCTCCATGGCTATAGATCTAGGCTTGTTGTTGATGTTGAAATGATTGTCACTTTTTTCAAATGTATTGAATATCCTGTAGATGATAACCCCTCAGTCGGCTAGCACTTCATTGCTCCTAAAAGGTGCTCTAATTTGCTCTCCAATCTGATAGGGCTTTGTTGCAAGAAAAGCTCTTCAAGTATCAAAAATATCTCCTCAGTCTCTCCCTCCAAAATGATAAAATAAGGTCCCTCTAATTAATTTCAAAAAAGTCCCCCCATTGGTGCTCTTAGGTTTGCACCTTATATTGTGTTGAGGTCCTAGGTTTAGGTCTAAAAACCCTAAGACTGAATCCTGCATACAAACTATTTGTTAGCATGAGAATTTGAGTCTTTGTCTACCCTTGAGGGCCAGTTAACTAATGTCTAAATCTAGACTTGAGTCTCTCATGTAGACTAGCTATGAGGAGAGATGCAAAGTTGTCCCCGCTTTACCTTATTGCATGCAAACTTCCACTTCCACTCGAGATTAGGTTGGTTTGATGACAAATTGCATTTTAGGGTCTAGCCACTGTCATCTACAACGACTAGGGATTGGTCACTTTGAGCTTCAACGACCAAGATTTAGCCACTCTGGTTCATAGAGGCGAGGCTTAGATGGGCTAAAACAACCCCAGATGAGTGGTGAAAACCACTTCCAGCACTTGGAAGGTTCCAATGTTTAGTCACATGATCTATGAATGTGCCCATGTGAGTAGTTCTCCTAAAAATGACATGTTTTAGGTGTCTATAGATACCCCTTTTTGGGATGCACTGTGTGGAAAAAACACAACTCTGAGCAAAAACATATACTATGTTTGTAGGGTGTATGATGATCATTGGTTGGATCAACGCTGGATGGCCCAATCACGCAAGACGGTGCACACCCTTGAATCATTGAATGTATTGGAAGGATTTAACTTAGCATAGGGCTTGCACATATTCACTTACACTCATTCCTCAAACACATTTGGGTAGATTATATCACTACAATGAGATCCAATTGGAGGAGAGCTACAAACTGAAAATGTTATATCTTACTTATGAACCTAGCATATAGGGGAAATTTTGTAATAGTTTTCTGCAATTATTCATAGGATGAACGCAATTTTGATATGATTGAGTGATATTTGGTTGACTTTGATTATGATTATTTGAAGAGTTAACTACCCCCTCACACAAAAAATTGATGAGGGAAGGGCAATGAATGAAGCGAAAAGTCGCTTGACCAATATGACTAATTTGGTTCCTTTCTAGTGCTTGTTCTTTTAATGGGCAAACCCCCATCCAAGTGTGATTCCAACTATTTATGATGGTCATTCATCCCTATCCCATGGAGTGGTCCAACCATAAATAGCCTTATTAGGGAGTTAGGATGAGCAATTCTATTTAGGCTTTATGTTGAATCACATGGCTCAATGTTTTTATGTCATAAGGGCATTAGGATGATTCCATCGTACCTATGGAGCAATCCGACCATTTTGGTCTTCTTTAGGATTTGAGGAGGTACATAACCATTCCAAAATGATTAATTTACCCCAAGTAGCCCTATGAGGGATCACTCATCTCACCGTATTGCATGGAATGCAAATCACTGCAACCACGAGTTGATAGAGTAAGTAACTGGATATGAGGCTTACTTGATATTTTGTAATTTTATGATTTTTTTTGTTATTTTGATCATTATGATGATTATGAACCATAAAAATATGGTTATTTTATTTTTTTGTTATTTCTCATGGGAGGAATTTCTCTGTTTTTGGTTGTGCTTCTAGCCGCTGTCATCTCCAGCGGCCCCCAAATGCTTGTTTGTGGTCACTCTCAACCACAACAGCCAAGAAGTGTGGGTCGTTGATGACAATAGAAGTTGAGATATAAATTAAGAAATATAAAAGCAGCCTAGGGTTTTGAATTTTCATTCTTCCAAATTGTGATTCGCTTTTTAAAACTCTAGAGAGAAAGTGATAGTTTGCAACTTGGAGCATTTTTCATCAAGGATTATGGTTGCACAAGGCGAGGCATCTATGAGTGGAGGAGCCAAAGCTTCTCGGGTATGCTTCAAAACCCTAACCTTGCTTGTATTTTGATAAAAATGAACCTCACTAAGTAACCGGTAAACAAACATCACTAAAATTTTTGGCAATGAACCGAACCTGAAGATAGGTCTAGTTTAGGTTTTAATTTGGTGGGCTTCTCCCCATTTTATGTTTTTTAATTTTTTTTGGTATTTTTGGCCTAGGGTGTATGCGTTTATCATGTCACCCATTGGCCACTGCCACTCAGAGCATCCATTTCGGCCTGTGCCTTGGTCGCTATTGACAATAACGATCAGTTCAAATCCCAATGGTAAAAAATTTGATCGTTGGAGCCTGGCCACTGCCAACATCAATGGCCGATTCCTGGTTACTGTAGACGAAAGTGGCTAGAAAACCTTAGGATATTTTTGATTTTTTTAAATTTTTTTGAGGTGATTAATTATTTTTTTTAATTTGTGAGTTACTTTTCTCAATTTTTGTTGCATGATTAGGTGCGTTTATTCTTGTTTTCACTTAGACTTAGGATAGTCTATCATTATTTGCACCATTTTCCATATTTTATTATGTTTTATATCTTATATGCACTGTAGTTATGCCTTGATTCTTATCCTTAGATTCTTATTGCTTAGGCTTGGGATCCAAAGCTGTTGCTTGACCTCCTACCTCATATGGATGATACAGACTAGGCATGGTTCAATACCCATGGATTACAATATATGACCAGACTTCCTAAGATTATGTTGGATCAGGCCTACCTCACGGGCTTGGCTCACCGATGGGATCCTCAGACTAATACCTTCCACCTTACTATCAACGAGATGACTATCACATCAGAGGATGTATATAGGATTTTTTGGATTCCTTTTGATGGAGTGGCCATCGTATCTTCGACCACTAATGACCATGAGGCAGTATTTCCTAGGGTGTTCATGAGGCATGCTGCGGCTACCTTCCAGGAAAATAAATCTGGCAGTGTGTCCGTTATACAATGGTACAAGGAGAGGGTCTTATCTAAGAGGTATGCGGTGTTGTTGATGGTTTTCAACAATGTTCTTAACCTAGACTGCTCAGGCTTGAGGTTCTTGTGGAATCTCCTTGCTATGGTTTAGGATTTGGTGTACAATGAGGAGCCTATCATCTATGCATGGGAGAGGTCTTTTATAGCGTAGTGCTACGATGAGTTGTACCACATCCACTGATGGGATCATGTTAGCATCGCATGTAGCTTGCTCCTATAGATATGGGAATGGGAGCATATCCATGTAGATCATCCTAGAGGGCTTGCCATAAAGATTGTAGAGATTGATGATTTAATGCAATGCTATGCTAGCAGATGGGCTTAATAGCATGAGAAGTACAAGAGCCATCCTCATGCGAGAGAACTCTCCCATTACATTACTACTTTCACTAGGCTTCAGTTTTGAGATATCATATGGTGCCCATATCATGAGTTCCCAGTATGGGATGATCCATCCAAATTCACAACTAGGACCTGACACGAGTGATGGATCATTAGCCATAAGGTCAGCATCAGAGAGTATTTATGTTCTTCATTAGTACAGATTGTAGTAGGATGTGCTATTTGTCCTAGTTTTGTATAGAGGCATTACAACAGAGAGAGATATTCCCCTGCCACGGATTATAGAGCTTACTAATAAGGAAGACTCCCTAGTAGTTGATGCAGATGTCGATGAGGGAGTGACAAATACCTTTGCACAATTGTGGGGGGATAATATATGGCATGGTGATGGTAGTCTGGGCTAAGAGTATGATGGTGGTGATGGAGACGTAGACCTAGCAGGGCATAGAGTCTGATCTAGAACTGAGGGATGGGGGCAAACCGACAAAGCATGTGGCAATAAAAGAGTAGGAGGCTCCTAAGGAGGAGGAGAAGTTGGATCCCTAGGAGAGAGATTCTCCTCTTAGGGTGTAGCTGCATGAGGTAGAGGTCGAGATCCAATCGAACAAGATCCAGGTACAATAGCGTGATGCCACTATAGCATAATGAGATGCCACTATACTACAATGAGATTCCACTATAGCACAACTCATGGCTTAGATGCAGACATTACAGGTTGCTATTGGAGGAGGTGCTACTAGGATGTAGATTGTTGTTGATCCTCCTATAGAGTAAAATCTAGGGGTAGAGACTAGGCAGATGCAGGGTTTGCTAGATGATTATGAGGCAAATATTTCTAACGATGTAGCCTACATTACCACTCTATCGATGCAGATTAGGAGGCTAGGAGCCACTACTAGGGAGAGGGTAGGTGCAGGTGGATCATAGGTTAGCAGGTACTCCATATTAGGGTAGTCTTCCATCCGTCCTAGGCAGAGGACCCGAAATCATACAGAGAGACCAACAAGATCTAGCTCACATCACACTCCCAAGGATCCCACCATAAGAGGTGAAGCTATAGGGCGTGCAAGCCTAGTTTGATTCATGATGCACTTTGATTTTTATTTTTGAGGCCATCTAGCCTATATGACTATAGCCCATGAGTATTTTTGTACATCCATGTTTTTGAGACACACATTTATATGAGATATTTACATTATGATTCATTATGTGTGTTATTTATTGCTTATGTTTTTGTTTTATTTATGTGATGTGATGATGGAATTATGATGAGTTGATGTATGTGTTAGATGATAGGAAATATCTATGATGATGTGGATATTTGAATGGATGCTTATGTAGATGCTTATATGATTTTATTATCGTATCATGATGTGATGTATCATGAGTTGACTTAGTGATGGATTTATGATTATGTGCATAGATGGATTATGATGTATGCATATATGGATGTTTATGGGGTTTCATGTGCTTTGATTATGGCTATATGATGTGATGCATATGGATATCTCCTTTGACTATTGCTTTATGATGCAATGCATGTGGATGTAATGATCTGATTTTAGGTGCAGATGAATGATTGATGATCTATGCATTATGGATGCAACGTTATTTGTTAAATGCATGTTTAATTTTGCTTTTAGTTGTATGCATTCAACTTATGTTATGATGTGGTAAATGTAATGTGTGAAATGCATTATCTACATGGTTTTTTATCTAATATAAATGAACCTATATTATTCAATCACTTAAAACATAAGGAATGCATATGATATGATTTTAACGATCTAATGGACGATACCACATAAAGTATATTAGTTATGAATATAAATAATCTCTCTTATCACAAGAATTAATTATTTGGTCATCCACACGTGAAATGCAATGGCATGAAATGTATGTATTTTATTGATAAGATTCAACAATTTCAAATATTCAAAATAGTTAGTGGTCATGTAAACATCATTTCTAACATCTATCTAGTATCTAACCTACTTTGTTAACACCCTTTAATTCACCAAGCCTTATAAAGAAAAATTGATGATGTGATTTGTTGCTATGTAGGAAGTTTTTGAGGTTTTTTATTTTTGAGACTCAAAAACTCTAGTTACCCTATCAACAACTGCATACTAACCATTCAAGACTTTTGAAAAGCAAGGCTTTCATCATGGACCTAGATACTCATTATCCCTATGTGTGCAAATGAATATATTTAGATAGAACTCAAGTATTTCCTCCGATGTCAGGTGGGATTCTTTCAACCTATGGCTAAGATTGAGGATCCTCAATTGTTCATATGATCCTATGTTGGACTTAGTTGGAATATACCACCAAGTAGCATTGGGTTACCTAAATCTAGCTCATCCACATGCAAATATTGGTCTACACAAATGCAAGACGCTATTATGATAGACATATCGTCATGTGTAAGGGTATCACTATTTCCAAGCATGGCTATACACCAAACTTATAATGGGGATCACCTTTCGCTTTTGTACAATGCTATGAATTCCAAGAATTCAAGCTCCATTCCATTCTTTTCTTCATTTCATTTGGGATACTTGCTCATGCTTAGTGATGAAAATCACTGTTTATTTTTATTAATTTTTTTTTTTGTTGTTTTTCTCTTGAGCAAGGGATTTATGTAGAGATGATGATTGCTTGTTTGTTTTGATTTTGACCTTTTCTTGATTTTGGGATTTTGCATGTTTTGATAAGAGCAAGGGATTTATGTAGTGATGATAATCACTTGTTCGTTTTGCTTTTGAATTTTTCTTGACTTTAGGATTTTGCATGTTTTAATGAAAGCAAGGGATTTAACTGGGTAGGTTAGAACTTGTCCTTTTACCAATTATCAACACCTTTGAACCAATCGCACAGGAGGATAAACAAGGAAAACCCTTTTTGCTTAAGGTAACCTAGACCACTTTTGCAACTTTTATCTTTCCCTTGTACCAACTAGGATTTTATTGTTTTTAATTAGTGAAGGGATCCTGAATATCCGAGGCATTATCACGACTAGATTTTACCCTCTACTAATCAAGATGGCTTTCCACAAAATCTGATAAGACCACTAGATATGGTTGAATGACCGGAAAACCTTATCCTATTCTATATAGCAACATTAAATGGTTGTGTTGAAAAACATAGTTACACACATGGATGAATGGATGAAGATGGATTTGTGGTTGCGATACAAACTGTGGCATCGTTTGAAAGATTATGATCATAACATGTGCAAATGAAATGGATATAAATGTAATGCAGCTATGTGGATGCAAATGTAAGATGGAAATATTTTTGTATTTTTTATTTTTGCATTGTTTTTTGATTGTTTTGTATTGTTTTTGTGTTTTTGATTATTTTTTTTTTTTTTTTTTTTTTTTCTTGACCAAAGGGCTTATTGTGCCTTTGGGGATTTTAGGGGTTGATAAAATGGCATGAGGATACCCTTGAAGCATTTTAATTGAGGTGACCAAGCGGTATGAAGATACCATTAGAGCATTTTTATTGATTTTGACCAAGCGGCGTGATGATATCCTTGGAGTATTTTTCACTGAAGTGACCAAGCAACATGAAGATACCCTTGGAGAATTTTGATTGATTTTTACCAAGTGGTGTGAAGATACCCTTGGAGAATTTTTGATTTAAGTGACCAAGCGACATGAAGATACCCTTGGAGCATTTTGATTAATTTTGACCAAGCGACTGGGATACCCTTAAAGCATTTTGATTGGATTTGACCAAGCGATGTGATGATACCCTTGGATCATTTTTGATTAATTTTGACCAGGGGGCTGGGATTCCCTTGGAGCATTTTAATTGAATTTGACCAAGCGGTATGAAGATACCCTTGGAGCATTTTTTATTGAGGTGACCAAGCGGCATGAAGATACCCTTGGAGCATTTTGATTGATTTTGACCAAGCGACGTGAAGATACCCTTGGAGAATTTTGATTGATTTTGACCAAGCAACGTGAATATACCCTTGGAGAATTTTTGATTGCATTTGATAAAGTGGCGTGAAGATACCCTTGGAGCATTTTTATGATTTGTTTGTAATTTTATGACATATTTGAATGTTTTTGTATTTTATGTATTTTTGAATGTTTTTTGTGTTTTATGTATATTTGAATGTTTTTGTATTTTATGTATAAAATTCCTTCAAATGGATGATATTGAGATGCTCAGGCTCTTCAATACCATCCAATGATGTGAGGCGATATGCTCAAGGACCAACCCTTTTTGAGATTATGTATGGACCTATCCAATTTACTATAAATTTATCTCATAGGTGCGGTGACAGATTTGAGTTTTATTGGTTTTATTTGAGCACAAGATCTCTAAATTTGAATTCTCTTAAGTGGAATTTACTATTGTAGGCTTGCACAATGCGATACTGATAAACACAGAGATGCTCCAAGGCATTGAATTGACGTTCATCAAAAAATATTAATTGATCAAGGCAGGCTTGCCGTGCGGTGTCATCATCTATGAACTCTTGTAATGCTATGCGCAGGGTTGAAATTTCCAACTCTAGGGGCATAATGGCCTCAGTACCATATACAAGTGAAAATGGTGTTTCCTTAGTGGGCATCTGCATACTAGTCCTATATGCCCATAATGCAAGAGGTAATTGCAGATGCCAATCCTTGTGATTATCTTTCACCATCTTTCTCAATATGGAGACTATTATTTTGTTTGAGGCTTCTGATTGTCCATTTTCTTGCAGATAATAGGGTGTTGAAAAAATGTGTTGAATATGGTATTTGTTTGTCAAAGCACACACATTTTTGTTCTTTAAATATGGACCATTATTCAATATTATTTTCAAAGGGATCCCAAAATCACTTATGATATTGTGGAGTATAAACTCCACAATCCTTGGTCCAGTTGTCGATGTCAAGGGGATCACTTCGATCCATTTGGTGAAATATTCAGTGGTCATAATAATGAACGTGTGTCAGCTTGAGGATGGGGGTGAGATCTTCCCAACTAAGTCTAGTCCCCACTACGAGAAGGGCCATGCTACCTGGATGGGTTGCAAGGCTTGTGATGGCAAATGTGTGAGGTTTGCATGATGTTGGCATTTAACGCATTTATTGACATACTCGTAATAGTATTTTTCCATAGTGGGCCAATAGTAAACCATTCTCAAGATGCGCTTAACCATGGTAATGCCACTAAAGTGACCACCACACATATTGTTATGAGCCTGTAAAATTGCCCAAGATGCTTCCTGCGGTTCAATATAACGAAGGAGCATTCCATCAAAACCTCATCTATAAATAATCTCTCCAAAAATATGTACCTTGTTGCCTTATATTTAAATATTCATATTTCAACATGCGATAGACCTTGCGGTACCATTATCAACTTCAAGAAATCCTGCACTTGGAAAAGCCAATCCTGGTAAGCCATAGTTTCTACAAAAAAGATATATCCTATTCCTTTTGCTTCATGGAACTTGTGAATATAGATTGAGAGATAACCCTATGGTTAATGGTTGCAACACACTTCGTAGGACCTTTGGAGATCAAATATTCCCAAGGTGCCATCTATAAGAACTCTCTAGCTCTGAAGGACCACTCCTAATTTGGTTCAATATTGATTATGTTTACTGATTCTTGATTTTCAATAGCCTCATGTTGTATCATTGAGTGTGTGAGCACCTTAACATGAATGGTTGTGAAATCAGCATATGTATTCTAAGGGATTAAGGATCCTAAAGATACCATGGTGTCTAAAAATCTATTTGACATATGAGGGATTGCCTCGATGTCATACCATTATAGTCGGGCTAGGTAAGTGTCAACAAGCTCCTTGTAAGATTTTAGGAGTGGTCACCTGCATTGGAACAATCCTTTGACTTGATTTACTATGAGCAATGAGTCACCAAATATATTCAATATTTTAATGACCATTGCAATGGTTTTTTGGAGTCCTAATATCAAGGCTTCATACTCTGTGTTATTGTTTGTGCAAGGGAAGTCTAGTTTTAATGATAAGGGCAATGGAGCACCCTACGGTGTGATAAAGACAATCCTTGCTCCACCCCCTTGTTCACACTTTGAACCATCAAAGAATAATGTCATGTCTCTTTATTTCTCAAGTTATTTGGGTTTGGGTTGATCTAATAATGCAAAGATTGCATCATCAAGTAATTCTATGGTGAGAGGCTTGCTATCCTAGAGAGGTGCCTCTGCTAATTGATCAACTATGACTTGTCCCTTGATGGAATTTTGGCTTATGAATCCTAGGTTAAATTATGTCAATAGCATGATCTACTTTTCCTTACATGTATTATGATAGGTCTTGTTCATCATGTACTACAAAGGATTTTTTTGATATAACGTAGTTCATATGGCTCAACATGTAGTGTCGTAACTTTCTGGTTGCAAAAACCATTTCCAAACACAAATTTTCTACATACGCATACCCTAGCTCATAACTCACCAAGGTGTGGCTAATATAATATATGACTTGCTCTTTGTCTTGTGCATTCTTTTGGGCCAACATGGTGCCCAAAGAAAAATTAGTATCTGATATGTATAGTAAAAATGGTATGTTTGGCCTTGCTGGAGCCAATACTGGTGGTGTTGCTAGGTAAGTTTTGATCTCTGCAAAGACCTACTGACACTCTTTATCCCAATGAAAAGGGACTCCTTTACATAGCAACCAATTCATGGATCAACATTTGTCTGATAATTGAGCAATGAATAATTTGATGGATGCTACCTTGCCTTGTAAGCTTCTCAACTCCCTAATGTTGGTAGGGGTGACCATTTCCAATATAGCCATTACCTTTGCAGGATAAAATTCAATGCCTCTCTTAGAAATGATGAAGCTGAGGAGCTTACCAGAAGTCACACCAAACACATACTTCTTAGGGTTCAATCTGATGTTGTTCTCAATAAGGTGATAAAATACTCTCTCAAGGATTTTAGCGTGCTCTTGCTGCACTAAAGACTTGGCCACTAAGTTGTCCATGTAGGATTCTAAGATTTTGTGCATATAGTCATCAAAGATGTATGTCATGGCCCACTGATATGTGGCACCAATATTCTTCAGGCCAAATGACATTACCATGTAACAAAATGTCCCAATGTGATCGCCATCTATAGCAACACCAGGGAAGTAGCGCACCGTTCACTACTCTATTTGAGAATATTATTTACTTAATCATGCATTAAATGAAATATACAACCAAAATACGAAGAAATTAATAGATAATACTTTCTATTGCTTTTTATCAAGTTTGGTTACATATAGATCCCTCTAAGGGATTCCATTCATTTGATATAGATTTTATAAAATAGGGCAACAAATGTATGATATCCCCTCGCAAGGGGAGATGTGCTCTTGTAGGCTTCTCGATGGTGCACATGAAACTATATGAGGGCTTATAGATGCCTCCTTATCCAGGTCTAGTCCCTAGAGGGATCCTCTTGCTTTCGTATGTTGATAACTTGTCCAGTGAACCTGTAGTCCTACAAGCATGAAAACAATAGAATACGCTCAACTATCCGAGATTACCTCATCGAATGAGGTTGTTAGCGATAACCCTAATGATAAATAGAAATATACTCAATGAAAATAGAAACTCATTATATGAATGCAAGTAAATTAAATAAATAAGATCTATGCTAATGGTGTAAAAACATGTAATAATATAAATGAAAGGACCTAATGCTAAGAACCCTAGACTAGGACTGCGGGCCACTATCTGAGATAGTGGTTGCTAAGATGAAAACTTATCTCTATTGCTCCAAGGCTATGAATATAGGCTTATCGCTGATGTTGAAATAATTGTCACTTTTGTTCGATGTATTAAATATCTTGTATATGATAATCTCTTAGTCGGCTAGAAATTCATTGCTCCTAAAAGGTACTCCAATTTGCTCTTCGATATGATAGGGCTTCACTGCAAGAAAATATCTTCAAGTCTCAAAAATATCTCCTTGATCTCTCCCTTCAAAATTATAAAAGAAGATCCCCAAATGATTTCAGAAAAGTCCCCCACGGAGTAATGAAAGTGGTCTTATGTTGGTCTTCGGGTTTGATTTGGATTTGATTGTATCCAAAAAATCTATCCATTAGGGAGAGCATATCATGACCTACAGTGGTGTCAACAAGAGCATATATGTTTGGAAATGAGAATGAATCCTTTGGAGTTACACTATTCAAGTCTCTGAAGTCTATGCAAATGCGGACTCTTCTGTCAGGATTTCCTATGGGCACCATGTTCGAGACACATTCAGGATAGTCAATAGGAACTATGAAAACCACATCCAACAACTTTTGTAACTCATTATTCATCATCAAAGTGATGGTTGGATGCATTTTCATCAGCTTTTGATTGACAAGATTCTTCATGGAATCCAATGAAAGGTTGTGTACAACTAACTTTGGATCAAGCCCTGGCATGTCTTTGTAAGTTCAAGCAAACAATTTAGCCTCTCCTTGAGGAGAGTAATTATGACGGCTTGTTCCTCTTGATATATAATTTATTCGAACTTGAATTTCTTTGGTTGAGTAGGATCATCACTAATATCCACCTTGAAAGTCACTTCTATAGCCATATGTGACCCATACTCTAGATGATGAGGCGTGGGTATCAAATGAATGCCATCAGTGGGATTTACAGGATCTACTGACTCAATATCTAAACCAATATGGAATACATCATATATAGATCCTGATGCAAAATAAAATGGTTGTAACACATCTTCGTTAGAGAAAATATCCTCAAGATCTATAGGAAAATCAGTGTGATCCCAATCAATAACATCTATATCAAGATACAATGGTTTGGTAGGATCTATTGGGTTATGAAGTGGAGTGGTCAGATTAATGGAGATTGTATTGATGGATGGAATGAAATCACTAGGACCACATGGATGAAATATTATCTCATAGGTTCTCCATACTCGTGATGAGGCTTTGGAGGAAAAGGAATCTCCAGATTTGGCCCATGAGCAGGCCGGATAATAAGATCATTGGGTTCCAATAACTCCCTGAATGTAGGTAGAGGGGGATTGATTACATGGTGAATGGTATTTAAGTCAACAGGTCTTTCCAAAAGCTACAAGCTAGGGTTTATGGCATGAAGTGCCACTTATCTTTCTACCAACATGTTGGCTTGTTGCAAATGGCAGGGCCCAATATAAGCCATCTCAGTATCATCTTCAAAGCCATCATCACTTATCTAAAAACCATTAGCATTGGTATGTGGCCCTAAGACAAGGGGCACATGTCTTGGATCCAAGTAGGCCATCTCTATTTCATCCTCATATTCTTAATCACTTATGAAGATGCCATTTGCATTAGTTTCTTACCCTAAGCTATGGGACCACTACCTTGGCCCTAGCTAGGCTCTTTCTATTGAGTCCTTTGACTCATAGCCAATTTCATCTGATATGTATCCACTCTCATTATGGCTAGACTAGATAAATATCTATAAATAGCATAGCCCATGATAGGCTAAGCTTACCTGTATTTCATAATCACTTGCCACATATCTGTCTTCTTCTTGCTCTTCATTCCATAAGATGCAACATGTAGGGGTGGCATCAATTGAGAAGTTTGGATGATAAATCTCTGGTGGTGGTATGTTTACCATGACCACTTGTCTGTTGATCAGATGTCTTTTGGGGTGATAAGAAATAAAATTGATGTCTTCTCCTAACCCCAAGCTTAATCTATCCAAGGATGCTACTAAAGAGTCATATTAAGTTCTGATGTGGTAACCTAACCCAAAATTGTCAATGGGAAGTTGGTACTGTGGATCGTAATGGCTGCCTACACCCTTGCTCATATATACCCAAATCCTAACCATGCCAATAGCAACATTCAAAGTAGCTTAGTGCAAACTAAATATTAGAGAGGTAATGAAAATTAACAGTGAATAGTTCATCATTGTCATCTTCTATGTCCGAAGACTTATGGGTGCAGTCTAGGCCATCATAGATAAAGTTGGTTTGGTTGGGAGGGATTCCAAATAGAACCACTATTACCAATGGTTGTCTTAGGTATTTTGGCCATCCCATATCTTATGCAGACTCAATGATGGGCATGAATGTTATGCTTTACATAAGGTACTCTTCTATCCTCATACTTGCCAAGTGTATTGTTGCATGTGATGTGGATGACCCTACAGATGACACTGGAAAAATGGGCTCTAGTATTTCCTTTGCTTGATCCTGGAGATATTCTTCTTCCATGGGACCTGGGATTTCTACAATGGCTATATTTGGCAATTCTTTGGGCTTTTCTTCCTCGATTAAGTGTGACTTTAGCTTCTGATTATCTTTAGGTTTAGACATCGATAGTCTCTTATAAGTGTCAGTTGTTTTGGGTGCAAGAGGAGGTGTCTATGTATATGGGTATTTTTGTACCCCTTTGTCTTTGTCATCTAGTTGCATAGTTGGATATGAAGGTCCTACATATAGTTGGGTGGAAGGAATCACAAAATCTCCTAGAAGATCCACCTGATGGACATATTTGAATGGCTCTTCATCAGCCAAAACTACGTAGACTTTGACATCGTGTATATATTTGACACGTTGGTGTAAAATTAAAGGCACACACTTCATATCTCTTATCCAGAGGTGTCTTAGGAGGATGTTGTATTGCATGGCCCCTTCCAAGATATGACATATCATAGGAATGGTATTATGCCCCACATTAATGGGTAGGACTATCATTCCCATAGTAGAACATAAAGCATCATTGAAATATCTTAATGTGTAGGCTCCGAGAATGATATTGGACTTGGGGATCTGAAGATGCCCTATTGTTGTTGTTGTGATGATGTTGATTGATGAAACTGTATCGATAAAGGCCCACTTAAAAGGTAAATCATTGAATAAAGTAATAATGTGCAATGAAGGGTCTGGTATGGTAGTAGGTACTATCTTAATATCATGATCATAGAATTGAATTATAGGTTCTTGGCATTGCTATACTTGTCCCAAAAAATGAGTGAATGCATTCAAATCTTGTGGTTGGAGCTCAATTGATCTCAAAATCTCCATAAAAGTCTTCTTGTGCTTTGGGGACTATTGTATGAGCTCATAGATATATATCTTGGCCGAATTTGTGTGTAAGTTTTGTTATAGTCTACTTTGAATAGTTACCATAGGTCAGGTTGGTGGACCTAGAAGGTTGTCTTGCCCATGACTCTACCTAGGTGTAGCTTAGACATTAATGGGATCCTTAGGAGGCTATGGTTGACAATATCATCTACTCCTGGTGGCTATATTGATGATTTCAACCATCCCAATACATCCATGGGTAGGTGTATCAATTCAGACCTGATTGACTTGGGCACCTGGCCCTCTAGGGACCTCATGGTTTAGCAGCGAGTTTTTGTATATGCCCATATCTTGGTTATTGGGAGACAATGGGTTGTCAACTTTAAGTTCTCATGCTTCAATCATATTTTGCACCTGGTTCTTAAAACCCATGCATACTTCAATGTCATGCCCCGGTATTCTGTGATAAGGGAAAAAATGATCTTCCCTATATACTTTTGGATTCAGATGGTTGGGATATAAAAGAGGTACATCAAGAAACCTGAGCCTCACTCAACTGGTTGAAAATTGATTGCATTGACTCTGATAGAGGTGTGAAATAACGAGGTGGCTTGCATTATATGTTTTGCCCCCGATTGTTCTTTTGATCGTAATTTTTTGGTAGGGGATGTGCTTGATAATTATGGGGTTGCTGCACATCCCCATATTTAGGCATAGCCAATACTAATTGATTAATTGGAGCAAGGTTTTCTGCTTCTTCTTGTATTTGTCATTCTTGCCATTTTTGTTCCACTCCTTCTTTTGGAGCTTGATGGTTCCCTCATCTACTTTTATGTCCTCAATGAGTTTGGCCTGTGCCAAGGCTTCCTAAAATGAAGGACATTGTTGAAGTTGTAGCAAGAGGAAAATGTGTTTAAAACAACTCTTGGTGAACATGCAGACAATCTCTTCTATGGAGACGAAGAATGATAAATTTACCATGAATTTTCTCCATCTATTCCCATAATCCATTACTGGCTCATCATCATAATGTTTTAAGTTGGCCATATATGAAAGGTTCACCTTCTTCTTAGCACCAAAGGAGAAATGTTTTAGGAAAGCATTTACTAGTTATTCAAAAGTGGATATACTATGCTTGGGAAGTTGGTTGAACCATTGGGTGGTAGCCCCTAAAAATGTCATAATGAAAGTTCTCAACATAAGAGCATCATTGTCTTCAAGATGAAAACATGCATTGATGAAATTGGTAATATGATCTTGTACATCCTCTTTTCCATTGAATTTTTCTAACCTAGGCATCTCAAAGTGCTTAGGATATGCAGGGATAGGAACTGATCGACACAATGGTTGGTTGTGTATTTTAAACAATGTTGGTTGGTTCCCAACTGTATCTTGCTTCTCAAAGGACTTCATATTTTTAGTGAGTTCCTGGAATGCCTTTGAGGCAAGGATTTCCTCTTCTTGTAGGCCTACTCATGGTGGTAATGGAGGTAACCCTTTATCCACTTGACTTGTTCTATACTCTTCCCTCATATGAGGGGCTTCAGGATGCATTTGATACTGATTTATCATGTATATCCTTTCCCAACCAGTTTTATTTTGTTCATGATTCGAGTGGTGGTTTCATTGTGGGATTTCTTCTTACCTAGTGAGCCCTTCTCTTGGTGAGTCAACGTGTTTATCTCTTTGGTGATCATCACAATTTTCTTGTAAATTGATTCAAGCTAGCTACTCAACTTATTCTCTTAAATGCTATTCATGTTGGTGCAAGATCCTTTATCTTTTTTTATCATGCTTGAGAGCTTCGACCAAATCTCACTCTTTGTGTAATGTATTTTCTAACCATCGCATGTGGTCAGATTACGCTGTCAAATAAGATTCATGTTTGTCTGATTCTGTTATTGTGGTTTTGATTCACAGATTCCTTGAAGAGGTTTCTGCTATTTCTTTGCTCTTGCTAGCTAATGTGACTTGTTCAATGTGTTGATAAGTTCCTCTATGATCAAAATCTATATGTGTATTGCAGGGTCACTTTGAAGCTTCCCCAGGTTGGGTGGTGTATTTAGAAGTAACACTTTGTGAACTTCTAGATGCAAAATTTTTTGTGGCTATGGTTTTGGTAGTTGGCCTCGAATGAAACCGATCCAAATTATCTAACTATATTATTTTCCATGGCTGATCCCATGGGGTTCAATTTACTCCAATGAGGTCATAATATATTGGAACCCTTCCTCTTGTATGGAGAGTATCTTCTATTTGGTGCCTATGATTGGATGTAGCTCTAGTTTCTTGCACTTTAGTGGGTAGACCTGTTCTAAGTGTCTCATGTGAAGTTTACGATGTTGTGACTCTTGTGTGTCTTTTTGGTGATGAAGGATTTGTGGCCCCACATTTTATTAATGAGGATAGAGGTGGGGAAACCTCATAAGACCTATGTGAAGAGTTGGGTCTAGAACCATTTTTATGCCCATGCGGGGAGGAAGCTCTTGAAGCCTCCTCATGTCTTTGAGAAGTTTTTGTGTGGTGAGAAGAGGGCCTTGAGGGCTCCTCGCATCTCCATGATGAAGGAGGCCTTGAAGCCTCATTGTGTTTAGGTGATTTTCTTCCATGACGTGTCTCCCTAACTAGGGTTTCTCGAGGAGAACCCCCAAGAGTTGAGTTATCACCCCTTAGGCTCATGGAACTGCATCCCATGATATTATGAGTACTATGAATTTGCCTGTTGGTGTGTGTTATTTTAGATTCTACCTCAGTGTTGGACCGAGGATGCATACTTCTGGTTTTGACCATTATGTTTGAAAATTAATTTTTTGTGTTGTAATTAGAGATAGCCAAACAATATCAAGCAAGTGTTTATTTTGATTACCAATTTATGTGTGCCCTAAATTGTTTGGTGTGTTTTGATGTGTTATTGTTATTTTTTTATTGCTCTTGTTTTGTATTTAGAATGAGGAGACTCATCCATAGTGGGAATCAAGAACACCCATACCAAACCTAATTTTCTCAAAAGAAACTAAGGTACATCGCTAAAGTCCCAATGGGGGTTCGCCTAGCTCTTCCACTCTGAACCAATGATTGTTCCAACAATGGGAGATAGTTTGAACATGAGTAACTTAGTACCACTATAAAGAAGTTCCTTATTCCATTCTAGGAAAATCTAAGGGGCAAGCCGGTGGATGGCGATGAATGCCAACGTCACTAGATTGAATTGAGGGTTGGTGATGAAATCCAACTCCCCAATGTTTAAAACATATGTACGTGTGTGGTATTCATTTTAAGTTTACATAAAGTAAAATGCATCATATAGTAGCAATGACTCTTTCCTATATGCTTGATATAAATGATGCTTCACTTTTTAGAAAGATGTATAAATAGTATGAGTTTCATGGATGCACTCTATTTTATGAAAATATGGCCTCTAGCAGGGCCTCAAAGCAAGCAAACCAACACATAATTTCTAGCACACTGGATTCTAGGGTGGAATTTACAAGCATAAACTGTTGTTCCTAGCAATGCCTAGTGGAAATCTAAAAAACCCTAAGATGCACAAGATGCAAGTTTTTTCTCTTACATTCCATAGTTTCCAAATCAAAATGTATCTTAATTTCACTATTTTAGGAAAATAGAAGCAGACAGAGAGCCATAAATCATTAGAAAAGCTATACCAACCTCTAATCTAGCTTAGAGAATGGATATTCTATCCCCTGTTGCACTCCATCTCCGGTTGTTGTTGACCATAGTGGCTAAATTTTGACTACTATTAGCAGGAGTGGCTACGACTGTGGGCCACTATAGACCAGAGTGGCTAATCCTGCATACAAAACCTGAGTCAGTAATATGGTAGAAAATTAAAAAACTTGGCAGGGGTCCCATTGTGATCATCATTTGTAGTGACCCCAAGGAAGCGGCGCACCGTCCACTACTCTATTTGTGAATATTATTTACTTAATCATGCATTAAATGAAAGATACAACCAAAATATGAAGAAATGAATAGATAATATTTTTTTTTTACTTTTTCTCAAGTTTGGTTACATATAGATCCCTCTGAGGGATTCCATTAATTTGATATAGATTTTACAAAATAGGGTAGTAGATGTATGATATCCCCTTGCAAGGGGAGATGTGCTCTCACAAGATTCTTGGTGATTCACACAAAAATGTATGAGGGCTTACAAATGCCTCCTTCTCTGGGTTTTGTTCCTAGTATGTTGATAACCTATCCAGTGAACTTGTAGTCTTGCAAGCATGAAAACAATAAAAAACACTCAACTGTCTAAGATTGCCTCCCCGGATGAGGTTGTTAGTGATAACCCTAATGATAAACATAAATATGTTCAATGAAAATAGAAACTAATGCTATGAATGCAAGTATATGAAATAAATCAAATCTATGCTAATGGTGTAAAAACATGCAATAAGCTAAATTAAAGGACCTAATGCTAAGAACCCTAGACTAGGCCTTTGGGCCACTATTCAAGATAGTGGTTGCTAAGATGAAAATTTGTCTCTATTGCTCCAAGGCTATGGATCTAGGCTTGTTGCTGATGTTGAAATGATTATTGCTTTTGTTTCATGTATTGAATATCCTATAGATGATAACCCCTCAGTCGGCTAGCACTTCGTTACTCCTAAAAGTTTCTCCAATTTGCTCTCCGATATGATAGGGTTTTGCTACAAGAAAAGCTCTTCAAGTCTCAAAAAGCTCTCCTCGGTATCTCCCTTCAAAATGATAAAATAAGGTCCCAAAATGATTCCAAAAAAGTCCCCTCTAGGTGTTCTTAGGTTTGCACCTCATATTGTGCTGAGGTCCTAGGTTTAGGTCTAAAAACCCTAATACTAAATCCTGCATATAAACTGTTTGTCAGCACAAGCATTTGAGTCTTTGTCTACCCTTGAGGGCCAATTAACTGATGTCTAAATCTAGACTTGAATCTCTCATGTAGACTGACTATTAGGAGGGATGGAAAGTTGTCCCCACTCAGCCTTATTGCATGTAAACTACCACTTTTGCCTGATATTAGGTGGGTTTGACGACAAATTGCATTTTAGGGTCTAGTTGTTATCGTCTGCGGTGGCTAGGGATTGGCTACTCTAAGCTTCAATGGCCAAGATTCAGTCGCTCTAGTTCATAGTGGCTAGGCTTGGATGGGTTAAAAATGCCCCGTATGAGTGGTGAAAACCACTTTTGGCACTTGGAAGATTCTAAGGTTTAGTCACATGATCTATGAATGTGCCCATGTGAGTAGTTCTCCTAAACACGATGTGTTTTAGGTGTCTACACAAACCCCTATAGTAGTGGAGGAAGTAGAAGAAAAATTAGGAATAGCATAGATACCTTCAATAGAGGAGGAAGTAGAGGTAGAAGAAAATCATACTGTTGAACAAATAAATAATGAAAGGATCCTACCTTTTTACAAAATATTGTAGGAAACTAGGAAGAAGATGCAACCAAAATTTTACATAATGGAAGGGTTGAAAAACCTTACTATCATAATTCATTTATATCAGGCTATTAGAGACATGTCTATATATATGAAATCCATTTGAGAACTATGTCTCAAAAGACTAGGATGAATACAAAAACACAAAGTAGTAAAAGTGGTAGGACAATTACCTAAATTTATGTTAGGAAACACCTACCACCCAAAATATTATGATCTAGGGAACCTGGTCTTAATAGTTAGAATCACAGGCTTAATGCTACCTAATACTTTGGTGGATTTAGGAACAACCATAAATATCATTCCTAAAGAAACCATGCATAGACTACAATTAAAAAATATGAGACCAACAAAAAATAGTGTTACAAATGGTAGATAGGTCTATAGTACTCCTAGAGAGAATGTTGGAAAATGTGATCGTAATTGTAGATGCATGGGAATACCCAACAGATTTCCTAGTCCTAAAATCAAGGTCAGGATTGGGTGGTTATACACTCATCCTAGGAAATCCATGGCTTGCAATGGTTGATGCATACATTAGCTATAGGACTAGAAAAATGATGATATATTATGGAAGTACTAAAAATCTAGTTATTTATCCACTTGCACAATCCATCGATGAGTTAGGAGAGCCTAGTTCAAAAATCATAAAAAATGATGCCCTTAATATGTTACAAGTGATGGATCTCGATGAAGTGGGAGTTTGAATATATGAGGACTTAATCATAATAAATTTTCTACAAGGAGAATCTTCAAATCCTCCCATGGATTCCCCACTTGTTGGTAGAAGGGAACACCATGTTAAGAAAATTGAAATAGAACCTGGTAAGGTATTAAACATTGATAGTGCACTAACAATTGTTCAAGAAGATAAATTGAAGGAGATATTCAACAACCAATAAAATAATTTTTCCTAGGATTATAGATATATGAGGGGTATTGCACCCAAAGTATGCACTCAAAAAATTTACCTGGAAGATAATGCAAGACCATTAAGGCAACCCCAAAGATGGATAAAGCTGACCATGAAAGAAATAGTGAAAGTTGAGTTGCAAAACATCTTATCTATCAGATTCATATATCCTATTTTAGACAGCCAATGGGTATCACTTTTGGTGGTAATACCTAAGAAAAATGGAAAATGGAGGATCTATGTGGATTATAGGATGTTGAATAAGGCCACTAGGAAATACCATTTTCCCCTACCTTTCATAGATCAAGTACTAGATACCCTAGTAGGACGAAAGTATTTTTCATTCCTTGAATGATATAGTGCATATAACCAGATCTAGATAGGGAAAGAGGACCGAAAAAAACAATATTTAGTTGTCCTTGGGGAACCTTTGTCTACCACATCTTACCTTTTAGGTTATGTAATGCACATGCAACTTTCTAGTGAGCAGTCCTTAGTATCTTTTCAGATATGATGAAATTTTCAAGGAAGCTACAACAAGTATATAGAGAATACTCCAATGTTGCCAAGAGACTAGCCTATCCTTGAGTAATTAAAATGCTTCATGTTAATTATGGAAGGTATAGTCTTAGGACAACACATCTCCACTGAAGAGATAAAGGTAGATAAAAGAAAGATAAAAATTATCAAAGATCTACGTACCCACCAAAATAGAGATATGTTCAAAGTTTATTAGGCTCCATTGGATACTACCGGTGTTTCATAAAAGATTTTAGTAAGATTGCAAAACCACTGTATGCATTATTAACCAAAGAATCTAATTTTTTTTTGGATAAATAAGTGTGAACAAGTATTCCAAATACTAAAAGAAAAACTGACAATTGCTCCTATTCTTAGAGGTCCAAGTTGTGACCTCCTATTCCATATTTATGCATATGAATCTAACAATGCCATAGGGGCAAAACTGGGATAGAAGGAAGAAAATGAAGCATATGCCATTTATTATGTCAGTAAAAACCTTACAGGCACTGAATTAAACTACATTATCACAAAAAAGAGTTCCTCATAGTTATAATGCTATTAATAAATTCTGCCATTATATCAAGGGCTATAAATTTTTTGTACATACTGATCATACAACCATTAGATATCTGATGAACAAGCCAATGGTAAGTGGCAGGGTTTTTAGATGGCTTTTAATCCTGCAAGAATTTGATGTTACTATTATTGACAAACCCAAAAGGGATAATGTGGTTGTAGATTTTATATCTAGATTAGTTTCTCAAGACAACATTGTAGCTAAGGATAAATTTTTGGATGAGCATATATTTTCTCTAGATGAACAGAAATGATGGTATGATGACATGGACAATTATCTAGAAACCAATAAAATATCCCTTGCACTCATCCCTCGAGAAGCTCAAAAGTTAATTGAAAAAAGTGCAACCTTTTCAAGCATTAACGGTTGCTTGTTTTAAACTGGTACTAACCAAATTATGAGGTGTGTGGCCAAAAAAGAAATCCTAACCATTTTGAAAGCCTGTAATGATGAACCATATAGTGGGCATTTTGCAGAAAAAAGAAATACATTTAAATTCTTATAAACTAGTTATTATTGGACCTCACTATTTAAATATGTAGTTAAACACACTAATCATGACAATCAATATCAAAGAATGGGTCGACCAATCACATGAGATAAAATATTATTGTACCTCACTATTTAAATATGCAGTTAAACACACTAATCATTACAATCAATATCAAATAATGGGTCGAGCAATTGCACGAGATAAAATGCTCCGCCAACCACATCTACATGTAGAACCATTTGATAAGTAGAGAATGGATTTTTTTGGGCCTATTAATCCACAATATAATGATAAGAGGTATATTTTAGTATGTACTTATTACATTACCAAGTGGGTTGCAATGTAGACATTGTGAAGTGCCAAGGAGGATAATGTGACATAGTTCCTATACGAGTTTATCTTTACCAAATTTGGTGTTCCTAGGAAAATCACAACTAACCAGGGAATTGAGTTCACTTCAAAGATGATACAAGAACTGATGCAACAGTACTAAATTCAACACAATAAAACCACTCCATATCATCCATAAGCCAATTGTTATGTAGAGGTTACCAATCATGAGTTGGAAAATATTTTGACAAAGATAGTGCAACAACACAAATTTTTTTGGGAGAAACATCTTCTCAAAGAGGTCTCGGCGTACAGACTACATGGAAGACTACCATAGGATTTATACCATTCTAGTTACTTTATGGGAAGAATGTGATGATGCCCATTGAATTCAAAATAAAAACTCTACGAAATACTATAGAACTTAATTTAAATATAAAATCTACACAATAAGAGCATATTCACCAACTAAATTACTTGGATGAATATAGACAAGTAGTGCAATGCTTTGAAGAAATGTAAAAATAGAGAGCAAAGTGGCATTATCACTACATCAAGCCAAAAAAATTAAAGAAGGAGAATGAGGATTTTTGTATGACTCCTAATTCTAAGAGAGGAAGGGGAATCTCATGCAAAGGTGGTTAAGCCTTTACAAGGTGATTAAAGTGATCGATAATGGGGTCATCCATATTAAAATTATCAATGGTAGTGGAGTAAATTTTACCATCAACAAACACTGATTACAACCTTATCATACACCTTAGATTCATGAAATCATCTTAGACAACGGCATGGGGAAGACCCCATCTTCAGAAATGTCTTTAGCAACATGACAAATTCCTATGCGTTTGCTCCAAAAAATAGAAAAGAGAATAATAATAATAATAATAAAAAATGATGTTTTATAATACTTTTTTAAATAGGTTTTATTTTATTATTATTTCATTTTGTAGGGCAACGTGGAACCCATTTCATATTGTAGGCAACTGTACCTATTAGGCAAGAGACATCCAACCCTATTTTTCCTATTTTTTAGGAGCATTACGATACATAGAAGGTGCCTACCTATTTCTAGAAGGGTGGTGCCTATCTCCAAGCCAAAGTAGCAATGCCTACTTCTCACTAGGAGGTCGATGCTTACATTCAGGACAACACAGAGGTGCCTACTTTCCACCAAGAGGGTAACACTTATATTTGGAACAACATAGAGGTGACTACTTCCCACTAGGAGGGTGACACCTATATTTGGACCAACACAAATTTACCTACTTTCCACCAAGAGGATGACACCACTAGGAAGGTGGCACCTACTTCTATATCAACACATATGTACCTACTTCCTCCCATGAGGGAGGCACCTATATCCAAAAGCAAAATAAATAGTACCTACCTACCTCTAGGAGGGCAACACCTATTTCCATGATAGAACTAGAACTAGAGGCACCTAATTTCCATCAGGAAGGTGACACCTATATCTATGCATACATGAAGATACATACTTTTTGATAGATAGAGGATACCTACTTTCCAATTATCGATGATAGAATATTCCTATTCATTAGCTTTCATTTATGGAGTATGCTTATTCCAAATGATGAAGTACAACTACTCCTAAGATGTTAATGGTGGAGTACACCTACTTTCGAGTCCCAATGAGGAAGTGTGTCTACTCCACAACAAATAATAATGTTTTTCATTTTCAACATGAGATATTAAAACCCACAACTATGCAATACCCAATAAAATTACCTTCAACAATTTTATATCGCATGAGAATGACACAAGCTACCAATTTATTGGTACACCATAATCATGTATCAACTAATGACTTTGTGCCACTGAGCATCATATGCATCATTTTTTGCAAAATGCACCTAGGTATGTACCTATTTTTTTGTTATTTATATGTATGATTATTTAAAAAAAAAAATTGTGTTAAGTTTTGATGTGTGCCCCACACTTATCTCATCCAATCATGCAACCTCATGTCACTAGTTTACCACATGGAACCAATCAATCATGGGGGGATTTGTAACAAAATACAACTACATCCAGGTGTATGAATCAAAATTAATTATGAGGATATCATAATTATTATTAAATATGGGGGTGTAGTTGCATGCCTTGGTACACTACCGAAAGAAATAGTTACATGCTTTGGCATACTACTAATATGGCCATAGTCACTATTGGAGCACCAATGATACAAAAAACTAGAGTGTGGTAGCTATGGGAGATTATCAAAGAATCACATGCAGATGAAGAATGAGCCCATAGATCTTATGGCCATAACAGGCTTAGTTTAAGAATAATTCAAAGTTGTAGGTTGGTTGAACTATTGCAACTTGGTCAACTAGGGCTAAAACCTAGCCATAACACATAAATTTGTAGAGTCCATGGAGAATGTGACTATGCACATGAGAGTTCTAGTCATACCAGTGATAGAAGAACACATTATAGTAGTCAGCCTACCATGCACAAGTGAGCGGATATATAAGGGCAACAACATTGAGTGATATACCCAAAGATTATTTAGATAGTAAATGATGCATTTGATATGTTTAGTGTTGCCAAAGTAGTATCTCCTAGATGCACGTAAGCCTATGTTCAAGTAATTGAATTTATTTTTCACCTACACTAGGAGGTATTCATTCATCAATTTGAATCACTTATTCTTCCTAAACCATTTGTTACATGGCAACCAAATCAATATTCCATTTTATGTCATGAGTGCCCTACTAGAGAAATCCAAAAAATATAAGGTATACACTTAGATGGTTCTAGATCACCATGGGCTCATTTTAGCCCTAATTCAACATGCATAGAGACAATGAGTTGTGCCACCACCACTGGCCATCGTAGAAGAAGAAGTCACATCAAAATCATCATAAGAAAAATGTGAGGATACCCTCAATAGAGAAGCAGAGGCACCTATCTCTCAAGAGAGCAGTTTGGATGGGGAGGTAGAGTAGCTTAAATTTATCCCATTATAGGCAACATCATTGCCTACATCCAAGGTTGAGGTAGATGTAGGTGCATTGGTGGACTATAGTTCATCATAAGAAGAAGAGGACCACACCCTAGAGGATGAACAAGCTACCTAGGTGTTGCAATATCTATCTTCTATTGGGATACCTTGTAGTAGGTCTTTCGAGAAAGGCCTTCAAGACAAATTGAAAGAGAATCAAGCACAAGCCTCTAATTGGAAGGTAAATTATAGATAAATATAGGTATAACTCTAATAATTTCAGTGATCTACCATAGTTGATCAAAAATAATCATACCACACTATGTAATAGTTGATGAATAATGTACAACAATTAGAAAATACAATGCAACAATTATGATAGCTACTCACTAAAAAGGGAAATAAGGTGGATGTTGTTGTCCAAATAGATTGGGCCATGGAACTAGAAATTTAGTCCAAATATTTTGAGAAAAATGTGGCCTCTATGGGGGCATACTAGTTTGATGCTAGGAGGATGACATTAGATGACCAATAATCTAATGCAGGAGTCTAGCAAGAGGCATCTATGGTGGAATATTTTGAGGAGCAGGGAAGCCCTGTACTACATGAAGGACTCGCTTTTATAGATATCTATGATAGTGAGGAAATCCATGTAGACTAGCTAAAAGTAGATCAATCTATCCATTTGGGAATAAAGCAACCATACCATTATGTAGAAATCTTACAGTTGACCAGTCTATTGAATAGCTAGTTGTAGAGCCACTTGCAATAGAATGGCCAACATCAGACCAGTTGGTCAAAAATTCTATTACTAAGTCACCTAAGAAAATAATGGAAATTGACCAATAGTTATCACCCTAGGGGGAAGATTTGATGCTCACTACTAAAGCACTTTTAGCTATAGATGACTAAAAAACAATCGAGAAAAAGAGGCATAGGGTCACTCCAAAGCAAGAATGTAACAGAAAAATAAAAGCACAACATGACCCCTCTTATGATGAGGAATGGAATGCATCACTACAAGCATTTATATCCTACCAATAATTAGTGGCTGATATCAAAGGGAGTTTGAAGTAGGATAGAGCAACCAGATAGGCTGGAACACACATACAATAGTGAGGACCAAGCATTTGTTTTTGTTTTGCAACCAAGAAGTAGATAGAAGCACTGAACTATCCTATTGATGGATGCCCTTCTCTATTATTTTTAATTGCCCCACTCATAATCAAATATTTGTGGGAATATTTAGAATAGAGTCTATATGGTCACCACTATAAAAAATAGAACAAACTCTATCTCTAGACCATGAGGAGACTGAGGAATAGACCAAGGAAGGGGTATATGCAGAAGAAGAAGCACCAGCAAAGGATCTCTAGATTCCAGTTCTTCCTAAAGCTTAACTGGATGAAATGTCACAATATCAATCATGGAAAACTCTAGAGGTTACTAAAGTGGTGCATATATCTGAGAACTATTTTCTATGGAAATAAGTAGACCCAACTCTTCAACATGACATGGTAAGAATTGCTTGTCAACCATTGCCAGAAGCTCCTAGTTAACCAAATAGACGACCAACTAGACAAATACAATAGCCAAAAAATAAAAATAGAAATAATACCAAAACTTAAGAGTGGTTTCATCGTACAAGGGCATACTGGTGGAGAATTAATAAAATAGGGAATACTAGTAGAATATGACATGAGGACATGTCACAAAGTAGGCATGGGGGTATGATGAGCACTAGAAATGCTCATTTTATTCATGTTTGTAAGGGTATTGCATTGGCATATTTAACACTAGAAATGTGTTTTTGTATGATTATTGTGTATATTTAATGGAAAATGAAGTACTTATACTTGATTGGTGTTTTTAGTTGAATATATGTGTAGCCACACATTTTTTTCTAATTCTTTCATGATTTAATTCAAGGTCCCATACAAATATGGCATTGTGTGAAAAGAATGATATTTTTGAAGTATGAATACGTATTAAGGGTGACCACAAAAAGTGTAGGAGGTGCCTACATCCTACCAAGGGTAGGGTGTCTACTTCCCATAGGGAGGGTGCTTATATCCTGCTAAGGATAGGGTGTCTACTTACCATAAGAGGAACCTACATCCCAGATTTAGGAGGACACCTACATCTTGGATGTAGGAAAGTGCCTATATCCCAAACACATGATAACACCTACATCCCAAACACAGGAGGGTGCCTACATCTTGGATGCAGGAAGACATCTATATCCCAATAGTAGAATAACACCTACATACCAAATGTAGGAAGGCACCTACATTCAATGAGAATATAGTGCCTATATCCTGAATGTTGACTATTGATCGAGAGATTGTGTGATTTTTATAAAGGTAATAAAATTTGTTGTAAAATACATGGGAGCATTGTTCTCAAACATCAACGATCAAATTCAAGGAATGATCACTCTTTTAATGATAAAATCATATCTACACACACAACCATTATAACAAATCATGATCTATATTTAATTTAGATATTCCAAATATTACATGATTGTAACAAAAATCACTTGCATTTAGATATTCAAAATATTACTATAAATTTCATTTTATCAATTAAAAATTCAAGCTTTTTTTTTTCATGTGGACTAAGAGATTAATTTCCTATAGCAAATTGGGTAGATCAACTATGGAAGCTCGAGCCCACTCCATGTAGTAATCCTACATGATTTCTCTTTATTTTTGTTATTTCCTATCATTTTTAGTTTCAGAGTGTGTATGTGATTTTTTATTTGCTATAATTTATTTTCAGTTGTATGCAGATTTATTTAGTTTTTGAAAATTTAATTTAGTTTTCATTTTGATTACTTTAATTCCATAGTGTTTTAATTTTATTTATTTTCTATACGCATTTATTTCTCTTGCTTTTTTGTTTATCTATTTTTTTTAAATATTTAGTTTCACTGGGTTTGGTTAAAACTAAAAATACACGAGTAAATAAATCCCCCACCAAACCGTTAGGATAGAGAGACTCATTCACCACACTAAAAATATATACTGTGCATGACACTCACAATTTTATGAACTCCTAGATTAATATAAATGGACATAACTTAACCTCTCTACAAAACACCATTTTTGCTCACCAATGAGCATTCCCATCAATTCCTACAATGCTACTTTTAATATGCTTATTTTTATATGAAGGTTCCTAATAAGTGGTATCAGAGCTCTTTCCAAGGCCATGTTTTGCAACAACAACAATAGTTCTTGTCCTTCCATCCATTTTTCTATTTTGTAATTTTTCATTTTCTATTAAAGTATCTTTCCAAAGAACTCATTTTTTTAGTATTTAGTGGATTAGGCTAGAAAACCTATGCAAGGGATTTTAAAATATCATGGAAGAAATGTCATTATTGACTAAGCTAGATTTCCCTAAAGTATTTAGTGATGTAAGGGGTGATCAAACTCTATTACCCAAGACTTAGATAACACCTGTATATGGCGATGAGCTCCCATATACTATTGGGTATATAGGGAGACCCACTAGGAATAGAAGAAACCTTCACCCATAGGAGGATATTGGTCATTTGAGTTTTATGATGCACTAGTAAGTTGTTAACCCTATGAAGTTACTCTCATAGAAACCTTAGAAATGGATAGTGTGTATATTGGTATGGTGGAATCCTCTGTAGCTAGAACTCTAAAATATGGGTCAACCATCAATAATGAACAAGATTATATATTAGAGAGGCCATAAAATTAGACACACTCTAACTTAAATTATCCCTATTGAAATTCTATTTTAGTCCTTTCCTATTCAAAAATAAAATGAAGTCTAAGCATACTATCGAAGAGATTACTCTAGTCAGTTTGATAATGCAGAGAATATCTGGTGTGACATATAGAGAATATCCAATACAATAGTGAAGGGAATACCTAGTTTGATAGTGCATATAATATCCAGTTAGAGACTACTCTAGTCATAGTATGATAGTGTAGAGAATCTTTGATGTCACATTACAAAGAATATCTAGTCTAAAAATGTAGGGAATACCTATTCTGATAGTGCATAGAATATCTAGCTACCTAGCTTGGTAGTGTAGAGAAAACATAATATGAAATTCAGAGTAGTCAAATAATAGTAGTCCACTAGTGTAGTAGTAAATTGTCAGTAGACAACTTAAAAAATTAAAAATTAAAATTAAAATTTTCCATTTTGTGAGATATCCCATTGTAATCCCTTTTTTGAGTTGATCATTTTGAGACCTAACTATGGAAACATTTTTTGGAACCCTACCTTCTAAGAATCATAATTTTGTGATATAGTCCATTTTGATCCTCTCTTCAAGCTTATCATTTTGATATATAACTATAATAAACCATTATGGAGACCTTAAAGTAAAAATGGTTGGTAGTACTAGAGCTACCCAAGAGCTAGAGTGTTTAGGCAAATGGGTGAAACAAATTGATGCCTCTTAGTCATAAATCCTTTAGGAATTATCCAATTTAGTTAAATTAGAAAAATTTTATGACCTCAAAAGTCATTTAACAAGCCTAAATGTAAAATATGACATTCTCATAGGATAATCACTAAGGAGTCAAGGTGGTAGTTACAAACATAATGTATAGTAAACCTTACCTCTAAATACAAATTAGAGAGTTTCGAATATGAAATCTCCTAAATTTAATGGTGATGATCCAACTAAATGGTTGTATCAAGTCAAATAATATTTTCTCTTCATACCACTCACCATAATTAGAAGCTCACAATTGCATCTTTTAAATAGAATAGAAAGCTATGCATCCACAACTCACTTGGAATAAATTTGAGACCAAATTACTCACTCATTTAGGATTGAGTGAGTATGAAAATTTTATTAGTTCCCTCATCAAGTTAAGAAATATGACATCTGTCTATGATTACTAGATAGATTAAAAAGATGACAAATAACACTGGGGGATTGAGTGTTGATATTTTTTTTAAATTTCTTCATTAGTGGATTAATAGAAGATATCCATGTCGAGGTGTAAACGTTCAATCCAACTAGCATGATGGTAGTTGTAGGATTGTCTAGGCTAGCTAAGGATACATTTGTATCATAAAGGTATACTTTTAAAACTCTATAGAATTGAATCTTTTTTCCATCTCATACATCATCATCAAGAAATAAACCACCCTAGGTTTAATGTCTCATAAGTGAAGAAATGAAGGCATGCCAGGCATAGGGATTATGTTACAACTATGGTGATAAATATTCTTTAGGCCACAAGTGTGTACAAAAAAAACCATATTTACTCAATATGGCCAAACCTTCCACTAGGGAACCATATGACAAAGAGAAGGACCATAGAGAGGAAGATCAACCTAATGAGTTTGAACCGATAAAGGGATAACCAACTAAAATTTTAGTACATGTATTAGGTAGGTTTGTGTTTCCAAAACCATGAAAATAATGGGGTATTTAAAGGACAAACAACTTATCATCCTCATTGATTTTAGTAGCACCTACAATTTTATTGATCCTCAAGTAGCTAAACAAGTAACTTGTTACATCTGATCTCACAATTCATTTGAAGTCATGGTTTCCAATGCGGTTACTCTACCATGTAAAGGAAAACAATTTTTTTTTGTAAAGGTGGCAATGGGTGAATACAACCTCAAGGTATACATATTTTCCCTTCCTTTGGGGGTTGTGATATTATGTTTGGAACTCAATGGATTTGTACCTTGGGCTTGATTGTATAGAAAATTTCTAAGCTATGGATGCAATTCATAGAATAGGGAAATGATAAAATGACCATAGATCCTATCTAAATCATCATATTACATCGAATATAATTTTTTTGAAGAAATTGTCTTAAGGGGTGGTGGCATAACTATTTACACTACAAGTAAATGTTAGATTTTGATGAATGAGCCTTGGGAGATAACAATCACAAGATGTAGAATAATATGAAATAAAGTAAATATGCTAGATGACTGAAGTATGCTATAAATAGAAATCATATATAAGATTACAATGTAGCTATGGAGGAAATTAACACTCCATTAACAAAGCTACTGATCTACATTGTATCCATCACCAATGAATGGTGAGGAACACAAAATTGTACTATCCACTAAGCTACAGTAGTTGACTATGTCCCTCGAATCTATATATCTATCTATCTAAGAGGCCATACTTATATAAGAAAAATAGGATACTTGGCCAACGCTCTATCTAGTTGTGCAAGGGACAACTTGCACATGTACAACTTGCACATTGACACTTGTGAATTTATTACATTGCATAAAGTAACTAGATAACTTGCATAGAAAGTAATCTAAGTATGTATCTTGGAGGATACATTTACATAACGATGGAATAGACTTTATTTCCAACACCCCCCTATATTTCATTATTTGGGTATTGAAGACTTTAGTCTTCAATAGATCTTATTTATCATCTTTTGCTTGATATTTGTAATCTTCCTTTGTATTTAAATTCAGCAGGTAATTTGTGTCTTCATATGATGTAGAGTAAGTTGTAGCTGGAGCGTCTTATTTCATTGGATGATATTTAGCATGTTCAGATTCATCTTCTATCTAGCCACCTTTATAGTTCTCCTTAAAAGTACCTTCATTTGATTTTTATTATTGATGAATGAGTAGGCCATGGTGTAATTGTCCTCTTTTTCTTATGTTCTTACCTTTTTGGTGTACTAGTTTTTCTCTGTGGCTTTAGTCTTCATGTCTTGATTTATTTTAGTATGTATTTTCTTCCTTTTTCTTCTCCTCTTCCTATGATTTTTCTTTGATGTAGGTGCAATATCTTATTCATAACAAGTTAGTCTATCATCACAAAATTATTGTTCTTGATTATCAGCTTGTTTCTTGTGTTGAGTAAGTACAAACACAATTAATGATAGATAAATCATTAGAAACTATTTTGGTGAAAATATAACCAATCTTTGTGAGTTCCACCATGTTGTGAAGAGAATTTCATGAAGATAGTTAATCAATGCCATAAAGCTACCTTATTTGGCTTCCTTAAGAAATAAGGAGAATTTCATCTTGTCATTAGAAGATAGATACTCGTATCCATCTAGAGTATCTATTAAGTTTTGGGAGTAGAATTCTACTTCATGGAATAGTTCTTCATTATTGAAATCTTTTCTCAAAATTTCATCCATAATGTTTCTTGGAATTAAAATTTGATAGAACCTTGATAGTCTTATCTTATAACTCCCTAGTGATAAGAGTATGAACACCTAATTTTAGGTTTTTGAAGAAAGATTATATCTTCCCAACTTGATAATCTTAGACAAATATTATTGTTATCAAGTTTTGTAGAATGCCTTATGACTCCCTAATTTTTTGAAGTATGATATAGTACTTTTTGTGAAAATATAGTTCAATTTTGGTTGATTTTGTACAAGTTTTGTAAGAATCAAAAATCAACTTCTTAACACCTTATTACTCCTAATTGAACTAAGCACTTTTCAATTTTTGAAGAGGTTTTGATGTTGGAATTATTTTGTCCATTTTTGAAGGTTTGAGACAAGTAAAAATATATTTATCCAACCTTAATAGAAACCTTAATAACCTATTTTATATCCCTTGCATTATTTCTAATTTCCAATAAATTAAATTTGATGGAGTAACCCTTGTGGCTCCCAAGTTTGGAAAATTAGAAAAAATAATCCAAGTTGAATTCCTTATTTATCCTAAGTTAAATTGCAAATATTAAATTAATAAGATAAGTTACACCTTTTGCTTTCAAAATCTATGTTTTAACCTTATTTTATAACCCTTATATCTCCAACTATGAAAGCAATAATAAATGGGATTAACCCTTACCTTTTTAGATGCAAAATCTCCTCACTGTTTGATGCTTTCTATGGTTGAGTATAACAACAATGTAAGTGGTACCTTTGATGCTTGAATCAATGGAGATTCCTTGGATTAGCTAATATTTAATGCTGGTATGTAGGAGCTAAAGGTTTAACCTTAAAAATACAATATTATTTAATTCTCCTTCTTTTCTTCCACACTACACTTCAGATATTTTTACTGTGGTTCACTCCTTTGACTATACTTCACTCCCTCTTTGGAAATATTGACTGTGCTTCACTCACACATATTGAACTTGGAATTCAAATACATTTTAAGGAAAAATGATCATGGACTTTGTGACATGTGTCACGTCTATTATAAATGAGCACTCCCTTCTTTTTGTAATACTTCAAGTTCTTTTTTCAATGCTCTTGAAGTAATCTAAAAATGTATGGGCACTCGTGTGAAGCTGGTGGAGGATACCAAGTGTCACCACTTCACTGTAAATCCTGCATGGGAGTTTCTTAAACATTGAGAGAGTAATAATGTCTATAATTCCAAGTGGTATTTTTGCATGGAGTCCATTCCTATAACATATTTGAATATGGAGATTATAACTCCTCAAACCCTTTTGTAATCATTCCTTTGCTTAAGGTTCGAGGTGTAGACCAATTGGTTCATCCAAACCCCATAAGGGAGGCGGAGGTCCAAGGTTCAAATCTTAGGCCTCGTCGGACTAAACGCTTGTCCCTTTCCTAGTGCTTTTAGTGGCGTAAAAGGTTTAAAATGATTATGGCATGGCAGTTATAGGGTAGACTACGCGAAGATTTGTGTGGCAGCTTTCAGATGGGACAATGCAAAATACTATGGCAGCCATAAAAGCTGGATATCCTACCTGCATTCATGGCAGCTATCGATTCGACCATGTTAAAAAAAAAAAACCATTCCTTTGATTTGCTACGTTGCTTGGGTAGCAAGCAATCTATTCTTCTGTAGGTGGATTAATGATGTGCTATGGAGCTTGGAAATTGATTTGGAGCTTTCTTTGGTGGATGGTCTTCTCCAAGCTAGAGACCACGAATGTAATACATTTGCTTCTTCCTTTTATGCCTCCAATCATGTTGAATCCCTTGTAGATTTTCAACGTCTTTTAGAAATAGATGTGCACTCACTTGTATACGTAAATGTAGCTCTAGAATGATATGATAAGAGATTTGATTCTATAGGTACATACGTCCAAGATGAGCCCTTTAGTGGTTCATTCTAGCTTGGGAAGAAGAGTGCTAACGTCCAACCTTGGCTGATTTTGTGGCACTTCTAAATTTGCTCTTTTGCTATCAAAACCAGATTAGAGTAGTGCAATATAATGTATTATAATATTCTATAATAAGGCTTCTTTTAATATACCTTATTTTGCACTCTATTTCTAGATTTAAAATTCTGGTTTTGTGGCAGAGTTTTCTTGCAATACAAGTGTTTTGAGGTTGTATTTTAAGAGTAGACACATCTTTCCCTTTTTACTTGGACACTTTGATAAGAAATCCAAGCTTCAATAATAGTAGATAGAAGCTTTTCAATTGATGCAATATTTTACACTTTCTTTCATTGCATTCAACTTTGTAATGCTTTTTGATTTGAGACTCACCAAGTCTCAATATCTAAAGCTTCTATTTGTGTTTTTTGTTAGTTAAGTTCTTCTCTAAATTTTGGAGGATTCTAACATTTTTGGTGGCTTCTTTGGGCTACTACAAGTTGCAGATTTTTGTGCTTCAATAGTGTTTTTAGAGACTTGATACAAATAAGATATTGTGCCCTTCAAGAGACACAAAAAAAATTCTTTTAATGCACTAATATTACACCTTATCACTCCAATCAACTCTCAAAGTCATGCACTAATAATTTACTACAACTAATCAAGAATAGCCTAAAATGAATCATTAAGAGTTATTTTACAATTTCACCATAATCAATGTGTAGGACTTAGTCTTCTTTTTTGTTTTTGCAAAGTAGATGATAGGTAGTTGATAGAAGCTAATATGAAATATAATCAAATCCTAATAAATGTGAAAATATATACTTCAAAAGAATTTGTTTCCTTTTGCATTTTTAGAAGACTATAATCTAATTTTCTTCTTGCAACTATAATCCAAATTTAGGTGCTCTAATAAATATGATAAGTAATCCAATTAATGAATCTTCTCACACCAAAAGTTGCTTACCTTTTTTTGCAGCTCTTCTCCCATGTTTGTAGAGGATGTAGACCTTGGTGTCTAAAAACACCAAGTTGCTACTTCAAGTAGGATATCCTAAACAACTTCTTCTTCACCAAATGATGATCTTGAAATTTCTTTCACAAGCCTAGGATTTGGTGGCTTGTTATCCTCTTGTGTTCTCCTCCTTCTACTGTAGATTTGGAGAATTCTATATCTCTAAAGTGGTGCCTTCTTGCTGTGAGAGGTAATATTCAAATCTCCAGGATTTGGTGAGCTTCTTTTATCTACAAGTCTTCTTATCAAATTTTGATTTCAAGAAAGATATTCTTATGGGATTTTGCACTCCTTGTCAAATTATTCTTCATATATTTGGCACTCCTTGCCAAATTCTTCTTCACAAATTTGACTCTCCTTTTCAAATTCTCCTCTTGGGCTTGTTTTCATATGAAAACAATTGTCCCAAGTCCTTCACTATCAGGGACTTCACCTTGATAGTGTATTTCTCCAATTTGTTCTCCAAAGTACTCTCTTGATCTTCAGCAAGGTCCTCCTAACATTTTCTAGATTCTCAATGAGACCTTCATAAGGTCTTTTATCTAGCATCTTCTGATGGTATTCCTTTAGATATTCTCTTCAATCTTATGCTCTTGGAAGTGTTGGTGGTGAGATCTTCTCCTAGATATTTTGATTTTGCTACTTCTGACTTCGAGCAAGACTCTCCTAGTCCTTCTTCTTCTAATATTAAAATTTCTTCAATGAGATATTCTCATAATATCTTCACTTTTGCTTCAAGGTTGAGTTGATTATGAAGAAGATACTCTTCCTAACGTTATTGTAGAAAGTTTTCCAACTCACCAAATCTTCTATTCCTGCAACAAAGATGTTAGTAATGACATATTTAGTCTACTTTTAAATTAGATATTCTTCTCAAATTCTTCTTCAGGATCAAGGCTTTTGTAGTCTATTTCAATGTCAAGGCTACTATGGCCTTTTCAATAATAATACTTCTATTGCATTTTTAGTATCAAGACTTCTATGGCCTTTTTAGTATCAAGACTTCTGTGGCTTCTTATTCAAGGTTTCTATGGACTTTCTGTACCAAGGCTCCTATAGTATGTTCTTCAACTATGGAATTATGTAATCCAGTAATGGAGATCTTCAGTATCTTATCTTCACCATGAAACTTCACTTGAAGTATTATTTCATAGTATTATCCTCTTACACAATGAACTAACCTCTACACTATGAGGGCATGTTGACCTTCAGGCAATGAAGTTGGAGTCTCCTATATTTCTATCATAGGAGAAGTCCCAATACTTTAAGAATTAGTTTTTTGTAATAAAAGAAAATTTAGGCACTAGTTAGTAAATTCTAGATAATCTATATAATATTCACTAGATGATTTGTCAGTCTAGTGGATTGAATTCCGAGTCCTAGTCTTCACAATTTTTCTTAACTCAGTGGAAAAGACTCTAGACAAAAATGATCTCAGTATTTCTTGAAATTGAGATTCCTTTTAGTCGTAACTTTGTGACTTTCCCTAAACATACCACTTAAATTATTCTAAGATATTTTGATAGTGGTTGGTCCAGAAACACATCAATTTGATAAAAATCTCAAGCTAAACGATAATGGTGGTTTCCCTATTGACCTACATAGACTAGATCTACCATGGATCTGATACCACTATTAGCTTTTGATGAATGAGCATTGGGAGATAAAAATCACAAGATGTAGAATAATATGAAAGAAATTAAATCTATTGGATGACTAAAGTATGCTGTAAATAGAAATTATATATAAGATTACAATATAGCTATGGAGAAAATGAGCACTCCATTAATAAATCTACTGATATACATTGTATCCATCACAAATGAATGGTGAGGCACACAAAACTATACTATCCACTAAGCTACACTATCTGCCTATGTCCTCCAACTCTATATATCTATCTATCTATCTAAGAGGCCATCCTTATATATACCAAATATGATACTTGGCCAACACTCTATCTAGTTGTGCAAGGGAAAACTTGCACATGTAGAAATTACACATTGAAACTTGTACATTTATTACATTACATGAAGTAACTAGATAACTTGCACAGAAAGTAATCTAAGTATGTATCTTGGAAGATAGATTTACATAATCCAAATGATGGAATAGACTCTATTTCCAACAATATTGGATATCAATAATACTATTTATCTAGTTAAATTACAAGAAATTATGGATAAGCTTACCCCTATATTTGTAGAACCACAAGGGTTACCACCATGGTGTTCCCCTGATCATGTAAATGAGTTTGTCTTGGAAAGATTACTACTGAATATTTGTCCTTACTGGTACTCATAAATGGAGAGGACTAAAATTGAGAAGATGATACCAAATTTATTAGTAGCAGAGGTTATTCAATTGAGTGTCAACCCATATTCTTCCCTAGTTATTTTGGTTCATAAGAAAGATGGGTCTTGGTGGTTTTGTATGGATTTTTTATAACTCAACCAAATTACCATCAAGGACAAATTTACCATTCTCATCATTGGTGAATTAATAGATGAACTCCATGGTGCTTACTTCTTCTAAAATTTGGATCTTCATTTAGGTTTTCATCAAATCATATTGTAGAAGAAGATATTTCAAAGATAGTATTTTGCACTCATGAAGGCCATAATAAATTATTCATCTTGTCATTTGGTCTTACCAATGCATTGTCCACCTTTCAAAGTCTCATCAATGCAATATTTTGACCATGTTTGTGTAAATCCATTTTGTTATTTTTTTATAACATTATAGTTTATAGTCATATATAGGCAAAATATTTGCAACATTTAGACTAGAAATTATAACTCCTAGTTGATAATAAACTATGTGCTAAAAAATACAAATGTTCTTTGGGAATACATGAAGGGAAATATAGTTTTAGGGTATGGGGCCAAATTAAATCCTAAAAGGATTATAGATACAAGAATGACCCAAAAAATAAACTCTTAAAAGTATTCAGGGTTTCCTAGGCCATACTAGCTATTATTAAAACTTTGTCCATGATTATGGAAAGACTCCTTTCCCTTTGAAGTTAATGTTATAAAAGTACTCATTTCTATGGTTAAAACCTACCAAACATACAATTCTATGAATTAAATAAACTATTCTCTCAACTCTCATGTTGGCTATGCCTAATTCTTCCAAGCCATTTGTGGTTGAAAGTGATGCCTTTGGAAGTGGAATTGGTGTAGTGCTTATGCAAGAAGAGTGGTCATTGGACTTCACTAGTAAGGCACTATTGATCAAAAACATGGAAAAATCAACTTCTGAGAAGGAGATGATGGAGATCCTCCATGTTGTCAATCAATGGAGGCCTTACCTTATTGGGTGATACTTTTCCATCAAAATAGAACACCATATTCTTAAGTACTTTCTTGATTAACATGTATCTATGCTCGAGCAACACAAATAAATTACCAAACTATTAGGGTATGATTATGAAATCACTTATAAAGAAGGTCAAGGAAAATGTAGTTCCTAATATACTATCTCATCAGTATGAAAATTAGAAATATGATATATGGTATCTCTACTCCACTTACTCAATGGAACCACCAAATTTAAGAAGAAATAACCCAATATTCCACCTTGCAATCATTAATATAGTAACTTCAAACCAATCTCAACTCTTGTATAGGATATACATGGGATAGATAATATCTGTGATACGAAGATAATCTTATTATCCCTATAAATTTACCACTTCATGAATCCATACTATAGGAAATATGTGTTGAGCAAGGTGCAGCAATAGTATTGTCATTGTTGTCAACATAGTCAGATAGATCTGTTGATGCAGTGGATAGGAAGTTCAAAAGCTATTCAGATGCAGAAGACAGGAGTTCAAAGGTTATTCGGAGTATGTACAGTGATTTTCCAAGAAGACCGAAGTGGCCCATATGCAAAAGATCAAAGAAAAAGACAAGTAAGAAAAGTGTCGCGATATCGCGACATATACATCAGGCAAGGAAAACTGTCGCGATTTCGTGACATGTTGGAAGAGAGAAAAAGAGGAAAAACTATCACGATTTTGTGACATGTTGGAGGAGAAGAAAAGATTGGACATGTTGGAAGAGAAAAAGCAAGTGGAAAAATTGTCGCAATTTCGTGACATGTTGGAAGAGAGAGAAAAGAAGGAAAAACTATCGCGATTTCGTGACATGTTGGAAGAGAAAAAGGCAAGTGGAAAAACTGTCACGATTTCGCGACATGTTGGAAGAGAGAGAAAAAGCAGGAAAAACTGTCACGATTTCGTGACATGTTGGAAGAGAAAAAGGCAAGTGGAAAAACTGTCGTGATTTCACGACATGTTGGAAGAGAAAGAGAAAGCAGGAAAAACTGTCGCGATTTCGTGACATGTTGGAAGAGAAAAAGGCAAGTGGAAAAACTGTCACGATTTCGCGACATGTTGGAAGAAAAAGAGAAAGTAGGAAGAAGTGTCACGATTTCGCGACAAGTTCGAAGAAAGAGAACAAGTAAGAAAAGTGTCACGATTTCGTGACATGTCACATTTTCGCGACTAAAATAGGAGAGAGAAAGTAAGTTGGAAAAGTGTCATGATTTCGTGACATGTCGCATTTTCGTGACTAAAAGGGGAGTAAAATAGGAGAGAGAAAGTAAGTTGGAAAAGTGTCACGATATCGCGACATGTCGCATTTTCACGACAAAAGAAAGAGAGGAAGCGTACGGAAGCAGAACTGTCATGATTTCATGACAAAAGCAGAAAGCAAGACTTCGGAAGTAGAAGTGTCATGATTTCATGACAAAAGCAAAGAAGTAAAGTACGGGAAGTAGAAGTGTCATGATTTCATGACAAAAGCAGAGAAGAAGACTTCGAAGGTAGAAGTGTCATGATTTCATGACAAAAGCAAAGAAGTAAAGTATGAAGGCAGAAGTGTCATGATTTCATGACAAAAGCAGAGAAGAAGACTATCGAAGGCAAGAAGTGTCGATCATTTAAAAAAAAAAAGAAAAAAAAACAAAAGCAAAACGCGACAAAAGCAAAGTCGAAGTCTTTAGAAGCAGAAGTGTCGCGATATCACGACAAAAGAATAGAGAAAGCATACGGAGGCGAAAGTGTCACGATATCATGACATGTATTTTCGTGGGCCAAAGCTAAGAGAAAGAGCAAGGAGAAAAAGTGTCACGATATCGCGACATGTAGCATTTTCACGGTCCGATGCAAAGAGAAAGAGCAGAGGAGAAAAAGTGTCGCGATATCGTGACATGTATTTTCGAGGCCAAAGCAAGGAGAAAGAGAGAGAAAGAAAAAGTGTCGCGATATCGCGACATGTGTTTTCATGGCAACAACAACAAAAGAAGCTATAGAGGCAGAAATGTCACGATTTCGCGATAGGTCATATGTGCGCAAGACAAGAAGAAGAACCCAACTAAAATGAGAAGTATGATAGTGGACCGACATCTCTACAACATTTACAGGGGCAGATACAGAGTGAATTCATGCAGCTAAAATATGAAGAGTGAACAAAAGTCAGTGCGACGGCTACAGGGACTGTTATCGAATGAAATCTTTGAGCGGTGGAATTACCGAATATCTTCATGAGTTGAAGCCGACTAAGACCGATGACAGCCGACTAAGATTAGGGTTTACATTTGTTATGCAAGCCGACTAAGATTAGGGTTTTCATCATGAAAATATTGTTATAAAAGGAGGGCTATTTGGAGAATTGTTGAGTTGTTGAATAAGTCGTCGAATGCGTGTCGAAGTGTGAAATGTGGCCGTAAGAGCACAGAAAGCGTAGAAGCGACGAGATGATGGCGAAGTGCGCAAAGTGAGCGAAGAGTCATGTCGAATTGTCCTAAGTGCGTCTGTGAGTGTGTAGAGAGAGCAAAGTGCGTAGAGAGCGAAGAGGTTGAAATTCGACCAAGTGCGGCTGTGATTGCGCAGAGAAAGCAGAAGGCGTAGAGAGTGCAAAGGGTGAAGACGAACACAAAGTGCAGCTGTAAGGGCACAGAGTGTACGAAGACAGTGCACAGAGGGTGCATAGAGAAGTGACTCAAAGAAGGTGAAGTGCGGTTGTAGATCGTAGAAGATGTGTCTGTTCTATAAACAGTGAGAGAGATTGGGTAAGCAATAGACCAGTCAGGGTCTTGTAAAAGCGAAGGTATTTTTTTGTTAAACTTCTAGATTCAAAATTGAAGTCCAGGTTGTAGCTTGGCATCAAGGGTTGGTGCTCCTTCCAGTAGGTGCTGGTAAATCAGGGGTTGGTGCTCCTTTCTGTTGGTGCAGATAAATAAGGGGTTGGTGCTCCTTCCAGTGGGTGTTGGTAAATTGATTGTAAAGTTGGTGCTTTGCAAAGGCTGGATTTGGATGGTAGTCCAAGCAGTCATTCTTGAGGAGTAGCCAAATTGGTGAACCTCGTTAAATCTTGTGTTGTGTGATGTTCTCTTGTGATACTTGCTTTATCTGGTTTTAAGGTTTCATTATTTTAGTTTTAAGAGCTATGAATTTAAGTTTAAAGAACTACACTGATTCACCCCCCTCTCTTAGTGCCATTGTAAGACTAACAATTGGTATCAGAGCTAAGTTCTTGTACAAGCTTAACCGGCTAGGGTGATCTTGGAAGTAACACAATGGCAGGTGGTGAAGGCTTCTCATCAAACAAAGCACCATTGTTTGACGGATCTAATTACGCATTCTGGAGAATCAGGATGCAAACATATCTCTATGCTTTGGGATACGACATCTGGGATTCAGTAGTTAGTGGATACACAATACCCATCACTCCTCCAAAAGAGGTTGACGAAAAGAAACTGTTTGAAAATAACTCAAAAGCAAAGAATGCTCTCATGTGCGGATTAGCAAACAGTGAACTAGTAAAGATCATGAGCTGTAAAATGGCAAAAGAGATATGGGACAAACTGAGGAGTATTCATGAAGGAGACGATAAGATCAAGGAGGCCAAGTTACGGACACATCGAGCTCAGTTTGAAGCATTAAAGATGAATGACGATGAAAACATTGAGGCATATATGCTCGAGAGTTAATGGAATCATTAATGCGATCAGAGGACTCGACGAGGATATCGAAGACTCTGCCATCGTGAAAAAGGTATTAAGATCTCTTCCTCAAAGGTTTGATTCTAAAGTCTCAGCGATAGAAGAAGCTAAAAATCTAAATTATTTTAGTATAGATGAGATGTATGGTTCTTTGACTGCATATGAGATGAGGATAGGAAGATCTAAACCCACAGACAGAGAAGCGGATTTTAAAGCCCTTAAAGATAAAAATGCAAAACAAGAGTCCGAGGAAGAAGAGACATCAGATGAAATGGAAGCAAACTTTGTTAGAAAACTAAAAAGGGGAAAAGGAAAATATAGAGGAAAGCTACCGCTTAAATGTTTCAACTATGGAGGCGTTGGGCATTTTGCGACTAAATGTCCACTTAAAGAGAAGAACAAAAATGATGAAGGATCGCACCAAGAAAGAAGTGACTGGAAGAAGAAAACGAATTTCAAAAAAGGCAACTTCAAGAAGAAAAGTTTCATCTCCAGGAATGCCAATTCATCAGAAGACAACTCCGGTGAGGATTCTGAAGAGGAAACAAGTGAAGCTCTTTTCATGGCATTTGAAGAAGTAAAATCAGAAAAGGAAGAAGGAGTGAACTCTGAAGTATGTGGTGAAAACCCTGAGGCTGAAGTAGATCTAGAAGGTGAGTTGATCTCTGCACTTGAAGAGTGGAAAATAGAGAGGAAAAAGAATAAGAAAATTTCAAAAAAGCTTGAGGATGCAAATGAAATCATAACCAGTTTGAAAGTACAGATAGAAGAATCCAAGAAAATCTCCGAAGATCTCGAAGTGCAAATAACCATGAAAATAGATTATTGCAACAAGCTAGAAGAAGAGATTGTTGGTTTAAGAATGCAACTAGAAGAGATGAATAAGAAAATTAGTTGTTATCACAAACGTGAAGAAAGTTCTATGAAGCTGGATAAGATCATAAATGACCAAAGGCCTGCAGGCATCAAATTTGGTCTGGGTTTCGTCGAAGGAGAATCATCAAATGGATCAAAGGCCAGAAATGTAGAATCCATAAAGAATGAAGATAAGAAACAGGTTGATCAAGGAAAAACATCTCATGCAAAAGAAAGCAATAATGCCAGGCACGAAAGGAGAATTGACAATGATGGATTCACCAATGTCACACATCAAAGAAGAAGAAGACCTATGGCTCCTACGACAACATGGCAAAGACCATCACCCAGGTTCAATTATCCCTTTTCTGGTTTCTATTTTAAATGCAATGGCTATGGACATAAAATCTCAGATTGCAAATATAATGTAAGACCAAGGAATTTCACCAGTAGAAATGCTTTTTCTCCTCTGATGAATTATACAGTAGAATGTTATAACTGTCATAATTTTGGGCACATTGCAAGAAACTGTAGAAGTACATTTGCATCAAATCAATTTCAGGGAAGAAAATTTCAACCAAATAGGATGAGACAAAATAGAAAACTTCTCGAAAAACATGCACAAGCTATTGATAAGGGAAAGGCAAAACAAGAGCCCAAAACTACTATCAAAACGGAGTGGAAAGGAAAAGAGTGACTTAAGGAAGAAAAGGAATCCTTAATCGTACAAACAACATTTAAAGCACGGAATAAATATGTACCATGGATACTTGATAGTGGATGCTCCAGTCATATGACAGGTGACAAACAAAAATTTGAGAAGTTACAGAAATATGAAGGTGGTTCAATAAAGTTTGGAAATAATGATGGAGCTAAGATAGTTGGCAAAGGTTCAATTAAAATTAGTGACGAAAAAATTAAGTCAGAAGAAGTCTTGTTTGTGGATGGTTTGAAACATAACTTGTTGAGCGTAAGTCAGATTTGTGATAAAGGTCATGAAGTAGTTTTTATGAAGCAGGGTTGTGAAGTCAGAAAAACAAACAGTGGAAAATTGATAGCAACTGGATCAAGGACATCTGGCAACCTGTACACGCTCTCAGAGACTTCAGAAGGAGCTTGTTTTATTGGACAGGAAGAAGAAAATTGGTTGTGGCACAAGAGACTCGGTCATATCAGTTTTGATAATCTAGTAAAAATCACCTCAAAAAGGGCAGTGAGAGATATTCCCACCATCAGCAAACCCGCAAACAACATTTGTGCTTCATGCCAAAAGGGGAAGCAAACTAGAGTCACATTCAAAACAAAAGAGTACTACACAAGCAAACCTTTGGAACTAATACACACTGATTTATGTGGACCCATGAGAACACAAAGCATAAATGGTGACAAATATTTTATGTTGTGCATTGATGACTATTCCAGAATGACATGGATATTTTTCTTGAAGCATAAATCAGAAGCTTTTGATATGTTCAAGATTTTCAAAAACCATGTTGAGAATGAAACAGGAAAGAGGATCAAATGTTTAAGATCAGATAGAGGAGGAGAATTCATTTCAGAGGAGTTTACAGAGTACTGTGAAAAATACGGTATTAGGAGACAGTTTTCAGCAGCCAGGACACCTCAGAAGAATGGAGTGGTAGAAAGAAAGAACAGGACAGTGCAGGAAATGGCACGGACTATGTTGGCTGAAAGTAGAGTAGCAGATAGATTTTGGAAAGAAGCAGTCCATACTACGGTGTATATCCAAAATAGGTACATGCTGAGAACACATGAAAGCAAAACTCCTTATGAGTTGTGGTTCGGTAAAAGGGCAACAACAAAATACCTCAAAGTTTTTGGCAGCAAGTGCTACATCAAAAGAACTGAAGATAATCTTGGTAAGTTTGAAGATAGAGTGGATGAAGGTATTTTTGTTGGTTATTCATCAAAAAGCAAAGCTTACAAATGCTACAACAAGAGGCTAAAGAAAATTGTGGACAGTGCCGATGTTAAATTTGATGAAGGTAGAGAACGAGTAATTAGCTATGAAACGAACTACCCAATTTATGAAGAGGTTATTGAAGGAGATGAGGAAAACGAAATGGAAAAGATACAAAAAATTGACTCAGATGATTTAAGTTGTGATTCAGAAGTGGAAGAAAATAAGAAATTCAAAACAGTAGATGGCAGAAAAATCATCCTAGAGAGCAAATAATTGGAGACCCCAAAGTTGGTGTTCAGACAAGAAGAAGAGTAGTAAGTAACTACTCTCTATTATCCAACATTGAGCCCAAAAATGTTGTTGACGCAAGCAAAGATGAAAGTTGGATGAAGGCAATAAATGAAGAATTAGATCAGATCAAGAAAAACGAAACTTGGGAGTTAGTACCTAGACCTACAAATAAAAATATAATCGGGACTAAATGGATTTTTTGAAACAAATTGAATGAAGACGGACAGGTAGTCAGAAATAAAGCAAGATTGGTATGTAAGGGTTATGCACAAGTTGAAGGCATTGACTTTGAGGAAACTTTTGCACCAGTAGCTAGACTAGAGGCAATTAGAATGTTTCTGGCTTTAGCAGTCTACAAGAATTTCAAAGTTTATCAAATGGATGTGAAATCAGCGTTTTTGAATGGGAAACTTGAAGAAGAGGTTTATATTGAGCAACCAGATGGTTTCCAACTTGGTGATGATCCCAACTTTGTTTGCAAGTTGAAGAAAGCATTATATGGCTTAAAACAAGCACCCCGAGCATGGTATGCAAGGCTAGACAACTATCTCACCCAACAAAGGTTTAAGAAAGGTATGGTGGATAGTAATTTGTATGTCAAAACAAAAAATGGGCATCTTATTGTTCTTGTTGTATACGTAGATGATATCATATTTGGCAGCAACAAAGATGAGTCGTGTAAAGATTTAGCAAATAAGATGCAGAAAGAATTTGAAATGTCAATGATTGGTGAACTTTCGTATTTCCTCGGGTTGCAAGTTAATCAAAATAAGAAGGGCATATTTATTTCTCAAGTTAAATATGTGAAAGAGATGTTAAAAAAGTTCACAATGGAGGATTGTAAGCCAGTTAGCACTCCCATGACGACAAAGTGCAAGTTGAGCAAGGATGACAAATCTCCACCTGTTGATCAAACCATGTACAGATCTATGATTGGAAGCTTACTGTACCTGACAGCTACTAGACCGGATATTTTGTAGGCAGTATGCATGGTAGCACGATTTTAGGCTAATCCCAAGGAGACTCATGTGACAATAGTGAAGAGGATTCTTCGGTACCTCAAGGGTACTATGGAGTATGGGTTATGGTATCCGAAAGGTAAAGACTTCACCCTTATTTCGTATTCAGATGCAGATTGGGCAGGATGTGTAGATGACAGAAAGAGTACCAGTGGAGGTGCATTCTATCTTGGAGACAGATTGGTCGCATGGCACAGTAAGAAACAAGAGTCAATTTCTTTATCGACAGTAGAGGCAGAATATATTGCAGCGACAACATGTTGTACGTAGGTATTGTGGATGAAACAAACCCTGAAAGATCTTGGTATTAGCTTCAGTGAGCCAATATCAGTTAAGTGTGATAACACCAGTGCCATTAACATCTCCAAGAATCCGGTTATGCATTCACGCACAAAACACATTGCTATCAGGTATCACTTTTTGAAGGAGAAAGTTGCGAAAGGTGAGGTTAAGTTGGATTTTGTTCCAACTACAGAGCAAGTAGCAGATATCTTCACAAAACCATTGCCCAAGGAAGTTTTTGAGTACCTTCGCAATAAATTGGGAGTGGTCACACTTCCCAAGAATTGACTAGCTACAGGGATCACATTCTCAGGGGGAGCATTTAAGTATTTGATTATCTTTTTGCTCATGTTCATGATTTTTGCTAAGTGTAATAAATTGTGCCTGAGAATGTTGTGCATGGACTCAGGGGGAGTCTGCAGTAGCCCTTTGGTATTATTGTCAAAGGGGGAGAAGAGTTACAGGAAATTGCACATGTGTTGCCAACAATTCCAAAGGGGGAGATTGTTGAGCAAGGTGCAACAACAGTATTGTCATTGTTGTCAACACAGATCAGATAGATCTATTGATGCAGTGGACAGGAAGTTCAAAAGCTATTCAGATGCAGAAGACAGGAGTTCAAAGGTTATTCAGAGTATGTACAATGATTTTCCAAGAAGACCGAAGTGGCCCATATGCAAAAGATCAAAGAAAAAGACAAGTAAGAAAAGTGTCGCGATATCGTGACATATACAAGCAAGAAAACACGGATTTCAGACATGTTGGAAGGAGAAAAAAAAAAAACCAGATTTCAAACATGTTGGAAGAGAAAAAAAGAAAAGAAAAGATTTGAAGTTGGAAGAAAAAAGCAAAGAAAAACGTCACGATTTCGTGACATGTTGGAAGAGAAAAAAGAAAAAACACGCGATTTCGCGACATGTTGGAAGAGAAAAAGGCAAGTGGAAAAACGATCACGATTTCGACATGTTGGAAGAAAAAAAAAAAAAATTTCGTGACATGTTGGAAGAAAAAAGCAAGGAAAAACATCGGATTTCATGACATGTTGGAAGAGAAAGAAAAGAGGAAAAACTGTCACGATTTCACGACATGTTGGAAGAGAAAAAGGCAAGTGGAAAAACTGTCACGATTTCGTGACATGTTGGAAGAAAAAGAGAAAGCAGGAAGAAGTGTCACGATTTCGCGACAAGTTCGAAGAAAGAGAACAAGTAAGAAAAGTGTCACGATTTCGTGACATGTCGCATTTTCACGACTAAAATAAGAGAGAGAAAGTAAGTTGGAAAAGTGTCACGATTTCGCGACATGTCACATTTTCACGACTAAAATAGGAGAGAGAAAGTAAGTTGGAAAAGTGTCACGATCACCACATTGTGACTAAAATAGGAGAGAGAAAGTAAGTTGGAAAAGTGTCAGATTTCGTGACATGTCGCATTTTCGCGACAAAAGAAAGAGAGGAAGCGTAAGGAAGCAGAACGTCGTGATTTCACGACAAAAGCAGAAAGCAAGACTTCAAAAGCAGAAGTGTCACAATTTCGTGACAAAAGCAAAGAAGTAAAGTACAGAAGCAGAAGTGTCATGATTTCATGACAAAAGTAGAGAAGAAGACTTCGAAGGTAGAAGTGTCGTGATATCATGACAAAAGCAAAGTCGAAGTCTTTGGAAGTAGAAGTGTCACGATATCGTGACAAAATAATAGAGAAAGCGTACGGAGGCGAAAGTGTCATGATATCGCGACATGTATTTTCACGGGCCAAAGCAAAGAGAAAGAGCAAGGAGAAAAAGTGTCACGATATCGTGACATGTAGCATTTTCGCGGTCCGATGCAAAGAGAAAGAGAGAAAGAAAAAGTGTCGCGATATCGTGACATGTATTTTCGAGGGCCAAAGCAAGGAGAAAGAGAGAGAAAGAAAAAGTGTCACGATATCGCGACATGTGTTTTCACGGCAACAACAACAAAAGAAGCTACAAAGGCAGAAATGTCACGATTTCATGATAGGTCATAAATGTGCAAGACAAGAAGAAGAACCCAACTAAAATGAGAAGTATGACAGTGGACCGACATCTCTATAGCATTTATAGGGGCAGATACAGAGTGAATTCATGCAGCTAAAATATGAAGAGTGAACAAAAGTCAGTGTGGCGGCTATAGGGACTGTTATTGAATGAAATCTTCGAGCGGTGGAATTACCGAATATCTTCATGAGTTGAAGCCGACTAAGACCGATGACAACCGACTAAGATTAGGGTTTACATTTGTTATGCAAGCCGACTAAGATTAGGGTTTTCATCATGAAAATATTGTTATAAAAGGAGGGCTGTTTGGAGAATTGTTGTGTTGTTGAATAAGTTGTCGAATGCGTGTCGAAGTGTGAAATGTGGTCGTAAGAGCGCAGAAAGTGCAGAAGCGACGAGATGATGGCGAAGTGTGCAAAGTGAGCGAAGAGTCATGTTGAATTGTCCTAAGTGCGTCTGTGAGTGCGTAGAGAGAGCAAAGTGCGCAGAGAGAGAAAGGTTGAAATTCGACCAAGTGTGGTTGTGATTGCGTAGAGAAAGCAGAAGGCATAGAGAGTGCAAAGGGCGAAGACGAACGCAAAGTGTAGCTGTAAGGGCATAGAGTGTACGAAGACAGTGCACAGAGGGTGCATAGAGAAGCGACTCAAAGAAGGCGAAGTGTGGCTGTAGATCGCAGAAGATGTGTCTGTTTCGTAAAAAGTGAGAGAGATTGGGTAAGCAATAGACCAGTCAGGGTCTTGTAAAAGCGAAGGTATTTTTTTGTTAAACTTCTAGATTCAAAATTGAAGTCCAGGTTGCAGCTTGGCATCAGGGGTTGGTGCTCCTTCCAGTAGGTGCTTGGTAAATCAGGGGTTGGTGCTCCTTTCTGTTGGTGTAGATAAATAAGGGGTTGGTGCTCCTTCCAGTGGGTGCTAGTAAATTGATTGTAAAGTTGGTGCTTTGCAAAGGCTAGATTTGGATGGTAGTCCAAGCAGTCATTCTTGAGGAGTAGCCAAATTGGTGAACCTCATTAAATCTTGTGTTGTGTGATGTTCTCTTGTGATACTTGCTTTATCTGGTTTTAAGGTTTCATTATTTTAGTTTTAAGAGCTATGAATTTAAGTTTAAAGAACTACACTGATTCACCCCCCTCTCAGTGCCATTGTAAGACTAACAATATGTATTTATCTAACTATAGGACATTCAATATTATTAAAAATTTATGAATGAACCAAACGCAAGTTTTCTATGTAGGGATGAAAAATGATATCAAGACCTTTTTTGCATAATGTTACACTTATCAGTGCATTAAATGCAAAACTATTCACCCACCAGACACACTCCAACCTCTTACAATTCTAAATACCATTTGTACAAAAATTTCTATGGATTTTATTTAATGATTTCTAAAGTCTAGAGGTAAAATAGTAATCTCATGGTGTTGGATCATCTATCTATGTATGATCATTTTTATCCTCCAACCCACTATTACAAGGACTCAACTATTGTCCAAATATTTCTTGATTCTATTTTCATATTCATGGCATACCATAGTCTATCATATTCGACCATGACCCCAAATTCAATAATCCTGTTTGGAAAAAAATATTTAAGCTACATGGGACACAAATCAAGTTGAAGTCAACATACCATTCCTAAACTGATGAACAACTTGAAGTTATCAACAAGTGCATAGAAACATATATTCATTGCTTTACATATGAGCAACCAACTTATTGGGTCAAATGGATTCCTTTGGATGAGTGGTGGTATAATAATTCCTATCACTCCACCAAGATGACACCATATGAAGAATCTTATGGACACCATATACTAAAACTCCTATCATACATTCTAGGTTAGTTCTAAGGTAGAGGTAATTGATTCTACTCTTATGGAGTGTGTATAACTACTCTAAAATATCAAAGATAATTTTACCATGGTGTATAAATCTATGTGATAACAAGAAAATAAACATCATTTTGATCATAGTTTTAACATTAGGGATATGGTTTTCCTATGCCAGACCTATAAGCAGTCATCATTGAAACTCTATAGAAATTAGAATATAGTACCAAAATTCTATGGACTATAAAAAGTGGTCCAATAGGTTGGCCCTATGACCTACAAGCTAGAATTAGCACCTTCTTCCATGATACATCCAATATTCCATATCATATATTTGAATATAATACTTGGAAATCATATGTAGGTCTAGTCCATACTACCCTATTTGGATGAGGAAGGCTCAATCATTTTAGAACCCAAGCGTATTCTAGACCAACATACATGTAAAATTCACAACCACACTCTCACAAATATTCTCATATAGTGGTATGGAGTACAACTATAACATACCACTTGGGAGATACTCCATCAACTATATCACCAATTTCCTCAACTGAAGCTTTGTGACAAAGCTTCCTGAATGAGGAGGGCATGTTAGGGCCCTATCCTAACACAACCATTGCTATATACTTGTCTAGTATTGGTGTATGTTTGCATCTTTGGAGCCTAGTGTGTATGGGACCATTATAATGTAACATTTAATTTATTGTAAGTAATATTTAGTAGATCAGGTCACCTCTTTCATGTGATGTGACCCTTGAGCATTAGGGTTAGGGTAAATAAGAGAAATTATAAGGACATGGGTCTAGAGTAGAATGCATGTCAAATTTTTCTCATACTGTACCAAATATCTACTTCCAAGGATGTTTCCCCCTCAAAGAGGCTTGTGATATCTGCTCTACTTAATTAATTTAAGTTTGTTGTATTTCCATACAATTATTTTCTTGAGCACTTCTATTATTTTTATTTTCATTTTTATTTAGTTTATAAGTGTTTCCATCATTTCCTACATTGCTATTTTTGATTATGTTTATTCTTATATGAATTTTCCTAATAGATTCAAGATATTATTTAGTCAATCCCTCTTTCTCTTTTGGTTTGTTGATTCAAATTATTCATGAAGATCTAATATTTATGATATGTTCATCTTATTATTTATTCATATACTTTTGTAAGTTTATAATGGCTCTTTTCATAAGTAGGTCTATGTAAAGCCTTTTATTATAGGATTTATGTGGCCTAAGGGTATGTTGAAATCATCAAATAAATTGGTTTATGTGGTAAATGGAAAGTTATTCCTCCTAGTCTTACCTTATGCAACTATGAAATTTTGAAGAAATTTTTTTTTAGAGGTAGTAATATTAAATTCTCTTCCTAATTTGGAGTCTTATTAGAAGTTTTGTTTGGATATGTGTGGGAGTATCTATTAGTGATAGATCTAGCCTAAGGAGAGTCTTATACATAAATAATTTTGCAATAACAAATTTGAGATTGTGTGGGGGATTTAGATGAGTCTACCTCTAGTGTATAGGCCAATTATAGCATCCATTATTGGGGGAGATATTATTGTCATTAATGTCTTATTTTATTGGCACTCATGAGGGGGTGTTGAAAGTTTACTTTGACTAATGGCCACGACCAACATTGTATGATGTAATATTGTATAGGCCTAAGGGTAATCACTGTATAATATATTTAATTTAATGTAATATATTACTATGTAAACCCTATGGACAATGATTGACCTTGTTATGATTAAACCCATATTATAAATTATAATTAAGATTAAATCCCTCTTGTTATATTAGATCATGTTAAACATATTTATGTAATTTGGGGACTACGTATTGGTATAAATACCCCAACCACTCCATACATTATATTAGAGTGTTTTCATTCCCATATATGAATAATATAATGATTATTTGTGGTGTATACAAGTTTCACTGTACTTTTCTCTTTCATCCTTTTTTATGCTTGTATAATTTTTGAATGGATGGATTAATTTTGTTCATTTTTGGAAATAGGTACAAATTCCAATAGGTAAGGTATGTTGTGATCCCATAATATTTTATGAATTTACTATGGATTTAGTAAGGTGGGATTTTTTCATCATATTACAATGCTTATTATACTTCCTAGATAATATTGAAAATGTTAGTGGTGAACATTTGGATATTTTGTATAATGTGTTGAAATTGATACATCATGTCTAGCTTTTTTATCCCATTAATAAAGGAATTCAAGAAAAAACTTTGAAATTGATCCCTAAATTATTATAGTTATTTTACCTTGACATGCTATTTTTCTGAACAACTATCATGTGATAATTATCCTATAACCATTTTTTCACCCAGACCTTTGACCCTTAGTTATGCTATCCTTCAATGGAAATTTTTGATGGTTGATACTCCTTTTATTTCATGTAAGCCTTTGAACCTTAGTTATAACACCATTAAATGATTATTTTTAGAACTTGGTAGTATTTTTTCTCATGCATGCCTTTGATCCTTAGTTACTACACCCTTCAAGGTAATTTGTTTTATCAAAATCATAAAATTATTCATATTTTATAAGATATCACATGTGGAAAACTACACCTACAGGTCAATGTCCTATCTATTAAAGCCCCTATAATCTCTACATGTAATTCCTCTTTGATTTATTATATAAACTCTTGAATATTATTTAAAAATATATTCTAATCAAGTCAAGATTTTTGTTTCTTCATAATTGCTCTCTTAGTATGCATAGAAGTCCTTGTAAGATTTTATTATGGGTGTGCTAGGATGGGGTTTTTGGTATATGGGATTTCACATAATCATATCATTCATATATTTTGCATGGCCTAATATTTTAGGGCACTAACTACAGTGGATTCCACCATTCTCATAGCAACATTGCTTACATTTGAGGTAAAATGAGAGCACCTTCTCTAGGCTAATTGCTTATCAATGCATTACAAAATTTAAACAACTGATATCTTCCTATGGGTAAAATATTATCCTATTTCTAAGGGGGTCTTCCTATATACCTATGGGTATGTGGCAGCTTACAACTATGTATACGTGTTTTCTAAGGCATGGGTATTAGAATACGATCACCTCTCACTTCATTAGATGCTTTATGGGTAGTCTAGCTTAGCAAACAATGATAACAATGGGATATTTTAGAACCCTCGACATATGCTTTTAAATTTATAAATATAGGGGAGAGACTTTATTTTGAGTGCTTTGGATGACTACAAAATAAATTGTAAAAATAAAAGGTTATGGTTTGAAGGAAAATTATGGGAAAAATAAATAATTTCAAGATGGATGCACTCCATAAGGAGGGTGGAGGTCCAAGGTTCAAATCTCAGGCTTTGCTAGAATGAACGCTTATCCCTTTCCTGGTGCTTTAATCGGTGTAAAAGTTTTAAAATTATTGTGGCATGGTGGTTATAGGGGTGGACTACATGAAGATCTATTTGGCGGATTTCGAGGTGGATAGCGCAAAATATAGTGGTGGCCATAAAATCTGGACAACCTACCAAGATTCATGGCGGCTACTGATTCCACCATGTAAAATAAAAAATATAGATACACTATGGTTGTGGAAATGTTTTTTGGAATAGAAGCTTCACTACCATAATGAAACTATCCCTAGATCAAAGATCTAATACTAGGTGTAAATATTTTTCTTGCATAAATTAATTGGAACCAAAAATAAATTTGTACAAAAACACAATTTTATAGAGTAAACATAAATAAAAATTGTTTTATTAATCACATAGAAGAGTTTTCAAAGTATTGTATGCCACTTCTATGGATAAACCCATTTAAAAAAAACACTCAATATAATATACTTCTTTAGCATGCCTTCACCTTTCATACAATGCAATATATAAAGATAAGTCTACCCAAAATAGCTTACTATACAATAATATATTAAACCCAAACTATATATCCAAGCTATCTAACTCCAACCCTAATGATTGAGGGTCACCATTAAATTCAAAAGGGGATGCCCTGTCATTACTAACTAAAATATTACAATAAAATAAAAAGGGTTAGGATGTGAGGTCCTAATACTTTAGATCATTTTCCAATTGTTTCTATGTTTAATGTGGGAGGATTCCTTAGATAAATTTGAAGGTTTCCCTTATAGGATAAATATGTTCTTACTCAAATATCAAGACTGAACTCAAGGTCTTAGGGTAGTTTGGGATGAAGACAAGGTTATGCATAAGGGGTCGATCTCAAAATGTATTTTAAAAATAGGGTGAATCAATTTTAAAATCCAAGCAAATAGTGTCCAAACTCATGTAGAAGACATGTCAAATTACCTTTTTTTCCACCAAAAAATATAAAAATGTGGTGAATTTATAATAATATTTGATTTTTTTTTTATAAAAATAAAAAATGTACTAAATTAAATAAAATTAAAATCCATGATATAATTGAAAGACTATACTTTTATTTAATTTTCATATTTACATTCAAAATTCAATATTTACAATGTATAATAGATCTTCTACCTAGGTAAGCTAGGTATGAGAAATATGCATGTGTATATACATCACCTGATGGTAGTAGGCACAATGTTGTAACTAATTCCTATTGTTCCTATTGTTCTTGTTCCATCGGTTTACCATAACTATGTAAATTCTCTCAACATTGAAGAGCCCTAGATGAGTCATTGGAAATATTTATGTAGAGCTCTTCAATGTGAGAGGATTTTTATAATCCCCTATTGTTTAAATCTCTCATTGATCTGCTCATGATCGATAGCAAGATAAATAATGAGAGATGATCGGTAGCATCACAAGTGATGATAGATGACGAATTACATCACTAATGATGCCACGATGATCGACAACATCATAATTGATGACATAATACTAGTAGAAACAAAATTGATGATAGATGGTCTATAGAATCATAGATTATGATATAAAATTGTTTGCATCACTAATTTTTCCTCAATAATTGATAACATCAAAACTAACAATAGACTATCAATCACATCAAAAGTGTCAATAGATGACTGGTAACATCATAGATTATGTTAGATGACTGGTAACATCAAATATTATGGTAGATGATCAATTGTATCACTAATTATACCTTGATGACCAAAAATATTATAACTAATGACATACTATTTATAGCTTCACAAGTGACAATAAATGATCGATAACATCATTGTTTGTGATAGATGATCGATTGTATCACTAATAATGCCCGATGATCGACAACTTCAAAACTAACAACTGATGATTGGTAGAAATATAGTTGATGATAAATGACTAGTAGCATCACATGCAATGATAGATGCATTAAATGGTTTAGGTTTTAAGGTTTCTACAAAAGTGCAATGTATCAAAACTATATTAAATGAATGCATATATATGGTTATAAAATTGCATTTATAGTTGTTTTTTATTCATTTTGCAGAGTAGAGAATAATAGAGCACACCCTAAGCCTTATAATATTACCCTAATAAGTTATTATTGTTGGTATTATTTTCTTCACCTACATGGAATGTAATCTAGTGAACCAGAAAATCCTCAACACTAGGAGTATGATCTTCAATTGTGCATTTGTGATCTATTGAATCAAAAACTAGTTTACGTATTTAGATTATTGCTACACCATGTTTCATTTTCACATATACCCTAATACTTGAGCCTTTGAAACTTACCCTACAACACACCTTGAGCCTTCAAACCTTACTTTACAACTGTTTTCAAAACTATTGCAACAATGGCGAGCTCTTTCTCCCAAGTTCCTCCATCCAAAATTATTTTCAAAAAAGTTGTGTACCCATATATTTTTGAGATTCTTACAATATCAAGATATAACTCTTCTTGGGTCATGAAATCTGATCTTCACAAATTAGTTTCAATACCCCAATATAACATGGATTTCAATTTTTTTTCTAGGATTGTGACCTTATATGACCATAAGGAGTCGATGGTTAACATGACAATCAATAACAAGACTCTATATTCAATATGAAACTTGTAGATATCCAAATATTGATAGGCCTCCCATACAAGGGTTTTGAACTAATTAATATAAAGTACTCTTTGACAATTGATGAAAAATATATTTGGATACCAGGTTCAGTCTCATTAGAATATTTGATAGGTAAAAGTCTCACTCTTTTTGAAGTATTTTTTAAAGTTAAATTTATTGCATTATATAAGATTCTAAATTATTTATTAATTTTATGTTATAATTATTTTTTTATAGTTCACTCCAATCCATCAAGAAGGGGCCTACAAGTTTTAATAGTTACAAACAATTTTCTCAAAGCTATCATCAGTTTCTTCCAAGAAAGAATTATTTTGCAAGGAAGAATGACTGCCATTTCCTTTTGGGTGTTGGCCTATTTGGTTTGTTTTCACCCATACTAGATTTGACTAGATTTCCTTCATTTCCAACTATATCAATTGTGATCTCCAAAATGCCCAAACAAGATCAAGTCCCTATGTGTCCTCAACTATTCTTTTACTTAGTTTTTTTTATGAAGCTTTATATAATGTACATAATACTATAGTACCAATCTCACTGCACCCAAACATGTATATAGTTGGCTTGAAAATGGAATATGTGCAGGTAAATTTGATTTTTTGAATAAAGTAATTATTATTATCTTTAAATACATTTTTTTTTAATTTTTAATTTATACTTGAATGTAGAGAAGATAATCTTCATCCTCTTCTAGAAGGGATGCTGCAATAAGAGGTCATATGCAAGAAGACAACATAGATTTTGACACAGTCAAAATTGATAACTATATTTAGAAGATCTACTAAACAATTTAGATCTTTTGCATCTCCTTTATCCCATGCACCTAAACCTACACAATCAATGCGTATTGTATTTTCTTCTACAACTACATATTCTATGCACATCAAGATCAATTAAGTGGAACAACCCATGCGTATGATATGTAACCTAGTTGTTTCAAACTTAGGTTCAATGTCATGTAATACATTTAGTTAAAATTATAATTAGTTAGTTTTATTGAATATTTTTATGTTTTTAGTGCAACACCCCACCAATCCACCAATTTAAATGGAATCAACTTTACAAAATACCCAAGTAGCCCAATAGGTCACATCTCCAACATCTGGTAAGTGGAATTGTAAATTTGTAAATTAAATTTTATTGCATCATATTTTTTCCAATATTTCTTAATAAAATTTTATTGTAATATTTTATAGGGACACCGGGGCAAACATCACATCGAAGATAACAAATTATGCCATTTCCACCTCCACCATGACAAAAAACAATGAGGGATCAATGCATGAGGGTTAAGAAATTATTTTCTATACCTAAAAGGGGTCGATGATGAGTATTCAATGTTAGCAAAACTTTTTATACCTTTCAAACATTTCTCTTGGAAATGTTTATAATGTGCCGGGAATTTTATAATTGGATAATACTCCACTTGATGAAGGTTATATATTTCAAGGCAACATTCCTAAGGATTTTAATCCAACTAATGTGCTTCAAGGTCCACAAAAGCATATAGAAGCACAACAAATTGTAGAGTTGACTACCCCTACCAAGAGCTCATCCCCTCCTCACCTAATTGACAATCCTTGTCCGCTAACTAAGGATCAACAATTGTATTTTTTAGAAAATATTTTATTGTTATATAATTGTGAGGCCACCATTAAAAGTATGGTACTTCAAGATCTTGTTGGAATCAAAGAGTGGGAGTATCGGTAGAATGTTATTATAAAGGAACTTAATGCCTGATACAAAATTTTTCAAAAAGAGAGAATTTTTCTTTGGTGGAGCATGAACCAGAAATACTTAATGCTTTATTACATCAAGTTGAATTTGGTTAGATAAATATTAGCTTTTGATGCTATATATTTAATAAAATAACTACCACAAGGTATAAAATGATAATGCAATATTAAATATATGAAAAAGGCAATATACTAAGCATGTAAATAGCATGAGAAACTTCTAAAAATACTCATAAATTATCCATTAATGAAATCTCATGAAAATAGTACATTGCTTTGAAATGGAGGTCTCAAACACTCCATATTGCATACATGCTCTACATTGTATCTACTACTACTCTACCTTGTGCTCTCCTAAAAATATCTCTTCACTCATTCTATAAAGGCCTATATATAATGAGATATGTCTCTTGGCATTTCACCTACCTATGACTCTTCATATTCCTATTCTATGACTCATGTACACATGGACAACATGCACATTTACATCATTGCACATTCTAATAATACTTGTGCATTTATTACATTGCATAAAGTAAATACTCAAATCCTAATCTAATATAAAATCCTAATCTAAAAATATACCCATGGTGGTACATTGGCATGTACCAAATAATGTAATATATTCTAATACCCCTTGTATTACATTATTTAGGTATTGAAGACTTTAGTCTTCAATATGGATCTTCATATTTTAGATGTTCTTCAACTTATTCTGGTTCCTATTCTTCTATTGATTTAGTCTTTATTTTACTCTTGGATCTCATGCTATCTTTTCTTGTATTCTTCATTCCACTGCTTCTCTGTATTTCAAAATGGTTGATATAATTTTCATTCTTGAAATTATTGAAGCATTTTTGATGAACAAGGGATCTCATTATCTTGCAAGTCTTGAGTGGATCAGAATTGATCCATTTTTTATTTTATTTTATTGGTTGAATAACCTTTCTTCTTGGTCTTTAGAAACTTCAAACTTGAACTCATTATTAGTAGATATTTCAAACATTAGAACTTGAAAAGTTAATCTAATATGAATATCAATATTTCCAAATATTCTATAGTACTTATATTTATGGTAATAGAAAAAATATGAGTGAGATTTTCCTCCATAGTATTTACATGGATGGAAAGTCCAACAATTTGCTTTCTCATGACTTGTCTTGTTGCAATAAGTACATTGTGAATATATTCCTACTCCTTTGTTACTTGTATTTGGAAATTCAAGTTCATCCATTTCCTTGATAAAATGGTAAAACCATTTGTGTACAACTGAAGCTACTCTACCTTTACTTCTTTCATAGATTTGTAGGATGTATTTCTAATCAATATTCTTTTCTACCTTTTGAGTATGGTTTTTTATTTTATTCTCAATATATCCATTAATATAATTGTCATAAATTCCTTTCATCATGCCATTGGAATATGTTTCTGTACAATCTATTTTTGCCAAAATATTATCTTGTGAGTTCTCAAAAATCTTTCTATGTCATATATTCTTCTCTTCTAATTGCATCTTTCCTATTATCATTTCTAGAATCAAGTATGTCTCTAAACCATTTTGATTCCTTGAATCCTGTATACTTAATAAGCTTTTCCATAGTTCTTTTTAAAGTGATATTTCTTGAAACTCTTTGATTTAAAAAGAACACTTTTGGTAGAATTAAAAAGCTTTAAACCTTTGAAGTTGACTACCTTATGACTCCCTAGTTTTGAGTATATTATCAAGTTGATATGATCTTTTCAATTTTCTAATTTTTGAAGAATACTTTGTATCTCCCAAGTGTTTTGAATGTAATGTGGTTTTGATAAAGTGCTTAGATTTTTTAGTTTTCATTTAAGTTTAATACCTTTTATCTCCCTAATTTCAACTACTATTCTTCACCTTATTTCTCACTATCCGTGAATAGAAATCTAAAGAAATTTTTGATGCACTTTCAATTGATATAATTTTCTATCTTCAAGGATCTATAGTTGGATTCCTTATGTATCATTAATTTGAGTAAGAGACTAATTACAATGTAGTTTCTAACTTTTCAAAATTTTTTATGTTTGTGCTCATTTCAATTTTCAATAATATAGTTTCTAAATTTCAAAATATTTAAATTAGTGTTGAAATCCTTATAATTCCCTAATTGGAAATTTAGAAAACTAATGAATTTGCAAATTCAATATTTCAAGTTTTGTGTAGTAATCCTTATACCTCCAAGTTTAATAATTTACAAATATGTTAATGCAATATGAATTCCAAATTTGAATAAAGCAAGTTTAATGCTTCTCACTTCAAATGTCTTCTAAGGCATTCAATACTTTATCTAAGGTCATAATTTATCACCTTATTTATTCTATAACCTTAAGTATAACATATTAATTACTTTTATCCTCAAAATATACCTTATACCTCCTTTAAAATTTGCAAAGTTTATGAATTAAATAAATTTTACCTTATTGTATATGAGACACACCAAAATTGGTTTGTTTCAGCTTTACAACTTATGCTTGAAAAAAACTTCTCTCTTGCTATAATTAATGTGTCTCCTTGCTCATTCAATTTGGTCCTGAAGTACTCTGCAATTTTCACTTTGCCTTCTACAATCACTTTAAGGATGTCAATCCAGTGAACATATCCCAATTTATATTTAATTCCATTAGCTATTCCATAGAGAACATTCATAGAAAGAAAAAGGATGACTTGCCCTCATATCAAGACCTCTTCAATGTACTTTATAACCACTTGCTCACCTACTCCCTCAAGGCATTACTATCCCTACCGTTCATTCCACCAAAGGAAAACTAGCCCCACCCCTACCAAATCCAACCAGATCCAGACTAGTCCATCCCCCTCTAATTTCTCGACCATGTCAGCCAAGAAAAGAGCAGTTGTGAAGGCATTCAAAATTTTGAGAAATCAAACAGTTGATCAAATTCAAGGTCCCTAAGAAATCAGAGAGAGTCGTAAGATCCTCATCACACATTCAAAAGCTTACACATAAAAATAAAACCTTGGTAATAAACTCAGATAAGGAGGATAAGGATGTACCTGAACAATGCCTAAAGCAGTACATCATCAACTCGATGCCCAATTGCATTTCTCACATTATGAACCTCTATAACATCCTGAATCTTCTATTTTTCAAAAATAAGTTCTTCGAGGATGATGGCAAGGAAAACACCATGGATGAAGTCAAGGATGACGACAAGAACTCTGTAGTTTCTAAAAATAATGAGGATGAAGATGAGGATAAGATAAATGAATATCCTAAGGATGAATATGCTGAAGTTGAAGAGGAGGCTTAATGCTTTTTGGTCATGTTCTTTTTTTTTGTCTCAAGGCATCCTCATATTTTTCCCATCCTCTCTTTTTCCTATTCTTTTTATCTTTTTATTGTGGGATTGTGTTCCCCTATTTTTACTTATCGCTTTATCTTATGCATTTTTAGCACTTTTGTTGTTGATGTAATCAAGTTCTGGGAGCCTGTCAAAACCTGTTTTGAATAAAAATTCTAAATTATCAATTTTTTTTTTGGCCTTGAGGTTTGAATCTCCTCTACACTTTCCAAGCTTCTCCAATCTGCTTAATTCTGATTTCCATGCTCTCCATTTGTTGTACTCAGGCTATTTTTCACTTGTGCACTTATAGGTACCCTTTAAATGTTGCACCTTCCTTCAATCATGACAGGTTTTCTAAGTATCAAGTTTTAAGTGGCACCAAAAGTCTTTGCACTTCTTTTAACATCTCTTATGGTGCTCTACCCAATTTTATCTTGCTTAATGCTTGAAAAGAGTGTTATACTTCGTGGGCATGAATGTATTATGACTCCTTTAATATTGCAAATGGAATGTTGCTCTCCTCCAATGGAATATGTAACATCCTCCACATGGTAGATGACTTATTAACACTTGACCTTCCTTATCATGCACCTTATGCACCATAATTTTGATTCTCTTGTTTCTTGGTCTTCAATCACTTGTAACTCTTTTGTACTTACCAAAATTCACTGAGGTTCTTTTAATTGTTACTTATACAATGCTCTCCTCCTATGGAAGTTTCAACAGGATGATTTATTTATAATGGAGCTTTCTTTAGATTTTATAGCACTCACCTTTCCCTAACTTCCTTCTTCTTCAAGGTGGTGGCTCTTTGACTTCTTGGTGGCATTATGGTGCTAATGATGCTTGTATTTTCAATGCTCATTATTTACTGTTATCTATTTGTATGCCATTGCCTATGATGCTATTGGTGGTAGTGAGACTATGATCCTTCTCCTCATGCTAGTGGTGCAACCTTGGTGACTCAAATTTGCAATCTGTGATGGCTTCTAATACTTTATGTTGGCCAACCAATGACTATTTATCAATGCTCTACATTTCCTTCCTTGATGCAAATGGCTATCTCTTTGATGACATTGCTTATGGTAGTTATTCTACACCTTTGATAACTTTCCTTCACAAAATACTTAGCACACCTCTATTACCTTATTTTGTAATTAGTATATTCTCCCAAGGTAGATTAGTTTTTCTACATTTACTTTCTACTTAGGTTAGATATTAGTTAAATATTCTATTTAAAAAATATGTTATTCTTAGCATGATTTGTTAGTTAGTTGCCTTAGTGAGAGGTGTTATTTTGGCTTTATGAGATCCAATAATCATAGGCTAAATTAATCCTAGTTTGTATTATATATTCATTTATATTAATGCAAACTTAATTAATTATACTAATATGGTATCAGAGTGGATTTAATATTGGTTCGATTTGTAGCCTTAATTGACCTGGCCTAGGCATAATTTGTGAGGCATGCTAACCAGACATGCAAGCGATTTAATATTAGCTTAATTTGTTGCCTTGATTGTCCTGGCCTAGGTATAATTCCTAAGGTATGATCAGGTGTGCATACCTCGATATACTCTGCTCAATGCAGAGCTGAACTGTACAACTTATGATAATCTTGTTTGGTGGACGACTATAGTCAGATCTGACATATGAAACGCAGACCAACTACACTAACCTAGACACACTCTACACTGACCTGAATGCACTAACATAAACATACATGTGGTGCAAGTATCTAGGACAACATGGCAGCTCTGGATATGCATGCTGGTGGACAACCTAATCTACAGGATAGCAATGAAGATTTTTTTTCTCACAGAGCAGTTGACTTCCAAAAGGTTCAATAGCGAGATCGACCACCATAAGGTGTTCATTAAGGTAATTACATTCATTCAATTTTAATTTTTTTTTTTTAAATATTGCATGTCCCATGTGGGACTAACAACATGCCATTTAAAAAAAAATTATGTAAAGCACCCTCGAATTCTTGCCTGAGGGCCACTGTATCACAGAAATGTTGTGCGTACTTGTATTCAATGTTATTTGGAGTGACACCACCTTCTCATCTACGAAGCAACCTCGATGAACACAACAGATCATTGCATTTGCCTAAAAAAAATCTAGCGCATGTAGGAGAAACACGCACAGTAGCAACACTAGCAACATTTTTAGTTTTTTTACTGCGTGTCAACACACGGAGGAGATGAAGTATTATTTTGTGCCATTCTATGTTTATCATAGGGAAATTGATCGTGTGTCAATCAATCGCAAACGTACAGAGAAACCATATGTTTAGTAGGTGTTTCATGGCATCAACAAGAGCGTGAGTAGTTTTCAATAGCTGCTAAGACCTCCATCATAGGATACAATTTTTAAATATAGCATGATTTTTTAGTGATGTAGTGATTGAGGTAACATTCGATTAAGAAATATTTCTTTTCTATTACTATGGTATGGATGTTGCTCACTAAATTTGCAAAAGCACAAAGAAATCACTGCCCTAAATAGATTGATGATGGAGAGCCCAAGAGGAGCTCGTGTAGGCTTTAGTCAGCCACAATTATAGATTGTGGTGTTGCCTTCCTCCATGTGCAAAAGCAATTTGTGCTTATTACTTGGATTGAGTTGAAGTAGAATAGCTCATCCGATCTAGGAGGTGACATTGAGTAGATCCATTTTGCATCTGAGTCATTGAGCCAAAATTTGTTCTATGTTTCAGATCTACACATTTGTGCATATGTCACAGAATCCACGATGCTCAGGATTAGATGATGCCATCAGGATACACATGGTTGAGGAAAATTTACCCATGTTGCAACTCTCAACATGTGAAAGAATTGGTGTTTGAAGATGTTTGATCTAGCCTTAACAAAAAAATATCCCAATTTTTTATTGTTGTAGACTGCGTTTGTTTCTACAGCCACCGAGCAGTGTGATTTATAGTGGGTGGATCATAGTAGAGACAATGATTTCTAGTTAATAATAGAGACATGATGATATCGATCAACATTTGTTGGAGATATTGGTAAATTCAAACCAGCGTCTATTGCAGGTGTTCAGATGATGATTTGTAGATGGAGTAAAGTTGCATACGAATGTAGAAATATGTGCCGCTCGATCCTATATTTTCTACATTCTAGTGATCTACACATAGAAGGAGAAGACCATGCTACAGAAAACCCTATTTGATGGAAAAGATATTCAATATCAAGTCTTGCACTTCTGTTATCATCGAGCCTCACAGTTTAGATGACTCGTTTGTTAGTGCTAAATTGTTGTGCAACAAAAGGTCTCAGGTTCAATACCCACGACCATTCCTATTTTTTTTGCTATTGGGTCACATAAAAAAAGGGGGTAAGATTTTATATTTGCAATTTTAAATTAAAGTTTTTTAAAATTTTTTTTTAATAATTTAATATTTTCTTTTATTAAAAATAATTTTTTTAACGTTTAAAAAAAAAAAAATTATTTTATTATTAATTAAACTCTTTTGATTACCTTTATTTAAATTTTGCACATTAAATCCACCCCAAAGGAAGATAAACCTTGTTAAGGCAATCCGAAAACTAGAAGTCCTCAACATCACACCTCTTTTTTTTAGGCTTCATAAATCACAATTTTTTTGTTTGAAGTCCTTGTAATAAAGGGGGGGATTTAAGAATATTTTGTAAAAAGGGGGGAACAAGTTGTAAAGGTGCATTTTTGGCTGCGACTGACACCTTATCCACCCTAGTCATTTATTTTGCAAAATTTTATTGTAATAGGTGCATTTTTGGTAGAGACTGACACCTTCAAGGATGAACAGATCCAAGAAGAAAAAGACCCCAAAATCAACCGATCTTGCTACATTGTTTAAAAGTCCCTATTTTCCAACAGAGATGGATAGGATAGATTTTTATGAGGATGGCACATTTCTCACACTACGTAGTGGTGTAGATGCCATACTCGATGATTTTGTGTCTTGTGAAGACATTCAGACAAATGGTTTTCTAATCCCTATTGGCGTTATAAGGGTAGTATACATGTCATTGGTTTCTCTTGAAATTACCCAATGTAAAGTAAAAAGGGATATCAGTGAGGAAAAATATGTCCTAATGGTTGATGCTTTTTGTGACACAAGTGACCTTCAACCCATGGTGGCCAATGCTTATTGTGATACAGATGACCTCATACCTTCAATAGTAGATATCAGTTGTAGCACAGGTGATCTCATCACAATAGCAGATTTTACTTGTGACACTAGTGACTTAAAATTGAACCTCATAAAAATGAACTCCATAATATCGTCAATAGTGACAAATACCATATTGTTAAAAGTATTGTTGAAGATGAAGAAATTGGTTGCTTTTAAAAACACACCAATGGATTTGGATCCAAACTAAGGAAGAAAATGGGATTCAATGGTGAGAGATTAGGTAGACATGAACAAGGTATTAAAACTCCAATAATACTAAATATCAGGGCAAATAATGAAGGCCTTGGCTATGATGGACAAGCAAGTACTAGTAAGACCATGTTTGTAAAACCTAAATCTCCTACAAAACCTACAACATATTATTGCAATCATTGTGGTAGAATAAGACATGTAGTAGCTAGGTGTTAGAAATTACATCCTTGTGACTCATGGATGTACAAATCACTCTTCTTCAAGTTGTTGGTACAAAGTGAAAATGGCCAACAAGATTCATATAGATTGTGGATGGATAGATCTCACACAATGGACCATGATAAACTAAATGTTGTATGGCTTCTATTGAAAAGGTAAAACCTATGGTAGACCTAGAGGTAGATCCAGTGACAGACCGAGTGGCAATCCCAGAGGCAATGCCCTAGAGTCAGACCTAAAAATAGACCTAGATACAAAGTTCTAGAGGTAGATCTATAGGTAGATCCAGAGATAATGATCCAAAGGTAGATTCATAGGCAAATCCAGATATATACCTAGAGGTACAATTAGAGCCAGAGCTAGAGCCATGAGCCAAAGCCTGAGACAAAGCAAAAGCTAGCATTATTTCATTTCTCTTCTTCTTCTTCACTGTATTGAGACAATTATATATATTACCCAAATAATGTAATAAGGGAGGATGTTAGAGTACTATTACCTTATTTGGTAATTAGTATATTCTCCCAAGGTAGATTAGTTTTTATACATTTAATTTCTACCTAGGTTAGATATTCGTTAAATATTCTATTTAACAAACATGTTATTGTTAGCGTAATTTGTTTGTTAGTTGGCATATTTTTTGTTAGTTGTTAGCATATTAGGGGATATGATTTTCTATTCCTATCTAAGCTATCTTTAGCATTCATTTGTATTATTTAAGCTTTGATATTTCTAATACAATTGAATCATTCTACTACTCTAATCCTCTTGGCGTCTTTAGATACTAGAGATCTGTGTTGCCTTTGTTAACTATTGAGTCTCTTTATTTTGATCAATAGACCTTAGAAAATTTGCACTTCGATGACTCTTAGAGAATGCTTTGAAACTAATTCTATATCCCTTTATAACTCCTTCTTTATGCAATATCTAATTTGCTTCATGCTATTTTGAAATGTGCAGGTTTGAAGATAACCAAGATGCCTCCTTTCTCTCCTTGGAGACACTAAACTTTAGAGATCTATTTTTCTAACTTTAATGGCTCTAATATGGTGCTCTTATAACCTTAAAGTAAACTGGTTTAAATGCTTAAATAATAACCTTTATAGCACCAATGTAACTAATTATTCTCCTATATTTAAAGATATAAACTTGAGACCTTTCCTTTTGCTACTCAAATATGGTGTCAAAAAACTTAAATAATACTTGGATAATAAAACTTTAATAACACCAATTTTCAAACCTTATTTTGGCCTCCTTTGTAGCAAGCTTTCTTGGTTATTTGGTTCACCTATTTGCTGCCCCGATTTTGTGAAATTTTCAGCTTCAATTCCTTGTGCTTTGCTTCCCTAAACTTATCAATTTTGTAGCTCTAATTTCTGCCCAAATTTTTAGCCTCTAATGCAGCCAATTCATCCTTAGATTTTCTGCCCTCAAATCTATCAAATATACTAGGAAACTCCTCCAATTTTCAGCTTTCAAAGATGCCTAAATATCAACTTCTATGTTGTCCAATGCTTCTCCCAAAATTCTCCAAATTGTAGCTCTTTCTTCCTATTTTAATGCTGCCCAATGATCTCTTATAACTTCTCCAAATTGCTGCTTTATTTTGCTTCCAACTCCTCCTTAAATTTTCTGTTGAAGGGCACTTCAAAATCTACCTAAATCTTATCTAAAGTGTAGCTCTATATCACCTTGATTTTTTTGTCCTGTAAATCTTTAACTTCTACTGTAAAAATAACAATTTTCTCTTTTCAATGGTAGTATTAAATTCCTCAAATTGGTTGCCTCTTCTATATTATTTCTCCTCCTATCTCCTTGTTGAATTTTGACTTCAAACTTATCATATTTTTGGTTTCCTTCTAAATAATCTGAATGTCTTGAGGTCTTCTAGAATCCTTTCCAAAATTTGGCAAAGTTATTGCCAAATCCTTTTTCCTTTTGGGATTGTTGTCAGATGGTGATAATTATCCCAAATTCTTCTTTATCAAGTGTTTCTTTTTGCTAGAAATATTCTCCTTTGATATTTCTTCAAATATTCTCCAATAGCCTCTTCTTTAATTTATTCAATAAGGCTTCTCTAGCCTTCTTATTTTTACTTCCAACTTTCATTTAGACCTCTTCTTTTGGGTCTTCAAAATTTTCAACTCCTCAATCTTCAATAGGAATTTTCCTAGTCCTCTTCCATCTTCAATCTTCAAAATTTGGAAGTTCTCCAATGGGACCTCTTTCTTGGGTCTTCTCCTTCTAAAGTTTCTTTCTACTTTCTTCAATCTACAATCTACAATCTTCAATCTTCTATGGGAACCTCCTTCTTGGGTCTCCTTAATATCCAATCTCCAATATTCTATGGGACTCTTTTTCCTTGAGTCTCCTCTTCCTTCAATCTTCAATAGGGCTCCTTTGACCTATTTCTCTTTTCTCAGTATTCAATTTAGAATCTTCAATATTCAATAAAAAATTATTCTATTGAGTCTCTTCTTTGCAACAAAGTATTAAAAAAATATAATGGAAATTCTTTGAATCTTAGAGATAATAAATTTCACTAGTTTATTTTTGAAACTAGTGGAATGAATGATGAGTCCTAGTCTTCAAAAGTTTTTCTGCAACTTTGTGGAAAGACTCTACCCAAAAATTCTAAAAATAAAATTTCTTATCTCCTCTCAATCTTCTTGTGGATATCCTATCTCCTATAAATATCCCTTGTGGCTCTGATACCACTGTTAGCTTTTGATGCTATATATTTAATAAAATAACTACCACAAGGTATAAAATGAGCATGAAATATATATAAAAAAGATAATTAACTAATCATGTAAATAACATGATAAAATTCTAAAAATAATCATAAATTAGCCATTAATAAAAGCTCAAGAAAATAGTACATTTATTTGAAATGGAGTCTCAAACACTCCATATTGCATACATTCTCTACATTGTATCTACTACTACTCTACCTTGTGCTCTCCAAAATTCTTTCTTCACTCATTCTATAAAGGCCTATATATAATGAGATATGTCTCTTGGTATTTCACCTACCTATGACTCTTCATATTCCTATTCTATGACTCATGCACACATGGAAAACATGCACATTTATATCATTGCACATTCTAATAATACTTGTGCATTTATTACATTACATAAAGTAAATACTCAAATCCTAATCTAAGATAAACTCCTAATCTAAACATGTACCCATGGTGGTACATTAGCATGTACCAAATAATGTAATATATTCCAATAGTAAAGGACACCATTGTGTATAATATTTAGGTTTTATATCTTGTTTTGAATAGGTGAGAGAACCTCAATGTAAAAGCCTAGGTATACTATAATCAATAGAATCTTTACAAGAAAAGAGTTTATGTTGTAGAGGTACCCAAATATGCAGCTGAGGTAAGTGATTGCAAATTTTTTTGTTCATTTTATTTGTTTGTTTAATACATTTATAAATTGACACATTTTTAATTTTATCATGTAGTCCAATTTTGATAATTTATATAAAAAAGTGAATAACTTGTACTTTTATCTTAACAATGTCCAAAAAAATCTCCAAGGTGTTGTTATATTGAAAGAAAGATTATATGTCACTATCAAATAGAATAATGCTTTATGGAGAATTACAAAGGAGCACAATTTAGATCCTAATATTTTACTCAAGTAAAATAAAAATAAAAATACATTTAACATTAACTGAAGATCCTGCCAAAGAATAAAGGGTGTTGTTGGTAAGTTTAGACTTGGCTTAGGAAGGCTTGATGAGAGCTAGTGCACTATAGGGGCATACTAGTGAGGAATGGAATGAACAAGTTATAATTTTAGACAATCAAAATCAACCTCTAGTACAACCAACATTTGCTTCAGGCCCTCCAACAAAAGTTTAAAAATAGTGAACACACAATTCACTAGTTGACTGTAGATTTTGTTGTATGATAGTCAACACTTTTGTAAAATGTAATATTTTCTGGATTAATAAAAAATTCATTTCCAAAATTTTTGTATTATACTTTTTAATTATTATTTTATTTTATATTTGTGTCCAATTTTCATAATTTATAATTCTTATTTATTTATTAACAAAGATAGTAATAGTATTAACATTGATATATTTATAAAAAACAAAGCCAATGAGAGAATGAATGTTATGGATTAGCCTCATAATACAATAGACATATTTTTACATTAGTTGATAATAAATACTACCAAATATCAAACTTTTCAAATATTACAAAAATCACATTAGAGGAAATTGAAACAAACACTTCTCAACTTGTCAAAAATCACTTATATGCATAGCTGATCTCCATGTCTCCACAATATGATCATCACAAGTATCATTATCCTCATTATCATGTGTATTAGTGATACCTGTTGGAGTATATTACATTATTGGGTACATGCTAATGTACCCCCATGGTATACATGTAAATATTAGATTAGGGTTGAGTAGTTTAGAGTGTGAGTATTATTTCCCCTTCCATGTAAGTGTGTATATGCAAGAAATGCAAAAGTGTCATGTGAGTGAGTGTGCAAATGTAAGTTGAGTCTATATGTATACATGGAAAATACACCATTTGCAATGAAAGTGAAATATTGTATTAAGTTAAAAAAGTCATTTTCGAGTATAAGTGAACCATTTTGTAGGGTAATTTTACAACATTAAAATATGCCAATAAGGGAGTGATCCCTTTCACAAGATAACTATGGTGTCTTTATTGTCCATGTGCTACAAGCAATGTGAGGATGTTTTTAGAGTTGTTCTTGGACCACTGTTAGAGTTGATTTATGCCTTTGAGTTGAGCCTTTGAATTGATTTGAGTCTTGAGTCCTACATACATGCAAACAAGAAATTATTAGTAGCACTTGTTTATATATGAAAGTAAACCAAAGTTAACATAAGCAAGTTGAAATGTAACATACATACTTAATCTCTAGAACACTTTTGAAAACATTTAATTATGTCTCTTTATGTGTTTATGCAAATGAGTGAAATGGAGGGGTATTTATAGGCTTTGTGAAGGGAGGGGGATGGATGACATGGAGGTGAGGTGGAGGTGACTTGGCACCAAGTGGCATGGGGAAAATCCAAGGCAAATATTGGGGAGGACACATGGAGGAATGTGCACCCTCCCAATTCAATAGCCTTGGGTGGGGTGATTTCTTACCCACTCAAGTGACATTAATTATCTTAGGCGGTGATGAGATGAGTATGGTGTGCTTTGGGCGATGTGGGCACAATTAAAAATTGTTAAAAGTGCAAGATGGAAGGTGTGGAGGATAAGTGGGTTAATGAGGGAGGTTGACCTAGAATTTAGGAGGAATTTTAAATTCATAGGGAAGTGCATGAGAGAATGTAGGGAGATCTGGATAGATTTTCTAAGAGATTTCTTAGGGATATGATGAAATATTAGGATTTTTGGAGATTTTATTTGGTATTTTAAAATCATTTTGTGCATTCTCCTTAGGATTCGATCAGGGATTAGGAGGATGATTAGGGCCTAATGGGGGACTTAATGGAGGGGTTAGGTGGGAAGGGAAGGTTATGAGGATTTCAAGGTGGAATTAGGGGGACAAAAGAGGAATTCTTGGAGAAAGGGGAGGATTAGAAGAATTAAGGAGGCTAATTAATGGATTAGAAGAATTAAATAGAGTAGGGAGAAATTAGGAGAATTAAAAGAGATTAGGGGGAATTTAGAAGAATTTAAGAAATTAGAGGGAAAATGGAAATTAGAGGAAAATATAAGACCTAGGGAGACCTTAGAAGAACTTAGGGACCTTGGAAGAAATTGAGGAAATTAAATATAGAATTAGAAGGCATAAAGGGGAATTAGAAGAATTTAGGGAAATTAGAAGGAAAATAGAGGGAATTTGAGAATAAATTACTAGAAATTAGGGAAATTTGGATGAATTTGATAGGAAATGGAGTTTTGGAAGGATTTGAGCACATTTGAGTAAAATATGATGGTTTTATGGCAATTTGGAGATTTTGACAAATTTGTAGAATTTTGTTTGCAAATGATTAAAATTTGGTGTCTACACTATGTGCACAAGTGTCTTATATGTAAGAGTGAAAATATATAATGTAAATATTTGCACAAGTGTCTTATGTTAGAGTGTGTAAAGTGAAGGTCAAGAGTCATGTCTATGTGTGCATACAATATAAAGTCATGTGTTCATCAAGTATGCAAGTATTATATAAATAAAGCCAAGAGTCATGAGACTTGATATATGGAAAGGAATAATCAAGTATCTAAAGAGTCATTATACTATGGCTATATAGTACTCCATAGATAAGGATCATATATCCAATTATCATATCCAAGTATCATATTTGTAAGAGAAAGATGAGTAATAAATACTGCATACATTTTGAGCAATTAATATTGTAAGTTGTGTTATATGCTCTGTACATGTATGACTCAAGCTATTTACATTCACAATGTTTTTTACTAGTGAATGTTATTTGATATATTATAAGCCTTGATATACATATTAATTTGCTCATATTATTCTACTTACATCATTATATTGATCTTACTGTATTATGGCTATATTATATTTGATCTTGTGGTATTTATCCTATGAGTTTTATATTAGTATTAAGGCTTAAAAACTATCAATACCTATTCTATCTGCTAGATATTTATATTATGCCAAAGATATATCATAAATATATTTGTCCACCTCATAAGATAAGACATATTCTCAAATAATTTTCTAAATTTTTATCCAACTCATTATGAACTTTAGATTTCACGAAAGATAATGCACTAAAAACCTTTTCATCTTCCATAGATCCCAAAATCATTGTTTAACACAATTCATATAAATGAAAATATTCACTCATCGTATGTTGTAAAACACTACTAGAATACAAATTTTTCCATAAACGTGTAATAGAACCTGGTTCATGAGGTTTAATCAAATGCAAAATTTGATCAACCATTGTCATGCCAAAATGGCCTAATTGATTTGTCAAAAGTTTTTTTTTATGAATAATACCTTTTATTTTAATACCATTGACTTCCACACATTTAGTAAAATGGTTAACAAGAGTACTCATATATTTTATAAACAACTCACTTGTATTACTACAGTTGATACCAGGATCCAAGAACATGGGATTAACCACACCCATGGCCTTAAGAAACTCATCCCTTTGAAAATGGTCTCTTATTTCTCTTGTCAAGATTTCTACTATTTTTCTCAATTTAATCCTAGTGTTGTGTAAAACTACATCAAATCAATTGTATGTTATGAGCATTTTTTCAACATCGTCTGTAACTATGTTTGATCACTTTTCAAAATAATACAAAGGTATATCTTTTCCATGAACATTAATACAAATTTGATTGTTGATGTTGGACTTCAAAAATATTTTTGGATCATTGAAATTTTTTTAAAGTTCTCCAAATATCAAATAAACCGTAAATTTTCCTCTATACAAGTATAATCTATCAATATGCATACATATTTGTTTTCTCATCTTGATGAAATTGAAAATATAAATGGATCTTTATTGCACACGTTTTATCAAAGTATTCATTTATTGCAATATTGGAAGAATACTGCATAATGTGAGTAGTGTTTCCAAGTTAGTCATACGGTATAACAAATATTTTGCCTTATTAAAAACCCTAAAATTTTCATATATAAACCCTAATAAGGATTAATATTCTTTATAAACTCTAGATGCAAGTTGAAACAATGAAATCCACCCATTATCTACATATTTTAACAAATTTTTACCTTCAGTACTAGTGCAAATTGTTGAAACTCTATAAACCTTCTTGGATTGCATGAAAAATAAGCATGTATTTCATGGATAAGTTCTTCCACTCTTAGCATATTTTCAAATGTGCTCACAATTTTGTATGCAAGATTCATTCTATTAGCTATGCAATGAATTAAGATCAACTGATGTTTGAAGTCAAACACAAATACCATTCCTATGTCCTTGTATTATAGCAACGCCATCAAGTCCAACACATATTAACTTGTTGGCTATTGTTACATCATCTATTCTCGTGATATTATTTAAATTGGTTACAACAACATTGTAAAGGTTTTACACATTATAAAATTTCACTATCTTATGTAGTGCTAGTAAATTAGGTTGCCTTAAATGATCTTGAAATGTGTAAACATGTATGCAAATTCAAGATGTGTTGTCAACAATAGTTACCTCATTAATTGAAAGTGAAATGAAATTGGTATATTTTACTTTCTCTTTTACATATTCTTTCTCAACCAATGAGAGATATTTTTCTATTTCCCAATAATTTCGATCTAACCAATGGGTACTAGGAAGGTTCTACACATCAGCTAGTTGAAATAGATGCTTAAAATCAATAAAATCATATACAGGTCTACTATTTTTAAGAATAGTATATACAATAGCAAACTATAAATTTTTTTAAACTAAAGTGGTTTGATGAATTTTTGAAATTGAGCTACAATAATTCCACCATTCGCAACAAGAGATTTTTGTCGTTTCATCTATTTTTCATAGTTTTTTGCATATCTGACATGTACATATTTTGATGTATCCTTCCACCTAATTATTTTCTTAGTCATTCTATCACTTTCTTTTACTTCCACATAAACTTTATCACAATGTTTTTCTATTGTATCCAAATTAAGTTACATCTTATGATCCTTACCTTATTTCCAACTACAAATCATGTATCTACATTCTGCTGGTGTATCATTACTATTCTTTGATTGCACTGGCTCAATAAATAGATATTTGATGACTATTCAAGCTAAAATTTCCTTCCAATAGTCCACCTGGATCTCTTTCTATGTTTAGATATCTGAGTGTAATTTACCTAGAAGTTGCCTTTATATTAGAATCAACATTTTTTTTGGTAGGCATGTCAGTTTTAGGAATCTCTTCAAGTGGTTGTTGCATGTCATTATTAAGAATATTTTCATGTGGAGGCATCTCATCCTTGTCAATATTTTCAAGTGAAGGCATATCAGGGTCAATGGTGATTTTTACATAAAAATGGTTCTATATAATTTTTAGAATTACTTACCAAAATTAACTATTGAGTAGGTAAAATGGGTATGTACCTTACATTTGTGCAAATGTCGATGCCTCACTCGATTTATATCTATGACTATAATATTTTAGGATATTATTTTTTCCAAAAGAATTACTTCCCTTATTTTCATTACAACTAGGTGCCATTGTACTTGTATAGAAAAAAGTATTTCATGTACATGATGTTGAACAAAATTGTGACAATTCTACAACTACTATACAAGAATTCAAGCTCTACTTTTGGTCGATAGTCGTATATTCCTTCTACCACTTGCTTGTTGTCTATTCTTGCTATCACTCATCTATCATCTATTCTTGATATCACTTGTCTGTCATCTATTACTGCTATCGATCATCTATTATCTATTCCTTCTATTGCTCCTATATCATCTATTATTTCTATTACTCCTCTATCATCTATTCCTACTACTGCTCATTTTTTGTCTATTATGCTATTACTAGTTATCTATTCTGCTATTGCCCATCTATCATCTATTTTTGCTATCGCTCATTTATCATCTATTTTTCTATCGCTCATCTATTCTTGTTATCGATCATTTATCATTGCTACCAATAATCTTGAGGAGAATCAATGTTTAAGATGTAGGAGTATCATTATTGCATTAAGTATATACTCGTGGTATAATAGACAATTTTGTTGGTGTAAATATCCACTAATATTGACAATAATGTTGATGATTTAAACTTAAAAAAATCAAATTATTATAAAATTAGGGCGAGTTGACCCAAAATTTTAGGCTAATGGGCCCCAATCGAGGGCCCCCATTTTCACCAATTTCAAATTTTAAAAATCCAAATATTTGTTAATTAATTATAATTCATCACTATGCATAACCCTTGATGAAGAAGATAGTCCTAAAGAGAATGAAGGGTGGATAATGATGATTAGGGAATATTCAACATTGTGTTTCCTTAAAAAATTATGGAAAGTAAAATGCAAAATCTCATAGGAGGGTCAAAATATATATTATTTTTTATTTTTTAAAAGCTCAATATGTTTTAAATAAGGGCCCTTATTCTATTTTTAGGAAAGAGCAAGTATATTCTACTAAGGTTGAGAATTTATTTTTGGAACAATATCTACTCTAGGGAGTGAAAATGTATTCAAGTTTCCAATGTATTAATCCTCTGGATAAGAGGCCCAAGTTTTTTTAATTTTTACTAGTTATTAGTATAAGAAAGAATGTTTTTGTGATGAAGGATGAATTTAGTGTTGTTTTTGGTGATAATGATGACATATTTCAAGATTCTATATCTTATTTTATAATAATCTTAAGTATGATAGTGATGATCTTGATGAGATCATGGTTAGAATATTTGTAGTCATTATTTGTGTAAAGATATTAGGATCTAGTTGGATAGTTCATTGTTATTTAAGTAGGTTACTAATGCACATTTTTATATACCCAAGGGGAAGGATTTTTAGATGGATGAGTTACCAATTTTGACATTTTCAAGAAGATGTAGGATCTAATTGGGTGGGAATTTTATATGATGTACTAGACAAATGGTATGTTAGGGAATTTTGATTTTTTTATTAATTAAGGATTAATAAAAATGATTTCTAAGAGGTAAAATTCAGATAGAGTAGTGGGTTAAAAGCCTATTATGTTGCTTAATATAGAGAATCAATTCATGAATAAAGCTCTAACACATAAGTTAATTAAAGTTTTATCACATAGGTTAAGTCCAATGCATTAGAATATTGTAAGATCAAAGGAAACTACCTATTTTAGAGGGATCTAAATTTTGGATAATTTGATTCTAGCTTATAAAGTGATTGAATAGGTTGGCGATTCTTCCTAAAATATTGTTTTTATCAAATTATATATTAAAAAGGCTTACGATAGGATTAGATGGTCGTTTATATTGAACATGTTGGAATATGTTGCTTTTAGTCCTAATTTTAGGAGTAAGAAATTATTACTACTTGCAAATAATCCAACTTCTACCATGGTTAATGGTGTTTTATCTAATTCAATTCCTTTGCAATAATCAATTTTATAGGTCTACCCTATTTCCCCCTTTCTCTATGTAATAGTTTTTTATGCTCTTCGCTATCTCTTTGCATATGTAGCCAAATTAGAATTTATTAAGAGCATGACTCTTCTTGATGGGGGATGCATTTTTAGTTTATGTTTTGCAAATGACTCTACACTATTTCTAAAAAATAATGAGGAATTGAAAATGATCTTATATGGATAGATGCTTTTTGCTATTTATGTGGGCCTAAGTTGTCCCTATATATGGATTAGGATAAATATAAATAGGATTGGATTCCTTTATAATGGAAGCAAATCAACCATGGAGAGGTGACAAGGTATCTAGAGGTATTTCCTCTAATTTTAAGATAGCTCCAAGAGATTTGTGGAAATGGTTTTTTATCTAGGTTCAAAAATAAATTAGAAAACGAGATAACCCTATATCTACCGCTCATTGGTAGGATTCATACTATGAAAAAGGTTTTTATTGCTATTCATGTCTTTTACTCTTCTTTTTGGTTACCTAATAAATTTGTATTCATAAGTCACTATACTAGTAAGGATATTTTTATGGAGGAAGTGGGATAGTTTTAAAATGTGAGTGGTTACCCTATGAGTGCAATGCACTTAGCCTAAAAAGAAAGTCAGGTTGGGTGTTATTGATCCTTGGATGCAAAACATTAGTCTAATCTCTAAACGGGTAGCTAAGAGCTTTGTTGGGAGTGAACCTTGGAAGCCACTTGTTCATTTTTAAATTGAAAAGGCTCATCATCAAGGTGTTTGGATTATTGTCTCTTTATTTGGTAAAATTTGAATCTTGACTATTTTACTATTAAAGGATCTCCTCTTATCAAAGATTTATGAAATTAATGGTAGACTCTACACTTACACACGGGAAGGTTCTTCATTAAGGCATTTAAGTTTTTCTACCTCTTTCATTTAGTGGAATAGGTTGGTTTATCAATGACAAAAACTTAGATTTTTCTTCTCATTTAAAGGGTAAGGTTTTAGCCAAAATGGGCACTTACAAGTTGCAGGTTTGTTGATATTTAGAACTTGGTCTTCTCCAAATAAAAATATTGGAAAGTTTTAAGCTGTCAATTTAGGTTGGATAATCATTACAAGGGACGAATTGTGCAAATTTAAAATCTAATTTCTACTAAACTTTAGGTTAATCAACTACTTTACCTTGCAGTAGTTGAAGAGTTGGAGACGGTCTAATGTCAAAATGATTTCTTCTCCTTTGGTTAAGACCCATCATAGGTCCTTGTTTGTGACTTTTTAATTCCATGCTTAATACATATAAAGGGATTTTTTTAGGTATCATAGAGGTTGTTAAGTTTTAGAATTTTAGAGGCAAGATATTTCATGGCCTACAAAATATTGACTTGGAGGACTTTACATTTAAAAATTCCTTCTAGATTTTTGTTGGTTGAGCTAGGCATTACTAACACTAAGTGTATGATGTATAAAAGACATGAAACCATGAAGTATTTATTTTTTGTCATGTCAATTAGCTAGGGAAGTTTGAGATAGGTTTTAGAAAGATTGTCCTCTTATTTTAACTAAAAATTTTAAGAGGTTTTGCGTAGGTCCTCCATAAAGTTTGAAAAATTAGTTGAAATATTTAGACATATTATCATAGCCCATATTTTGTTTATCAAATGTTATGACATATATCATGAAGATGATCGTTCAAGGATGGTTTAGATTCATAGGCTATATTTATCTATAATTTTTAAATAAATGTTTTGAGAGATTAAAAGAAACAAGCTTTGGTGAATGAAGGGCATCAAAAGAAGGATCAGTTGTTGCTTTCCACCACTGGGTCTCAAATGAAAGTTAATAACAATTTCCTTGAAGAACCTAAGTAGAATATTGAAGGTAAGTTTAACTCTCACTATTTGTGTTAATCAACTATAATCAAGGTTTAGTTGTTAGATGTGATGCATAAGCTTGACCTTATATCTCCTTCTAAGAGAAAGTAACTGATTGTATCTTCATTTTGAGGTTTTGTTTTGCTAATTCCTTTCTTCACATGGACTCAATTCTATTATTAATTTAGATGATTTTTTAGTATACACTCGTCATTTGATATTACTCAATAATACTAATAAATAATTATATATTCTTACTTTTTAATTAATACTAAACATCTATAATACAAAATAAATTTTTATGATATAAGCTTGACTCTATATTAATTACTATCAATATCTTTTTTATTCTCTTCAAAAAATATATATTAATATACAATAACCTCAACCCTATAAATCATAATTTTGATGATAAATTGATATATGTAACATAGCCCCCAAGGGCTAGGTGGATTGGTAAAGGCTTGACTGGTCAAGTACTTGCTAAGAAGAGACCTAGGTTCAAAACTTGGGGACATGCTGCTAGCTTTACCAAAGGTAGTAGTCTGTGCTAAATATTTTGAGTGCGTGCCAGACCGATGACAGTACAAACTTCGCGTGACCGGTGGTCTCCATATCACGCTGGGATGCCGGTCTCCATCTCCAAGCGACCGGTGGTCGCCATCTCACGTTGGGTCAACAACAACGAAACAAATAAATTGTTAGGAATAGTTCCTGTGATTTGAACCCTACACTTACCAATTACTAAAAATAATGGTTGTAACCAAGTTCCTGCCATTTAAATCCTGTACTTACCAATTACTAAAAAAGTGGTTGTAACCAATTTCCTTGTGTAACAAACAAAAGAAAAAAAAAAATATATATATATATATATATTAATGTTAAAGAAAAGATATATGTAACAACATTGATCACATCCATTGAACCATAATAAATGAATTCATTTCATCTAGTTATACGTCTTAGCCCCTGGCTTTTAAAATCCATAACTCTTAAGATATACCTACCCCCACAAAGATGCTATGCTTCCTCTAACACACATCTTATCCGAGCTTCGAAAAAGGAAACGTCCATTTGTTACCGATTAGATAAGAATAACGTCACTACCCCACAACACGCCAAACCAAAAACCATTCTAATGCAATTGCGTCCATGTTCTAAGATTGTTAAGATGAAACACGAGATTTTCCACACTCAAGTCGATTTCACATACCAATTTTAAATATTATCAGACGATTCAAATAATTTCTCATGGAGGAGTAGCATTCCAGCTACAGTAAATTCAGCCACCAGTCCACGGTTTAGCAACGCAGCCAAGTTTACATCTCCTTGGAAGAAGCCTTGGAGTCGAGCAACGAAGCCCCGGCCACATTTACGAGGAAGAAATTTTGGAGTCGAGCAACTCGCCGTAGACGTAGGAGACGAAGCCCCACACACCCAAAACCATGGCAACGATTTTAATGCCATCCATCGAGTCTCCAAAGAACACCACCGCCAAGACGGGAACGATGGGCAACGCGACAGCACCGATCACGTTAGAAAACATCGAAGAATACAGAAAAATCAGACCAAAAGCTCCCAAGTAACACAGTTGCCAAGCCACGGCAGACCAGCCCATGACCATGTAGTAAGCGAGAGGCCCAGATCTGAAGGTATCAGCCTCATGCTTGATTTTTCTCAACTCTCCGCTACCCAAAAGCCCTATCACGCAAACAACTGAGGCAAAGACGAAGATATAGGCCTGTGTTTCAAGGACTACTCCAAAGGTTTGCTTGCGGATAACCTTGCTGAAAACAAGCTGCATCAATGGACAAATCAGTGCAAACATTGCAGAGGCCAAAACAGTGAAAACGAAGCCCCATATGAACTGCACATCACTTACGCCCTCGGGCCTATCGTTGTCTGAATGAAGTGCCAGCAGAATGGTGCTCAGTATGAGCAATACCAACGAATTGAGAATATAAGTGGTGATCCGTTGCCCCACCAGAATGTATGTGAACACGGCAGTGAAGGCCAATTGAGTTGAGCAGAGGAGTGAAAAAGTGGACACTGGTAAAAAAGAGACTCCCCAACTGTAGAGCATGTTATTTGCAGCTGTCATGGTTCCCAGCGCGGCGCAGACGAGGAAGAACTTGATATTCAAATATGCCATCATGGGAATTTCTCGTCCATTAACTAGAATTGGAAAGAGGAGAATTGGCCACCCCACGCAGGGTATCAATGTCTGAAGCCATCGGCTATCTCCACCCTCTTCAAAGTAATACCTGGACAGAAGTGTCCCTGCTGATTGCCCTACAACAAGGGCAAGCACGCTGAATACCACAAGTATCCAGTGCTTGGTGCCCTTTTTCTTCTCAGCAGGGGGGTCAATTTCCAGAGGGAGAGTATTCAAATCTGGCCAAAACGAAGAAAAGGGGAAAATCTAGTTAGGTATATCCAATAACTACAAAAAGCAAAATTGTATATATTTCTGTTTCACTGATTAAGTTCATCTTGAGCACAATAAACATGAACAAAATTTCCAATTAGAAAAAACAGGCCAAAATCCTTAGCATGAAACATATATGAGACTTACGCAATTGCTCGTTGCCTGACGTATTGGCCATTTCTGAAGAGCAATCGACTCAGTTAAGAAAGGGGAGAGTGGCTAGAACAATTTTTAAATAGAAGGAGCCAGATTTTAAGAGACTAGTAGAGTATTCTCATGGTGATTAGGTCTTTGGGAGTCGGTGCAATTGGCTCAGGGTATGTATGGAGAGATGAAAAGTTTGCCAGACTTCTACTCCTCCAAACTGAAATTCAGCAATCTCTTTTCGATAAAATATTGCTGGAAATACTACTCGAGATTGCCCTACCACTGAATCTTCTTAATTAGAGAAGTTAAAGTGAAGATACGCGCTGAAACTTTTGGATTTTCAGGAATCTGATCACCTGTGACGTGACAAACTTCTGTGCATGCTGATTGACAGGCATACAAAGTGCCAAATTAAAGAACGGGATTCAGTTCTGCTATCACATGATTTGAAGCTGGAGGTCCGGCAGCTTTCCTTGAGCAGAAGAAAAAAAAAAAAAAAAGAGGAATGAGAGGAGAGGAGATAAAGAATTTGCTCGTAACATCATTGGGTTGGATAAGGATATTGGTATAGAGGTCCCAACTTTAATCCGTGGGAAAGTCCCAGAAACACAACTTTCTTATCAAATTGAGATGATAGATGTCTGTTATTGGCAAAAATAATTGGGCCAAATATCGTGTCCGCTATCGGCCTAAATATATTAACGTATGGTGTAAATGCCTAAATATATTAACGTATGGTGTAAATTCGAGGGTGAGTGATCGTAGAAAAACACTTTTTTATTATTAAATTTTAATTGATATTAAATTTTAAATGATATTAAATTTAGTGCTCTTGTAATTAAGATCAACTCTTATGATTTCAAGATATTATTTAAACCTAATTTTTGAGAAGTTAACCTATTTTTGGTATTACTAAAGCTTTGAAGTATTATTATTTTGATTTGAAAATAAAAGATTGTTGGTTAATAGTTTTTGAATATAAAATTATATCTTTAACTGAATATTATGAAGTTTCTTATGTTAATGTTGATTCATCATTAGTTTAAATTAGGTTTTACAACCTTAATTTCATATTGTAACAAGGTTTGGAAGGGTTTGCCCAACACAAATCTCATATAAAGGTTTCACAAAGGCTTCTCTCGACCTTCAAATTTAGGCTCACTACTCGTTATCCTCGTGTACACCTCTATTCTAAACTAAAATGCATAAAAATAAAGTACAAAAGGGAAAAATGCATGGAAATTAAAGTACAAAAAATAAAATCATAGAAAGTTTAGAGTGCAAAAAATTGAAAGCAAATATGGTTTTTACATCGTAATGAGGATGGCATGTGAATAATCAACACATGAGAAGTCAAAATACATCAATTTTCACCTATTTGTTTGATTATAAAATTGAAGAGTGAATGATAAGATGGACTAGAAGGGTCTTGCCACAACCATTGTGAACTTAACAAATAAGGAGGGCAGTGCCACTGATAGGATGTGTAGTGAAACCTGATGAGTGTCGTCAAATTTTCACCATTTAATATTTATATGTCAATCTCAGGCGCTATATACGAAAGCAGGGTTTAACAGACTGAATTTTAGTTCATTTAGATCATGGCTTTATTCATGGAACAATTAGAGATTGGGTTGTTTGGGGTCTCCTTTCTTACTCCTAAAAACTAAAACTGAACTCCTACTTATCCTTGCAAAATTGAAATTCACACTGTTGCAGAAAAATAAAACTAAACTATTGCAAAGCTAAAAATAGCAGAATTTATTTGATAGGAAATTACTAAATTGAAATTGCACTATTAACATTTAAACTTGTAAATAATGAAACTTTTTGAAATTGCAGAAAACAATGTCACTTTTTGAAATGAAAATGAGATAAAATGATAACATTCAAAAACTGATAAATAAAGTTGCACAATTTGTAACAAATTAGGCTACTAAGAAATTATGGAAATATTACAAATTCTGAAAAAAATTAGAAAAAGAAAGTACTGTGTTAAATTCTACCCTAGATGAGTTACTTACCATGCATTCAAATGCCACATTATCCTAATCACTAACCATACAAAAACTGTCAGATCTCTACTGACCTGCTGCAGCCAAAAATATCAAAATTTTGTCAGGTAAAAATCCTCCTCTGGACCTGGAAGTGGCCCTTGCTTCCTGAACCAAAAGATGACAAATAAAATTACTGTAAACTATTAAGTCCTCACACTCAATGCAGAATTGAACATAAATAAATGAAAAATGATGCACCTTTATTTCATTCCCAACAACATAACAATAGTGCAGGGAAAGACTTACAGACTACTATGTTGCTGTAATACACAATTACAATATCTAAAACTCCTATTACTTACTTCCTCCATTCTCCCCACATTCAACGAGATGGGAGCACTTTATTTATACAAATAAGGTACATTAAAGATAATATTATATAATTGAGATGAATGAAGGTACTTCTGGGGCAGAGAGAAAACTAGGGCATCAATTGGGTAGCCAAAGATATTTTTGGTTACTGTGGATTTGAAGACAAGATTGCTGCCCCAGGAGGGCCCAATGGGGACACCTCCGGATCCTCTTCTAGAGAGACATAGTTCTTTTGCAGATTTGTTAAAGGATAAATCTCCATCAAAGACTGAAGAAGCACAAAAAACTGCATTAAAAATGCTCTTTACGATCGCTAGAAATAGATCAACATCTCAACGAGTTAATGGATGCTTGCCATAGTTAGAATCAAGGCCAAATATTGTCATTGAGCAAAGGATGGTCGAAGAAACAGTTTTATATAGAGCCAATCATGATTTGATCTGCAAATTCATGGGTATTCGCCCTACCCTAAATTTTTTGCATTCCTGGGTCCGACAAAACTGGGAGCCTCTTGGTGAGTATTCTTTGTGGTTTATTAGCAATGGATATTTTATTGTTAGTTTTTCTTCACTTGCCGATAGAAATAGGGCTTTCAAATCAGAAAAGAGGAATCATGGTCCGATAAGATTATTTGTTCAACCTTGGAGAGTGGGATTTGATCCTCGAATTGAACCCACTGTTGTCCCGGTTTGGATCCATTTGTATGCACTTCCAATGGAGTTTTGGAGTGAGCAGGTATTGGAAATTATCGATAATTCCCTTGGAAGACATTTGGGTGTTTCCAAAGACACAATAGAAGGAAACACAACTGTTTATGCAAGATTATGTGTGGAAATGGATCTTAGCCAACCTCTACCGACAGAGGTGGAACTTGAACTTGCAGGACTATCTTGGATTCAACAACTGGATTATGAGGCATTGCCCTTCAGATGCAGAGTTTGCCACAAATATGGGCATTTGGCCCGATCTTGCCCAAATAATATGAACATAAAAATGGAGGCTCCTCTAGGAATGTCAAATCTTCCTAAGGAGGGTAAGTCAACAATCAACAAAGAACCAACCAATATTTCTCAGGGTAAAGAAGCACAGGGAGATGGTTTTGAACAGCCCAAAAGAAGGAGAAGGCAAAAGAAAAAATATGGTAAAGAGCAAACCCAACTCAAGCCCTCCAATAGGTATGAGATATTTAAGACACTAATGGACCAAGAAGAAGAACAATTCATGGAAGGAGTGGATGGGAATAATGAAAATAATAACAGCCATGTTCAAGCTCCTCTTTCATCTCCCCCCATCATAGAGCAGGTAATTGAGTACAGTGAGTTACCGCATTCAGAGAGTGCAGGGGCATTGATAGTGCATAACCAAGAGCAACCAATAATTAAGGATGTCAGCATGGGCATAGTAGAAAAGAATAGAGAAAGGCCAACTCTAGGGATAACTCAAGTGGAAAAGAGATCAAAAAATAGTAGCTCTCAAGGAGTGGGTAGAAAATCAAATAAGGAATTGATAGCAGTTCAAGGAGACAAACTGATCACTGGAGGATCGATGAGGCCAATAGATTTTTACTGCTCTCAAGGTAACCAATGATTATACAATCATGGAATTTTAGGGGTTTAAATAGTAGAACCCATCAATCTGTTGTTCGAAGACTCTTAGAAAAATGTAAAACAGATTTTTTGCTTATCCAGGAGACAAAAATGTCATTGGATCTTATGTGTAAAATAGTTAACAGACTTTGGAGGGGTGTTGGTCATATGGAAGTGGCTGCCCAAGGGGCCTCAGGGGGGATAGTTACTCTTTGGAACTCTCTTGAATGGACTGCAATAGAACATATAGCTTGGAGGGGTGTTCTCACATCACATTTTAGAAATAATGTCACAATTGAACATGTTTTAATCACAAATTTTTATGGGGCTCAAAACCTAGATGGTCAGATGCATCAATGGAAAGTTGTGCATAACATGAGAGTCTCAAGGGAAGAGTTAGACTGGATTATTGTTGGGGATTTTAATGCTAAATTATCCTCTAGAGATCAGGAAGGGGGAACCCCAATTTTGGACCTAGGGGATCGACTTATGATTGCCCAAGTCCAGGCATTACACTTGGTGGATATTAAATGCCCTGGAACCAACTATACTTGGACTAATAAGAGGAGGGAGCCACATAGTAGGAAGGTGAAGTTAGACCATTTTTTGGTTTCAGAGGAGGCATTTGTAAAATGGAATATAAAATTTCAGATTTTGGAGGGTCCAGTTTCAGATCACTTTCCCATTTTGTTGGAAGGAGGGATCAAGACAAGGCAAGCATCACAAACCATTTAAATTTGAAAACTTTTGGTTACAAAAAGAGGAACTTCGAAAGAAAATTCCATAGTGGTGGGAAGAAGGTCGCCCAACATATGGGACAACAATGTTTAGATTCCACAAACAACTTCATTATGTCAAAGATCAACTGAAACAATGGAGGCGAGCTAACAAGACAGACTTCCAGGTCCAAAGAGCTCCATTGGTGGCCAGATGGGATGAGGTTCAAAAACACTTTAGGGAAGGAACAATTACAGAGCAGCTCAAAGAAGAGGATGATGCATTGCGTAAAGCGGTTGAGGACATTGACAACCAAGAGGAGACCTACTGGAAACAGAGAGCAAGAACCACTTGGTTATTAGAAGGTGATAAAAATACCAAATTTTTCCATCGGATCGCTTGTGCTAGGAGACAGATGAACAACATGGAAGCTCTTCAAGATGAGAACGGACACTCCTTTGATACAATTCCAGGTATGCATTTCCATTCAATGGATTATTTTTCTAAACTATTTAAGGAAAGTATGGTGCAAGATGAAGAGGCTCAAAAAGAAGTTATTGTTGTCATACCCTCTCGTTATCTCTCGAAGAAGAAAATCAGGCCCTACTTAAACCCATTGATAGAGAGGAACCGAAGAATGTAGTCTTTGGAATGAGCACCGAAAAACACCAGGTCCAGATGGCTTTCCAATTGAGTTTTTTCAGGCCTTCTGGGATAACTTGGAGGAGGATGTAATGGTTGTTATAGAGGAGTCCAAAGGTAGTAAAAGAATGCTTAAAGCATTAAATCATACTTTCATTACCTTAATTCCAAAAGGGGAGGAGGGGGTACATATTTCAGATTATAGACCTATTGCCTTATGCAATGTCATATATAAAATAATCACAAAGGTAATGGTTGAGCGGCTAAAACCTCTTCTACATAGCATTATCTCCTCAGAGCAAGGGGGTTTTGTAGAGGGTAGGCAGATCTTGGATGGTGTGGTTCTAGCTCAGAGGCAATCCATTCAATGCAAACATCCGGTAATAGAGGAATGTTCATAAAATTAGATATGTCAAAGGCTTATGATAGGGTGGAGTGGAGCTTCTTGTCAAAGATGATGGCAGCCTTTGGTTTCTCTCAGGATTGGATAGAATGGGTCATGAGTTGTGTTTCTACTCCGACATACTCAGTGTTAATCAAGGGTCTTCCCTCGCAACCATTTGGAGCTACTCGAGGCCTTCGTCAAGGAGATCCTTGCTCTCCCTATATTTTTCTCATATTGGCTGAAGGATTGGGTAGACTCATCTTGAGGAGAAGACAACAAGGTTTGCTAATAGGTATCAAGGTGGGTGAGGAAGTTTTGACTCACCTACAGTTTGTGGATGACACAGGATTGGTGGGAGTGGCCAGCTTCAGGGAAGCAAGAATGATTAGAGATACACTTAATGTCTACCTTAGGGCTACAAACCAAGTCATCAATGATAAAAAATCCAAAGTGGTCTTTTTCAATCTTGATCAAAGGCTTCAGGACAGAATTTTAGAGATCTTGGGATTCACAAGGACTTATCTCCCAATGGTATACTTGGGGGTCCCTTTGCATTTTAAAAAACTAAAAATAGATATCTGGAGGAATATTTTGGATTGTATCAAGGACAAAATTAATCATTGGTCTCACAAATGGTTAAGCTATGGGGGTAGATTAACTTTTTTATAGTCAATCATTCAAGCCATGCCAATTTATAAATTTTCTATCCTTGTTGCCCCACATACCATATGGAAAGAGTTGGACAAGATGGCTAGAAAATTTTTATGGGAAGGAGTAAAAGGAGAGAGGAAATGGGCCTTAGTAGGTTGGGAGAAAGTAAGCCAGCCCAAGGTAAAAGGAGGTTTGGGACTGAGAAGATCAAAGTTAAATAATAAAGCTTTGGCTGGAAAGCTTTACTGGAGGTGGATTTCCCAACCAACTTCTTTATTCAATAGAATCTTAACTAGTAAATATTTGGGACATGTAAACCCAAATGAGGTGGGTCATTTCCTTTGGATGGTAATGGATCCTTAGTGTGGCAGGCTCTCAAGTTAGGATCTCAAGTAGTAAAATATGGATTATTTTGGAAAGTGGGGAGAGGGGAGAAGGCACGATTTTGGATAGATTCATGGGATCAATACCCACCTATCATTGTTGAATTTCCTGAACTGCAACCAATAAAAATAGCCATAGAAACCAGGGGGTGGGTCCAAATTGAAAGTTATTTCAACACTAGTCAGCTGGGGATTATAAGTTTAAGCAGTTTAAGAAGTTGGATGAGTGGCCAATTTCAATCCCTCCGGATTTGACACCCATCATGACTAAAATCTTGGCAGAAATATTTCTCACAGGTAGAGATGAGGAGGATGAATTAGCTTGGGGCTATGGGAGCCTTGGTGTCTACACAATGAAGGATGGATATGATAAGATCCTTCCAGAGCCTCCTCCTCATACATATCAAGTTGAGGATTGGAGAAAGATTTGGCAGTCCAAGGGTTGGCCGAAAGTAAACTTTTTTCCTGGCAGTTCATGCATAATGGAATTCTTACTTTTGATAATCTCATATGTAGGGGAATCATTGGTCCATATCAATGTGTTTTATGCTACAAGAGTGAGGAAACAACTGATCACTTGATGTTTGAGTGCCCATTCACGCGCCAGATCTGGGAGAGATGGTTTTTATATTATAAAATTCAAGTTAATGGTGATTTGAATCGGATTAATATTTGGGAAATATGGAAGAGGGGTAGATTTAAATCTAAAGCTCTTTGTATTGGTTGGGAGCTTGGATTAAACTTCATTTGGTGGCAAGTGTGGTTGGAGAGAAATGCCAAAATTTTTAGAGAAACTTTTTCTTCTTTAGATGGAGTTTGGCAAGTCATTTGGAGCAAAGTCACATAAACTGTGGTGCCTATGCTAAAGAGGAAACTCAAGTTGTTATTGGGGCAATGGAGAAGGAAGTTGAAGTGCAAGAGGGACAGGACAGAGCTAGTTGGAAACCACCCCCATAAGGTTGGATTAAAATTAATACTGATGGAGCTGCAAAAGGCAATCCGGGTAGAGCTGGAATTGGAGTGGTTTGCCAGAATCATGTTGGAACAATGCTCTATTGGGAACTGCAAGGCTTGGGAAGAGCCACAAACAATGAAGCAGAAGCCTTAGCTATCAAATATGCTTCTATTTGGGCAGTAAAACAAGGTCACAGGAGGATAATCCTAGAATCATATTCTCAAATAATGGTTGGAGCTCTAGATTGCATGAGGAACTTTGCTTTGAAAACATGGAGGTTGAGGATTCTTGTCACTCAAATTAAGGAATTATGGAGGGAATTAGATGATGTGATTCCAGTTTATGTGAGTAGAGATCTAAATAAAGTGGCAGACTTCCTGGCTAAGATGGGTACCGAGAAGGAGGTAGGGGTTCAAGTGGCATAGTGACATGGCTATTGAGGATGAGATGATTAGGCAGGTTGGTGAGCAAATCCAGTGCTTAGCTAATTTGGATAACCATTCCAGAAATACTATTTAGGAGATTTGTGCTTCAATGTAGATCTTCTTTTATAGTTGTAAACAAGTGAACAATCATTGTAGAAATATGGTTTAAGAGATTTGGCTCCAATGCAAATCTTCTTTTACTATTGTAAACATGTGTTCTCTTTGGCTAAGGCTGGGAAAAGTCTCATCCCAACTTGTAAATGATCTTTGTTTTAATACAAGTTTTTTCAAATTATTTTTCAAAAAAAAGAAGATAAGGTTTAATGTTGTTACATAGGACTGTTACAACTGTTTCAATTTTGTTCTTCCACAAATGCAGGGTTTTGACCCTTCAAGCCTTCTCCACTCAAGCTGTTGGCTTCCACCGGTGAGGGACAGATGTAAGAATGGATAAGGATACTCCTAAAATTATTGTAGTCACTGTTTACCTCCTATTTATGGTGATTAAAGATGCATTCAGTCAGTTTTAAACCCTCTGTGCTCATTCTGGAGTAGCTTCAGAATATCAGACAGAAGAATAGGGTTGTTGTTATTTCTGGAAACAGAAGCACATGCGACCAACTGTGGTGGCAGATATGGTTTCTTTGAGCACCTATATGACTAATTCCACTTTTGGTTTGAGCTGGAGTGGCTAAATTATATGCCATACTATATATGTATAGTTGGTTGGAATTTGTATGGAAAAAGTCTAGTTTCCTGCATAGTCAACTGTTGACAGAGCTCTTGGTGCCTTAAAGTAATTTAAAAAAATGGGTAAATGGTGAAATACACTTATGGAAGAAGCATAAACCTTATGAATGAAGTACCTAAATATTGTAATACCTAAATTAATGCATAATATATTGAAATAAACAACCAAAACATAATATAAAACATGGACAAATTAGTCAAAACATAGTATATGCATTTTCATCATCTTTTTTTTTTTGTTAGGTAACAAAATATATACAACGAGTTTTTTGACAGGATCCCAAAACCTTAGTTACAACTTTAGCCAAGACTAAATGATTAAACCAAAAAGCGGGGCTGTGCCCAAGGCAGCAAGCCGAGACCCGGGGCCCTGGCCCCGAGCCTTACAAAAATTACTAAAAGCCGACAAAACCATGACTAGATGATGCCAAAATGAAAACCCATCCCTGACAAGACACAGAAGATGGGGACCAGACAGGGCCCCATGCCAGTTGAGCTACTCCCTACTGGGGCCGTCACCCAACCTGTGCCTAAGCTCAGGCAGTGGCAGCAAAGGAGGCTACTCGGCCAGGGGGGCAGCAGACAGGGGGGGAATGCGGTGGAGCTGCGACTGGTTGGCCAGGGCATGCCTGTACAACATCTCCATAAGGCCTTGGTGGGAGGGCTGGGAGTGATTTTTGCGGGCGCGTTCTATTGACAGACCCAGAGAGTACAGCAGAAAGTGGGGAGTGCTGACCACCGTGGCCCCCCGGAGGTGATTGAAATAACTCAAATGAAAACTGAAGAGCCTCTGGTCCGAGTCATCACAGGTAATGTATTGCATTTTTGGGATGATGGCTTCATCAAAGGGGGCTGGGAGGTTGTATCAGAAAATATTTGCTTTGTCCCATTACTGCTCCGAAAAGCTGGACAACTCCTCCCAATTGTGCTTGTCCCGCCTGACAACTCGACCCTTGTCCTCATGGTGGAGGCCCGTCACATTTGTAAGGAACTATTTGTTTACATTAAAATGTAGCCCCTTAACCTGCACCTCACCATCGCACCAGGATTCCAAGAAACCTTGGGTAATCTCATCGTCCACACCAGCGAACTTGCTGAAGAAGGGGGTGAAATGCTTGGCGTTGGAGAACAATTTAGCCGACTCGCTCAGGATGAGCGTGGAGGGCTCGATGTAAACACCTTTGGCAGCCATGGGGCAGGGGAAGGAGGGGAAAACTGGCCAGCAACACAGGGATAGGGAGCAGGGAAAACCACAGAGGAAGAATGCAACACTAGCCAAATTTAAAAACGCACAGGGGGCCAAAGAAGGGGGGAGCCGTCGACATCGAGAAAGGATGCTCGAAGTCGAGCGTGACACAAGGGGGGGCTGAGGGGGCATGATTGCAGTCTGCCATGCGAGGAAAGGGGATGGGGCCACTGCAAGTGCACCAGGTGGCACAAGCTGATCGAAGGGGCACCAAGATGGAACATGATGGGATAGAGCCATAGGCGGGATGATGTGGCATGGGAATCCAACCACAAAGCAACTAACGAGGAGGCATTCATGGGACTGCAAGAAGCACAATCGGAGAAACACAGGTCCTCATCAGAAATAGTCGACCTGTTAGCTTGGCCTAGAACGTCTGCCACTGCGTGATAGAACTAGAAAACCATTCGATGGGCGAGAGACAGGCCGGGGCCAGGCGGTAGGGTGCCACAGGGAAATAAGACAACGGTATATGGGAGACCATTCTAGAGGAAGGACGGGGCCCCAAAATGGGGTAGATTAGACATCGGTGTCCTCCGCATCGTTCACCTAATATTTTGAGACAATGAGAACCAGAGCTTTGGGGAAGTTTGTGGTCCAGGTGGTGAAGGCATCAGCGGGAATGGCTTGGTTCGCCATGAAGTCGGCCACCCTGTTGCCTTCCCTATACACGTGTTGGAAGTTGTAGTTAGGGAATCCTTGGAGAATAGAGAGAGCTTCCTAGACGTGGTTGTGAATACGCCAGGAGAAATTACCCAGGCTATGGGCTGCATTGATGATGACTTGGGAGTCGCCCTCAATGATGACTTGAGAAGGGGCCCCCTTGAGGACGTGCAACCCACTTAGCAGAGCAGCTACTTTGGTTAAGTTGTTGTTCTGGATGCCAAGAGGAATAGCAAACACCATGACCAGGGCCCCGTGATAATCACAGATCACTCCACCCGCCCCGGAGGGCCTGAGATTGCATTTGGATGCACCATCGAAGTTAAGCTTGACCCAACCGGGGGGGCAATCCATCTGGTTAGGGAACGATAGGATGGGGTAGGAGGGGGACCAGGGGGGGAGCTAGATGTCGAGGGAGGAAATGAGGGTGGCTTCACCTGGCCACCGAGGCCCCTCGGGCAAGGGGATGGATCAAGAGTTTTCAAGAGCAAAGGACATGGCCTTGGTCGTAATCCATAGGGGGGAATGAGCCAGGGAGGAAAAGGCTATTCTATTGTGCTCGAGCCAAAGCTACCAGAGCATATGGGGGAGGCATGAATTCCAGAGGAAGCGGGTGAAGGGATGGGCAAAGGGGTTGGGCCACTAGAGCAAGAGGTCAGAGATGGATCTGGGGCCCACCCACTAGATGGAGAATTGAGAAAGGATGAGGCCCAAGACATCAGTCAAGAAGGAACAACTGAAAAAGAGGTGGTTGGTGGATTCCCAGGCATCACAGCAAATGTAGCATCTATTCGAGATTTGGAAGCCCCTCTTGGTGAGATTTTTGATTGTCAGAATCTTGTTTTGGACGACCACCCAAACAAAGTGGCTGATTTTGGGGATCAGCTTCTTGGCCCACACCTGCCAGGCTGGGAAGGGAGCCTTATCGGGGTCTCTCTAAAGGTTGTAGGTAGACTTGATAGAAAAGGCTCTACTGGAGGTGCCGTGCCAAAAACATCTATCGTCACCTCCAGTGGATGGGAAAACAATCACCGTGAGGAGGCCCTGGAGTCTGGCAGCTTGGAGCGGGTGCCTGGGATCCTAGATGGGCGCCCAAGATGCACCTCCCAAGATCTGGGAGAGATAGCCTGCAACCTTGGGGCCTCTGTCCACTAGGCCTGCCTTGAGAATGAGGAGCTCTCTGTCAGCCGACAGGGCCTCATCCTGTATCCATATGTCATCCCAAAAATCAATCTTGGCACCGTATCCGAGGATCCATCTACTTCCTTTTTAGATTATGTCTTTTATGGATAACAGGGACTTCCAAAAGGTGGATTCATTGTGAGGCTGAGACTCACTGAGGAAGGGATGGCTATGACAGTATTTCCTACGCACAATGCCAACCCACTCATCAGGGGAATCAGTGTGAACCTTCCAGGCATGCTTGGCCATGAGAGCCCTGTTCATGGGTACCACCCTCCTAAGCCCAATCCCTCCCTCAACTTTGGGGTGGCAGACCAAGGACCAGGATACCAGGGGAATCCTCTTCTTATCTTCACTCCCCGACCAGAGAAAGCATTTATGGATTTGTTCAATGTGGACTGCAATGAAGGCCGGTATGCTGAAGACCGACATGAAGTATATCGGGATGCTTTGCAAAACTGCCGTTAAGAGGGTGGCTCTGCCAGCCTGCGAAAGGAGGTGGCCTTTCTAGGGGGCCAACTTCCTCTTAATCCGATCAATCACCCCACCCCACAGGGCCCTGGAAGACACTCCTATGAACAGGGGGAGCTCGAGGTACAAGGAGGGGAGGGAGCCAAGGGAGCAGCCCAAAATCTACCCAATTCTAATCTGTCTAGCCAAGGGGGTGTGAATGAAGAAAATCATGCTCTTTTGGAGATTGATTTTTTGGCCGGCCACCTCCTTGAACAGGGTCAAGATATGCTTGAGGATTTTGGCTTGGGGGATAGAGGCTGAAGTTGCCAGGATGGTGTCATCCACAAACTACTGGTGTGAAATAGGGGCAGGCCCAGCGCAGGACTGATGCCTAAAATGCGACCCTGCGACACTGTGCCTGAGATAGTCTGCCCCAGGGCCTCAGCTAGGATGATGAAGAGGATCGGGGACATGGGGTCTCCTTGGTGAAGGCCTCTGGAGCTAGGGAAAAATCTGGCACTTTCATCATCTTAACATGTAAATACCATCACATAATGCATAGTATCTCTAAGATTAACATAAAATCACAACATAAGCAGTTCCAAATGGGTTTAAAAGTTTATCAAAGTAGTCTTTTATGAGGCAATTTTTTGCCTCATCATTTCCCCCCAGCCTGTTCTAATGCATGTCCTCATGCATTTTGTTCTGCCACAATAGCACAAAGATCCACATCCAGGTATCGCTCATCATACTTCCACAATATGCTTCCAACCTGATAGTATCCTTTGTGCATCTGAATCTCCTCGAGCCATTCCTAAAACTGTTCTTCCGGTTGAGAATCATTATCAAAGTAGTATGGAACAAGAGTGATTATAGTTGGCATTCTGTACCCAAGTCCAATCCACTGCTCCTTGACCTCAAATATGGTTTGGATTATGCTTGTAGCCCTTCTTCTTGACCATATTAAATTGTTAGGTGTGACAGGTTCTCTCTTCTGCAAAGATATGGGTAACTCACCCCATCTACTTTTGTAGGCTGACAAAGCGTCAGCAAATGATGTTGCACAAAATGTTTGAAAACCATCTATGCACGCCTGCAAATTTCCCAGGTACATTTTCCTTACCCTGTCATTTCTCATTAGTGTATAATGTTGATTGGTGGAAGTTCTATGATTTAAGTGGATAGGTCTAATGAGAAAAACAACTTGGGATTCTATGGATTTACTAGCCCTTTTCTCTTGCTCCCAGTAAATCTGATTCTGAAGCATTGATTGAAAAGCCCTCAGCTGAATATCGCCAGTAAATATGTGGGGGAGGAAAATAACTTCAGTTGGTAGAAAGAAATTATGAAGAAATAACTCACATAGTAAATTTTGGTGTTCTCCAGAGTTCTGCTAGAAAGCTTCCAAGAATTCACCTGGTGTCTCAAATGTGTGGGAGAGACCAGAGGTAATTCTCATTGTCTGCCATCGGAGGTACCTCTCCTTCAAAATTAAACTATAAAATTTGGTAGGCCTCCGACATTGAACCATGCATTCAACAATCTGACATATGTCCTGTACTTGCCCCTTTAATTTCTCAATTTCAGAGTCTTTCTGCTTTATTTCTTCTGTTAAGGTCTGCAATGAGGAGACCTTTCCCTCCAATTGATGGCATTTGGTCATCCAATATGCTATATCCTCATTATATTTTACTAATGAAATTATTTTAGGTGACCTATTCATAGGTTGCATCTGAGGTACAATATTAACCTGAATGCCAACATTTACTTTTTCTACTGTAGGGGATTCTGTTTGTATCCCAACTTCAACTAGCTTAATTTTAGGAATGTTCACATTAACAATATTTTGGGGAATTTGTGGATTTACCTATTCCTGGACTATTATGGCTGCTTCTGGGGGTGTTGTTGTCATGGTCATCTACTGTGGCTCCTTGGACACCTGCACAAGTGCCCCTGGTTGCTCATCCCCTAAATTCTGTTGTGCCTCTTGTGCTTCGTCAGGTGCAACTCTGCCAGGTGAACTTCTTTCTGCATTTCCTGCTAAATTCATTAACAAACTAGCCAATTCATCCCCTGAGTCTATTTGAGAAGGCTGCTATTCCAAAAGTGTGAGCCTAGCCTTTACAACTTCTATCTCCTACCATAACTTGGCAATGATATTGTCCTTCTCCTTTAAGGAGGCTTCATTTTGCTCAATCCAGCCTGTTTGGGTCTTGATCACACTTCTGGCTGCATGTAACTGAGATTTAATATCAACTTCCTCCTCTTCCTCTGCACTTGAATCATCTTTCTCATCTGCTGCTACCTCAAGCTCTTCTTCAGAGTCAGGGTAATCTACAAGGGATCTTGGTAGACCAGTAATAGTTGTGTCTTCCTGTGCTTCCCCTGTTTCAGTTTGTTCCTCAGAATCTGATGAATAATTGAGAGAAATGGAAGGCATTTCCTCTTCTGCTATAGTGTCCACATTCTATCCAGAGATATCTACATCTTGGCCGCTGATAGCCTCAGCTTCTTGCATAGTTTCCTCCACAAGCTGAGTATTGGTTTTAGAAACATCATTCTGTTCCATCCTCTCCTCTGTTTGCATATCCTCTGTATCAGCAGCTTTCTGAAGCCTTGAGGATCTCCTCAACCCTGAAATAGATTGCTTCCTATTTCTTTTAGAACTAGGAGACCTAGACTCAAAAATTCTAGTTTCTTGCTGATTAGAGGGTTCCCCTTCTTCAGAAGTGTGGAATGTTTGTACATCCTCTAAAAATGTGACCTTTCTCTTTCGGTCAGAGCCAACATTCCTCTGTGTTCTCATTCATGATGAGGGAGGTCCTTCTAGAGATGAAGGGGTTGTGCTGATAGAAGCTCCAGGTGTATGCTCAGGGTTAGGGTTAGCCTCCTCTGTCTCTTCTCCAGAAGTGGGACTCTCAACAATGTTTTCTTCAACAAACTCATCCCAAGTATGGAAAAAGTGGTCAAAACTCCTAGGATTCCCCCTAAAGTGATGTTTGCAAATAATTTTGACTAACCCATGATGCTTGGGTGACCCCCTGCCTACCTGATACTTTTTAGCCATATTTGCAAGTTCTTGGTACAAATACAGAGGCAAATTGACTCTTAATTCAGTGTTTAAATGACCATAGCGGAGGTGAGTTAAAATTCATAAATGATGACCAGAAAGAATAGGGAATTGACCATCATAGGTTAGAAACCTGATGACCCAGACTGCAACTTCATCCCACGATGGTTGCAGATTGGTTCTCTTAACTCCTTTGCAAATATTGTTGCTTATTATGAACTCAGTAGGTCTGTCATTTTCCCCTCTAAATTGATTAACTAATTCTATTAATGTATTCTTTCCAGATTTGCCTATGTGAATCCCTTGCAGAGGCAATTCAGTGACTTGGCTAAGAATTTCAGGACTTACTTGAATAGTCATGCCGCTGATTTGAACTCTGTTGCTGTGAAAAGTGCATGCGAACTCTGTTGTTAAACCTTCTGAATGCCCATAAAATTTGTGCAAGAAGGGCAGAAAACCCCCTTCCATGAAGATTCGCATACACTCCTCGTCCCTCTGCAAAAACTCTATATTTCCTGGTTCAATTTTGTTCTTTTGTCCACCCATGGTGAATTTTCCCGTACCCTGTTTGCTTTAATTTGAAAATATGTCATAGGTTTTTTCTCTCTCATTCTAGAATACTTCTATCAGGGAAAGAATGAAACTTGAGGATGATAAACACATGCAAGCAGTGCCATAATGATGAGAAATCATGTGACATGAGGTAAATCTTGGCAGGTGGTGGCACATAATTCATCATTACTCCTGTTCTTCCCGCATGCAATTAATTTGTTACGACGTTTGCGGTGATATGGCAAACAATTATTAATGGAAACTGCTTGGTTTAAAATAACCTCCCATTGAGTTGTGTGCCAACCAATTACATGCGGTAAAATATTTTCATAGAATTCATGCCTTGGAACCTCCAATTTGAAACCTGCACCTTGGTACAACTTCCAATCTTGATTGGCATAACTTTTATGAACCCACAGAAATTTTAATTGACTTTTGAGCCTGAGCCTCGTGGTTCCAGAGTTTAAAATGAATTAACCATTTGTTAATTCATTTTACCAACTTTTATCATTAGCTTCATTCCTGAGCAAGACATCTTCCAGAGTTTTCATTCGAGAGTATTTGTATGCAGCAGGTTTATTCCAGAGCAGTTTTATCATTTCAAGAGGATTTCTTTTGATAACCTTTCGGAACTAACTTATGTATGCTTTTATGCCAGTTAGGGATATCATACATCATACAAGAAGTATTCACACTATTAAAATAGAAAAAGGCACATACCTGAAGAAACTTGTTTATCCACATTTTGTACAAATGTTATTTTTGGCTGATTCTGCGCTAACTCCTTACATGGTGCAATCTGAACTATAGTGAAACAAAGGGGAAAATGAGTGGAACAAACGTTAACAATGATGGAGTGAAGTGAAAATGAATGGACCAAAGGTGAGTAATAGTGAGAGTGAATGGAATAATGGAATGATGAAGAGTGAATGGAATAATGGTGGAGAGTGAGGCAAACATGTCGGACAACCCTATTTTCAGGTAAACTCAACTCAGATGTGCCTCAAAGAGGTTTTCACATTCTGATTTATTTGTTTTTGTCATGTTTGTTTTCATTTTTCTATATATATTTTTTATTTTCTTTCATTTTTTTTTTAAATGACAAATTGTTCATGTCACTTGATGGAATTCATCTTGGAAGAAATGTTTTCTTCCAATACTAATACATCCAAGTTTCCCACTTGTTTGAGAAACTCCTCCTTGGTTAACGGTTTGTGATAGACTCGGAGACGATGACCGTTGACCACCAATTTCCTTCTTGAATCATCTATTGGTGAAAGACGTACAACTCCATTTGCAAACACCTCCTCAATCTCATAAGGTCCGAGCCACCGGGTCTGCAACTTGCCAAGAAAATCTTCATACCAGGAGTCAAACAACAAAGCCCAATCACCTTGTTGAAATTTCTATTGTTGGATATGACTATCATGCCACAACTTGCATTGTGACTGGATCACCTCGGTCTAGTGCAATGCATCCCTCCTTAGCTCATCCAATGCATTGAGCTACAAAATCCGGTCCATTTGTGCCTGTGACAAATCAATACCAACTTCCAAAGTAGTTCAAAGAGTTAGTAATTCAAACTCAATAGGCAAAAGAGGCTTTTTACCATAAACCAATTCATAGGGAGTAAATCCAGTAGTGGATTTCCAAGTGGTGTTATAAGCCCAAATTGCTTCAAGTAACTTCTCCACCCAATTCCTCCTATGGGCTGCTACAGTTTTGGTTAAGATCCTCTCTAATTCCCTATTTGTCACTTCAACTTGGCCATTGGCTTGTGGATGGTAAGGTGAGGATTTTTGGTGTTTGATTTCATACAACTTTGTAAAGGCTTCAACAAATTTTGAGGTAAACTGAGGTCCCTGATCAGTGGTGATAGAATGTGGGGCTCCAAATCATAGAAATATTTGTGAATACAAGAAATCAACAACTTTCTCTTCTCGAGCATGCTTAAAAGCACGAGCTTCTACCCACTTGGTTACATAATCAGTACATACCAAGATATGCACTTTCCCTTGGGAAGGTGGATCAATGGGTCCTACAAAATCTAGCCCCCACCTTTCAAATGGTTTTGTACCTAATTGAGGTTGTAAAGGCATTTCACTAGTAAAAGTAGGCTTACCCATCCTTTGGCATGCATCACAATTTTTGACATACCTTTTGACATCTTTGTGCAAGGATGGCCAGTAGTAACCAGTACCCAAAATATTTTGAATGGTACTTTTCACTGAATAATGCCCTCCTGATGGTTCATCATGACATGCTCGTAGGATGTCATATACCTCATCCTTGCGAACACACCTACGCAAAACATGGTCAAGACTGCATTTAAACAATAAACCTCCTATCCATTCAAAAGAAGAACTTTGCTTGATCAACTGTTTCTTTTGTTTAGGAGTAAAGTGAAGAGGAATCTTCCCTGTAGCTAAATAATTAGCTATATCTGCAAACCATGGAGATTGTATAGAAATAGCAAACAATTTCTCATCAAGAAATGCATCCTCAACCAATTCCTCTGTATCTGCATTTGACAATCTTGACAAGAAATCTGCCACTACATTAGACTTCCCTGGTTTATTGACTATAGTAATATCAAATTCCTGCAATAGTATTAACCAATGAATAATTCATGCACTAACCAAGGGTTTATTCATAAAATACTTTATAGCAACATGGTCTATGTGGATGAATATGGGATATCCTATGATATAGTGTCAGAATTTATTAATAGCATACACCATAGCTAAAAATTCCTTCTCGGTTGTGGTATAATTCTTTTCAGCTCCAATCAAATTTTTACTAATGTAGTATATGGCATAGTGTTGTCCATCTTCAATCTGCCCTAATGCAGCTCCAATAGCAGTATTGGAAGCATCAGTTTGAATATGGAAGGGTAACTCCCAATTAGGACCTCTCAATACAGGTGGAGTTGTTAACTTTTCCTTTAAAACTTCAAAGGACTATTGACACCCAACAGACCAAACAAATTCAGAATCCTTTGTTAACAATGCGAACATTGGATTAGCAATGGTACTGAAATTAGCAATAAATCTGTGATAAAAGCCAATATGTCCTAAGAAACTATGGACATCAGTTTGAGTTTTTGGAGGAGGAAGGTTCTTGATGACCTCTACCTTTTTAGGATCAACTTTAATTCCATAAGAAAAAATATGATGTCCAAGAACAATTCCTTCTTCCATCATCAAGAAACATTTATCAGGATTCAGAGACAAATGATATGTTTCATAGCATATTAAAACTTTTTCAAGTTGTTCTAAAGTATATTCAAATGTATCTCCAAACACTGTGAAGTCATCCATATAAATCTCTACACTTTCATTTGTTAGATCAGAAAAGATAGCCAAAACAGCTCTCTGAAATGTTGTTGGTGCATTGCACAAACCGAAGGGTAACACTCTGTAAGCAAATGTTCCCCAAGGACATGTGAAAGTTGTCTTTTCCTGGTCTTCTGGTGCAACCTGGATCTGATTATAACCACTAAAACCATCAAGGAAACAGAAAAATTTCTTACCAGCAAGGGTGTCCAACACTTGGTCTATAAATGGTAATGGAAAGTGATCTTTATGTGTGACCTTATTCAATTCCCTGTAGTCCACACATACTCTCATCTTCCCATTTTTCTTTGGAACAATGACCAATGGTGAAACCCACCTACTATCTGAAATTGGATAAATGAATCCTACATCCAATAGTTTTTTGATTTCTTCCTTAACAATATCCTTCAGAGCGGGATTCAGACGCCTTTGTGGTTGTCTTACTGGTTTGACATCTTCAGTGTATATCCTATGTGTACACACATCAGGGTGAATGCCAGTCATGTCCTTATAACTCCAAGCAAAATCTTGAACATGTCTCTATAAAACAACAAATAATTTGGCTTCTTGCTCATTAGTCAACCAACTATTAATGTTCAAAAATTTTCTTGGTTGTATCTCAATCTGCTTAATCCCTAGATAAACAGAGTTGACAGCCTCATATTTACTGATTAAAGCATTTAAGGGACAATGATGTGGCTGCAGAGTATGAAATACTCTTGATTCTGGTGTAAATGTGATACCTGATGGGATCATTTGCATAGGACAGGTGAAAGAAGTCAGAAGATGATGATGCCATCCATGTGGCAATGTGAAGGAGCTTTCTTGTAGTGGAATAGATGACAGATGTTCAATAGTTTGTTCTTCATCTTTCCATAACAAATGATGGACAAGAATTTGATCATCCCTAAGGCCTTCTTCTTGCAATGTTTTCACCAAAATTATTTCATGTTCAAAGATTTCTCTTTCTGGTGAATTAAGTTCTTCAATATGTTCTTTTACTACAATGGTGGCCAAGGTGACAATAGTTTCCTGTTCTTCATCAGACTCAGGATACCATATCTATCCAAAAAATTTGGCTGAAGGTTGGGCTGGTGGATACAAGGAAATATTTTTTAGGTCTACACCATTTGAAATGGTCATCTCACCTGACCTGCAGTCTATAAATGCAGCTATAGTGGCAAGCCAAGGTCATCCTAGAATAATAGGATAGCCATTAGCTGAGTTTCTAGGCTGCAACACTAAGAAATCTATAGGGTATTCCCAAGAAGACACTTCAATGGCAACATCCTCCAGAATTCCTTTCGGTTTAGCCACTGACCTATCTACCATTTCCAAAACTATGGTAGTAGGACTAAGGTTATTGAGCTGCAATTTCTGCATGGTTTCCTTAGTCATCACGTTGATTGCAGCTCCTAAATCGATAAGTACATTTGGAATTTGAACTAACCCAATAGTAATTGTAACTACTGGACTCCCTGGATCACCATATTTAGGGGGTACTAGTTTTCCAGAAAGCAGGTCAGCCAACTTACCTTCTACTTGTACAGTCTTAGGAAAGGCTTTCTTCTTCCTGCCAGGTTTCCTAATACACAACTCCTGAATGGTTTTCCTAATCAGAGGTACATCCTTTATTGCCTGCAACAAAGGGAGTGAGATAGACATTTTCCTCAATTCTATGATTAATTCTGATTCAGGAGCAGTGATAGTGTGGTCAAACCTTTCAGGATACGGTAGGTCTACCGAGGCAGGTTCAATTTTTCCTTGTAAACTTTCTATTTTTTCTTCTTTTTGCTCTGTTTGTGGTTTTTTTGGACTTGAAAATTCTTGCTTTCCATCAATTTCTTCAATAGTGGGTGGTGCAGGGTCAGGTAAAACCTTCCCTGAACGTAACTGGATGTTACTACAGTCAAGGACATGGACTACAGTAGTCTCTTCAGACTCAGCTCCATAAATAGGGGCTGCTTGTCTGTTGTTATTGGGGTTAGCCATAGGCTGAGCTGGAAGTGGAGGTTGCTTAACTCGGCTGTGTTTGTTGTGGTTGAACTCTTCCCTAAAAATTTTGATTAGGGGTTGGCAGCAAGTGTTGATTTGGTGATTGATACCTCTGCTGCCCTTGATAGGATGGGTATTGTGGCCCCCATATTTGCCCTGACTGATTTGGTACCCAAGATGGATTAACTGGATGCCATGGCTGATTCCAACTAGAATGTGACCAATCTTGAGGGGCTGCCCAAGATTGATTCCAAGTTTGGGGAGGAGGTTCGGTATACGCCCATGGCATATTCCAAGGATTTTGTCCCCAATTTGAAGAAAAGCGAGGGGCATTTTGGTTTTGTATGAAGTTGCCTCCTGGCCTTTGCCCAATAGCATGAAGTTCTTCAACTTGGTTTTCTAAAACACTCCGAAGATGGGGCAAAAGGTGACATTTATCAGTTTTATGCTCCTTTGAGCAAATGCCACAAATTGCTGAAATTGAGGTCTTGTCCAAAGGATAATCTTGCAGAGCATGCTTATTTCTGCACCTAGGACAATAGATAGATAGGGGTGGTGAAGAATTGGCTCTTGTATTCCTTTCTCCTAAAGCAGTGTTTAGTTGAACAAGTATATCAGTTTTCATATTAGCCATTTCCTCCATCAAATATTTTATATCAGTATTACCAGGATTCCTTTTCCTTCTTCTTTGCCTAGTGCGGGAATAATTTCTGCACAACTCTACAATATCATTAATATCAAGCTGGTTTATATCTCCTTTTCCCATTAAGTCTAATACTTCTCTAGAATCATCCTGCAAACCTCTCAAAAATATAGTTTTTAATAAGTCAGTTTCCACAGGACCACATCTCTTTTGGATAAAGGTAAATCTATCAAGATAATCCTCTAAGTTTTCATCCTCTTCTTGTCTTATCCGAAATAACTCATCCTTCCTATTTCTCACTCTACAATACTCCTGATACTTATCCAAAAATGCAGTTTCCATTTGATCCCAAGTGCGGATTGAATCTGGTTCAAGGCTCATAAACCATCGTAAGGCTGCATCTTTGAGTGTAGAGGGAAATAACTTTAGTTTCTGGTTATCATTGACATAGTCATAAGTCTGACACAAGACCTTGAATTCAAACAAAAATTGATCAGGATCTTCAGAAACAACTCCCCTAAATATTGGCAATACTGAGGGTGAAATTGTTTTCATAGGAGCATTCTGAGTAGGATTCAGATGAATAGGGTATTCAAAAGTTCTAACAGGAGGATTGTCAGCATCATGACCAACAATATCCCTATCATGTTCTCCTTGTTCTGCCATAGGTGCTTCTTCAGCTTTAATTTGTTCAACTGGTTCAGATGGATCAGCCCTATGGGTATGTCTAGAAGCAAGTGCCTCTAAGAGCTCTTCTTGCAAAGATCCTACAATTTTAGTTGATGAAGAAGATGATTCTCTTTTAAGTCTTTCAAGAAGTTCATACACAAGTAGATCTTCACCTGATCATGAAGAACGCCTTGGTGGAAAAGAGCCAGTTCTGATAAACCTTCCTCTTTCATCTCTTGGCCTATGCATTCATGCCTATTTACTAAATAAACTAAACCTCAGGTTTCCAAAAACTATTTCCTAAAACATGACAGTTTTTGGACTGCTAGACCTCTCCTAACAACACCTAAGTTTCCCTAGAAATGGTGCCAAAAATGATGAGTGTCATCAAATTTTCACCATTTAATATTTATATGTCAATCCAGGGTGGTGTCCAAGGCTATATACGAAAGCAGGGTTTAACAGACTGAATTTTAGTTCATTTAGATCATGGCTTTATTCATGGAATAGTTAGAGATTGGGGTGTTTGGGGTCTCCTTTCTTACTCCTAAAAACTAAAACTAAACTCCTACTTATCCTTGCAGAATTGAAATTCACACTGTTGTAGAAAAATAAAACTAAACTATTGCAAAGCTAAAAATAGCAGAATTTAATTGATAGGAAATTACTAAATTGAAATTACAGCATTAACATTCAAACTAGTAAATAATGAAACTTTCTAAAATTGCAGAAAACAATGTCACTTTCTAAAATGGAAATGAGATAAAATGATAACATTCAAAAATTGATAAATAAAGTTGCACAATTTGTAACAAATTAGGCTGACAAGAAATTATGGAAATATTGCAAATTCTGAAACAAATTAGAAATAGAAAGTACTATGTTAAATTCTACCCTAGATGAGTTACCTACCATGCATTCAAATGCCACATTATCCTAATCACTAACCATGCAAAACTGTAGATCTCTTGACCTACAACTAAAATACAAATTCTGTCAAGTAAAAACCCTCCTCTAGACCTGGAAGTGGCCCTTGCTTCCTGAACCAAAAGAGGGCAAATAAACTTGCTCTAAACTATTAAGTCCTCACACTCAATGCAGAATTGAACATAAATAAATGACAAATGATGCACCTTTATTTCATTCCCAACAACATAACAGTAGTGCAGGGAAAGACCTGCAGACTACTGTGTTGTTGTAATACACAATTACAATATCTAAAACTCCTATTACTTACTTCCTCCCTTCTCTCCCCCTTCAACCAGACGGGAGCACTTTATTTATACAAATAAGGTACATTAAAGATAAGGTTTAATGTTGTTACATAGGACTGTTACAACTGTTTCAATTCTGTTCTTCCACAAATGCAGGGTTTTGACCCTTCAGGCCTTCTCCACTCAAGTTGTTGGCTTCCACCGGTGAGGGACAGGTGTAAGAATGGATAAGGATACTCCTAAAATGATTGCAGTCATCGTTTACCTCTTGTTTATGGTGATTAAAGATGCATTCAATCAGTTTTAAACCCTCTGCGCTTATTCTGGAGCAGCTCCAGAATATCAGGCAGCAGAACAAGGTTGTTGTTATATCTGGCAACAGAAGCACATGCGACCAACTGTGGTGGTGGATATGGTTTCTCTGAGCACCTAGATGACTAATTCCACTTTTGGTTTGAGCTGGAGTGGACAAATTCCATGCCATGCTGTATATGTACAGCTGGCTGGAATTTGTATGGAAAAAGTCCAGTTTCCTGCACAGTCAACTGTTGATAGAGTTCTTGGTGCCTTAAAGTAATTTAAAAAAATGGGCAAACGGTGAAATACACTTATGGAAGAAACATAAACCTTATGAATGAAGTACCTAAATATTGTAATACCTAAATTAATGCAGAATATACTGAAATAAACAACCAAAACAGAATATAAAACATGGACAAATTAGTCAAAACAGAGTATATGCACTTTCATCATCTTAACATGTAAATACCATCACATAATGCATAGTATCTCTAAGATTAACATAAAATCACAACATAAGCAGTTCCAAATGGGTTTAAAAGTTTATCAAAGTAGTCTTTTATGAGGCAATTTTTTGCCTCATCAAAACCTCACTACAATCCATCCAAAAAGGGAAAATTATGACTTAAATTTACTTATAACCTTGTGTAGAATGAAAATACCTTGAACCATTGCTAACCACAAAGAAGCTATCACCAAAGGATGAATTTAGGTGTAAAAACTCTTATGTTGTGTGACCAAGTCTATCATCAAATTTTAATGGCTGGTGACCCATAGTAATCTTGCAGAACCTTTTCGGTTATGTCTAAACCAACCCCTATCATTGGTAGCAATTCATGAGATTTTTGGTGATAACTAAAATAACTCTATCATTGGTGGTGGTTAGATCCAAACAATATTTTTATATGAGCTAGCAAGTCTAGTTCATCCATATTTATTTGGGATTACGACTCTTGAACCCTCATCCATCATATCTATACTACATGAATAGGACATATCCATTGGGAAGATTCAATTGAGGGAATATCAACAATTGTAGATAATGGATGGATACTTGAAAGAGCTAATCATCAAAGCTCTAGATAGACATTCATTCTATTGCATTTAGTCAAGAATGCCACTTGGTGAAGCTTCTCTACGTCAATGCATCCTTAAATAAGGAGGTCAATTCTTAATGATAACGAAATTGTAGGTATAGGGGAGTACTTCAAGTTGAATATCCCATAGACTAAGAAAATGCCATTATTTATAGTTTGCATCTCAAGGTGTTTTTGATAATTTTCCATTAAAAGGATATGGAAAAAGTTAGGATTCAAAAGGGAAATCTAGTAGAAAGCAAATAAAGAAATCTCAAAATTTATAAGGGTAATAAGAGGTTCCATCCATGTTGCAATAGTTTATATGGGCTTCACTATTTAGGTTCCAAGAGTGAGGACATGACAAAAGTCTCAGAGGCATGGGCAAAGAGTGAATATTAGAAGGCTGAGAATTTTTAAAAGATGATCAAATACAAAAAAGTAAAAGTTCCAATGATAAAACTTCAAAATACAATAAAGTAGAAAGTGGTAAATAAAGTTTCAAAAATATACAAAGAAAGGGAAATTTCCAATGATTGAGAGTTTTTAAAGTATCAAATGAGAAAAAAAAAAAAAAAATTAGTCAACCAGATTATACAAAGCCAAAAAATTTGAAGAACAGGATACCAAAAGATCTAACAAAAGGATAAAAGAAGAGATGCCCCTTTAAGATACTCTCGATAAAAACACCTAGGATACTCATGAAAGTTTTGGAGTTTTTGATGCAAAAGAGTAAGAAGAAAGTTTCAATAAGCAAATAAGGGATCCTAGAAATGAAGTACAATATAGCCAAAGTAGAAGAAGAATTATATCAAGCTACAAGGTATCAATAAAGATACAAAAACTTTCAAAAAATATATGTGAGCTAGATTGACGTGCTATTACTAAGGTAGAACAAGGATTACCTACCCGTATCACTTCAACTCAATAATTCAAGAAACATAGCTGGTCTATTGAAGAGGTAGGCATGGTATCTACAATAGCAAAAATCCCTAAACTAACAAGAGTAATGGTAGAAGGTGCTTCTATTCATTTTTTTAGGATTCTTAGAAAGAGTTGAGATTGTCAAATTATCCTACAAACTTTGGAGGGAAAATCTCATTGTTTATTAATCTATATATAGTGGTTTTATTAGCATCATAAAGGATTGACAAGTTATATATCGATAAGTTGTATAACTTCCCTTCATTTTCTTCTATATTGCAGTTCTTGGATCTTTGGGTGGTCTTATAGGAAGTATAAATCCCCACTTCTAGCATACTCTTGCAATATTTTTGTATTCACTCTCTCACACACACACACATACTAGAGGCCTATGGCTATTTGATTCCAATTATTTGGTTCTTCATGTCTTTCTTGCTTTCTATATATATGTGTATGTTTTAGTCTATGCTTTATATATGCTCAAAGGAGGAAGTGTTCAAATTCCTAGTTTTCAACACATTACAATAAAGACTATTATGTAGGAGAATATTACTCTAATCTTGGAACATTATCCTTGTTATCTTAGGTTTTTTCTTTTTGCTATCTTTGTTTTTCTACATTTCTTCTAACCCTTTTCCTCTTGAAGTTGGTAGATTAGGATAGAGTAGGAAAATGTACTAAAGATAACATATTAAAAGGATTCAACCTTGTAAAATATTAAAGGCTCCCAATTGAGCTAAACCTCATGCTCTCGAAAGCAACCGTACTATATCACTATATGCAAGGTGCAATAGTCTTGACTATCTAGCACACCCATCCAATGATTAGGATAATTAAAGAGGACAATAGTTTAATAGCACATTCGTTGGAAACCAATTGATTTATCATTGGTTTCATAATAAAAGGAATACTTAGGATCTAACTTTGGTGAGGGTGTTTATCTATTTTCTTGTATGAAGCACCCAAAAAAATCACCTAGTGACTCTGATCAAGATGAACATCTACATATAACTACTCTAGAATGCATTATATTGGGATTCTAATGAATATTTAAATCTATCAGCTCAAAGAGCATATGCTCCATTCACCTGCAATTTCACTCCAACCAAAGGACCCATAGGCATATGAATGAAAGACCTTCCACCATATCCTATACTGTCATTAATCCGTAAGCTATAGTACCTTAATTCAACACCATTCCCTAAAGAAGAACAAATTGAGGACAAAATATGGCTACTTTACCACTTAGATTATTCCCTACTGGGATGATAGAGGTCCTATGTGACCTTTTATGACATTGGTGGTATGGGATGATATTTCAATATCAGCACTAAAGTCACTTCCATACTTCATCAACAAATATTTGACCACTCTACTAGAACATTTATAGAACATGGTGAATCTATATATATTGCAAATGTAACAAAGTAGAATGTGAAACTCAAACTATTAACAAATTTATTTAGGAAGAAGGCTAGAGATTGGTAAATCTCCCTTCCCACTCATTCAATCACTGATTGGGATCAACATGCTACCCTATTCATGGATAGATTCAAGGATAATAAGGATGGAGTGTCCCTCTTAGAACAACTATAAACCATAAAGAGGGCACCATTGGAGACAATCGATGACTTCAATGTTAGATTTTATAAGGTATGGCATAAAATCCATCTGAATATTTATTCCCTCTAGGTATGATATTTATTTATGACCTAAAGTCTTTAGATTCTAAAATATCTATAATGATAAAAGTCAAGGGATGAAACTCTCTTCCAAATGCCTATGGGATAGCCATCCAAGCTAAAATAATTTCATTTAAATTGAAAGGTTGGTTATTAAATCCCCTATGACTTTATATCTTGGTGTTCAATATCCATATCATCCTTCCCTAGTCATCTAGCCAATAACATTCCATTCAACATTAGTATCACCTATAGTAAATCTCATTTTACCTTCTCCAACTCTTATCATGGATACTTAAAAGCTTAACGCAATGTAAAAACAACTCAAGCTGGTTACTAATGAAATACTGATCACGGGGAAAATATATTATTTCCAAATATATCCATATCATAATAACCTAATACCTCCATTCCTATAAGGAAATCAAGACAATAAACCTCCATCCAATGACTACCCTAGGTCCCAATTCTAGGCCAATCAAGACAATGGTTGATATTAAAGACAAAACCAGTAGTTAGTGCTCGTATTGACCTCTCTATAGCAAGTAGCTCATAAATTTACAAGGAATATTTCTCCCATTCAAAATAACTATATAGAGGATTCTACTTCTGGGCTTTGGCCAACCCCATATATTTTCTCTATAGAGATTTCCTAGATCCTCATGGTTATGGCAAGTGAAATGATAGCTTCCCAAGCATCTACTTCATATTAAAAAGTTGAAGGTTAGATGGAAAGTCAGTTTACCCTAACTCTATCTCCCCTAGAGTCAAATTGCACTCCCCAAGAGAAGCTCTTGGTGACTTGGGTTGAGGAAGAGGTATTTGTCATATTTGATGGAGAAATTAATCTAACAACCAACATAACTCAAGTCCAATAAAAATATTTAAAAAGTTTCAAGAAATGTATAATTGAAGAGTGGGACAAGAGAAATATGGTGGCCCTATACATCCATATTAGATCAACTAGACCAGGTTGGTAACCTCCTATCTTGATATTCCCAAAGGCAAGCACATAGGTACCTACTACTAACTTCAAAAGAAGTGACCATATGGCCTTGGGTGGTCAAACTAGAATGATTGATACCAATTGAAAGACTCCAATAGTTTTACCTCTAAGAGTATAATATTTTCTAGTAGTGGCCAAGAAAAATATTATAGCATTCCTAAGACAACGAACACCTTAGTCAAAACCAGAATGCCTCGACCAACTTGGGACAAGCCAATACTCTTACTTCCAACACTTGTTACACAAAAAGCCATCATCCTTGGATCCTTCAATGTTATAGATGATCTAAGGAAATCCATAGTGATGGTGTATATATGTAATGTCTTAGCTATCCCTGAAAAAAATGATCATGTGAAGAAGGCACTCAAGGAAGAAGAAAAAGAGTAAGGGCAACATCAAAACCTTGTAGTTCAATAGATCTTAGCCCCAAAAGTTATCAGACCTAAACAATATACTTTACATTTGTCTCTCATCTACAAGGATAATATAATACCATAATTTTATGATAGATTTAGGTTCAAGCACATCTATTATGCTAAATAAAGCAGCAAATGCACTAGGTCTAAAATATCAACCTATGAACAAGACAGTGGCGCAGTTTGATGATAGCATAGTCAAAATACTAGGCATCATGGAATAGATACCATTATACTTATATGCCTACCTGAGCTTGATGATTATGCAAGACAATAATAAATGACCTTGCTCCATCTTTCGGTATCTTCTTATCAAAGGATTTCACTACCAAATTAGGGGGATATTTGTATTTAGACTGGTCCCTTATGGTCTTAAGAACTTGATACATGAAAAAGATTAAGATTATATTAGAACAACTCTACTTACACCATGTTAAAAATTTATCTAAATTTGGACCTAACGTTGATCATATTATGATGGCAGAGGAAGATGGTATGAATCAAAGCTATAAGTTGATGGGTTGCATCCATTTATTCTAGATGATTGAATAGATCAATAAGCAACAAATATTTAGGATTCCTCCTAATAAAAATGGTTTGATAGGAATGGGATGATATCCAAGTGAAATTCAAGCCTAACCCTCTTAGGGTCATGTATATACAAAAAAAAATGAGGGGTATTAGATATATATCCATTTTGTATATAGTATTATATTAGCTAAATTTTTTGTGTAGGATAAATTTTAGAACATGTGAGTTGTAATTTAAAGAGTCCATTATACAATGGAATAAGAGTAGAGCTAAAAGCTAGACCAAAATCCAAAGTGTCATAAGCTATTGGAATAGAAGGCATGGATAAGCAACTTCCCAAAAATGTAGATGGTGTAAACTCAGCTACAAGAGACCAACAAAATGGACTCCAATCACATAACACAAATGCAATAATGGAAGAAAACTGCCAATTGATATTATTATCATTCCTAAATTCACACCCCTTATACAAAAGATTACAATCCATCATATAGCAACCGAAAACCAAAGAAACCCTAAAGAAACCCTAAAAATGTCTTTTTTCTAAAACTGCTAAAAATAGATATTTTTCCTAAAAACTACTAAAAATAGAAATGAGTCGGATTGCACCCAAATTCGGTGTACACATCCCTATTACAATAATTAACCTTAATTTAAAATATTAGGTCTCAAATTAAGGTATAACAAAAGATAATAAACTTCTAACAACCAAAAAAACCCAAAAAACCCATGAACCTATTCTAAAAGCTAATTTTGGGGCACTAGATGTCGGAGTTAGATCCTAAAAACATGATTTTTGGAGGGTTAGGAGGATTAGAGATCATCCTGATGCTGAACACATACGTGGAACCACTTGTTAAATTTCAAGGCAAACAGGCGTACGATTCACAAGTTATGGCTTTGGCAAGGTGCATCAGTAGACTCCCTAGGAGAATTAAATAAAGATGACTCTTGGGACCAATTACAAACAATGGAAACCATTAAATCAGATTTAGTTTCAAGATCACATATCATGAAATAAATACAAAAATATGATGATGGGAATATACATGGATGAATAATAATATCACATCATGCAAATCTATCTCTCAAAAGAAATATGAAGATATTCTTGTGCCATCTTGATTCAAAAAATATAGGCTCAAGTTGGAAGAAAGGACATTTAATAGAGGGAAGGATAAATTCACAAAAGAAGAATTTAATGTAGGTAGTTACCTTTGCATTATAAAAAGTGTTATAAAATTACTATCATGCATCTTTTTTCCTAACTCAAATCATGGTGTGAGTTAGGTTGACCCTTTCTTCATCACTAAAACTACATCTAAATGACTCAATGCCTAATAGATAAGGGTTTATTTTTTTATTTCATCTCCTTATACAATAAAAAAACCCATGTGAACTACCAAAGCTATAGTGAAACCTCACTACACATCCAAAAAGGAAAAATTGTGTCTAAATCTAACTTAGAACCTTGAGTAGAATGAAAATCCCTTGAACCATTGCTAACCACTAGGAATACCACACTGAAAAGTCACCAAGAAGCTATCACCGAAGGATGAATTCATGTGTAAAACCCTTATACTATGTGGACAAGTTAATCATTGAATATTAATAGCTAGTAGCCCATAGTAATTTGCACAATATTTTTGGTGACATCTAAACTAGACCTCATCATTGGTAGCATCTCATGAGCCTTTTCAATAATAATTGAAATAGTTCTATCATTGGTGGTGGTTTGACCCAGGCAATAGTTACAAATGAGCTATCAAGTCTAGATATTATCCATATTTTTTTGGGTTCATAGCTCTTTATCCTCATCCATCATCTCCCTATCACACACACAAGACACATTCATGGGGGAGATTCAGTTGAGAGAATATCAATAATTGTGGAGAGTAGAGGAATACTCATATAAGTTAATCATCAGATCTATTGAGATACATTAAATCTATTGCATTCAATCAAGGATTTCACTTGGTAAAGCGTCTTTGCGTCAATCCTTCAAGAAGGAGGCCAATGCTTAAAAATAGTAGAGTTGCAAGCACAGGGGAGTACTTCAAATAAAAGATCCCATAGACTAAAAAATGCCATCATATATAATTTGCATCTCAAGGATTTTTGAAAAATTCAACTTAAAAGGACTTGGAAAAAATTTAAGAGTCAAAAGAGAAAGTTGGTGGAAAGCAAATAAAAAAAATTCAAATATATAAAGACAATAAAATGTTCCATCTAGGTTGTACTAGTTTATATGGGCTTCACTAATCACGTTATAAGAGTTAGGACATGGAAAATGTCCTAGATAAATGAACAAAGAATGAATATCAAAAGGTCAAGAGTTTTCAAAATATCATCCAATACAGAAAGGTAAAATTCCAATAAGCAACCTCAAAACCCAAAAAAGTAGAAAGCAACAAATAAAGTTATAAAAATATACAAGGAAAAGGAAATATTTGATGATAAAGAGTTTTTAAAGTATCAAAAAGGAAAAAATGAGGAATTGTTTTGATAACCAAATTATAGAAAGCCAAAATTTTGGAAGAACATAACACCAAAAGATAAAAAAAAAAAAAAACAAAAGAGAGGTACCCCTCAAGATACACTTGATAAAAACACCTAGCCTGCTTGTAGAAGTTTCAGAGTTTTCAATGCAAAAGATAAGGAAGAAGATTTTGATAAGAAACCAAGTGCTCTTGGAAATAAAGTATGATGTGACCAAAGTATAATAAGAATAATATCAATCTGCAAGGCATCAATAATGGTAGATTAGTTTACCATTACTAAGGGAGTACAAGTATTACTTACAAGTATCACTTCAAATCATTGATTCAAGAAAAGTAGGTGGTCTATTGAAGAGAGTAGGAAAAAAACACTGAAGATCACATATTAAAAGGATATGACCTTGTAGAAATATTGAAATCCCTTGATTGACTCAAATCCTATGATCTAAGAATAAAACCTATTGTATCACTCTATGGAAGTTATGCAGGAGCATCCGACGATAGCAGAGCAATCCTGCATCAACCAAATTTTTCTAAGTGTTTCCAAAATTTATTTCTGTTTCGAAGTGTTTAGCAGGAATAAGGCAGAAGTTAGAGGGTCATGAAATCGCAAAAAAAAAGTGGAGTATAGGCCCGAAGGTGAAAATTGTCACGATATCGCGACAGAAAAGCGAAACATAGGCCGAAGGCAAAAATGGTCGTGATATCACGACGCGCGATATCACGACAGAGAAGCGAAATGTAGGTCGAAGGCAAAAACGGTCGCGATATCACGACGTCGTGATATCGCGACATAAAATCTAAAGCAAGGCTCAAGGTGTGGGCTCGAAGGTGGAACGCATAAGGTAGAAGCAAAACTCAAAGGAAAAAAACACAGTGTGAAGGACTCGGAGGAGAAACGGTCGCGATGTCGCGACGTCGCGATATCGCGACATCGCGATATCGTGACAAGAAATAGCGCAAAGGACTCGGAGGTGAAACGGTCGCGATGTCGCGACGTCGTGATATCACAACATAAAAGAGGGCAAGGGACTTTGAGGTGAAACAGTCGTGATGTCGCGACGTCGCGATATCGCGACCAAAAATAGGAGCGGAGGGCGCAGCGAAATTACATTGCGATATCACGACATGTCGCGATATCGTGACATGTCACGATATCATAGCCAAAGATAGAAATGGAGGGTGAAATGAAATTGTGTCGCGATATCGCGACATGTCATGATATCGCGGCCAGAAGAAAAACAAATAGAAAATAGACATGTGGACGGCCAGGCGCACGGGAAAAGAGGCAACAGTCACAGGTGGACAGTCTGACAAAGTAGCGGTTGCAGGTCAAGGGCCTATTGAATGCGTGCTTTCATGGCGGATCAGGGAGTTGGCCAATTACGGATGGAAAATTGAAGACTCGATGGGGAAAGCCGATTTTGCAGGTTTTGATTAATACTTTCATGCTGGTGGGTCATTAATGACCTAGAGGGCCGAGACCTCGATAAAAACTTGAGAAATTGTAATAGATCGGGGTGGTGGTGGATTGGAAGGTCGAGAAGAGAGAGTGTGCATAGGAAAATACCAGGGGATCTCTGGTTATTGTAAGCCGACGGGCTGTAACTCTGTTTACGTAAAGGATATCAGATTAATCGAAGAAATTTTTGGAATTTACGTGTGCATGACTTTCCCATCCCCCATAAAGTGGTATCAGAGCCCGAAGTTCTTGAGTGTGTAACAGATCGCCGGACGTGAGGTAGTTACACCAGGATCTATGGAAAGGCTCATGAGAAAGTGAGTAGAATGCCTCCGAGAAGAAACCCCGTTGGTGGGAGAGGCATGGCGATAGCAGCAGATGTCTGGGCTTTGCAGCGGCAAGTTCAGGCCCTGCAAGAAGAACTGCACAGAGGGCACGAACCAAGAAGAGATGATGGTAGTGAGGATGAAGTGGATGAAGAAGAAAATCAGTCTGAAGAAGAAGAGGAGGTTGTAGATCCAGCACAAGCCAGACTGTACAAAGCCATATCCCAGATTGGGAAAAGGTCGAAGATGGAAGTTTCCACGTATTTTGGGAACCTGGATCCGGAGGAATTGATTGACTGGATCAATGATCTGGAAGAGTACTTTGAGTATGAAGAAATTGAAGATCCCGAGAGGGTCAGATTTGCCAAGACCAAACTGAAGGGTCATGCCAGCATATGGTGGAAGGGGGTACAGCTGGAGCGGAACAGAAGAGGAAAAGAGAGAATAACAAAATGGGAACGGATGGTAGAAAAATTAAAAAGACAGTTTATTTCGGTAGATTACGAGTTGGATCTGCTAAGGAAAATGCAGAGTTTGAGACAGATGAATAAAACTGTCCAAGAATACATGGAGGAGTTTTATAAGATCTCCATCAGAACTGGCCATTTAGAAGCAAGCAAGGAGAAGGTGGCCCGATATATCAATGGGTTGAGACCCAGTATCCAGGAAGAGTTGAGCTTAGTTCGGGTGAGCACCATTGAAGATGCTTACTAGTTTGCTCTGAAGGTTGAAGAAAAACTGAATAGAAGGTTTGAGAGCAAGCAAAAAGGAAGAGGGCACGGAGGAAATACTGGTGGAAGAAAAGAGGAAGGAAAAGAGGAGAAGAAAGAAGAGGTTAGCAGCATCCGGGATCAGAAGGAAGATGAGGAACCCAAACCCCAAGTTCAGAACAATGGCTACCCAAGGGGAAGAGGTAGATCTGGACGTGGGTATGGAAGAGGAGTGTTTCGGGGAACATGTTTCCACTGTGGAGAAGAGGGACATCGGGCATATGAGTGTCCCCAGCACCCCGAGAGGGTGAACAAGAAACATGTGGGTCCTGCCAGAGCTGCTATGGCAGAGGAAGATGCTGAATCTGAACATTCTGAGGAAGCTGAGAGAGGAGAAGCAATGATCGTGAGGAGAGCCATGCTGATTGAGGAAGACAAGCCAGAGCAGAGGAGAAGCCTGTTTCGCACGTGGTGCAAAAGTTTAGGCAAAGTCTGTAATGTTATTATAGACAATGGGAGTACAGATAACTTAGTCTCCGAGGAGATGGTTGCTAAGTTATAGCTAGAGAGGAGGAGACACCCGCATCCATATCGGATTGCGTGGTTGTGGAAGGACCACAGAGCATGGGTCCGTGAACAGTGCTTAGTCATGTTCCAGATTGGGAGATACCAGGATGAGGTCCTGTGTGATGTTTTCCCCATGGATGCTTGCCATTTGCTATTAGGAAGGCCATGGTAGTTTGATCAGAGTGTAGTGCATGATGGTCATGCAAATACGTACTCCTTGATGAAATATGGAGTGCACCACAAATTAAAGCCATTACAGGCAGTGGACGAGAAGGTGTGCAGCAGTGCCAGAATTTGTCTAGTAGAAGGCAGAAAATATTTTTGCCAGGAGATGGGGTTTAAGCGGGCTATAGAGGCAGGTGCATGTTTGGAGCTGATACAAGAGATGCGGACCGAATAGCACAGAAGTGAAGGTCACTTCTCCATTTACCCTGGGTGTCTGATGCAGGAGCATCCGACGACAGCAGAGCAATCCTGCATCAACCAAATTTTTCTAAGTGTTTCCAAAATTTATTTCTATTTCAAAGTGTTTAGCAGGAACAAGGCAGAAGTTGGAGGGTCACGAAATCATGACATAAAAGCGGAGTATAGGCCCGAAGGCAAAAATGGTCGCGATATCGCGACGCGTGATATCGCGATAGAAAAGCGAAACGTAGGTCGAAGGCAAAAATGGTCGCGATATCACGACGCGCGATATCGTGACAGAGAAGCGGAATGTAGGTCGAAGGTGAAAATGGTCGTGATATCGCGACATAAAATATAAAGCAAGGCTCAAGGTGTGGGCTCGAAGGTGGAAGGCAGAAGGCAGAAGCAAAACTCAAAGGCGAAAAACACAGCACGAAGAACTCAGAGGAGAAACGGTCGCGATGTCGCGACGTTGCGATATCGCGACAAGAAACAGCGCAAAGGACTCGAAGGTGAAACGGTCATGATGTCGCGACGTCGTGATATCACAACATAAAAGAGGGCAAGGGACTTGGAGGTGAAATGGTCGTGATGTTGCGATGTCACGATATCGCGATGTCGTGATATCGTGACCAAAAATAGGAGCGGAGGGCGTAGCGAAATTATGTCATGATATCGCAGCCAAAGACAGAAATGGAGGGCGAAGTGAAATTGCATCGTGATATCGCAGCCAGAAGAAAAATAAATAGAAAATAGACACACAGACGGCCAGGCGCACAGGAAAAGAGGCAACAGTCATAGGTGGACAGTCTGACAAAGCAGCGGTTGCAAGTCAAGGGCCTATTGAATGCGTGCTTTCATGGCGGATCAGGGATTTGGCCAATTACGAATGGAAAACTGAAGACTCGACGGGGAAAGCCGAGTTTGCAGGTTTTGATTAATACTTTCGTGCTGGTGGGTCATTAATGACCTAGAGGGCCGAGACCTCGATAAAAACTTGAGAAATTGTAATAGATTGGGGTGGTGGTGGACTGGAAGGTCGAGAAGAGAGAGTGTGCGTAGGAAAATACCAGGGGATCTCTGGTTATTGTAAGCTGGTGTGCTGTAACTTTGTTTACGTAAAGGATATCGGATTAATCGAAGAAATTTTTGGAATTTACGTGTGCATGACTTTCCCGTCCCCCATCAGGGAGGCACAATGGTCCCCATCATCTATTGCACTCATCTAATGATCAATACAATCAAAGAGGACAACAAGATGTATAAGGACTTGCTATTTTATTACAACCTCATGATAATAAACTATAATGTGGGTTTCACAAAGTGTAGATTTGATTTATCATGGTCAAAATATCTATATAATTATGGCCCTTTAGTTATAGCAAACTTTTACCCCTAAATTACATAGGGTGAAAACAATTACTTCTAGTGAAGTAAAAATTTAGGAGAAAGTTTAGCAAAGTTTTATACCTCTAATAGGTTTAGAAAGTCTCCAAAAGACCTTGGTGTGCTACTACATGTGAAAACAACACTTTTTGGAAGGTTTTATTTGTGATCCACATTAATTTACTTTTGTTCTTATTCTAACAATTTGAGCAGGTTTGTCAATCAATTCACTCATGTTTGCAACTTATTTTCTTACATTTAGTGAATAAAATTACCACCTTTGTTGAGAAAATTGTTCTCTCCATCCAATTGGTGTTTGTTGGAGAATAATAAATTATTTGGTACATGCTAATGTACCCCCATGGTACCTTCATGGTACATCTTGTAAATATTAGATTAGGGTCAAGTCTTAGATTAGAGTGTGAGTAATATTTTATATAATGTAATAATGTGCAAGAAATGCACAAGTGTCATGTGAGTAAGTATGCAAGTGTAATGTGAGTATATGTGTACAAGTGTCTTATATGTGAGTGTACACACATGTGAGAGTGCTAAGTGAAGAGTCATGTCTAGGTGTGCATACAATATAGAATAATGTGTATGTGAGTGTCAAGTAGAGAATCCAAGAGTCATGAGACTTGGCATAAGGAAAGGAATAGTCAAGTATCCAAAGAGTCATTCTACAAAGGTTATATGTTACTCCATAAAGAGTATAACAAATATAACAAGCATAGTGAATATAGGAAGTGTACCTATCATTATTGTAATAGAGTTTTAATGATACATTTGTAAAAGAAAGAGGAGTAATAAATATTGAATACATTTGAGCAACTAATATTGTAAGTTTTGCTGCATCTTTTATATATGTATGATTCAGGCTATTACATTCATATTTTTGCATATTAATAAATTTAATTTAATATATTATAAGCCTTGATATACATATTAATTTGCTCATATTATTTTTCTTACATCATTATCTTGATCTTACTATATTATGGCTATCTCATATTTGATCCTATGGAATTTATCCTATGAGTTTTATATTAACATTAAGGCTTCAAAAACTATCAGTAGTATTAAAGCTACAAGAAATTGATTGCACAGGTTGAATTTATTCAGCTGCATATAAAATCAATTTTGTCTAGTTTGATAATATTTATTTAGAGTCCATATACTTTAAAGAGAGATAGACCTGTAATATATTGTAATATCAAAGTAAGTAAAAGGATGGAGTCTTTTCATAGTTGTAAAAACAACTAGTTAAGACTAGGACTCAACTATAGAGTCTTTTCATGGTTGCAAAATAACTAGTGAATACTAGGATTCATCAATAGGGTATTTCCATGGTTATAACCAGTGAATACTAGGACTCAATTATTGGGGTGAATAAATTTTAAGATAGTTGATTTTATAGGAAAATAGCCAACTCTTGAAATCAAACAAGATTTTAGGGATAGAAAAATTCTTGACATTGAATTCTACCAACTGAGAAGGAAGTTGAAGGATTCAGTACAATTAAGACATCTTGGTTGAAGCTTCAAGGAAATTCAACGTCACCTTAACATAATTGGAGTTCTTAGGTATGACCTAAGTTAGCTACAATAGATATTGGTCATCAGAAGAGTGAGAAGCTTCCTACAATAGATAGAGAAGAATTTTAGCTTCTAGTGAGTAGAGAATTGTGATAGCAATGATTGCAACATATTGAGAAGCATTCAAAGCTTCCTATGGGTAGAACAAAAACATTAGAAGTAAATCTAACTTAAAGAATTAGATTTGGGTTGATAAAAGTTGTAATATATTAAGAAGATTCAAGTCATATTGACCTTGATATTTGATGGATGTCATCAATGCTCACCATTTAATTTAATTTGTCAATCCAAGGCATCATCCAAGGCTATATAGATAGAGAATGATGGAATTATGACTTGGAAATTGGGGTATTTTTGAGGTGTGATTTTTTCTAGTCACAAAGCCACTCGATAAACTCAGAATTATGATTCTCTCTTGAAAAGAATATTATATATCTCCAAGGTTATAATGTCATATCTAACTTTTCATATGTATATACATCAATGAGTACTTGAATAACTCTTGGATTTGTGAACTATTGTTTACAAGGGGCTTGGAATTAGGTAAATGATTTCAAGTTTATCATGTATAACATGCTTTGATATCAATTCAACAAAATAAAATTTGTTTTATGATCTTAGGTTAAAGTATACCAAATTTTATTTTCTCTCTTCAATTTAATGTATCAAAATGCTTTAAATGAAATTAGCATAAGAAGAATCTAGCATTTTATATTAAATATCACTTTAACTTTAATAAAAATCAAAGTAAATGAAATTTTATAAATATGATAAACCTTTGGAACATAATATATTTATAATCAATTCACTTCCCAAATGTTTATTTGATAAAGCAATCATTTATTCAAACTCCCTTATGAAATTATAAATCAAACCCAAAAGAGGTGAATAAATGAAATAATGTCTTGCCCAATTTATAAGGTTCCAAAACCTTGTCAATGATAAAATCTTAGGGCTTCATATGAAACTAATTTATAAACTTTGGATTTTATGATAAAATAAAGTGTATAAATTAGATTTTCTTATAATATTTATATTTTGAAATATTTATGAAATTAAATATTCAAAAGAGTAAATGTGATCTCTGGTTTGAAATTTGGATTTCTGAAATAGATAGAACTATATTGTAAGTCAAATCCAAATTGAATTTTAGAGATATCAATCCGAGTTCCTCAACCTTATGAAATTAAGGCGAGGAATAGAATATTCATTTATCCCTTCTTAAATTTATTAATTCGAATATTAATTAATGTAATATCTGAATTATAAATTTAATTATAACTTAGTCATATAATTTTACTTTATAAAATTATACTAAGTTATAATATATAGTTTTCAGAATGAAAATAAAACAATAAAAGATTTAAACTTTAGAAATTAAACTAATGTCTTGGACAAATTCAACAAAACAAATTTCCATTTACAGAATTCCAAAATCAATCCAATGTTCACAAGTATTCACACAATGAAATCAAATAAATTGATGCAATATTCTAAGGCATACAAACTATTAAGAAATTGCAATAAGCACTTTATTAATTCCAAATACAGTCTGTGCACAAATCTGGATCCAAAATGCTTAAAACAATTTATAAAATCTTATAATAATTTACATTGTTCTGCAAATGGCCTCTGTTTTCCTCCAACAAATGTGTAGCTTTGCTCCTTCCAATCGTTCCTCTCCATCTGTATAAAATGTCTGACCCTTCCCATGAATCTCAATGATTTATTTATAATTTGAAAAGTTTAGTTATCCCGTTTCATCACCGGGAAAGGATTTTATAACAATCTTCTTCAAATACTTACCCTTGTATTACTTGCATAATGAAACAATAATCATAATATCAAAACAAAACCAAACTTTACTTTCCCGTAACTTTCTTTTTTTCAAAAGTATTTCAAACTTCTCATATTGCTAAATTAACCGGCTATTTTTTTTTTTGGTGAAATTGATATCTGAAATATTGCAAGTTTGGTATCATTAGAAAGAGAATATTCATATCTTCTTACCAAGTTTTGAATGAGATCAAACGGAGTTGTCTACCTCAAGATATGTCTATTTCAATTTTGCATTAATTTTAGGGTTAACCCTAAAATTAAATTTAATTATTTAAATGAAAATTAATCATTTAAACCTTTGAAAATGATTTTAATCAAATTATTTGATTTGAAATAATGCAATTAATATGCAAATAATCAAAATATTTAGTTTTGAAGCATTGAAACTACATTCAAACCTTAAAAATCCAAATATGTCAGCAATTCCAAAGTGAAAGTAAATTTTCCAAGACCTTGATGTGAGCAAAATCAGATAATTTTTTTTTTCCCGAAATCACAAAATTTAAGGTGGGTCCCCAATTTTGGGGTCGTTGTGACAAACGCCACAACATTGGCGACTCTGCTGGTAAATGTCCCTGGAAATTTTTGACTAAAATCCAAACTCTGAAAACACACAAAACATGAACATTAGAATCACAAGCATTGATAAGCATCCAGAGAATGAGAATAGACCAATACAAATATGAATTATCAAAATCATAGATGATTTATGCAGAATGTGATGTATTACTAGTTAGGATCATGTGATATGTATTAATGATCATTTTCAATATAAATATTTGCTTTGGCCATGCTTGTCATCATAGTTTAATCAGGGGCCCTAAAATGAACATTCATGAAAATAAGATGATATGAAAATGATATGACGTAAATTGAAACATATATTAACAGGATGTAATAATATGAATGACATGTTTTACAAAGACTCAAACACTCAAGTACAATAAACAAACACACTAAAACTTATCTAATCCTCTTAGGACCAAAAGTGTGTGCTGTGAGTTCCTTACCAGATCAAGAGCTTAGTTATGACCTTACTATCATCCAGAACCAGTGTGTGTGCAAGTGAGTTCATTACCTCATTTTGACCAAAATGATTAAACCTGTTATGAAAGAAACACAAGGCTAGCCTGCCCGTTTGAAATGATCATAGGTCTCGCTTTTCAACGAGACATATCACCATGCATGAGCGTACTCCACTACTAGTCAAGTGTCTATAGCCCCAGTGGAGGTTAAATCCATAGTCAATGATTTTGGCTTTAGATTGTTTGAATCTTGGGGACGACTACACTTCCTTCTGACGGATGAGTAGTACAAATCCTTATGACCCAATAGTGAATGATGTGTTTGGATTTTTATTTTTTGAATATTGGGGATGACTACCCATCCATCTGAAGGACAAGTAGTATGAATCCTTATGACCCAATAGTCAGTGGTGCGTGATGCAAGTAGACTCAAAGCTTTGGGGAATCGAATTCTCAAACGAAGTATGATGAGAATTTGACCCTATCCTTACTACTATGATTTTTTTAGAATTTCAAGTATTTGTGGTAATAATGAGTTTTATGGACTATGTTGCATGATGGGACTGAAAAGGATACGCCTTTTCACCCTATATTTTCTTCCAAGGATGGTTTTGACCATTTTACCCAAAATGTTTTTAATGTGTAAATTTTGTTTGGTTCCAGACAATTTCATCATCAGTCCCTGATCTCAAGATCCTTTTAGTTTATATTGTGCAATGATCCTAAGAGAATCTAACATGTTTTTTTGCAGTTGCCTACCACACTAGAAATGGATGAGCAACCGAAAACATTTAGGGTGTCAAAAAATATGGTGTGTAAACATGAAGCCTTGTCTTTTATAGTTTTGTACAAAATGCCTTTGTGAAAATGCCCATGATTAAAGCAACATGAATTTTTCTAAAACCAATTAGAAATTTTGAATTTGATAAATGATGTTTCTATGGGATGTGAAATGTGGAATGCGAGGGTGATGTATGCAATGTTATGAAATATGAGTGTATGCAAGTGCATTTGTGATACTCGTGGAGCTTTTGCAATACAATTCCAATGTTTCATATTTGCCTTATCTTAGTTCACATTCATGAGGACATAAACCAATATCTCATTTTCCCTTTTCTCCAGGTTTCACAGGTTTTCAAAACAGGTAACTTCATCCTATGCGGTCCAGGATCAAAAACCAAACAGAGCCATCAAATGACAAGTGTCTCAATAACAACTACCTTAATATTTGAAAACCCCTTTGAAACTATACCAACTTGAATGACATGAAGCTCCAAAAATCTGGCAAAGCCAATTTATCGTTGTACTCAACAAAACACAAAAAAATTGACAAACAACAAAACAACAAAACATCGACAAAACATGACACACAAACAAAATACAACAAAATTTCACGAAACAACAAATTATGTACAAAATAAAACAAAAACACACAAACCCAAAAAGCTATTTACAAAAAATACACTATGTACAAAATGATAACAAATTTATGCTATCACCTTCCTGGATCCCAAATATGATTGGCACACTGTAAAAGACATATATGATTTGCATTCCAAACTTTACATAAATCCAACCAAAACAAAATGAAGTGAAATGATGTAATCCTCATTTTGTCTTTCACACCCCACTGATTTAATTCAAACTTATAAGCCATTCCATGTTTAAGATTTGATTCATTAACCTTACAAGTAAATACATGATCTTCCATGATCTTATGCTTATTCAACAAGATGGGAATTTCAGACCTTGATTCATCGCTTTGACCTAAATTCTCATTTTCACAAGCATATAAGATTCCTTTCAAATAAGAAGCAACTTCTAAAAATTTTAACGCAAAATCATCATCTATGTTTTTAGGCCAATCATATTCAAATAACAATTTACAAGAATCTAGGATATTTACAAAATAAGAATCATTATAGTTTTGTATCCTAGATTGAATTGTTAACTGTTGTTGGACTTGGTTCAATGATTTAAGCATATCTTCTTTTTCATTTAGCAATGCAATCTTATTTGTAGTGGGAAAAGAAATCCACTTTAATTCTTGATCAACCTCCAATGGCATTTTATTATAAACAACATCTAAATCCAATAAATGATTATACAAACTTTTACCTGATTCTTGAATGTTTGAATACAAAGGATAAGATTCTACCTTTTGTACACTTTCATTTACCATTACTTGATAAGCCATTATAGTCTTTTCTTTTTCTTCATGATCTCTATCATCACCACCATCATTTCGTATTCTTTCATCAATGACCTATTTTTCAGAAGCATCAAAATTAGGCATCCAATCAAGAATATGTCCATATTTTTCAAACCATAAATCTTGTTGATCAAACAAAGCAATAGTTTCTTTAGGATGAATAGGAAATTCTAGTTCTTTGTTAGCCATACATGAAGTTTCTTCATTTGAATATTCAATACAATCATGAAAATTTTCACTCAAATCTTCAGTATTCGAGAATGAAAGAAAATAATTTACCTCTTCTTCATCTAAAATAGATGAATCATAAGAAACATTTACCATTTCTTCCCTTTCTATTGCAGAAGAATGTTCTACAAACTCATGTTCAAAATGATCAAATCTTGGAACCTTCTCTACTTTTGAAATTGACATGTCATCTTCCAATTGGATAGAAATTGCCAAATCTTCATGCAAGATAGAAGTTTCAACATCCTGCATATCAAGTGAAATGGAAAATTCATCAGTAGGATAATTAGAAACAAATAATTTCTCATATCTTCCCCAACCATTATAATAATCATCTTCTTGAAACATTTGATGAGATTGCATCCCTTATTTCATTTCTTCTTGATCATTATTTTGAGAATACTAAAAATTTTGATCATTATTTTCAATGATCTCATCCAAATTTATGAAAGGTCCTGATTTATAATGTGTTTCAAAACTAGCCCACTCTAGGACTTCTCCACTGTCTAAAAGAATATCACTTTTAGCATCTTCGATCTTTGTCTCATGAGAATGATTTATATAATTATCCAGATATGCATCTTGATGCATTTGTCCCTGTGCTTGATCACTATTTCTTTTAAGTTGTAGAATTAACCTTTGCAACTTGTCCTGCAATTTAGGTGAAGCAATTACTTCATTAGAAAGAGAAGCAAAATCTTCCCATTTATTCCACCAACAATAATCATCTTCTAAAATTAGGGAGTGATGTTCAACCACTTCTTCACACTCTGCAAATTCAACAATCGAAAGCTTTTCTAGTTCACGTTCATCACTTTCAAAAAAATTATCTTCAATGAAACATTCATCTTCCTCAAGTAATAAACTTTTATGATCAGTCTTAATGAAATTACCTCTAGAATCTTGCAATTTTGTAGCTTCAATTGTTTCATTCAACTCTAAGGAAGATTCTATTCTATCATATGTTTCAAAGCTAGTTAGATCTAAGATTCCTCCAATATCTGAAGACTCATGCATTTCTACATTTTGATAAACTTGATTACTACAATCCTCATTGATAGATATTGGATTTGAAACTTGAACTTCCTCTTGGACAATATCAAAAGTAGTTGAAAAACTAGGACATTCAATTTTATATGATGGTGTCGAAAAATGCGTATCATGACTCATAGGTGGTAATTGATTTGAAATCTTAGGGTTAAGTAATGATAATCTACCCACATCAATTCCTCTTGAAATCAACCATTGTTCTACAACTACTGCCCCACCATAGACGTTAGATAAGGATACATATTTAGGAAGTTTTTCTAACAACTTAACAGTAAAAGGATCTAAAGCTTCCAAGTATATTTGAACAACTTCTTCTTCTGAAATGATAAAGTGTATTTCTATTTTAGTATACAACTCATGAAATCTATCATTAAATTGACTCATGGATTCATTAGGTTTTTTACAGATAGAGGAAAATTGATTTGATAACAAATCCGTGTCAACCAATGTTCCAAAATGTTCAAGAAACGTTGTTTCTAGTTGATTCCAAGAAGCGGTAGAACCTGCAGGTAAATTGATAAACCAATCTTTAGCAAATTCATCCAATGTGTATGGAAACATTCTATAGAGAACATCTTCCTGCATAATTTGAAAATGAAACATAATGTTTTTATATGCCTGAATATGTTCTTCAGTTGTAATCATCCCATCATGCTTAAAATAGGGTAAATCATTTTCTGCCATTGAACCAATTTTAATATGCAAGGCTATATATGAAAAATTTGCAAAAATTGAATCATAACCAAATTTTTGAATTTATGACAGATTAACGTTAATGCAACATAAATAAAAAATTTCAATTTTTTTTAAACTAAGATTTGAAAGACTTCAAATGAAAATAAAATATTTACCTTTCAGGCCCTCCTTCTAGCGCCAATTTGTTGAGGTGTGATTTTGTCAGGTTACGAAACCACTCGACAACTCAGAATTTACAATTCTCTCTTGCAAAGAAAATAAAGTTTCTCCAAGGTTCTCACTTAATGTTTTATATATCATGTATGCATGTAAATAAGTGCTTGAAAAACTCTCTATGGTTTGTAGGTTACTATTAACAAGGGGCCTGGGAATTAGGTAAATGATTTCAAGTTCATCATGTAAAACATGCCTTTCATACCCATTTATTTATCCAATAATGAAATAAAGTTTACTTTATGATGTTAAATTTACGTATGCAACATTTACTTCGTTATCTGGATACAATATCTCAATAAAATATCTTTTAAATAAATTTAGCATTTTAAAACAAACTTCACCTAACTTTAACAAGATCAAAGTTAAGGAAATTAAATAGACCTTTAAATAGCACAAGTTATTATGATTCAACTTCCAAGGTCTATTTGATAAAGCAACTATTTGTTCGTATCTCCTTATGAAATTATGTCCAAAATATCAAAGAGGTAAACAAATTGCTATAATGTCTTGCCCAATTTCAAAAGGTATTAAAACCTTTATTAATGATTAAAACACAGGGCTTGATATGAAACTAATCTATAAACTTTGGATTTTATGATAAAATAAAGTTTATAAATTAGATTTGCTTGTAATATTTACCTTTTAAAATATTTATGAAATTAAATATTTAAAAGAGTAAATGTGATCTCTGATTTGAAATTTGGATTTCTAAAATAAATGGAACTATATTAAAATCAAATCCAAATTGAATTCTAAAGATATTAATTCTAATTCCTCAACCTTATGAGATTAAGGTGAGAATTAGAATATTCATTTATCCATTCCTAAATTTATTAATTCGAATATTAATTAATGTAATATTCGAATAATAAATTTAATTATAACCTAGCCATATAATTTCACTTTATAAAAATTATACTAGGTTATAATATATAGTTTTCAGAATGAAAATAAAATAATAAAATATTTAAGCTTTAGAAATTAAACTAATGTCTCGGACAAATTCAACAGAACAAATTTCCATCTACAGAATTCTAAAACCAATCCAATGTTCACCAGTATTCACACAGTGAAATCAAATGAATTGATGCAATCTTCTAAGGTATACAAACTATTAAGAAATTGTAATAAACACTTTATTAATTCCAAATACAGTCTGTGCACAAATCTGGATCCAAAATGCTTAAAACAATTTATAAAATCTTACAATAATTTCCATTGTTCTGCAAATGGCTTTCTCTGTTTTCCTCCAACGAAGATGTAGCTTTGCTCCTCCCAATCGTTCCTCTCCTTCTCTGTATAAAATGTCTGACCTTTTCCATGAATCTCAATGATTTATTTATAATTTGAAAAGTTTAGTTATTTCGTTTCATCATCGGGAACGGATTTTATAACTATCTTCTTCAAACCCTTGCCCTTGTATTACCTGCATAATGAAATAATAATCATAATATTAAAACAAAACCAAACTTTACTTTCCCGTAACTTTCCTTTTTTTCCAAAATTATTTCAAAGTTCTCATATTGCTAAATTAACCTGCTATTTTTTTGGTGAAATTGACATTTGAAATCTTGCAAGTTTGGTATCATTAGAAAGAGAAAATCCATATATTTTTACCAAGTTTTGAATGAGATCAAACGGAGTTGCCTACCTCAAGATATGTCCATTTCAATTTTGCATTAATTTTAGGGCTAACCCTAAAATAAAATTTAATTATTTAAATGAAAATTAATCATTTAAACCTTTGAAAATGATTTTAATCAAATTATTTGATTTGAAATAATGCAATTAATATGCAAATAATCAAAATATTCAGTTTTGAAGCATTGCAACTACATTCAAACCTTCAAAATGCAAATATGTCAGCAATTCCAAAGTGAAAGCAAATTTTCAAAGACCTTGATGCGAGCAAAATTGGATAAACAAAAATTCCCCGAAATCACAAAATTTAAGGTGGGTCCCCAATTTTGGGGTCGTTGTGAAGGAGTCACAACAGCATTAGGCTACTAAACCAAAACATGGAATCATAATATCTTTGTAGAAAGTAAACTAGATAACACAATTTTGCATAAAAGAAACTAACTACTTGTAGAAATTGAACAAGTTGAAGGAAATGATGCTATATTATGTTTGTTGAATTGAAATGATAAAAAAATAAAGTACTTTAATTGAAAATATAGAAATGTGGAGTGTTGGAAATTTAATGTTACTACACTAGGATGCTGAACAAAAAAATAATAATGAAAGTAGTAGAGAAATGCTAAAAAACAATGCCTTAACAAAAATGAAAATTATAGAAATAGATGGAATTCAGCTAAGCTAAAAATGGTACCAAAACATTCACATGTGAAATAGGAAAAAAACAAGGGAAACCACAATATCTAATCTACTGTAATAAATGGCATTAAAAACAACAATAAAACCTATAAATTATGATACAAATTTATCTCCATAAGTCTTGAGAGTGGGCCCTTGCTCCTAGGTAAAGTAGAAGGAATTATTTCACCAAATCCTAAGCTAAACTATGAAGTCAAATTAACATAAAGACTAATTCTGAAAATGTTGCACTTTATTGACTTAATTCACTATTACATCAATGGCTGATTGAGTTCACAAATTCCTCTATCTTAATTCCTAATTTTCTATTGACCTGTTAAACTCTCAATGAAGGTAGACAAAGCATATTTATACTAAATTCTTCCCTTACATTTACAAATTAAAACATGATTTCTCTATTATTATTGACTCCTACAATTATGTACTCAACAGATATTATGTCTAGGTTTAGGATAGAAATAGTGATTCTAACCAACTCCCCTATGTAACAAAAAAATAAAAAATAAAAAAAATAATAAATATGTAACAACATTAATATATGTATGTTTATTTTTCAGTCTGTGCTTTATATATGCTCAAAGGAGAAAGTGTTAAACTTCCTAGTTGTCAGCACATTACAATCAGGGATGTTTTCTAAGATAATATTACTATAATATTGGTACATAATATTTGTTATCTTAGTTTTGTTTTTGCTATATTTATTTTTCTACATTTCTTCTAACCATTTTTCCCTTAAAGCTGGTAGATTAGGATAGAGTAGGAAAAATATGCTAAAGATAACATATTAAAAGGAGTCAACTTTGTAAAATATTAAAGGCTCCTAATTTATCTAAACCCCATGCTATCGAAAGCAATCCTATTATGTCACTATATGCAAGGTACAATAATATTGACTATCTAGCACACCCATCCAATGATCATGATAATTAAAGAGGACAATAGTTTAATAAAACATTCAATGGGATCTAATTGGTTTATCATTGGTTTCGTAATCAAAGGAAGAGTTAGGATCTAACTTTGGTGAGGATATTTTTCCTATTTGCTTGTAATAAGCACCTAGAAAGCTCACCTAGTGACTCTGCTCAATATGAAAATCTACAAATAACTACTCTATAAGACATTAGATTGGGATTCTAATGAAGATATCAATCTATTAACTCAAATAGCATAGGCTACATACCTAAAATTTTGCTCCAACCAAAGGAACCATAGGTGTATGAATGAAATACCTTCCACCATATCCTTTATTGTTGCTAATACCTAACCTATAGTACCTCAATTCAATACCATTCCTTGAATAAGAAGAGATTGAGACCAAAATATGGCTACTTTGCCACTTAGATTATTCCCTACTTGGATGATAGAGGTCCTTTGTGACCTTTGATGCCATTGGTGGTATGGGAAGATATTCCAATATCAACACTAAATTCACTCCCATACTTCATCAACAAATATTTGATCACTCTACTAGAACATTTTTAGAACATGATGAATCTATATATATTGCAAATGTAACAAAGTATAATATGACCCTCAAACTATTGGAAACTTATTTTAAAAAGAAGGCTAAATACTGGTAAATATCCCTTCCCACTCATTCAATCACTTATTGTGATCAACTTGCTACCCTATTCATGGAGAGATTCAAGGAGAAGGATGGAGTGTCCCTCTTGGAACAACTATAAACCATAAAGAGGGAACCAATGGAGACTATGGATGACTTCAATGTTAGATTTTATAAGGCATGGTATAAAATACCTTTGAAGATTTGTTTCCTCCTAGGTATGATATTTATTTACTACCTAAAGTCTTTAGATTCTAAATTATATATGATGATAAAGGTCAAGAGAGGAAACACTCTTCTAATTGCCTATGGGATAGCCATCCAAGACAAAACAATCTTATTTATATTAAAATTTTAGCTCTTAGATCCCCTATGCCTTTATATATTGGTGTTCAATATCCATATCATCCTTCCCTATTCATCTAGACAATAATATTCCATTCAACCTTAGTCTCACCTATAGTAAATATCATTTTACCTGCTCCAACTCCTATCATAGATAACTCAAATATTAATCTAATGCAAAAACAACTAAATCTTGTTACTAATAAAATATTGATCATAAGGAAACATTATTATACCAAAAGGTATCCATATCATAAAAACCCAATACCTCATTTCCTTTAAGGAAATTATGGGAACAAACCTCCATCCAAAGACTACCCTAGGCCCCAATTCTAGGCCAATCAATAAAATGGTTGATCTTAGAGCTAAAACTAGTAGTTAGTGCTGGTATTGACCCCTCTATAGCAAGTAGATCAAAAAATTGCAATGACGATTTCTCCTATTTAAAATAACTATATAGAGGATTCTACTTCTTGAATTTTCCCAACCCCATATAATTTCTCTATAGATATCTCCTAGATCCTCATGGTTATGAAAAGTGACATAATAGCTTCCCAAGAATGTACTTCAAATTCGAAAATTGAAGCTTAGATGGTAAGTCAATTTTCCCTAACTCTATCTCCCCTAGAGTCAAATTACACTCCCCAAGAGAAGATCTTGGTGACTTAAGATGAGGAAGAGGTCTTTATCATATTTTATGAAGCAGTTAATCTAACAACCAACATAAATCAAGTCCAATAAAACTATTTAACAAGTTTCAAGAAATGGACAATTGAAGAGGACAAGAGCAGTATGATGGCTCTAGACATCCATATTAGATGAACTAGACCAGGCTGGTAACCTCCTATCCTGATACCCCCAAATATAAGCACATAGGTACCTACTACTAACATCAAAAGAAGTGACCAGATGGCCTTGGGTGGTCATACTAGAATGATTGATGCCAATTGGAAGACTCCAATAGTTGTACCTATAGGAGTATAATATTTTCTAGTAGTGGCCAAGAAAAAACATTCTAGAATTACTAAGTTAACACACACCTTAGTCAAAACTATCCAGAATGCCTCGACCAAATTGGGACAAGCCAAGACTCTTACTGCTAGCACTTGTTATAAAAAAAGCCATAACCCTTGGATACTTCAATGTTATATATTATCTAAAGAAATCCATAGTGATGGTGCTTATATGGGATGTCTTAGCTATCCCTAGAAAAAAGGATCATGTGAAGAAGGCACTCAAGGAAGAAGAAAAATATTAAGGGCAGCATAAAAACATTAAATTTCAATAGATATTAGCCCCCAAAATTAGCAAGACCAAACCACCTCCTTTATATTTATCTCTCATCCACAAGAATACGATAATCCATAATTGTATGATAGATTTAAGGGCAAGCATATCTATTATGCTAAAGGAAGCAGTAGATGCACTAGGTCTAAAATATCAACCTATGAACAAGAAAGTGGTGCAGTTGGATGATAGCATAGTCAAAATACTAGGCATCATGGAAGAGATACCATTATCATTATATGCCTAGCTAAGCCTGATGATTGTGCAAGACCTAGGAATAATTTACCCCACTTCATCTTTCAATATTTTCTTATCAAAGGATTTCACTACCAAATTAGGGGGATATTTAGATTTAGACTGGTCCCTTATGGTCTTAAGAACTCGATACATGACCAAGATTAATATTCCATTAGAACCATCCTACTTACACCATGTTGAATATTTATCTAAATTTGGGCCTAACATTGATCATAATATTATGGCAAAAAGAATATGGTATTAATCAGAGCTATTTTTTGATAGGCTACATTTATTTATTCTAGATGATTGAATGGATCAATGAGTAGCCAATGTTTGGGATTTAGATCCTCCTAAGACAAGTTTTATAGGGATGGGATGAGATCGAAGTTAAAGTCAATTCCAAACCTCTTAGGATCATGTATATACAAAAAATAATTAGGGGTATTAGATATATATCCATTTTGTATATATTATTGTATTAGCTATTTTTTTTGTGTAGGATAAATTTTAGAACATGTGAGTTGTAATTTAAAGGGACCATTATACAAGGGAATAGGATTAGAGCTAAAATCTAGACCAAAATCCAAAGTGTCATAAGCCATTGGAATAGAAGGCATAAATTTCAGTTGCATGGAAAAGCAACTTCCCAAAAAGAGTAGACTTCCTAGGAGCATTAAAGAAAGATGACTCTTGGGACCAATGCCAAATAATGGAAACCATGAAATATGTTGTAGTGTCAAGATCACATATCATGAAATAAATACAAAAACATGATGGGAATATACATGGATGGAGAATAATATCACATCATGCAAATCTAACATTAAAAAGAAATATGAAGATCTTCTTGTATCATATTTATACAAACAAGATAGGCTCAAGTTGGATGAAAGGACACTGAATAGAGGGAAGCATAAATTCACGAAAGAAGAATTTAATGTAGGTAGGTACCTTTGCCTTAGAAAAAGTGTTATACAGTTACTATCATGCATCATTTTTCCTAACTCAAATCATGGTGTGAGCTAGGTTGGCCCTATCTTCATCACTAAAACTGCATCTAAATGACTACATGCCCAATAGATAAGGCTTTATTTTGTAGGTTCATCTCCTTCTACAAGAAAAAGACCCATGTAAACTACCAAAGCTATAGTGAAACCTCACTATACATCCAAAAAGGGAAACTTATGAATAAATCTAACTGTTGGCATTTTTGCCACATTGATTTGATTATTGATTATTCATGCTTAAGCTGTTGCAATTCTAACTCCTCTACAGGTTTTGATGCAAAAAATGACTAAGTCCGAAAGTTGTCGCGAAATCGCGACAAAAAACAGCATAGAGAGCCAAGTCGGAAAACCGTCGCGATATCGCGACATGTCGCAGAATCGCGGGTCGGACGAGGAGAGAGAAAATCAACGCAGAATTGGCACGATTTCGCGACGTGTCGCAAAATCGCGGTCAACGCAGTCAACGACAGCAGGTGGGCAAAACCGTCGCGATATCGCGACGTGTTTGATTTTCGCGGCTTGCGACGAGCAGAAGGCATAAGACATAAAATGGTCGCGAAATCACGACAAAACCAAGCCAAAGGCGATAAGGCTCAAAGTGTAGCGAAATCGTGACACAATATGGCACAAAGCGCATAAGTCAAAAGACATCGCGAAATCGCGACGCGTCACATTTTCACGACGTGGGTAGGCGAAAAGGTCTAAGGCAAAAAATGGTAGCGATTTCACTACACTTTTAGAAAACGAAGCAAAGACGTCCGAAATCACGAAAAGTAAGAACCGTACAAAGGCAGAAATGGTAGCGATTTCGTGACACATTATTGAAAAGAGACTAAGTGGAGAAGACGTAGCGAAATCGCGATAGGGTGAAGTTGAAGACATTCTAAGGCAAAAGTGTCACATTTTCGTGGCTTAAAAGCAAGGCCGTACAACATGCAAAAAAGTGGTAGCGAAATCGTGACATGTCAGATTTTAGAAGGGAAGATAGAGCCAAAGACAAGAAAGCGTAGCGAAATCGCGCAGCGTCGCATTTTCGCGGTGCAAGGTAGCGAAGGAGAAATGAAAGCCGAATGTGTAGCGATTTCGTGACATGGTTGTTTTTCGCGGGTTCGAAGCGGCAGAAGCGTACGGAGCAGAAAGACGTCGCGATTTCGTGACCTGTCGCGTTTTCGTGACTACTGCGCTTCATGCCCGAAAGCGGTTCAAACGGCCCGATGCTATTTTGTGAGTTTCGATGATTCAAAGCAGTCCAAAATTAAATGTGTTGCTACTTTTCGATGCGGTCAAGGTAGAAGAACGCGCCCAAGCTACCATAATTGAAGATTTCCAAGATTCGAAGCTGTTGTTCATGATTTTTCTAACGGTTTCATGCATATTTCCAAGAACATCATTTAATGAAGACGGCCGACTCTTCCATATGGCATTTAATTTCTGATTTCTCCGAGGTTGTTTAAGGATAGCATCTCCTTGTTTTCGTTGCATAAATTGTAGATCTCGAGGAGGTCCGTTGTAAGTTTTAAATGCTGCAAAGAGGCAAGGCCTCTATAAAAACCAATGTAAATCTCATTAGCAAGTGTCGGGAGTGAGAGATACTTTTGCTGAAAGCTTTTCAAGTGCTTTGCATGAATATTAGACATTCGGCTCTCTGGTTTCGCAAGTGATTTTCTGTGTATTGTCCCTTCTGCATTCTGCATTCCTAATTTGTGCTCGGATCTTTTATTTGCTGCTTAGTTTTAATTTTGTATTGAGTTTTAACAATTGCTAGTAAGGGAGTGAGTTCTGGAATGTTATTTTGGAGGTCATTTATGCAAGGTTGCGAGTGGATCACGTCATTGTCTTCTATTATTTGTTGTTGTTGTACTTAGAGTTATTTGTTGTTGCTCTTTCTCGATCAGATAAATTCGGCCTACGGCCATATTTCTCGTTTCTTTCTGCATCATTTTCAATTTCTTTCCTGTAACTTTGATCTAAAAACAAATTTAGAATAGTAAGGGAACCAGCCCACTCTGGAGATTGGTCTGGGAGACATTTCTTTCTCCTAGCCTTTCAATGTTGGCCGGGTCTAGGGTGCATTTTCTATAAAAATCCTTTCCTGTGGCAGATTCGTGACCAACAGTTTTTGGCACGCCCGGTGGGACAGACTTCTTCTGTCTCAAAAAGATCCCATAGCATTGAAGGTTTAATGTTCGCCTTCATACCGTAAGATTAGAGCATTTGGTGACTCTAGTACTCAAAAATCTCTGAACGTGGATGCAATGAAAGTTGTACTTCATGATCACGAGATCACAGTCTAAAAAAGTTGGAGATCTTGTCGAGTTTTTTGAACTTGACAACACAAGAAGTGGTGAGCATTCTAGGTTGGTTCCCCCATCATCATCTGCTATATCCACTCAAATCCCTGGTATTGTTACTAGTTTTCCATCTTCTCAGTTACATACACTAGTTCCAATGGCCCAGTATCCTCCACCTAGGCAGTTTTCAGCTTGGAATAGCTCAGGTGCCTTGAATCTCCAGGCTCAAAATCTAGTTCCCCAGGCTGCCTTGAAGGCATTGCCAACTTATGATGGTACAGGAAAGACTGCATACGAACATATTCATGATGTAGCTTCTCTGGCAGCTATTCATGACATAACAGATGAAGATGTAATGGTGAAGTTACTAGTGTTATCTTTAAGAGGAAAATTGTTGTACTGGTATAGATCTCTGCAACCAGGCACTATTGCATCCTGGGATCAGCTAGGAGAATTGTTAGTTAAGAATTTTCATGAACAGGCTGACCCATTTTCATTGTTGCACCAGTTTAATGCGATCCAGAGGCATCCGTAGGAGGCAATAGCAGATTTTAATGTTCGCTTCACCAGGAGCTGGCAGCGAGTACCTGAAGGACTTCACCCTACCCCTGAGCAAGCTACGTTTTACTACCTCCGAGCGTTCAATACAGATATTGGCTTGGCGATCAGGCAGTCCAATGTGATGACTTTCCCGAAATTGTTCGAGCAAGCACAGAAGGCGGAGGCAGACTTAATTGCAATCGACAGGCTTCCCCCAAAGGTAGCAATGCCCATTCTTCCTGATATTCCATAGCATTTATATCCTAGTTCTTTTTCGCAATCTATGTCCACTATGTATCCTGTCCCATCATGGAATTCTAGTGCACCACAAATTGCACCTATCCCAGCTCCTCAGCTGTCTACTTCAGCAAATCTACAGCTGCCTGCACCCAACATTTTGCCATTCCTTGCTTCCACCTCATTTCCAGCATTACCGACACCACCAACACCTTTGCCCTTACCAGCACCTCCTGCAACTGTAAACCCTGATCCTTATACAACACTCTTGCAAGAGGTAAAATCTGCCAATTCGGCAATTAGAGCAATGGGTAACAAGATCACGCTTATCGAGAGGAAGCAAGCTGAGCGAGATTTCTAGCCAAGGAGATTTCAACCTCCTCCAATTACTAGAGACCAAGCTGCTTCAACAAGCAAAGCTCCTGAGAAAAGCCTGACTGCTTTGGTAAATGAAGATGCAGTTCTTGCTGAAAGAACGTATTGGTGTTCGACTTGCAATGATCCTCATGGAGAAGATACCTGCATGGTCCATCTGAATTATGTGCAGACATTGGCTGCTAGTTCTTCAGGAGGGCAAGTCAATATGATCTCTGAGGCAGGCCATAGCTTAATGACTCCACTGGAAGAGCAAGTTTTTGTTCTCACAAGGACTGGTAAGAAGTCTGTTACAGTGGATCCTACTGAGTTAGAACCATTAAAAGTGCCAGCCAATTTGAAGAAGCCGGTGAAAGCGCCTGTGCCAGTTTTAAAACCTGATGCGCCTATTTTGTCGAAGGATCCTGTTTCTCACAGAGTTCAAGAAAAGGTTGCAACTGCACCAGCAAGATCAGAAGCAGAAGAGCAAGCTCGAGAGAAGTTGAAGTATCCTTCATTGACGAAGAGGCTAAGAGTGGAAGCCACTCAGCAGTATCGAAGTAGATATGAACATCCTATTGAAAAGGACTCTGTTGTGGTTGCATACAACATTGTCGAAGAACTGAAGAAGACCCCAGCTAAGGTTAGTCTTTACGATGCATTGCAGTTGCCTGGGCAGGTAGATTTATTGCAAGAATCTTTAAAATCTATGAAGGATAATGAAAAGGGTCCTACCCGCACAATTTATGCTCAAGCCTTAACCACTTATATTACTGGTAAAAATAGACCACCCCCATTTTATCTATCACTGCAAATAGAGGGTTGGATCGTGCATAACTGCATGATCGACTCTAGAGCTGCTACAACTGTCATGCCAAAGGCAGTTTGCGAGGTTATGGGCATGGAATACACACGAAGTAGCCCTGGAGTTTTGCAATTAGATGGTACTCCTATAAAAATGGTGGGTGTAATCAAGGATGTCCCAATTGTTTTGCATACTATGCCTCAGATTACAGTCATTCAAGAGATTGTTGTGGTAGATCTAGAACCCTATTTTAGTATGTGCTTATCCAGAGAGTTTACTGCAAAGTTGGGAGGTTATCTGGCACTGGATTATTCCCACTTAGAAATCCCTTTCAAAGGTAAACGGCTCAGGATCCAGAATGAAAAACCTTCCTCTTTTCATATCGAGAAGCTGGAAGAAGCAAAAAAAAACATGCAGTCTGTTAACATGCTAACCGAAGAGTCAGAGGATTCTAATTTGATGCATGAGGTTTTAGATGAACTCCAGTTGGACGATCAGTTTTCTATGCTTGATTTCAATGCCATGCTGGAGACTGAAATCGGCTGTTATTCCATCACAAGACCCGAGGGTGGCACAAGGCAGGTATTTCCTAACCAAGCTGATCAGAGTTCTGTCACAGATCAACTATGGAAGTTATATTTCGATGGGGCTAGATGCAAAAACGGTGCAGGAGCAGGTATTGTTTTGATTTCTCCTTCTGGTTTACAAAGAACATATTCATACCGTCTTACTTGGAATTGTACTAACAATGCTGCCGAGTACGAAGCATTATGCTTAGGCTTGAAAAAGGCAAGAAAGTTGGGAATCGAACAACTCCAGATTTTTGGTGATTCTGAGCTTATTGTAAACCAAGTCACAAACAGGTGCATTTCTAAGCAGCATTACCTTAAAGCATACCGCAACCAAGTGTGGGACCTGTTTGAGTTTTTCATAGCTCTAAATATTCAAGCCATTTCTCGAGAGCTAAATAAGCATGCAGATCTCCTAGCATCCCTTGGAGCCAATTTTTCTCCTATTGAGCAGGTAGTGAAGAAACCAAAGACAGTAAGGATGGTGTACAGGCCAAGTGTCCCAGACAAAGATACTTTCTGGCAAGTCTTTGAGGATGATGAGCAAATTGTCAATTTTTTGATTCATGAAGCTGCCACTATCAAAGGGAGAACCTTGGAGCACGAAGAAGCTGAAGGTCTAATTCAGTTATGGAATAATCACATTTCGAAGGGTCTTATAACTCTGGAAAGTTTGTTTGATCAGCATGATCGGTCCAAGAAACATCGGATTGAGATTGATAAAAAAGAATACATGGAGTTGTAGTTGGAACCCAATAAGGTCATTAAGGTTGGAACTGATTCTACTCCTGATGAACTGCAAGAAATCAGGCAACTGTGTCAAGAATTTTTTGATATTGTGGCTTGGAGTTATGAAGATTTGAAAGGATACGATAAACAGATTGTGCAGCATACGATTGAATTGGAAGGAGTCAGACCCTTTAGGCAAAAGCAGCGACCAGTAAATCCAAAGATTGAGACTCTAATGAGGGCCGAGCTTGTGAAAATGCTGCAAGCCAAAATTATATATCCAGTTAAGCACTCAACTTGGGTTGCCAATCTGGTCCCGGTTCGAAAGAAGAATGGAGACATACGACTGTGTGTAGATTTTCGGAATCTGAACCGTGCATCTCTGAAAGATCATTATCCTTTGCCACGTATAGATCAAATACTGCATGTTGTGGCTGGGGCTCAGCGTTTCTCACTGTTGGATGGATTCTCTGGATATAACCAGATTTGGGTTAGAGATGAGGACCAGTACAAGACAACATTCACAACAAAGTGGGGCACTTTTGCTTATCAACGAATGCCTTTTGGACTATCAAATGCTGGGGCTACCTTCCAGAGAGCCATGGACATTGCATTCAAGGAACTCTTGAACAAGATTATTGTTATATATCTTGATGACATGACTGTCTTTTCACATAGACGGGAAGATCATGGTTCGCATCTGAGGCAAATTTTTGGAAAGTGCAGAGAGTTTGGGATTTCCATTAATCCAAAGAAGTCAGTGTTTGCAGTGAAGGAAGGTAAACTCTTGGGGCATGTTATTTCAGAAGATGGTTTAGCAATAGATCCAGCTCGAGTTGAAGCATTGAAAAAATTATCACTCCCTGCAAATAAAAAGGAACTGCAGTCTTTCTTTGGACAGATTAATTTTATCAGGAAGTTCATTTCTGATTTTGCCCAGGTTGTGAAACCTATGACTGAGTTGTTGAAGAAGGATGCAGACTTTAAATGGATAGCTCAAAGGAAAGAGGCATTCCAAGAAATTAAGGATAGAATAGCGCAGGCTCCTGTACTGATTAATCCTGATTATTCAAAAGATTTCATTCTGTATGCAGTTGGGGAAGATGAAAGTTATGTCGTAGTACTCACACAGAAAGGGGACGATGGGAATGAAAGGCCCATTGCTTTCCTTAGTCAGGTTATTTTACCTCATGAGGCAAAGTATAATTTCATTGAAAAATAGGTGTATGCTGTCATGAAATCCCTTAAGAAATTCAAGCATTTTATATCTCAGAGCAGAACAGTTGTCTATGTTATACATCCTGATGTAAGAAATTTCATCATTCAAGGAGAGATGGGTGATAAACGCGCTGGTTGGGTCACCAAGATCCAAGAATTTGATGTTGAAATTCATCCGACTAAGCTAGTGCGTGGTAAGGCTTTATGCCAGCATTTAGCAAAGATGGCAGCATCTGGTATAGTTGAATATCAAGCAGAAGATCTTGCTAGTGATGACAATCTGATGAATCTCTTAGTTCAGGAACAAGATTGGGCAGATGACCTCATTGATTACTTCACGACTGGTAAATGCCCTTCACAGTTGAATGCCTCACAGCGGAGAAGATTTCGTCTGCAAGCTCTTAGGTATGTTTTATTGCCAGAAGGATTGTTTTTTAAGAATATTGATGGTGTTCTTTTAAGATGTGTCAAGGAATCAGAGAAGGCTAGACTCCTGGAGGAGTTTCATTCTGGCATATCAGGAGGACACTATGCAGGTAGACCGATGGCTTTAAAAATAATTTGAGCTGGTTACTATTGGCCGACCTTGTTCACAGATGCTTTCAAGATTGCCCAAGCATGTGACAAATGTCAGAGGTATACAAGAAGAGTTAGGAATGCATCACTGCCTTTGCATCCAATTCAGGTTGAAGCACCTTTTCAGCAGTGGGGGTTGGACTTTATTGGGATTATTGATCCGAATTCCTCAGCTAGACACAGGTATATTTTGACAGTGACAGATTATTTTACGAGGTGGTCTGAAGCTATTCCAACCAAGGTTGCGAATCAGAGTGTGGTGATTTCTTTTATTGAAGGGCTGATTACACGCTTTGGCATTCCTGATGCTATTATTACAGATAATGGGACTCCATTTATTGGAGCTGAACTAGCTGAGTTTGCAAACAAGTATGGTATTTTCCTGAAAACATCCTCTAACTATTATCCACAGGGAAATGGCTTGGCAGAGTCCACAAATAAAAATTTGCTCTGGATTTTAAAGAGGTCTTTGGGGGATAACAAGAGATCATGGCACCTTCTACTGAATCAAGCTTTATGGGCAGATAGGATTTCAATCAAGAAGTCTATCAAGACTTCACCCTATGCCCTGGTTTATGGAAAAGAGGCAAGGTTGCCTGTTCATCTAGAGTTGCCAGTATTGCAGCAGTTGCAGGATTTTCAGGATGATGAAACAGACATAAATTCCTTGGATATGCGGTTGGCTCAGTTGTTGCAGCTGGAAGAGCAGCGTTCTGTGGCATATGAAGAGTTTGCTAAACACACACAGGGTATTTCAAATTGGTTCCATAAACATTCTGCAGATCGTCCACTTAAGGTGGGAGATTTGGTCCTGAAATGGAATGAAAACAAAGCTAAGCCTGGGAATCACAAGAAGTTTGATGCTCTGTGGGAGGGTCCCTTCCGCATTATCAGTGCTGGTGCAGCAAATTCATTCTATCTGGAAGACTTGGATGGCAGCCCACTTCCTATTTCAGTGAACGGATTTCATCTGAAAGCCTACACTTCATGAACTGGCAGTCCAGTATCAACTTGTATATAGTATAAAAAAAAAAAAAAAATAGAAAAGAGAAAAAAAAAGAAGTATTGTTTTTATTTTTCCACTTCGGCTCTTTTTGCATGCGAGCCGTGAGTGCCTTTTTTTTGTTTTTATTTTCCTTTCCCAGTAGTTGGTGGCTTTCTAGCAATTTCTTTCTTTCCCCTTCCCTTTTTCTTCCTTTCCTTTCTTCATTTTCCTCCTTCTTCTACTTCTTTTTCTTCTACAGTAAAGAAAAAGCCACTGCTGTTGTTTCTTTTCCCCTTTCCTATTATTCCCGCTTCTTCTTATCCCTTTCTTCTAAGTTCTCTATTATTTTACGCATTTATTTATAGTTCAGTTCATTCTCATTCCACTTCCATTCCATTATTTCATTTACTTCCATTCCCCTTCCATCGCAGCTGGTAGCACAAAGCATCCTGTTACTGTCTACCGCATTACTTTTTTCATTCCATTCATTCCACCATATCACTATTCCATTTGCATTTCACCGCCTGTGCATCCGTAGGATCTCATTCCATTCATTTCCATTCCATAATCAGTTGAGCCAAATGCAGGTTCTTTAAGTTTCAGTTATTCAGCAAAAGATGTTGCAGCAGTCCATCGAGATGAAACCCATAGCTAGCTTTCTGTTCTAAGTTTTCATGACTCTGTTGCCCAATGGATTCAGGCCTGGGATTCTTGCATACAGCAGAATTGTATACCCCGTGAGCCGCCAAGAATGTTGGCATTTTTGCCACATTGATTTGATTATTGATTATTCATGCTTAAGTTGTTGCAATTCTAACTTCTCTACAGGTTTTGATGCAAAAAATGACTAAGTCCGAAAGTTGTCACGAAATCGCGACAAAAAATAGCATAGAGAGCCAAGTCGGAAAACCGTCGCGATATCGCGACATGTCGCAGAATCGCGGGTCGGACGAGGAGAGAGAAAATCAATGCAGAATTGGCACGATTTCGTGACGTGTCGCAAAATCATGGTCAACGCAGTCAACGACAGCAGGTGGGCAAAACCGTCGCGATATCGCGACGTGTTAGATTTTCATGGCTTGCGACGAGCAGAAGGCATAAGACATAAAATGGTCATGAAATCATGACAAAACCAAGCCAAAGGCGATAAGGCTCAAAGTGTAGCGAAATCGTGACACAATATGGCACAAAGCGCATAAGTCAAAAGACGTCGCAAAATCGCGACGCGTCACATTTTCATGGTCATGAGTAGGCGAAAAGAGTCTAAGGCACAAAGGTAGCGATATCGCTACACTTTTGAGAAAGAGTTCAAGCAAGGCAAAGACGTCATGAAATCACGACAGAAAGTGAGAACCGTACAGCAGAAAGGTAGCGTGTTAAAAGACTAAGTGAGATCGTAGCGAAATCGTACGGTGAAGTTGAAGACATTCTAAGGCAAAAGTGTCATCATTTTCAGGCTTAGAAGAGCGTACAACATGCAAAATTGTAGCGAAATCGTGACATGTCTTGGAAGATCAGAACAAGAAAGCGTAGCGAAATCGCGCAGCGTCGCATTTTCGCGGTGCAAGGTAGCGAAGGAGATAAAGAAGCCGAATGTGTAGCGATTTCGCGACATGGTTGTTTTTCGCGGGTTAGAAGCGGCAGAAGCGTACGGAGTAGAAAGACGTCACGATTTCGTGACCTGTCGCGTTTTCGCGACCTGTTGCAGTTTCGCGCCTGAAAGCAGTTCAAACGGTCCGATGCTATTTTGTGAGTTTCGATGATTCAAAGCGGTCCAAAATTAAATGTGTTGCTACTTTCCGATGCGGTCAAGGTAGAAGAACGCGCCCAAGCTACCAGAATTGAAGATTTCCAAGATTCGAAGCTGCTGTTCATGATTTTTCTAACGGTTTCATGCATATTTCCAAGAACATCATTTAATGAAGACGGCCGACTCTTCCATATGGCATTTAATTTCTGATTTCTCCGAGGCTGTTTAAGGATAACATCTCCTTGTTTTCGTTGCATAAATTGTAGATCTCGAGGAGGTCCGTTGTAAGTTTTAAATGCTGCAAAGAGGCAAGACCTCTATAAAAACCAATGTAAATCTCATTAGCAAGTGTCGGGAGTGAGAGATACTTTTGCTGAAAGCTTTTCAAGTGCTTTGCATGAATATAAGACATTCGGCTCTCTGGTTTCGCAAGTGATTTTCTGTGTATTTTCCCTTCTGCATACTGCATTCCTAATTTGTGCTCGGATCTTTTATTTGCTGCTTAGTTTTAATTCTGTATTGAGTTTTAACAATTGCTAGTAAGGGAGTGAGTTCTGGAATGTTATTTTGGAGGTCATCTATGCAAGGTTGCGAGTGGATCACGTCATTGTCTTCTGTTATTTGTTGTTGCTGTACTTAGAGTTATCTGTTGTTGCTCTTTCTCGATCAGATAAATTCGGCCTACGGCCATATTTCCCGTTTCTTTCTGCATCATTTTCAATTTCTTTCCTGCAACTTTGATCTAAAAACAAATTTAGAATAGTAAGGGAACCAGCCCACTCTGGAGATTGGCCTGGGAGACATTTCTTTCTCCCAGACTTTCAATGTTGGCCGGGTCTAGGGTGCATTTTCTATAAAAATCCTTTCCTGTGGCAGATTCGTGACCAACACTAACTTAGAACCTTGTGTAGAATGAAAAGCCCTTGAACCATTGCTAACCACTAGGAATACCATGCCAAAAAATCACCCAGATGCTACACCAAAGGATGCCTTCATGTGTAAAAACCCTTATACTATGTGGACAAGTTAATCATTGAATATTAATATCTAGTAGCCCATAGTAATCTAAACCTGGTGATATGTGAACTAAACCTCATAATTGGTAGTAATTCATGAGCCTTTTCAATAATAATTAAAATAGCTATATCATTGGTGGTGGTTTGATCCAAACAATGGTTGTAAATGAGCTATCAAGTCTATATATTATCCAAAATGGTTACAAATGAGCTATCAAGTCTAGATATTATCCAAAATGGTTACAAATGAGCTATCAAGTCTAGATATTATCCATATTTGTTTGGGTTAATAGCTTCTAACCCTCATCCATCATCTCCCTACCATACACACAAGACACATCCATGGGGGAGAGTCAGTTGAGGGAATATCAATAATTATGGAGAGTGGAGGAATACTCATATGAGCTAATCATCATAGCTCTTGAGATACATTAATTCTATTATGTTCAATCAAGGATTTTTCTTGGTAAAGCTTCTTTGCACCAATAACTCCTTCAAGAAGAAGGCTAATGCTTAATAATAGTAGATTTGTAGGCATAGGGAAGTATTTCAAGTCAAATATCCCATAGACTAAGAAAACGTCATCATATATAATTTGCATCTCAAGGGTCTTTGACAACTTTAACTTAAAAGGACTTGGAAAAAATTTAAGAGTCAAAAGAGAAAGTTGGTGGAAAGCAAAGAAAGAAATATCAAATCTATAAAGGCAATAAAAGGTTCCATCTAGGTTGCACTTGTTTATATGGGCTTCACTATTAAGGTTCTAAGAGGTAGGACATGATAAACATCCTAGAGTCATCGAAAAAGAATGAATATCAAAAGGTCAAGAGTTTTCAAAAGATCATCCAATACAGAAAGGTAAAATTTCCAATGAGAAACCTCAAAACCCAATAAAGTAGAAAGCAAAAAATAAAGTTTTAAAAATATATAAGGAAAAGGAAATGTTTGATGATCAAGAGTTTTTAAAATATCAAAAGGAAAAAATGAGGATTTTTTTTGATAATGAGATTATAGAAAGCCATTTTTTTTTACGAACATAACACAAAAATATTAAAAACAAATACAAAATAATATAGGCATCCCTCAAAATACTCTTAACAAAAGCACCTAGCTTGCTCGTAGAAGTTTTAGAATTTTCAATACAAAAGCACCTATCATTTTTGTAATAAAAAAATGATTATAAAATTACCATTTAGGTACTAAAGACAATTAGGTTAATTTAAAACAATAAACAATGTCAATTGTTAATATTGACATTCTTTCTTTTTGAATATTTTGCAAGATTTATCTTTATCAAGCATTTTTATCTTGGTGGTTGTTTTCCTTACCACCTTCGAGAGTACCCAAACCTGCAAATTAGCAAATCATTAGCAATACCATATTCAAATTATCAATGGAAATTAACTACTGATCATATTTGCATCTACAAAACATGATGATCTACATAAAAATGGAACTTACCAAGGGAGGGTTATGACATACTCCCCTTGGAGTAAACATAGTCCTTTGTGTTTTCTTGCAAAACAAAGCATACTTTACTAAAAATATAAGTTCACATAACCTTCACTTTCCCCAAGTGGTAAAGTGGTCCCTTTGGACCCTGCTTTGCTCTATCATCTGCATCATAAATATTTGTTAAAAAAATAGAATTATCATCATGTTTTATTTTCATAGAGAAGATATGAAGTCATATATAATAAAAATAAGTCTAAATGCAAGTAGGTTCATCAAAAAATCTCACATAAGATTTTCAAAATATGACTTTATGGTACTTTCTATGAGTTAATCTCACAGAAAATAGGTGTCATATTTGGAAAACCTATTTTTCATTAGCAGTAGACCATCCTTGATATCCTTTGGCATGTATCTTTAGTCAACCATTGACTATTTTGTTAGATTCATACCTCAAGAGACATAGATGTCAAGTGAATTCCTAAAAATATTCTAAGGTACACCACTTAAGACCCACAAAATGTGTAGGGTTTACTTAGCTTTTCCACTTTTATTCATCAATGGTATCAATAGTGGAAGGAAAGAACTTGATCATAAGTAGTCTTCGAGTATTTTCTTTTCCCTTGAAAAATCAGCTGGTGATAGTAATGGTCCTACTTACTCTGTGTAGGATACCATTCCAAGAATATTATCATCCATTGATGATATCTATGACTACACTTACTCCTCATAAGGTATCATTCCAAGAATATTATCATCCACTGATGATATCTATGACTACACTTACTCCAAGTAAGGTGTCACTCCAATATTATCATCCACTGATGATATCTATGACTACACTTACTCCACATAAGGTTTCATTCCAAGCATTTAAACAAAATTCAATCAATTTTAAGATAGGATCCCATACTTCTCTTAAGAATAGATTCCCTATCTATCCTTACCTTAAAGGATGCTCTAATCTTAAATAAGAATATAATTTTCCATTTTTTTTTTATTTTGTTAGATTTACATAGATGTTGCCTTAATCTCTTCTTCCATTCCATGGTATTCCTCACTTGAGAACTAGTCACTGTAGATGACACTCAAGTGGTAAGTAACAATCCAACCATTTCTAGAGAGAAATTTAAACTTGTAATCAAGGGGTCACATACGAATGAATTTCCATGCATGATAAGGGTGAATATTCCCAAGTAAGTTCCAAGGCTGCACTTCACAAGAATCAACATGGTTAGTGTCTATCTTGTGGATAGGAGTGGCCAACCCTCCTATTTTTAGACCTAAGGGTTTACCTTAATACCTCCCTGGTATAAGGATACCTTCATGTGGTCACCCTCTATTTCTTCCATTCACCTAAATGTAGAAATTATTGACCACAACATTTGGGAATTATCCTTAGTACAATCAACAATAGGAACACCATTTTCCCTTACTAAATTAAGACCTCTTAAGATAGTTTTCAACTTGGGTCATGCAGACCAAAGTTTAGACGTATACCTTCAAGATTAGATATATTTCCACCAAGATAGAATATCAATCAATTGCAGTGCTTAACTATCCCCACCTCCTTGATGGGTAGTTAAGGTGGTCATCACAACCCCATGATACCCACATAGGCATACCTATGCCTATCACAAAACTTACTTGTATAATTCACTCCCAACCTTCATGGTAGGAATTAAGATCCATGTTTACCCAATTGATTTTGTTTTAAGATTTTCCTATTTAGGTTACACTAGAGATCCCCTCCCATAGTGCATCTTAAGTATTGTTCCATGGTGTTCCCTTTTGTATTTACCCTAAAATGGGATTCATTAATATTTCCTTAATTCTTATAGGATTTTTCTAAGAGGTGTATTCATGCTTAAATAGACTATTAATACCATAATAATCTAAATCAAGCATTGTATAAACATTTCTTTATATTGCACATATGTAAAATTACATGTTTACATAAGCAAAGTCCACTGGACTACACAATAAGCTTCCTTATAATATATAAATGTTGACCTTTCAACTATATAATATGACAAAATTTATTGTTGTTGTCTTTAGAACCATTCACCATTCTATGTTAGACCTAATTCTCACAAAGAAGTATTTCAAGGCCTAGCTCAGGTGTGAATCCCCACAAAGTGTAATCTCAGGGTATATTTTAAGTGGTGCTAGTATGGTGACCCTGTCTCCATTATGGTGGTATTCCATTTTCTCTGGCCTTACATTATTTCACTACCAGATTCTAGCCAAAGGCTATGATTGTATTCAAGAGGATTCTTAGTCTCTCTAACAATAAATAGTATAAAATATTAATGTTTTGGTCACCTGATATTATTCACATTCTTGCCTCATCACAAGATAATATCACAATTGTATATCTAAAATAATTTTTTTCTCTTATTATCCATAACTTATAAAATGGATTACCTTCCATAGATAAAATCTACATTATACTTATTTATGCAACAAATCATTCTTAGGTAAGCTTCTAACTCCTTTCCTAGAATTTTAACAATACTCACATATTTTGTTATCTTAGATCTAATACTAGAATCCATTAGCTACCCTAGGCTTTGATAATAATTGTACCAACCCTCATTTTCAAACCAACTCAAGACATATATATGTATATATATTATAACATAACTATCCTCAATTTAGAGTTCATAGTTAAGTATGTTTAGGCTAACATCAACCAAGGTAGTAAGTAACCAAGAGATTTATGACATGGTCAATGTCAACTCTTGTGATAGGAGTGACCAACTCCTATCTAACCTTATGTTCCTTCATGATGTTTATTATCCAATCACTTGATTGTCTCTCTCTTTTAATTAGGAAGTTTAATTAAGTCTACACACTTAATTATTTGATCATAATTCTCAATTATAAAACTTAACCCCTAATTAAATAAATACTCATTTCCATTGTAGTAAAAATCAAACATTATGAAACAATGTATAAATATTACCTCATTCATCCTTATATTAACAAAATCTATTTCTTGAACCATTACATGTAAGCATAAATCATTGCATCATATAACATTTTAATAACCATTCCATGGAAATGTAAGTGCAACATCCATCACTAGTTCTAATAAAAACAAGTGCAATACCACATAATAATGATTCACAACACATTATTTATCCTAGGAAAAACCCCGAAGGGAAACAACCCAACCTCAAAATATGTTTCCTCACATTTCATTAATTATTTTGTCTCAATTTACAATGACTTAAGGAATACTAAAGATCCTTTCCAAACCATCTTTAAATATATTGATATAGAGATATCTGATACATCCCTATTTTTAGGTCCTCATTACAAATGAAACACAAAATTGAAATATTCATTGGATTCATATACATTGAGAATAGAGAGAACCTCATAGTTATCTCAAGAATTAATCTCACATTCATTATTCAAAACTAGATATCATTATACCATTCAATCCAACATGGAGTGAAAGCTATAAGATAACAACCTTATAATACAAGAAGAGACCCCATGATCCCTTCAAGAATAAATTCCACATCCATTATTTCTAAATACATTCATTTTTATAGAAAATGAAATCTCTAATGCATTCGTCATCAAATGCATTGCTATTCAACCATATATTAAGAGAAAACCCCGTTATTTACTCAAGAATGGATTCCCCATCCATTCTTCTTAAAATAGACATATTTCCACAAAATTACATTATAATTTCCTACAAATTTTCCATAAATTTATATTATAGTTCTTCATTATTATTTCCACAAGACTACACTATAGCTTCTACAAATTTTCAATAGATTTATGCAATAATATTTCCACAATATTGCACTATAGTTCTTAAATAATTTTTGATCAATTCCTAGTTTTACTTCTACCATTTTTCTTAGATAGCTTGTTACTTAGATATCAATAAAGCCAAAGCTAATTGGTCTCCAAAATCAACAATATAGATCTGTAGAAGAGAAAGGTCAACTAATTTATAGTCAAACCCTAATCAACCAGTAATTTATAGCTTGTTACTTTGATATCAATATTATATTTGAGTTTTGATCTACCAAAATTTCTTTTGGTAGCAAAATACCTTAGTCTGATTAGCGTAAGATAAAATATTATATAGCCTTAAAATGAGTCAAATGATTTACTTGTGAAAATAAGAATCTCTAAAATGGAATATTATTTAATCAAAAAGGTAATTATTACTTGAAAAACCACCATAACCAACTATTAAGGTCCATCCAGTAAAACCTTATAAATAGGTGGGCATAGACAAGTTGAGTAACCAACCGGGATTACATAAGTTCATAGTGTCCCCAATGGTCATGTGGTGGTCATCGCTTAACCACTGAGAGGTGATTGATCTCTAAGGAAAGATATTTTTCTTTTTAAATTGAGTGAATTCTCCTATAGAATCAATGTGGTATTATTCATCCCATATTGCTAAATGAAAGGTGGTTGTCATCCGTGCTAATAAAATACAAGTCAACAGTAAACAAGAACATGATGACAATGGGGAAGAATAGGTGTCAAGAATTTAACGAACACATGGTAACATCAAGGAATAAGCATATCATTCATACCTCCAACTGAATTTGAGCCGACCATGAGTGTTTTAGGGAGACTCGCTCCCTATAAACACACTTTATGCCTAAGCATGTCCTATGTGGGATATTTAATCACTATCCCTTCCAATTAATTTTATTTGTACATGCCAAACATGATTTAGCATACCTCAATCATGCAGACAAAGTTCTTGGACCTTTGCATTAAACTCTAGAAGCTTTTTATTATTACCAAACTCTTAAAAATAATCTAATGCATATTTGAAAGGAATTATTGGAACTATACCTCAAAATATATCTGCAAAAATTATTCATTATAAATATCTCAAGATTTAATTTAGAAATTGAAACAACATTCAATAATTAGCTCAAACAAATGCTTTACCATATAATCCCAACAAAATCAATATATTCAACTTATAAATGAGGGGATTATAACCTTTATCAAGAAGAAACTCAGGGTTTGGGGTGAAGCAATATGTTCGATCTAAATATGTTGATATTTTCTTTAACAATTACTTTCAAAGTTTATCAATGACAACTATTGATGGTAGTGGGATCTTGTGGATTACTGCAAGGGATTTTGGTCTAGACTATGAGGTTCTTCATCAAACAGGGTTACACTGAAATGGTACCCAATTTTTGTGACATGGAGCTAGATCTACTCTCCCAATTTTTGTATTATAATATAATCCTAGCTATGATCAAGCATAGATAGGATCATATTATAATACAAAAATAATTCATTTCAAGTTTTAAAATACTAAATTTTTTTTGGAAAAACTTATATTTTTCTCATTGCAATTAGTTTTCTACAAATAATTCAATATTATTTTACTTTGTTTCATTATGACACATTCATCCATCCACAATTCATGTGTATTTTTTCAATCAAATTTTTCTATGCCAACAGTTTCTTTGAGAGTGATTATTACCTCCATAAATCTTACAAGGTCGTAAGTTCCAACACCTAGTTGTCATATGTCTATATATTCCATAATGACTACAACAAATCATCCTAGGAGCTTCATTCTCTACATATGATTCTTTCTATACAAATTTTATCACTAATTTCTAATTGTCCAATATATCCAAGGACTCCATTATTTGGACTTATATATGGAATTAAGGGTATTTATATACTTACCAAATCTATACTATTATATCCCATTTTTCTCATTATTTTTGAACCAAATATTTTGTATATTTTTAAAAACACCCAAATTCTTCACCACCACTTTGATCTCTATTATTATACCAAAAAAATTAAAATATGACCTCACAAAGACCTATAATACAATCTAAATAATTATTATCACTTTCAATTCTAACAATATAGCCTCCTATGTCATGGACAATACAACCATCCTATACATAATGTTTTATTTCATCAATAATATTCAAATCAATTGTATCATAAGCTATATCTTCCTTTTGAACAAGATCACATGTATCACAACTATTTTCCATTATAGGTCTCAAATCACTAGTATATAACTAAAATTTGACCTTTGAAGAAGATCACTTGTGTCACAACAAACATATTTCATCATGGGCTTATCCTTCAACTTTTCAATTATTTATATTTGATTTCTACATTGCACCTCAAGGATTTCAAGAGTGAATAGTGTCATGCACATTCTTCCCACTTCACTAATAGAGATTGTCACACCATTTTCAAAGTATTCTTCATCAAATTTTTTGAGTATTGATAATAAATAAGACCTAAGTTTTAATAATTCTCCACCTTCACTAGTTTTTGATGATACATACTTTTAAATATCACTTTGTTTCTTGGCTTGATTACTATATCCTTTATTTTTGGTTTTATCACATCCTTTCCCATGAGTACCTTATGTGCTATTTTAAAATTTTCTTCACAACATGATTCAAGATTCTAAGCAATATATCATTGTTGTTGTTGCCCTTGTTGTGATTGTTCTCCTTGATGTTTTTATTGAAACTATTGATTCCTTTACAGAGTTCATTGAAATTTAGGCCCATGAGTCATAAAGTTGTATTTATAAAACTTGGTGTCATGTCATTTTTCACAAATATGACAATACCTCCTTCTCAATTGAGACTACGTTTGTTAAGAAAATTAGGTAGGACCCTTTGAATCCTTTTGTATTTTTTTGTGTATATAAGGAAAATATTGGACAACTCATCTCTCAACTAGTTTTCTACTTTATAATGTTGAAGGATGTTTACCAATTATTCAAATAACACCATTTTGTTTGACAATTGGAGAGATGTCAACAATATTTTGAATTATTTAGGGATAGATATAAGTGTAACTAAGACTAAGATATTGTCATCCACTTTTTCTCCCATGGTGTTCAAATTGGTCTTCAAGTCAACAATTCTTTAAAGAAATTATTAAATACTTTCACCATACTAGACCCTTATTGTATGAGTTTGTGATTGAAGATGAAGGATTGTGTCTTTATTTCTTCCCTCAAATATAGTACAAAGTATATATCTATTTGTTTTAAAAATAGTGTTTTGAAAGTGTTTCCATTTCCATTTTACATTGACTTATTCACATTGAGATATTTTGTGCCATTGATATTTGAACCTTGGTGTGAACTATATTAACTATTCATCTCGACCACTGAACCAAGGATTCATTGGAAATATAGTACAAAGTATTTCCCATGCATATTTTGATGTTTTTACCTCAGTAATATGTGGTTGTATTTTATCAACCATACCAAATGTGATGAGCATAATTTCACTTGCATCTCCTTCATCATACTTTTTTCTAGTTGTAATCTCTTCAAGTGGAGTTTCATCATCAATAACTACATCATAGAGTTTATCAACCATTAGTATTATTCTCATTTTTGTTTTTACATGGCATAAAATTTGGACCCTTGAGCAATTGAGATTCTATGAGAAATATTTTTGATGTAGACATGGTTAAGGTTCCTTATATCATCCAAAATGGCCCCATTTTATATATACCACTAGTTCTATATATTTTTTCAATATACCCGATGAAAGTTCTTGAGGTGGAGAGGTAAAGAAAAACCAACACTAAAGAAATTCTGATATAAGATAAAATGAACATTAATGGAGCATGAATATCACCTAAAAATGGTCTAGGAGTTTTTAGTGATTAAGATAAACCAATTTTTAATATCAATTGATGAAATATCCTTAACAAAAAAATCCAATATCAGCAAATTATATTGTTGGTCCAAACGAAAAAATTAGATCTAGAATTGAAAAAAGCACACAAAAACCTTTAAAAAGTCCACAATAGTGCATGCAATGTGTGCTCTAAAAAATGATGATTTTTTATATTCAAACTAAGTCCAATTAAAATGTGTATAATGATCAATCAACCTTGATCAACCAAAAAATCTGAAACAACTCAAGTTTCTAAAAAAACTAGCTTTTTTCATGGTTACCTTGCATGGCATTTTTTCTAGTTAACTGAAGTTCTTAATTGGCATAAAATAAAAAATCCAATTTGAGATAATTTTGAATGTTATTTAATTTACAACTCACTTAAATGGACTTTATTTGAGGTGCCCTCTTCATGAAGATAAATTGACTAGAAATTAACTCCCTATTGGCCCTATTTTCTAGGAATAAATATAGAACTTGACTTTAACTCAATCTAACTATCAAATCTAAGATATATTGACTTTTTAACTGATTCTAGACAAAAATAACATATTTTAAAAAAGCATAACACTAATTTAATAATTATGGATGACTTTTGACATCACCGTTAACAATCCCCCTTCGATGTTAATAGAAGAAATGTCCAATATTTATTTGAGTCTCCCATGAGTCACCTTCAGTAGCCCCTTTGTAATTATATCAAAAACTTGATCCTCACTCTTAACATACTAAATGTAAAAATATTTATCATGTACCAAGTCTCTGATAAAACGGTGCTTCAACTCTATGTGTTTGGTCCTTGCATGGAAAACTGATTTTTTGGACAATTGTGTAGCCCCAATGTTATCACAAAATATTTTAGTAGGCTAATGTTGAGTCTCACAAAAATCCTTCAACATTCTCCTCAACCAAATCCTTTGTGTACAAGATGAAGTAATGGCTATATATTCAGCTTCGGTGGAGGACAAAGCCACTATACTTTGCTTCTTAGATGACCAAGAAATCAACGCACTTTCCTAAGTGAAACAATGCCCTATAATGGATTTTTAGTTATCAATAGAACTCCCCAATCTGAATCAACATACCCAACCAACCTTGAAGCTCTTTCTGATATAAAGTGTATGCCATGATAAAATGTTCCCTTCACATATCTAAAGATTCATTTTACCACTTGCATATGCCTTTGATTTGGCAAGCTAATAAACTAGAAAACTAGTGAAACCGCATAGGTAATATTGGATCTTGTGGATGTAAGGTAAATAAATCCACCCACCATACTCATAAAAGTATGCTTATCAACAAGTGGACTCCCATACCCCTTCATAAGCTTCTCCCAACTATCAATAGGAGTATCAACTACCTTGTAGTCTAAAAGTGAAAAATTTTTCAACATGTCTTGGGCGTACTTGGCTTGGTATATGAAGATCTCATATTCCCTTTTTTGTACTTCCATGCCAGGAAAGTATTTCATTTTTCCAAGATCAGACATCTCAAAATCACTTTTCATGCTCTCCTTGAAGTCTTGCATCATAACTTTGAAACTTCCTATAAAAATGAGATCATCAACATAAAGATAAACATAAAACACATTAGTGTTAATAATTTTCATGTAAAGAGTTGGTTCTTTTTGCTCATTTCAAAGCCTTTTTTAGATAATCATCCATATATCTTTGAGTACCAAGCTCTTGGAGCTTGTTTCATCCTATAAAATACCTTTTTCAACTTGTATATATTGGAATATATTACATTATTTGGTACATGTACCATCATGGGTACATCTATAGATTAGGAAAGAGTGTCTTAGACTAGGATTTGCTTTATGCAATATAATGGACAAGTGTGCAATGATATTTTAGCAATGTAAATGTGTATATTTATCCCTATGTACATGTGTCAATAGAGTAGGAAGATGAAGAGTCATAAGAAGAGTGAGGGCCAAGAAACCTCCATATGAAGAGTCACATTCCATTATATATATATGGATGTATTGATGTAAAAGATATAGCAAAGGAGAAATAGTCACCTATGTAAGAAATGGAAGGTGATGTAGTATGATGTATTTTGAGCTCTTCTTTCAATTAATATTTCTTAGTAATTTTTGAGCATTTGCCATTAGCATTCTTTGAGTTTTTATATAGTTGATTCTATGTTTATATGCTTGATTGATCAACATTATTATATCTTTCATATTGCAATTGTATTATTGATCTTAAGGCAATATTATTTTGAGTATTTACTCATCAAAAGCTAATAGTGGTATCAGATCCACAAGGGATAATCATTGCTACTATCAATCTAAATTCCACTATAAATTTGCAAACCAGATCAGCTACTATGCACCACTACATGCAAACATCATTGTTTTGGGATTGTTTGATGGAAGTCATAATATATATTAGAAGCATAAAATATTTCTACTGGTTAAGAAGAAACCAGATAATATAAAGGAATTACCTATGGAAAAGAAACCAGAGAAGATAAAGAAATTATCTTTGGAAAAGAAACTAGAGAATATAAAGGAATTACCTATTAAAGAGAAATTACAGAAGATAGCATTCCTAACTATGTTGAAGAAAAACTAGTAATATTTAAAGACATATCTATTCCAAGAATAAAATTAGAATAGAAGGAGATAGAAATGTCTTGAAGATAGAACTTATCATTGAAGATATTAAGAGACCCTTAGAAAAGGTCCTATTGATAAGATTGATAAGAAAGTGAATATTCCAGATTATTATATGGCTAGAATATTTTCACAGGGTTGAAAAGAAAACCCATGAAGACTAGGATTCAATATAGATTTGATTCCACTAGTTTTTAAGATAGCTAGTGAAGATTATTATTTCTGGAACTTTGAATACATTTTACTATTACTGTCTAATTTTTTTTGTAGAATATTGGTTCTTAGAAGTTTAGAAGATTCCTACAGTAGATAGAGAAGAATTTCATCTTCGATTACCTAAAAGTCTATATGCTTTCCTAGTGCAGGGATTAACTCTTTTGGTGTAAAAAAGTAGATAGTGAAGGAGGTCCAATAAGGAGACCTTATTGAAAATTGAGAAGAACCCAAAAGAATATTCTCATTACAAGATTGCAAATCAAAGATAAATATCCAAGAAGAGGTCACATTGAAAAACTTCCAAGCTTTGGAAGATTGAATATTGAAGACTGAATATAGAAACCCAAGAAGATATCATATTGAAGAACTTACAAGTTTTGAAAGATTTAAGATTGAAGATTGAAGACTAAAAATAGAGACCCAAGGAGAGTTCATATTGAAAAACAACTAATATTGGAAGATTGAATATTTAAGATAGAATATAGAAGTACTGCAAAAGGTCCTATTGTAGATAAAAGTAGTAGACTAGAGATCCAAGAAAGAGATCTCATTGAAGATTTTCCCATAGTTGGAAAATTGAAGAAACCAAGGTAAGGTTTAATTAAAGAATTTAGTAAGAGAATTGAAGGCTGCAGGATTAGAAGACCCAAGAGTAGAGGTCTCAAGAAAATTTTATTGAAGAAATAAAAGGTAAGAGAAAGCCTTATTGCAGAAGCTAAAGCAGTGATCATTACAAATATTTGAAGCAGAGTATGTGGTAGAAGATTGCAAGCAAAAGGAGCACCTGACCAAAAGAGATTGGAACAATTATCATGATAAGGAAACCAGACCCAAAAGGAAAAAAGATTTGGCAAGAAGTTTGTCAAATTTTGAGAAGATCTTGGAGAAATCAAGACATATAGATTCTAGTGAAAGAAGATAGAGAAAAAGGTCATATTTAAAGTTAGAATTCAACAATATGTTAGAAGAAAGCAAGAATATTGTAGAGGTCACAAGTTAGAGAGATTTGGAGGTATCCATAAAATTTTTATAGGCTGATTTATAAAAGCATAAGTTGTTGATTCTTGAAGGAAAAGATGAAAGGTCATAAGACAAAAAATAGTAGAAGCAAAAAGCTACATTTTGGAAAATATTTCGATAATATTTTATTGCATTTTTGGACAACCAACTAAGATAAGGCTTGAAAAAAAAATAAAGTAGTAGATTTCAAAATTTGTAGACATCACCGAATCAGACTTTGTAAGAAAAGGAGATTGAGCTGCAATTCTGGGCATCATTGAAAGAGTAAATATAACTGCATTTTGAAGGAGTTTTTTGAAATATATTTGCAATAGATTTTGATAGTAAATCTCAATAATTCTTAGAAACGCCTAAGGAGGAGATAGACTACATAATTGAATAGCGAAAGGGCAGCATTTGGAGCTACAAATTTTAGAGATAGCTAGCACATATTTGAAGGAGAAGAAAGCAGATTTTGGGCAACAACTATAGCTAAAAATTGAAGAGTCCACTAACAACAAAATAAAGGTGCATTACAATAAATACAAGACAACAAGCTATAAAGAAAGGAGCTGCAAAAATGTGTGTTAAGTTTGATGCCATATAAAGTATTGTTGCAGAGATTTTGAAAGTGCATATTAAGAGTTTTTTAGAGAATAAAATTTTAGAGCTATTTAGAGCTAGCAAAAGGAAATATTTTTAGAAGTGTCATTAAGTCAAAGAAAATATACTATTACACACCATTATTTTTAGAGAAATCTACAATATTATAATAACATTAGTTAAAGTTTTTAAAAGAGTGATAAGTGAATAGTATATGCTATTTTTTAAGTAAATTTAAGAGAAAATTTATCCTATGTTTGTGAGGAAGAATATCCCTCAAAATATAGTGGATTTTGGAAAGCAAAGAATTCCAAATTTAAAGGCATATTTTAGGTGTTTAAAAACACCAAATGTAAATTCAAAAGTGGTGAAGAAAAAAACTAAAAAATTGGTGTGGATCACTACCATATTAAGCACCATTGAGCAGTAGATCATAGGGGGCCAGATATTCATCAATGTCCACTCATTCACAAGACATAAGCACTAAAAAGAGTGCTTAAGGAAAGAGTAATTAGGATAAAAAATTATCCAACCAAGGAGATAGAAGACATCAACTACAACCTACAAAATATTACTCTACATAAATCCTATGTAGCACAACCATTCTATCTACACAAAGCAAGGTAAATTGCAAATATAGGGTGCATTATCAAAGGAATATTACCGATGGATAAAAATACCAAAAATAAAACACCATAGATCCATAATTGGAATGCTCTAAAATAGTCACAACTAGAGCTAGTCATAGGTGAATTCATCATCATCCAAAGAGAGAAGAAACAACACCAATTGTTGTTAGAAAGAAGCAAGAATCATTGAAATAAATATATTGGAATTACATATGTTGGAGAAGGGAGTACATGCATAGAGGACTGTACTACTTTTACCAAGCAAGGAAGAGGAATATTACCATTTGGTACAAGGTTGAGAGTTGGAACATAGTCATAATGTATATCTCCAAGAAAGAAGAGTGCTCAATGCTCTAAATCATCACCCAATGCTCAAGGAAGGATTAGTAATGCCCAAACATCACAAGGAATATTGTGCCAAGTGTTAATTCATCTTAAAAAGACATTAGCACCACCAAAGGATATTCAAGAAGTTTACTACATACCAAACATAGCGCCAGCTATGTTTCTCCAAAGAAGATATTTTAATATATACCTTGATTTTATTTTATTTATAATCATCTTATTCACTTTTAATTTCTATTTCATCTACGTTATCACATTTGCCTATAAGGTGGGGATTTGCCTTCCTAAAGAGGTATTGATTTATTACAATTTATTTTATACTTCTTTCGCTCGTATCCTGTCGTATGTCCATGAATGGTTATTTGCTGTAAATAGATCTAAGTCTGGTTTTATGTGATTAATGAACTAAATCTACAAGGTGAACAAAGGAGAGTGAACATATCTCCTTCCAAGTGGTATCAGGTTCCAGCACATCCTGGTGTAGCTCTCTGGAGGAATTCGTAGCCGTAAAACACAAGCTAATAATCCAACATCTTGGTAAAACAGGTTCCCTAACGGTTGAAAAGCAAATCAGTTACATCTACTACCACACGTGCTGGCACAATGAGCAATTGCAAGACCAAATTCAGCCACTATCTCACAACATCATAAAGCAACCATCACACATAGAAGAAGCATAGAGGGTGTTCTTCACCTTAACCAAGTGTGATACACTCCTATTGAAACACATGCATTTTGGGGTGGTGTAGAGCGGAATCATGTAAAATAACAAAGGAATGATTCTTCGATTCAACCCGTCACTGTGGAAAATATGAGTTGCAAGAAATTTCACTAAACGAATCAAATCGTCGGATGGAGAAATATTACACGAAGGTACCTTGGTTAAAAATTCATCGTAATCTTCACTCAATTTTATTTTATTTTTTGGCTTACTCCAAAATCCCACACAGGATGTGTGGAAGCCGTAAAAGGATTTATAAATGGGGAGTCCATTAAGGTTAGGTATGACTACGATCACACAACACTCCATCTCGCCCATGCGTAAGATTATCCCATGTGCCCTCGTCTTGCTCTTCGGTCATCTTATCTTCATATCATATCATTTCGGGGTTATTCTCGTGTCTTCTAATATGGTCCTTATCCATGGTGTTGTGTCCTATTCATTCTAAACATGGTCTAGTATCCCATATTATCACTGTTTTCTAGTGCCTGTTGGCATCATGGTCCCCAGTCTGTCCACGTGTCAGTCTATTTTATCTAGGTCTTGTATAGGTTATGTGTCTGTGTTCTTTGTGGGTCGTCAATTCTAGGTGGGGCCCAACTCCTCTATTTAAGTATCAAGTTTGAGATGTCAAATTAGTAGTGTTGTGTCAAGTTGTTGAAGTGTCACGTTTGATGTGTCAAATCAGTAGCAAAGTGTCAAATTGCTATGTCAAGTTGGTAAGGTTTCAAGTTTGAGGTGTCAAATCCAATGAAGCGTCACAAGTGCTTTCAAATCAACAACAAAGTATCAAATTGATGTGTCAAGTTGGTAAGATGTTAAATCTAGTGAAATGTCATAAGTGCTATAAAATATGCTCCAAATAAACTAAGAAATCTCAAATGGAATTCCAAATTCCAAATTTGCATCGCAGTTGGAGCGATAATTAGGTGGACTATAAACCAAATTTTTGGGTCAATTAATAAATTTTTTGCAGGAAATTAAAGCACAAGGGCTCCTAAGTAGGAAATTTTGAAAATTTCATGAGCATAATATGGATCAAAGGATTTATTATAAAGCTCATAGACCTCCAACAAGGAGAACTCGAAATAACCAAGAAGACCTCATAGAAGCAAGGGTACACAAAATTCTTCTTCTCCTTTAGAAATTGGTAGCTATAACCCGGGTCATCCCTTTATTAACAAAATGGCATCAAATACCTTCCCAAATTCCTCTCAAAATAACATCACTCAAGAAGAAATAGGATGTCCCAAGGGTCACTGATGATATGTTATTCCGCTTAGTAGAGAGTATTAATAACATGACTATCAACTTCAACCAACTATTTTCCAAACAATCCCAACCAAATTCTCCTAGTCCCAACCACTGGACTACTGAAATTCATTTTGAAGACTATAAACACCAAAGAGATCATAATAGTCAGTCTCAAAATCTCAATGGCCAAAGAAATAATGAGGATATGGGAAACAAAGAAGTTTTTGAGCAACAAAGGGGTTCTGATACACCTTACCAAAATCACATCCAATGACAAAGGAATAACGAGGAACAAGACAAGAACAATGTTCACCACCAACTAAGAGGTCCTACCGGAGCCAATTATCCATGCATTGACATGCCGAACTTTGAAGGTCATGATCCACGTGGGCATATTGGACTTCTACCAATTTTGAGAGTTGCAAAAAGTTCTTTTTACGGAAACCAAATTAGGCACGAAAGCTTATCAATGGTTTACATGGTTCAAACATGAGGATAAAAATTACAACCATTGGAAAGAGTTCTCAGATGTCTTTCTTCACAGATTCAACAAATGTCCCACAGGTTCCTACATAGTGTCGTATTATCACTCAAACAGACAGGGTCAATAGGGGACTATATCTCAGAATTTACCAGCATGCTTCACTATGCAAAAGACTTACAACTAGAGGTGGTGGTAGCAGCTTTTAGAAATGGATTGAAAGCAAATATTAAAGTCGAAGTGGACCTAAAAAATCCATCCTGGTTAGATGAGTGTATAAGGATTGCCAATTTGGTAGAGATGAAGGTGCAACTGAAAACATCGACACGATGTGATTCATATGGTCAACCTCAATATCACAACTATTTTTAGATAAATGATCAACCATCAAGATATTTTTACTACAAATATCACACTCACCATACAAAATATCAAGCATGTGTACCAAGATAGAACTTTCAAATTGAATATGTTGACAAGGAAGATGATGAAATAGAGGAGAACAACTCACCTGATAATTCTCTAGATGATGACCAAAGTGAACACAAGGTGGTTGTATATGGAGAAGATACCATGACTATTTCAGTACATGCTCTTATGGGGTTATCCTCTCACCATACAATCAAGGTAGTAGGATTCATTCGACAAAGAAAGGTAACAATATTAATTGATTCAGGAAGTACTCACAACTTTATTGATGCAAAACTTTCCAGGATATTAAATTTGCCCATCTATTATTTTAGTCAAGACAAATTTCAAGTTAGAACTGTAGGTAGGGAAACTTGTCAATGCCTAGGTAAGACATCTTCAATTTCATTACAAATGGGAAGTTATACCTGGCAGGGTCCTCTTTTTGTCATGGAATTAGGGAATTCATAAGTTATTTTTGGTGTTGCATGGATGGAACAAATGGAAACCACGATTGGTTTTAATTACAAACAACACTTTTTTGAATGGAAATAAAATGGGAAGACCATTCACCTCCAAGGAATTCCAACACCTCCATAAAAAATAGTAAGCTCACATATCATGGAAAATATGTCAAGAAAAGGTGGCTATGGATTCATAGGCAAAATTAATTGCATGGAAAAAGTAGTACAAGAGGTGCCAAAAATCCAAGCAGAAGATCTACAAAAAGTTATGGCCAAATATGAGGAGGTTTTTCATGAACTAAAAGGACTACCACCCAAAATATCCCATGACCATGCCAAATAATGTCTCATGAAGGTGATTGGCCAGAAAGTGAAATCTTAGTCAGGATTACCAATACTAGATATAGAAGGGTGTATATATCTCTAGCAGAAAGCCATTGTACAAAGTAGAACACACATCTTGAGGTTGCGTCACATCCAAGAATTTATCATCAAATGACAAGTCCTATCGGAAGAAGACGCTACATGGGAACCTGAGAGTATTTTCCAAACATTTCCAGCTTTGAGGACAAAGCTTTCCAAGGAGGGGATTCATGCTACATACCAAACATAGCGTCGGCTATGTTTCTCCAAAGAAGACATTTTAATATATATACCTTGATTTTATTTGATTTATAATCATCTTATTTGCTTTTAATTTCCATTTCGTCTACATTATCGCATTTGCCTATAAGGTGGGGATCTGCCCTCTTGAAGAGGCATTGATTTATTACAATTGATTTTATACTTCTTTCGCTCGTATCCTATCGTATGTCCATGAATGGTTATTTTCTATAAATAGATCTAAGTCTGGTTTTTTGTGATTAATGAATTAAATCTGCAAGGTGAACAAAGGAGAGTGAACATAACTCCTTCCAAAGTCTCCATAATGTATGCTACAAGTGACACATTGCACAAGAGGATAGAAGTGTCCATATAACTACCAGCGTAAGAGAGTAAAGGTATATTCATAGCAAGTATGAAGAAAGAGCATTAAAGGCACATTCAAAGTACTTGTTATCAAGTCCAATAAAAGTTAACTAGAAGGAGTATCATCTAGCAAGTAAAGGAGGAGTGCCTAAATAATTAAGGTAATATTTACCATAGTATTTTATACTAAAGTTTATATTGGTAGAAGGAATAAGGAATCAAGTGAATATATTCTAAGGTTAAATATTTTAAGTTTTTGAGTGGAGTGATAAGCATTATAGAACCTTAGAAAAATCTAGATATTGCATATTTTGGAATTAAAGAATTATATTTGGATTTTGTAAAATTGCATATTTAGATTTACAAAACAAATTGAATATTTTCAGAATTACTAAGGTTGGAGAAATAAGGTATTCTACATCAAACTAGGATTACAAAACCTTAAAAATATTATTTTTCTAGAGTTGGGAGATATAATAAATTATACATAGAGATATAACATTTGATAAGTTTAATCTCTAAGTTCAAAATTATTAGATATTTGAAGATTAAAGTTGCAAACACTAGATAATCATAAAATAGTATCCTCGTGGAAACTACAAATAAACTCTTTCTTTCATATTCCCAATTTCTCGAAGGCCATAACTATACTTTATGGAAAAATAAAGTAAGATCAATATTGATAGTAGAAAAGCTTTGGGACATAGTCAAAGGAGCAAAAAATAAACCTACTAAAGATGATAGAGATATACAAAAATATGAGGAAGAAGAAGCAAAATCATTGATGATCATAATATTTACAATTTTAGATGACATACAACCTTATATTAGTTCAACAAGAACTTCTACAGATGCATGTAACACTTAAGCAAAAATATTTGAAGGAAAAAATAAATCCACCATTCTAAATCTACAAACACAATTGTATTCTTTAAAATTCAAGAGTGGTAAAACTATTGAACTATTTTTGAGAATAGTAGTAGTTAAAAAATGGAAGTTATTAATCCTAGGAGAAATAGTTAAAGATAAATTCCTTGTTCAAGTAATATTGAGAGCACTACCAGAAAATTACAAACATCTAGTTACATCCTTACAACTCCTTATTAAGGATACTTCTTTTGATGATTTGGTTAATATACTACAGGAATATGAAGTGGAAAATTTGGTGAAGGATGAAATAAGTAATAATGCATTGGTCTCAAAGGATAATTCACAAGAGAATTTTGATTCATTTCCAAGAAGCAAAACAAAGTGGAATGATATGTACTATCAAATTTGCAAGAGAGGAGGACATAGTACCAGATATTGCAGACTCAATCCAAGGAATCAACATCAAAAGAAATAGGTAAACTTAGGAGGATAATTAAATAGGTTATATCAACCTAGACAATATCAATATTAATACATATCACCATAGCAATAGTACCTACACAACCTCAATATAGAGGAGGAAATCAAAAGGGGCACCTAGCCCAAGAGACACATGAAATACAAGAACTAATAGATGATATATAAGTACATGAAGCTAAAGGTCTTCTAGAAAATATATTATTTTATAGTCTTCTATTTGATCAAGATCAAAACATGAATAAGGACAAAGAAAGCAACAAATAAGAGCACAAGTTCAAGAAAGAAGAAGAAGATATATATTGAAGACTAAATGGAAGACTAAAGTCTTCAATAATCAAATAATGTAATACAGGGGAGTGTTAGAATATATTACATTATTTTGTACATACTAATGTACCATCATGGGTACATCTATAGATTAGGAAATAGTATCTTAGATTAGGATTTACTTTATGCAATGTGGTGCACAAGTGTGCAATGATATTTTGGCAATGTAAATGTGCATAGTTATCCCTATGTACATGTGTCAATAGAGTAGGAAGATGAAGAGTCATAAGAAGAGTGAGGGTCAAGAAACCTTCATAAGAAGAGTCACATTCCATTCTATATATGGATGTATTTATGTAAAAGAGATATAGCAAAGGAGAAAGAGTCACCTATGTAAGAAATGGAAGGTGATGTAGTATGATATATTTTGAGCTCTTCATTCAATAAATATTTCTAAGTATTTTTTAGTATTTTATATTAAAATTATTTGAGTTATTATATAGTTAATTCTGAGTTATATGCTTGCTTGATCAACATTATTATATCTTTCATATTGCAATTGTATTATTGATCTTGAGGTAGTATTATTTTGAGTATTTACTCATAAAAAGCTAATAGTATACCCAATTCTCTTTACCCTTTATTTTTTTATTTTTTATTTTTGGTAATTAAGGATCAATTTCATTGCAAACGGGTTTCCTAGGTTGACCCAAAACCTTTTACAATAATCAGCACAGAGCTGTTATGGATAAGAAAACAAAAGGGTGCACCATAGCCACCTGTCACCAATAACCCCCACCTCCGCGATTTCGTGACAAGTCACGAAAACGAGACAAGTCACGAAATTGTGACAGTAACCGGCCAAGCGCTACGCTTTTCAGCAACACTGCAATTTCGTGACAAGTCGCGAAAATGCGACATGTCACGATTTCACGACAAAAAACATCCAGCAGTATCCAAAGCCAAAAAATCCACGATTTCGCGACAGGTCACGAAAAGGTGACAAGTCACGAAATCGCGACAACAACGAGCCTTCTGCTTCACCTTCATGTAGCACCGCGATTTCGTGACAAGCCGCAAAAAAATGACACGTCGCGATTTCGCGACAATTTTTCCCCTTTTGCTTTGCCTGCAAACCCACCCGCGATTTTGCGACAGGTCGCGAAAATGCGACAAGTCACGATTTCGAGACAATTTTCTGCCTTCAGCAACAATTTCCAACCACTTCACGATTTCGCTCCTTGTCACAAAAATGGAAACTCTTATCAAAATTAACTTCAACTTTAACTTTTTCTCTCGACATCTATCTGCATTTAGTTTCACTATCTGCATCTCCGCGAAATCGTGACAAGTTGCGAAAATGTGACATGTCACGATTTCATGACATCTAACAACCTTCTGCACCATAGTCACATCCGCGTCGCGAAAACGCGACATACTTGCCGGGAGCTTCCTTCTTTACCCTTTATTTCATGACCTTGTGGTTGCTCCATATATACCTCTTCTTCAATATCACCATTCAAGAAAGCACTCTTGAAATCCATTTTTTGAACTTCCTATCCTTTCTGAGTAGCGAATAAAATCATAAATATAATAGTATCCCGGGGATCCACAAGAGCAAAGGTCTCCTCATAGTCTATGCCATATGTTTGTGCATACCCTTTTGCTACTATTTTGGCTTTGTATTTTTCTATTGTTTCATTACTGTGGAACTTCATTTTGTATATCCATTTCGTACATATGAAATACATATCATTAGTAGGCTAAATAAGAGTCCATGTCTCATTTATATCAATGGACTCAATATCAACATTTATAGCCTCAATCCGTTCTTTTCTTTTACTAGCCTCTGCATAGTTTCTAGGTTCATGAGAAATGCAATATAATGCATAGTAAGTCATTTCATATTCAATATCTTCAATATTATTACCTGGTTGAGGTTGAAGTATTGTTTTTATCCTTAGATAGTTTTGATCCAACATCTGACTTACTAGATGTGGAAGCAACAACCTCTTATTTTTGACTTGGATTGAGGCCGGTGGTAAACTAGTCTCTTGGGAAGAACTAGTATTATTGCCATTAACACTAGGAACTTGTGGAGGATATTGATTGACCTCCATTATCCATACAAATTATCCATCATTAAATAATAACCTTTGCACTCTATTGGTTATGATCATCAAATAAATCATTCTAAAAAAATTACAATCCCTAGAAACAACAATTTTCTTACCAACAGGATTGAAAAACTTGTAAGCCTTACTACCATCACTATAACCTGTAAAAATATAAGGATCACTCTTAGGGTCTAATTTTTTTATTTTATCATCATCAATATGAAAATTGTTAAAAAACAAAATAATCTAAGATGATCCACCATGGGCTTCTTACCATAGCATGCTTCATAGGGTGTATTTTTTTCACTACCATTGTGAGACTTTTATTCAGGATGTAGACTGTTGTTTGTACAACTTTGGCCCAAATATTCCTTTCCAACTTCTTTTTCTCCAACATGGTTCTTTATAAATTCATTATGGTCATGTTATTCCTATCTACATAACCAATTTTTTGTGGTGTGTAAGAAGTGGTAAAATACCTAATTTTTTTTATGTTAATAGCAAAAATCTAGAAATTCTCGTGAATAGAATTCCCCACCTCTATTAGTTCTTAACACCTTTATAGAAAAACCTGATTTCTTTTTAGCCAATACCTTAAAGATATTGAGGGATGATATTTTCCCATATTTTTTCTTCAAGAATAAAACTCACATTAGTCTAGTATCATCATCAATATAGGAAATAAAATACAAATTATTGCCTATGCTTGGACAAGACATGGGCACACACAAATCTGAATGCATAAATTTCAATTTCTTAGTAGCTTCCCATATGTAGGTTGGAAATATTTCTATACGTTTTTTTCCAAGTATACATGGCTTGCATGCTTCCTTCAAATTAGAGTCAATCTTTGGAAGACCATCAACCATTTTGTTCTTAAAAAGAACATGCAAACTTTTGAAATTTAAATGACCATATCTAGAGTGCCACAACATGCTTGATTCCTCAATGGTATAAAACAATAATTTTTATTTAAAATATTTATTTTAAATCGAAACATTATATTTTTTGACATAATTTACTTTCTAATCAATTTGTTACCTTGCTTCTTTTCATATATCAAACATTCTCCATGGTTAAAAGTAGCTTGAATCCTTTCTCTACTAGTTGTCCAACACTCATAAGATTGCGCTGCATGATTGGAGCTATATACAAGTTGCTTATATCACCCTTCTCATGATTTTTGGTGATAGACATACTCCCTTTCCCTTTGAAATGAATCACCTTCTGATCTCCTAAGTGAACTAGGCTCTTGAATGAACCATCTAGCTTATCAAAATAATCCTTAAAACATGACATATGGTTAGAACATCTAGAATCAATAAATCACATATTTCTTATCATTCAAACCTAAATTATATGAAAGAGAATAATTAATTTTATTATTATTATTCTCATATCGGTAGGTCTTTTTATCACCTCAATATTGGTTTGAATTTGCTTGGTTTTTAGCTGCTAGTTTCCTACAATATTTTATCATGTGATTCGGTAATAGTTTATTACAATAATGACATGTGATGACCTTATTATCCTTCCTCTTTGGATTTTATTGGTTTTTCTCTTTCTGATATGAAGTTTTATAAAAAAAAAAAAAATTATTTGAGGGCTTTGCATTTGGTTTCAAAACCCGTCTCTAGTGCATGATTCAAGTCATTTGAGTAAATTTTTATTTTATTCTTATGGGAAAATAAATATTATACTAACTCTTCAACCTTAATTTGGTCCATATATTTACACTCCTAAAGTGTAATTACAATATGAATCTAATTTAGGGATAGGTATCTCAAAATATTTCTTACTACTACCATATCTTCCATGTCTTCACCATACACTCCCATTCTATGCACTATGTAATTTACCTTAATACAATAGTCTACAACATTCTCATCATCATGCATTTTCATATTTTAAAAATTGATTCTTAATGTGGAGAGATTTTTTGATCTTACATTTTTCTAAGCCTTGATATTATGTCTCCAAGGTTTTCCATGCCTCATGGATATTTTTACAATAAACTATCCTTGGATAGATACTTCGATCTATTGCACTCTACAAGTAGAATAAAGCTTCAGTACCATTTGTTTCTTCTTATTCCAATGTCATATTTTTATCTTGAGGAATAAATTTCCAATCATAAGAGGAGTATATGGTTGAAATATACTTTTCCAAACTCCCTTCCATACAAATATCTTCCTCAATTAATCTCTCTAGTACTCAAAGTTGTCTCCTTTGAATGTAGATATATTTAAGGATGTACTATTTGTTGCCATGATATAAAATGAATAGCCACAAGTATTTCTCATCAAAAATATTGTAAAGGATTTTGGGAATAAAAAAATATGCATCCTCTCTTATCCTATATTCACATGCAAATACTGAAATCACATACAAAACTCTGCTCTAAAACCAAATGAAAGTTCTTGATGTGGAGAGATAAAAATATAATAATAAATGAATTTTGATCTAAGATAAAATGAACATTAATGGAGCATGGATACCACCCAAAAATGGTCTAGGAGTGTTTATTTATTAATAGAAACCAATTTTGAATATCAAATGATGAAATATCCTTACAAAATACTCTAATATCAACAAACTATGTTGCTAGTACAAACCAGAAAATTAGATCTAGAATTGGAAAAAACACACAAAAGTCCACATTAGTGCATGCAATGTGCACTCTAAAAAATGATGATTCTTATATATTCAAAATGAATCCAATAACAATGTGTATAATGATCAATCAAAAAATCTAAAACAACTCAAGTTTCTAAAAAAATAGCTTTTGTCATGGCCACCTTGCATGGTATTTTTTTCTAGTTAATTACAATTATTTATTGGCCTAAAATAATACAGCCAATTTGAGGTATTTTTTAATATTATTTACTTCAATCACAACTCACTTAACCGGTCTTTATTTGATATGCCCTCTTCATGAAGATAACTTTCATAGAAATTAACTCCCTATTGGCCCTATTTTCTAGGAATAAATTTAGAACTTGACTTTAACTTAATCTAACTATACAATATGATATAGATTGATTTTTAAATAGATTTTAGACAAAAATAACATCTCTTAAAAAATATAACACTAATTTAATAATTATGGGTGACATTTGACATCACCCTCGACACCAATCCTTCCTATATACCCATTGGTACATGGAAGAAGCTAGTCCTCTCCATATACATAGTCATATGTGAGAGAGACCTTAAGGTATGTGAAAGAGATCGATATGTGGTACCAAGGTAGTACTAAAAAGGATTTATTCTATCAATGATACTTGCTTAAAGAGAAATCCTCATATATGGGTGTAAATTCCCTATATACTTAGATTTTCTTAATTTTAGGATTTACGTCTAACAATAGTAACAAATGGGATAAAAATGGAGTGAAACAAAAAATACAAAAACGTGTCCTTATTTCTCATCGACAATTTATAGGGTTGATGCATAGATGTTGTTATGGTAGTTGTATTAGGATTTAGATGCAATAACCTAAGACGACAACATTACCTATAAATGCAATCTACTATAGGGTTGATTCATTTATATCGAATGTTATAATTCTACAAAGGAAATGTTTTTTATTTTTGTGTAAAAAAAATATCTTTGATGCAAAGATTTATTTGGGAAAAATAAGTTGTCAGTCATTGCAAAAAATGAACCTTTTACAAATAATTACTACCCTTCTTGTACAAAATTACTTTTTCTAAATACCAACTTTCCCACTTCTATGTCATAACTTAAAAACATTATCCACTTAAAAAAATAAAAAATAAATACGTATATATCTTTTAACCCCTTAAATGTCTCGTACAAAATTAAATTTAATACTATTGTTTTTACAAAATATGTTATATAGTTTGCACAAATTTTCTTCTTCTCTTTTCAAAATATAGAAAATATTTGCAATAATAAAAAATCTAAAGATAACAAATTTTCTTTTCAATAATGAATTTCCCCAAAGAGAATTGAACTTGCAACCCTTCAAAATATTAGATTTTTTTGGAATAGAGAATTTAATTTCTATTTGTAACTTTCAATAATAAAAAACCAAAAAAATTACATTTGGGAAAGAATTAATAAAAGGTACGTCACAAATATGGATGATTGATGTAACCCTATTTTTTTTAAAATGTTACCTTAGCACAATATTTTTTCATGTGTTCCTCTTAATTAATGCAACATTTCACCAAATTGTTCCTTAGACAATACAAATTATTATTTTTTGATATTTTTTGACATTTTGTATGTCATAATGAGTAGTTTTTGAAGATCGTTTATTGGTTTCAAATTTTTATGCAGATGTTAGAAATTTTGAGTAAATGGTTGTCATTGATGTCAAAAGTAAAATGATTGAAAATCATTTTCTAGGTTGAAATATAAAATTGCAAGGCAAATACCTCCATTGAAAAAGAAGACAAGGTAGACAAGCTCCTTTGAAAAAGGTTCAATTAAATGCAAGTTGAGGAAGTTTCCAAGGCAAAAGACAAAGGGTTAAAAGGATTAATTATAATATTTAAATTGAAAGTTTAAATATAATAATAATATTATTTAAATTTAAAGTGGGTACAAAAATTTAAATATTCTCCTAAGGTGGCAAGCGTCGACGTCATCTTCCTAAATTTGAAGTGCATATATAAATTGGAACCTAAAATCATTTGGCATGGTGTGAAAAAAGATTAAGGATTTGCATTCAAAATTTCTAAGGCATCGAAATCCTTTGCGAATCACAACACACAATTTTTGAGCAAGGTAGCACGAGGGAAAAGAGGATGCACGTTTTCCATTTTAGACAACACATGGAATTTAATAAGGAGAGTGTAGGCCTTTGGTTCCAGCTGAGTAGGTATCTCAATTGGAAGGCGGATCCCACGTAGGGAGTAGCGTAGAGGAGGTATCGTGTTTGAGACGTGGCAGTTATAGGTTGCTCACGTTTTATTTTGGGTAGCGATAGTTTGTTTTGAGGTGATAGGTTAAAGGGAAATCAAGTGCCTTGAGGTCTTGAGTGGGAAGATAGCCCACATGGTGCTCTACCATGCACTAGAGCGTGGGCTTCGTCAGTCACGCGTTTGAAACCCCGCGACATCAGTTTAGTAAGGGCAAATTTTTTATAAAGTGTTTGTTTAATTTTTGGGAGTCATAAGGATTATTTTTAATAAAGTTTTATGCTTTCTATTAGGAAGTCATAAGGGTTACGAGTTGTTTAGATTGCCATAAGGGTTGAAATTAATGATGCATGTTGTTTACTATTAGGAGTTATAAGGGTTGAATTTATTAAAACTTTGTTTTTATAATTAGAGTCATAAGGTTGTGAAGTCATAAGTTTTATGTGCAATGATTTGTTTTAAGAGTTTTATCTTTCCAAACATAAATTACAAATAGTGCCTTATATATTTTATTTTTGCAAGAGCATTAAGAAAAATAAAGGGGATATGTTTTGCATGCAAGAATATGAGTAATAATGTGTTATAGTGGTTTGATATTTTATTGTAATTTTTATATGGTGAAAGTGAGTTTGAAGGTCTTTGATAACTATTAATGCCCTATCTTTTGAGAACAAGAGAAGATTTATTGAATATCAATTTTATATTTCATTGAACATATCTTTTTGAGAAGAAAGTTTGTGTGGATGGTTTGAGAAACTATTTTTCTATATAACCCTTGTAGTGGAACTAGAAAGATTAGTTGTTTGTGATATAGGTTTTTGAAGACATATCTCCATAAGAGTAAATTAAGAGGTATGGGCATATCATTCCTTATTTAAGGTGTTTTATTGAGTAAATATTTTTGAAACATAAGGTGGAGATAAAAGGCTTTTCTGTTAAGCATTGTTGAAAATATTTGAGTTAGACCCAGGTGTTGTAGGTGAGTTGGAGAGGAGAGGGCAATCCTCCAAGGAAGATCCCAGGTTCGAATATCCACCCTACAAAAAAGTTGAATTGGGTACCCAAAATACAATTGATAATGTTGGTGTGGGTAGGGACGGGCGTGCCTCCCGAGTGACTTTGACGGTGTAGAACCCCCTAGTTGTGGTCTTAGACAAAGGCGGCTCCACAAGGGGTTTTTTAATTTAAAAAAAAAAGAAAATAATTGAGTTAGGTTTTGAGACCTACATGTGCATAAATTGTTGAGAGAGAGATGAAAAAATTGAATTAAAGTTTGAAGATCTTATTGTACTTTATTGTTGAATATTTTTGGAAATATTTGGGGATAAAGTTTGAGAACAAGTGTGCTTCCATTGTTGAAAGATATTGAAAGCAATTATGAAAGTATTTGAGATAAATATTGTGAGGAAAATTTGTACATTATTGAGGTTGATGTTTGAGAGCAAATTTGCAATGGAGATAGATCAAATTTGTGAAACAAGTTATACATTGTTTTGACTTGATTTGAAAGGGATTTGGCAGGAGATAAAGATTGGATTAGTTGAGTACAAGATTTATGAGTGTGAAGAAAATATTGAATTTTTGATAGAGCATATCATTCTCTATATGTTCCAGAGGTTAAATGAATTCTAGGTAGAATATGTCTGAATTTCCTATTGGAAGAAAGTATTTCTGAAAGAGATTTAAGCATTTGTTTGTATGCAAGAATTGGAAATATTTGAGCAGGTTTTGTGAGCAGAATTGAAGGCATATTTGAGCAAGTCTTTTGATAAGGCTTAAAGGCATATTTAAGCAAGTCTTGTGAGAAGACTTGAAGCAAATTTAAGGTAGATTTGAGTAAGTCTTGTGAGAAGACTTGAAGCAGCTTTGAGGCAGATTTGAGCAAGTCTTATGAGAAGACTTGAAACAACATTGGGATAGATTTGAGACAAAATTGAGAGTAGGTTTGGTTGCTGATTTGATCAAGCTTTGTGTTAAGGCTTGGGGTATATTTGAGACAAAATTGAGAGCAGGTTTGGTTTCTTATTTGTTCAGGTTTTGTGTTAAGGCTTGGGGTAAATTTGAGATAAAATTGAGAGCAAGGTTGGTTGTTGATTTGATCAAGAATTGTGTTTAGGCTGTTGGAAATTTGAGCATGTTTTGTTGTCATTGATGTCAAGAGGTTTGATATCCTAATTTTATGGAATTAATATCAAAATTTTTGATTAATGTTACAAATTTTAATGTCCTAAATTGATGGAAATATTTGTGAGAATATTTATCTTGGTGGCACATGAGGTATAAGGCAACAAGAAGAAATGAATACCTCTCCATAATATTTAAGAAAGGATTTATAAATTACCTTGGTGGTAATTCTGCAAAGGTTAAAATATCCATTAATGGTGGCAAGGTCATCCCTAAAAATAAGGCCCCAAAGGTTTTTAAATATTTAAATTATAATATTTAAATCCTTTGGATTTAAATTATTATAATTAAATATAATAATTAAAATTTGAAATACCAAAATTCAAATTGCAAAAAGAAGTCGACATCAAATATAGAGGAGGGCATGTGTATTAATAGGCTAAGGTTTAGCCTAAGCCTAAGTGGTATTCGAATCATTAATCCCTAAAGTATTTGCCTTGCACGTTCGATGCGATGGAGGAAACAAAAATGAGACAACGTAAATTATGATGAAAATATTTGGTCAAAGCATGTACGGGGTGTGTCCCCACTCATGTGATGTGGCCGCCAAGCTAGAAAGAAAGGCTTGCACAGTGGAATAGGAGGCAAAAGGTACAACTTTGATTCGTGCAAATGTCCTTTTGGCTGCATGGTCAATTTAAGTTTTGGCATCGACGATAAAGGACAAGAGGGAGGTTTTGCATTGTGGTTACATGTGGGTTGGCTATCCTATGTTGTAGCTAGGGCACGGGGCTAGAAGGCGGCGTGGGTTTGACTCCTAGCAGTAGGCGGTAGCAAAGAGATTTATTTTTTATTAAAAATTAAATTATGCCCTAAGGACTAAGGTGGCTAAGGTATGTGCTAGGGAGATATAAGGTGTTTTAAATGGTTTTTATTTTTGCAATAAAAGGGTTATAAAAATAATTTCTTTATGTGAAAAAATTAAGGTAGCTTGTTTTTCTAATGCATTGGGATAAAAAGTGAAGTGATATTTTATTTATCTTTTGGAAATGCATTAATGACAAGTAGGAGATATAAGGTGTAAATGAAATTTTTTCTTATGTAATTGGTAACTCTTGTTGATGAAATTTATTGGCAAAGTTAGGAGTAATAAGGTGTATAAGTGGTTTGGCATTTTATTAATCTTTGTATGGTGAAATATTTTTTGAGGTGAAATATTCATGTGGAGGTTTTGAGATAGATTGTTGCTATCTAACCCTGAATTGGCACAAAAGGATTTGGTTGTAAGTAAGACAGGTTTTGAAGACATATCTCCATCAAAGTGAAGAGGTATGGGCACATCATATTTTGTTTGAAGTGGTTTTTAGAATGAATTTTGTGAAACATAAGGTGGAGTGAAAAGGATTGTTTGATAAGAATTTTTGGAAATATTTGAGTGAGTCTTATATGCTTCATTGAGATAGATATTAGGGATTATTTGAGTTAGGGTTTGAGACCTGCATTGTGCTCTTTGGTTGAAGAAGTATGAAAACACTTGTTTAGGGTTTGTGAGCAAGTTGTGTTTCATTGGTTGAATGATTGAGTGAAACTTCTTGAGTATTGGTTTTGAGTGATATTAAAAGTGAATGCGCAAAAATTAGAAATTAGATTTTTGAAATCAAGAGTGTAGATCAAAAATATAGGTGTCATGTGCTAGATTGAATATATATTTAAAAGAGCAATACAAGTAAGACATGTGGAATCGATAAACTTAATTATTGAGTAGAACATATTGAGTTTTGATAGAGTACATAATTATCTATATGTTCCTTAGGTTAAAAAAATTCTAGATAGAGTATGTCTAAATTGCTTCAAGTTAAAGGAATTACTTTGAAGGAAAATATCTCTAGTGACCTCGATAGCTTTGGTGACCTCAGGCGGGAATACCCAAGCCCCTATAGATGGGCTTGGACTAGAGCAAGGTGAGATTCCCCCTATGGATGAAGTTACCAAGAAGGATTGATTGAAGGTCCCTGATCCTGACCTAGGTGGAGAGTGGGGTTTGCTTGCTGATTGATCGTGGGAAAAATATGAGGGTTTTATCCCTCCCATCCCCACCAGTGGATCCTACTTGGAAAACGTAGCTCCTTAACTACAAATCTATGTAAATAAGGTTAAATGGATCCCAAAACCAAGTCCATATAGGAACCATACCCCCTTGCTTCCCTCTGGTGATGACCTAATCATCCCTAAACCTATGATGGTAGAAAAATTGTCTATTGAATCCTTTTCCCTTATCAAGAAATTTATCGGTGGAAGATCAGAAATGGAGTCAGTGAGAAAATGGGATGCATCCAAATGGATAACGGCATGGATTTTTCACCTTATTGTCCTATCTTAGGGTTTTTTCTGATTTAGTTGAACAACAAAAATGACTATGCTCACATCCTCATGGGAGGATCATGGTTTTATGGCAGGAAAAGTCTATTTCTATGAAAATAGAGGGAAGACTTCAACCCTGAAACTAAAAATATTAACTTCACCCCCATTTGGGTTTGCCTCACAGATCTTCCCATCCAATTTTATCATGAGGACATTCTACACGAGATTGCAAAATGCATTGGAGATATTGTAGTCATTGATCCTGCAATGAAGGCTCAAACCCGCATGGATCACACCAGAATATGCATTAATGCCAACCTATATTCCCAACTCCCAAGTCACATAAATATCATCTATAGGTCCTATCGTAGGTGCCAAGAAATAGAGTATGAGAAAAATCTGATATTTTGTATAGAATGCTAATGCTAAGGGCATCTGAGATCCTAATGTCCATCTCTTAAACCCTAGAAAGAGATAAATAGCTTCAAGTATTTCCCTCCATGGAAGCAAAGCACCTAGGTAGGAAACCACAATGAAATATCCAAGGTTCCCTCCAGTAACAAGCGAGAAAGAGAATACAAGGGAAAACAAATCACCCAGGAGCCACCCTTTCAAGAACCATCTTCAGATGTGAATAAGGTATGCTCCATGTTTGCTTTTCCTAATAGGTTTGGTCCTTTATCCAAATCCAATGATGAAGTTATTTTTCCAGAATCTGCCCCTCCCCCCATCACTTCCCCTCCCTTCCCCAATCCCCATCCATATCTGGACCTTCTTGTCCCCCCAAAAATGCCTCTTTCTCCAACTAAATATTTTTTTGAATCCTTGAGAGAAGCAGTGAGTCCCTCCCAATGCAAAGTGGATCATAGTATTATCATCACCAAGAGCTAAAAAAAGCCCTTGTTGAGATATGGAGTGAGAAAAAAAGAGGAAGACCATCCTTAACTAAGAAAAACAAAAGAGACACTGAAGATCAAGTTGCCAATGGAGTGCAAACAACTTTGTTCCCAGACCTATTCAACAAAGCCAAGGATGAAACAAGAAATCCTAAACCTCCCCCTCAACAAAGAAAGGGAGGAAAAAAGTCCACCAAAGTATCCAAATGAAGTTTATTTCATGGAATATCAGAGGTATCAATAGTTCTGCCAAATAGATATTGGCATGGACTGTAAGGAAATTTCATAAATCCACCATTTTCATTATGCAAGAAATGAAAGTTGATGCATCTAGAGTTAACAGTATTGTAAGAAAAATTTGGAAAATCTGCCAATGGGTCTCTTCTCCTACCCAAGGCTCATCAGGAGGCCTTTTCTGCCTTTGGGATCCTAAAAAAGTTGAAGGTAGGGTAATCTCATCTTCTGAAAGGATGTTAAACCTAGTATTTTTTTGCAAATAAAATCACTTCACTTGGGTTTTTTCCAAAAATTATGCTCCCAATAACCCTATTGAAAGATAATATCTCTGGATATCCTTTTACCATATGAAACATGCTTTTTTAATTACCCCTGGATGTTAGCAGGTGACTTTAAATCCTCCCTCTTTCCCTCCAATAAGAGGGGTAATAGTTATATTCCCTCCAAGAGCATTCAAGAGTTTCATGAATTTGTAACTAAAAATGAGCTAATGGATATTCAAATCAAGGGGTGCCAATTCATATGGAGTAATAAGAGAGTAGGCCCTGATAACATTTAAGTTAAGCTGGATAGAATCTTCCTTTTCCAGCAGGTTATTCCCATATTTGGAGATACCTCTCTCATTTTCCTTCCCATAATAGGCTCTGACCATTTCCCCTTTATCCTCAAAGCCAAAAAAACCCCCTCATTCAAAACCCCCTTTAGATTTGAGAATATGTGGATCCAGCGCCCTGAGCTGAGAAATAGTATTTTTGAGTGGTGGCAGCTTCCTTTCACTAGGACCACTATTTCACTGGGCCTTCAAATTAGCTTGTGTAGTAGGAAGTAATTTCGGTGTCAAGTCTTCCTCCAACTCCTACCCTCTTTCTCATTAGTATTTTGTAGACAATACAATCATTGCCACCTTGGCTTCTATCCAACAAGCTAAGTACATAAAGTCTATCCTTGATATCTACAAATTAGCAGTTAGCAAAAAAATCAACTACTTGAAGAGTAAATTCTACTTTCTCAACACTCTTAAGAGTAGACAACATAAAAACACACGCATCCTCAAATGTTGTAGTGCTGATCTCCCTTGTATTTTGGCATTTTCTTGTTCATCAAAAACATAAAAGAATCCATGTTGGACAATGTCATTGAAAGGATAAAGTGGAAGCTTGCTAGGTGGAAATCTTCCCTCCTTTCTCAGAAACCCAAAGCAACTATCACCATGGTCATTCTATAGAACATCACGGTTTAGTTCATGTCAGTGTTCAAAGCTCCTACTTCTATGCATTCCAAAATTGAATAAATCCAAAAGAATTTTCTATAGTCAGGCCTAGATGAAAAGAAAAAATTCCATCCAGTTAGCTGGGATAAAGTCTATCACCCTAAATACCAAGTAGGCCTTGGGCTAAGAATAATCACCAACATGAACCTCACCCTCCTCACCAAGTAGACTTGGAAAGTCTTCACCAACTATAACACGAAGTGGGTCTCCATCATCAAAGGTAAATATCTTCAAGACCTCTCCTTTTTGGATGATAACACTCCCACTCAGGGGTCTACGTTTTTGCGAGCTATCATTCAGTTCAAATCCCTCATCAGTAAAGGCACCTGATGGTAGTTATGAACTGGAACCAATATAAACTTTTAGAATGATGTATGGATAAAAGATAGACCTCTCTCTGAAGTTCCAGAGGTTTCCATCCTTAAACCTATCCTGGATAGAAGGTATGGCAGCCAAGTAGTGGACTTCATTGACAATCAAGATAGATGGAAAATCATTCCCACTACCAATGAAAGTGATATTGTTTCTAGGGTAGGGAATGTTTTGTATCACATGCTCAAGACCAACATTATACCGAACATAGCTTCCCCTGACTATACTATTTGGAAAGGGAATGACAATGGATATTTTTCTATAAAATCAACTTATTTCCTCCTTCTCAATTCCTAAGTTCCCACTATCCCCTTAAGCCTCATTTGGATTAAGTATTTCATCCCCAAGATTTGTTTCTTTTCTTGGCTTGCAATCCAAATTAAAACCCTTACCATAGACAATCTGATGAAAAGAGGGATGCCTATTCCAAATAGGTGCCACTTGTGTCTATCCAATTGGGAATACGTGAACCAACTATTTATAGAGTGTGATTTTACTAGATCAGATATGAGCCACAACCTATCCACCTTCCAGGTTCAATGGGCTCACCCTAATTCCCTCCTAGACCTATTTTTTTTAGCAGCCAAGTCCCTTCAACAATACCAAGGTCTCTTTCCTCTGGAAAATATACCTCCATAATTATATTTGGTAGATTTGGATAAGAGAAATTATTGAATTTTCTCCCTCTTAACTAATGATATTGCATCCACAACTACCAAATATATTACCTATGCTTATAAAAATTCCCAATTATTCCCTTGCCTCAAATACCCCAGCATATGGATTTGAAATTGATCTTCTCTAGTCTATAAATATTCTCATCCCTCCTAATGGGGCCCCTCTCCCATATCATCCTAGGGAATATGCTCATTGGAAACCCCCCTAGAAGGATGGTTGAATTTAAACTTCGATGACACACCTAAAGGGAATCCTAAATTAGTAGGTGCTGGTGGGGTAGTCAGGAACCATAAAGGAGACATTGTTATGGCCTTTTATGAGAACCTGGACCACCAAATGAACAATGTGGCTAAAGCTTGGGCCCTATGGAGAAGCATGCATATTATTAAAGATTTAAAAATCAATATTCAAATCAAAGGGGATTCCATCAATATTATTGGGTATGTCAACAACAACAAATGTCCCTCTTGGAACATTCATTCTATCATCCAAGAAACTAAGCTTCTCATTAGCCAGCAAAAAGAGGTGGTGGTTGGTCATGTGTACCGAGAAGCCAACAAGCTTGTTGATTGTCTTGCAAACTTGGGAGTCACCCAATCTTCTATTTCCATCTAGTGTAATGCAGTCCTACAAAATATTCTTAATTTGGCATCAACTGATTAACCGAGAAAGACTTGGTGCCTCTAGTTCCCTCTTTATTTCTCCATATTTTTCTTCATCATTGTCATGCAAGTCCCCTAGCATAAATTTCCTTTGGATGTAGCACTAATCCATGTGCCTCCTCACCTTCAAATGATTGGAATCTTTCCTAATATTTCTATTCATGTTCTCAGATCCTAGATGCACTTTTCAAACCTCTACAAAGACCAAGGCAATTTGTGCATTTCCAATTATGACCTTTCCAAAGCCACCTTTCCTAAGAAATCACCTAGATTTTCTATCAATAAGCATTACTATTGTTTTAATTCCACCCGTGTGGATATCTTCCCTAGGCTTCCCATCATTCCCCAGATTCCTCTCCATCAACACCGCCACCATGTATGCTTATATTCTTGGTTTAACGACATGGGGAACATTATGACAAATACCTATTTAAACTATCTTTGTCCTGCCTTGGATACTTACTGATGAGTGTCGTTGAGTCTCATCATTTAATCTCAATGATTTATCAATCCGGGGTGGTGTCCAAGGTTGTCTACGATAGAAGGCTAGGGCAGAGTACAATTCAGGCATTCAGATTTCAAGCATTTATTGGTGAAGCAGATTTTGGTTTAGCCTTTTGGTGTCACACTAAACCTAGTCTGAAGAATGGAAACTAAAATAAATTACAGGAATTGAAAACTAATTCTAAGTTGCAAGAATTGAAATCTAACTACAATTGCAGGAATTGGAATTGCTAAATTGAAAGTCTAATCTACTCTTGCAGAATTTAAATTGCTGAAATGAAATCCTAAGTTACATTTGTAGAATTGAAATCTAGTTACTTTTGCATAATTGAAATGATGCTTGTAAATGAAACTTATTCTAAAAACACTGTCAATGCCCTGCCACAAAAGGTCGTCAAGCTTCTGCTACAGGAATTGATAGCAAAATGAAATATGCTAAAAATGGAAAGTTGCTAAAATAGAAAGTAGGGAAAACATGGAAAGCAAAGGAAAAATGCGTAATATAATTTGTCAGGTGACATACACACAAATGTTGTACACAAACATAATAGAAAACATAAATCACATAATACAAAATAAAAACAAGAAAATGAAATCGGGCAAGCAATCTATTAATTCTGTCGTAGCAAAATTACAGATTAAAACCTGCCATAAAATCCCTCCTTCTAGATCTGAAAGTGGGCCCATACTTCCTGATCTAGAAGGAGGTGAAAAGCACTCCTTAACTAATTAACACTCAGAACAGAAAATGATAAAATAGCTGCACTTTTATTGATGACAGAACATGCTAAAAACTGTTACAGAAAATTGTTGTACAGTCCTAATTGCTGCTATTGAAAACTCTCCTCTATTCTAATTCCTAACTGGCTCAACCAAGGAGGGAGCTATGTTATTTATATAAATATTTACAACATATCCCATGCTCAAATCAGCCTATGTGCTGCTTTACAGTGATTTGCCAATAATTCTGGATCTGAAATAAATGCAAATACTGGACAGTTTGTGTTGCAGTAGTAGTCATTGGCCCTTAGAAAGCATCTTCAGTGGTGGGAGTACGTGAGAGGAGTCTAGAAATATCTCACACATCTTTCTCCACTTCAGAATATGCCATTTCTATCTTGCAAACAACTTTCTATTATGCTGCAATTTTTCTAGGTTTATCCTAGAAGAGGATCAAAATTGATCTTTTCCATGAATGGTGGCTTTGGACGGCAAGGATGACAAAGTCAGATGGGAGATATTTTCCTTTAACCTTTTCAACCTTCTTTCCCTTTTTCCATCATCAAAAATAGTCAAAAAGTCAAAAAGCACTTTTTGTTCTCATTTCGAAGATAAGTGGCTCATTTCGAAGAGACTGTATTTCTCATTTCGAAGATGTCTTGTTCATTTCGAAGATCTTTGGAATGAACAACTATGTGCTCTTCAAATGATTTTAGCTGCATTTATCAAGTGGATTAGCCCTCAGGATCAGATTGCAATAGCCTTCATTCCTCTCCATGTGTGAATTCCATGCCTTGCCATTCATTGGTAGCTTGCTGGAATTTACATGGTAAATTACTGCATTTTCTAGTTCTGCTGCACAGTTGTAAAATATTGGCATTTCTTGCAAATTCAAACAAATTAGAACATGGAAAAATTATTCAAATATCAACATGAAGGAGTACATCAAGTTGCTACTGAATTTATACACTTCATTCACCAAGTAACCATGCTGAAATAGTGCAACAATGTTGCACAATTGTCCCTGCTCTGTTATACCTTGTTGCTGCCTATTTAGACCATGTGGGAATGCTTCTAAATAGGTCAGATGTCTTCTGTAGTCCTTCTGAACTCATTCCATCCATATCCTCATGCTTTGCTTGACAACTTCAAGGTGTTCCTATAAAGTGACAACTTGCTGATTTTTATATGGCTATTTTTTCAGATTTTCAGATTTATGACAGTCCTAAACTTTTGGCTTCAATGTGGATTTGAAACAAGTTGAAGGGCAGGAAAACATTCAAAAACCATTGAGAAGTTAATGGATATCAGCATACCACATTTGGTTAATTGAAATGCATGTTCTTACTTGCTACTTAATCAAGCAAAATCAGTCACAAAATGCTGAAAATAGTCAAAAACAGAGATATAGTATTCCTAACATAAAATCATGTAAACACTTAACAAATAGTATATTTTAGTCAACTATTTGGCAATTAACTTATCATATGGTAGTCAAACATTGTGCAATAATGAGGCACTTTTGGGCCTCATCATCCCCCCAACTTGAACTGATGCATGCCCTCATGCATCTTAGTAGGCCATAGTAATATGCAAGTTTTATTCTTGTGAACAACATCCTTTGCTACCTGCTAACTGAGAAATTCCTCCTTGCTGCACTATATCAAGTATTTTGCAATTAAGCACATGTATGACTCTTTTTCTATTTTTCTACAAGTTTTAGTGTTGCAAGGTACCTCTTAAAGGCTTGATATCATATGATTCATCTTGCAATAGTCTTATTGTGGAACCATATTTGGCAGATGCACTACTACTGATGGAATTTTCTATTCTTAACAACATTTCAGCCTGAATGCTTATTTTTGTTGTTTGCACCTTTTGAACAAAATTGATAATTTTTTTGATTTGAAATGCTTGAGGGATGTACTTACTTGTGGTAGAGCCTTATAAACCTCAATATTTGATGTACCCTACTCTTTTTGCTATTCTGTAGCATTTTCAGCAATTTTGGTACAGTTTCTGCTCATTTCGAAGATATCCTGCTCATTTCGAAGAGACTGTATTTCTCATTCCGAAGATGTCTGCTCATTTTGAAGAGACTGTATTTCTCATTTCAAAGATGTCTGCTCATTCCAAGACTATTTCTCATTTCAAGATGTCTGCTCATTCTGAAGAGACTATATTTCTCATTCTAAAGATGTCTCTCATTTCGAAGAGACTGTATTTCTCATTTCGAAGATGTCTGTTCATTTTGAAGATCTTCAAAAAAAATGCAGAAATGACCTCTTATGCAAAATTTAGCTACAGATTCTATTGTGGGTCCATCTCTAGAGTGTATAAGCCTTCCATAACATCAAAAATCCCTTCTTCATCCTTTTGTTTAGATGTTATTCTTTGTTTTGTATGTTGTTGTTTTATTCTAGTAGTACTAAAATAGAACCTTCAGGTGCATTTTGTTGATTATCCTCCTTCAATTTATCAGACAATTGTGAGATATAAACTTGCAGTTCTCCTTCTAAAATTTGCCCTACAAATTGAAATAGAATTGTTGCCATGTCTATCCCAAAATCAGGTTTTTGCATAGTTTTGGAATTTCCATGCAATTAAGGGCATAAGGGGGTGTTTCTTGACATCTTGAACATGTTCCTTTTTCAACTTGTCAATATTGTATGAATAGTTTATGCCAAATACCGACTATCATACACTAAATGCTAAATGTTTACTATGAATTAAATGCAAGAAACACATACCTTACTGTCCTGAAAATTGGTCATGCACCTTACAAGCTGCTTTTGATGATTGTTAGCAGGCTATCTGAAAACATAAACAAACATAACACATGTGCAGTGTGAGATTTGTACAATGGTGGAACAATGATGGGTAGATCAACAAGGCAATGCATGCCGAAAAATTGGTTTTCATGCAAGCCAACTCAGTAGCGCCTCCAAGAAGGTTTTCACTACTGAATTATTCATTTTTTTTTTTTTTTTTTCATTTTTTTTCATCTCTTTTTTTCATTTTTTTCATCAGAAGAGGCTGCCATTTCTGGTTTTCAACCAACTTCTGTCCTCTTTTTTTTTCAAGTGCTTCAATGAGAGAGAACATCTCTCACTCTTATTTGGATAAGACCAATCCTTATTCTGCAAAAACATGTCAATTGTTGTATGAAAACACCATCTCTTTCTGTTGAAACCTGCAACATTGATGCAACCTTCCTTTCTAGATGAGCAGTAAGAATCTTCTTACATCATAATTGCCTCCTTATTGCTGGAAATGAAGTATTGGCTCCATTGTTCCTCTTCCTTGCTGAAATTGATGCTTGTCCTCATGTATCCCCATTTTGTGGGACATGCCTTTGCTGCAAATTTTTTCTCTCTTTTTTTTTCAATTTTTCTTGTCTTGCTTGTACCCAAGAAGGAAGTTCACAAACAAGACTATTCTTCTTTTTGCTTTTCTTGTATTTTTTTTCTTTTTGTCAAACTTTTTATCATCACTCTGAATCCGATATTGAAGAGAAATTCTCTTCCATTATGTGTACATCCAATGGAATCTCCTTCAAGAACTCCTCCTTAGTTAATGGTGCATGGTATACCCGAAGGCAATGTCCATTCACCACTAACATCCTCCATGAATTACCAATGGGAGAAAGAAGCACTGCTCCATATCTGAAAACTTCTTCAATCAAGTGTTGTCCATGCCTCCTAGTCTGCAAAATCTTGTCAATCTGTTCTTGAAACAATTAAATACCAATTCCCAAAAGATGTTAAGTGCTTACATCAAGATAAAATCTTGATATACCCTTGTAATTCCATGTAAAGGGATTGAAATATTGTTTCAAAATAACAACAATTTTGCTTTTTGTTTATAAGTCAACCAACTAATAATGTTCAAGAATTTTCTTGGCTGCACTTCAATTTGTTTCATTCCTAGGAGGACAGAATTTACCCCTTTGTAAAATGGAAGTAAATTTTCTATGTGCAGTTTTTCTCCTTTATCCAAGGCTAATTTTTGTGTGTTTGGACTAAAGGTTTTCTATGTATCTCCATTGATTTTTGTCTCTTCAAGCTCAGGTAAGTTCTTGTTTGAGCACAGTTGGATGTTGCTTGCGATCAATAACATTTCCTGCAATTTTTTTTTATCAGATTCAGCTACATAGACAGGGGTTGCCTATCCTGTATTATTCAGACTGATCACAGGTTGGGCTAAAAAAATATTTTTGGTTTGCACAATAAGACAAGAAGTGTACAACTTTAGTAGATCAACTACTTGTCAGGTAGGATCACCTCTAATGAGATCAACTATTGTCTATGTAGGCTAAGAATTGCTAGGTTGCGGTTTAGCAGGTAAAATCCTAACAATATTTAAGTAATAATGGAAAACTCTAGGATCATCATTAAGTTGTAAACTCCTATTTTGATTGTGCAAAAGTTTTTGTGATTTTTTTTAGCTTACATAGACAGGGGTTGCCTGTCCTATATTATTCATATTGGCCATAGGTTGGGCTGAAGGTGGTGGTTGATTTACTTGCCCTGTTTGTTGTTGTTGGGATCTCTCTTTGAGAAGAATTCAGACTAGGCAACAGATTTTGCATCTCTGAGTTATGGAAGTAAATGGCATTCATCAATGATATGTCCCTATGAACAAATGCTACAGGTAGCTGATATGGCTATTTTGTTCAAGGGATAGTCTTGTATATCTACCATGATATCTTTCCAACACCTAGTACAAATTTGTTTATACTACCCTGATGATATGGATATAAAAATGGCAGTACTAGCAGATGGCTCTTCTATAAGAGATCTTATGTTTCTTGATAATGAGGATGATGAATTCTTTCAATTTTTATCAAGAATTTCAAACATAAGCAATTTAACCCCCAAGTGTGAAGATCACCTCCCTGTGGTTGCTTGTTTTCTAAATGGACTGAAATGCAACTATCAATAATTATTATTTATACCAGCTATTTCATTCAGATTTTACTCTAAACTTCATAAGTTAGCATAATAATAATTATTTGACTACTTTTACCCTCTAACAACACCATGATCCTCGAAAACGATGCCAAAATGATGAGTGTCATTGAGTCTCATCATTTAATCTCAATGATTTATCAATCTGGGGTGGTGTCCAAGGCTATCTACGATAGAAGGCTAGGGCAGAGTACAATTCAGGCATTCAAATTTCAAGCATTTATTGGTGAAGCAGATTTTGGTTTAGCCTTTTGGTGTCACACTAAACCTAGTCTGAAGAATGGAAACTAAAATAAATTACAGGAATTGAAAACTAATTCTAAGTTGCAAGAATTGAAATCTAACTACAATTGCAGGAATTGGAATTGCTAAATTGAAAGTCTAATCTACTCTTGCAGAATTTAAATTGCTGAAATGAAATCCTAAGTTACATTTGCAGAATTGAAATCTAGTTACTTTTGCATAATTGAAATGATGCTTGTAAATGAAACTTATTCTAAAACACCTGTCAATGCCCTGCCACAAAAGGTCGTCAAGCTTCTGCTACAGGAATTGACAGCAAAATGAAATATGTTAAAAATGGAAAGTTGCTAAAATAGAAAGTAGGGAAAACATGGAAAGCAAAGGAAAAATGCGTAATATAATTTGTCAGCTGACATACACACAAATTTTGTACACAAACATAATAGAAAACATAAATCACATAATACAAAATAAAAACAAGAAAATGAAATCTGGCAAGCAATCTATTAATTCTGCTGTAACAAAATTACAGATTAAAACCTGCCATAAAATCCCTCCTTCTAGATCTGAAAGTGGGCCCATACTTCCTGATCTAGAAGGAGGTGAAAAGCACTCCTTAACTAATTAACACTCAGAACAGAAAATGATAAAATAGCTGCACTTTTATTGATGACAGAACATGCTGAAAACTGTTACAAAAAATTGTTGTACAGTCCTAATTGCTGCTATTGAAAACTCTCCTCTATTCTAATTCCTAAGTGGCTCAACCAAGGAGGGAGCTGTGTTATTTATATAAATATTTACAACATATCCCATGCTCAAATCAGCCTATGTGCTGCTTTACAATGATTTGCCAATAATTCTGGATCTGAAATAAATGCAAATCTGGACAGTTTGTGTTGCAGTAGTAGTCATTGGCCCTTAGAAAGCATCTTCAATGGTGGGAGTACATGAGAGGAGTCTAGAAATATCTCACACATCTTTCTCCACTTCAGAATATGCCATTTCTATCTTGCAAACAACTTTCTATTATGCTGCAGTTTTTTTGGGTTTATCCTAGAAGAGGATCAAAATTGATCTTTTCCATGAATGGTGGCTTTGGATGGCAAGGACGGCAAAGTCAGATGGGAGATATTTTCCTTTAATATTTTCAACCTTCTTTCCCTTTTTCCATCATCAAAAATAGTCAAAAAGTCAAAAAGCACTTTTATGTTCTCATTTCGAAGATAAGTGGCTCATTTCGAAGAGACTGTATTTCTCATTCCGAAGATGTCTTGTTCATTTCGAAGATCTTTAGAATGAACAACTGTGTGCTCTTCAAATTATTTTAGCTGCATTTCTCAAGTGGATTAGCCCTCAGGATCATATTGCAATAGCCTTCATTCCTCTCCATGTGTGAATTCCATGCCTTGCCATTCATTGGTAGCTTGCTGGAATTTACATGGTAAATTACTGCATTTTCTAGTTCTGCTGCACAGTTGTAAAATATTGGCATTTCTTGCAAATTCAAACAAATTAGAACATGGAAAAATTATTCAAATATCAACATGAAGGAGTACATCAAGTTGCTACTGAATTTATACACTTCATTCACCAAGTAACCATGCTGAAATAGTGCAACAATGCTGCACAATTGTCCCTGCTCTGTTATACCCTATTGTTGCCTATTTAGACCATGTGGGAATGCTTCTAAATAGGTCAGATGTCTTATGTAGTCCTTCTGAACTCATTCCATCCATATCCTCATGCTTTTCTTGACAACTTCAAGGTGTTCCTATAAAGTGACAACTTGCTGATTTTTATATGGCTGTTTTTTCAGATTTTCAGATATATGACAGTCCTAAACTTTTGGCTTCAATGTGGATTTGAAACAAGTTGAAGGGCAGGAAAACATTCAAAAACCATTGAGAAGTTAATGGATATCAGCATACCACATTTGGTTAATTGAAATGCATGTTCTTACTTGCTACTTAATCAAGCAAAATCAGTCACAAAATGCTGAAAATAGTCAAAAACAGAGATATAGTATTCCTAACATAAAATCATGCAAACACTTAACAAATAGTATATTTTAGTCAACTATTTGGCAATTAACTTATCATATGGTAGTCAAACATTGTGCAATAATGAGGCACTTTTGGGCCTCATCACTTACACTCTTCAACTGCATCATCCCAGCCCCTAGTCTAATTTATCCACAAATAATCCTTGGTGCCTTATGTCTATCACCATGGCCTTTTTTGAACCTAGTAGCCTCCAACTTGACCCCCTATCGGCCACCTTCCTGCAAGTGAAAGGTTTTATTCCCTTCCTATTCAAATTTAAAGGGGCTAAGTAGGATATCACTACTAAATTTGTTAAAATATGGTTGAATGGCCATGTCACTATTTTCCATGTTCGTTTCAAGATTACAATCGAGTTGATTTCTAAGGTGTATGGCCTTCCACTGGCAGGTCGTGTCATACAATGAGACAAGAACAACTAGGACTAGGAGCTTTATGAGTTTCCCAACTACCAGGAGTTCAAATGGATCGAAGTTTCCCTTGACCATGAATCTCTCCCCTCCCCTTTGCCCATAGTGATTGTCCCTCTGCTCTAGTACATTATCTCTGATGATCTGACCAAACAGTTATCCAAATTTCATCTAGCTCTGGTCAACCATCTGCGTGGATTTAAACCCATGAATTTCTCAGCCTTCCTTCAATGTTCCATTAAGCTTTCAATATTTAGCACTTATAAAAAACTCTCTGCTCCCACCCATAAAGGCTTGTTTTCTATATTTTTTCACCACATCGTAGCCTCCACCCCTCCTCCCATTTTTGCAAGTTTCCTTCATTTCATACCTCCCCCTCCCTCCTTTGATCATAGCCCTTTTCATTCCCTATCCAGTGAACCTCTGGTTAGCGATGAACCCCAAGATTTTCAAACTCCTATTTCCAAGAAGGGATCCTTGGCTACTGCGATCCCCCCTCCATTAAGCCCCCTACAGTGAGTGGAGGTAAATCATTTCTTGCAAAGCATGAAGTGAAGGTCGAAGAAAGCTCTACTTATGCTAGAATATCTTCTTGGTTCAAGAAAGCTAAGGTAGAGATCAATCAAAATTTCCTTGTTCACATTTTTGAAGACAACAATGAGAATTCAAAACCTGATAGTGCCATTTATGACAAGATTTCAAGGATGTTTCTCAAAAGCTTCATCTTAGCCTTCGATAGTGCTAGTGCAGCCCTAACGCAACTCCTCCAAAATGACACCAATTTTACCAAGGAGGACACCCCGAAAGCCTAGCTTGGCTAGCCCTACTTCTGGGTGGGTTTCTGGGGTTTTATATTTTTTGATGTGGTTGTTTCTTTCCCTTGCAAGGTGGCGATTTCTGATAGTGTGGTGCTTCTCATTTTACCCTTGCTTATTATATTATGTCTATTAATTTTATTTTCTCTAGTTGCCCTTGTGTAGGTGTTGTATTTTTTTGTCAAAAAATAGCTTTGTTTGTTGCTTGCCCCTGTATGGGCAGTTTCTCTCTAGTAGCTTGTTCTAATATCCCCTGTGTGGGAAATTTTGGTTCTTCTATAGTTGTATTCCCTAGTTTAGGATCCTTTAGTGTTGCTTCTACTCTATCCTATAAGGATTTTTGTATATCTAGGATTGGGACCCAATCAAAACCCATATAATATAATCACCTACTTACCAAAAAAAAGGAATTAATTTGAAGATTAGATAAAACATTTGATAACATTGTGTGCAATATTTGAGATTAATTGAGCATATTTTGTGAGCTATTTTAAAAATGTGTTAGAATAGGTTTGAGCATATGCTAGAATAAATTTGAGAAACTCTTTGAGAAGACTTGAAGGTAGATTTGAGAAAGTCTTGGTGAAGACTTAAGAGCAAATTGAGCAAGTTCTTGAGAGGACTTGAAGGTAAAATTGAACAAGTTATTGAGAGGAATTGAAGGTAGATTTTAGCAAGTCTTGTGAAGACTTGAAATAGCATCGAGATCAGGGTTTATTTGTTAAAGATTTATGTTAAGGATTGGGGTGGATCTAAGTAGATATGATTGGTTATTTGTTCAAACTTTGTGTTAAGGCTTGGGGACAAATTTGAGATAGATTTTGGTGTAGATTTATGAGCAGAATAAGAGTAGATCTATACTAGACTTAAGATAGAGTTTGGTGCATATTTTAGATAGAGTTGAGAACAAGCTTTAGAGGTGATAGAGTAAAGAGGATAGTAGTCTCTAGTGGATAGAGATCCATAAGCCAATGTCATGAGAAAAAAGGTTTCCTATGGAGAGAGATACACAAGCCAGAGCAGTGGGGGAAAAAGTCTTCTAGAAGATCCTCAACCAGAGTAGAGGGGAGAGAGTTCTCCTGTGGAGAGAGATTCATGAACTAGAGTAAAATAGAAAGAGTTATCCTATGAATAGATATCCATGAACTAGATCAAGGGGAAAGAGTTCTCACGTGGAGTGTGATCCACAAACCAGCTAGGAAGATAGAGTTATTCTATGGAGAGAGATCCACAAACTAGTTTAGGAGATAGAGTTATCTTGGATCAAGTTCCACGAACCAGAGAAAAGGGGAAAAAGTTCTCTTGTGGAGAGATCCATAAATCAGGGCATAGGGGATTTGTATCTCCTTTGAATAGAGGTCCATAAACATTGTAATAAGGAATTTATTTCCAAGAATATTTGTTGAGAAAATTTAGCAAAAAAAATTCTCCATGGAGTAGCCCACATTGGGTGAACCACGTTAAATTGGTGTCTCTATTTTGTGTGATTATTTTTGAATTACTTTGATTACTACTATCGATAGTGCCATTGATAATATTGGATAATATTATTTGGAAAAAAGTGAAAGTTGATATTACACTGTTCCCCCCCCTCTTAGTATAAGCTTGTGTTATTCAAAGGCTTGGGGTAGATTTATGAGCAGAGTTAGAACATATTTGTGCTAGAATTGTGATGAGATTTGGTGTAGATTTGAGATAGAGTTAATATCAAACTTTGGATGTGACTAGAGCATAGAGGATATAGGTCTCTAGTGGATAGAGGTATCCAATAGATATAGGTCCATTAGCCAAAGCAGTGGGGACAGAGGTCTTCTATGGTTTCACCAGCTAGAGTAGAGGGGAAAGAGTTCTCCTATGGAGAGAGATACACAAATCACAACAAATAGGAAAGAGTTCTCCTATGGAAATAGATCCATGAACCATTTGGGGAGATATATATCTTCTATGGATAGAGATCCATGAACCATTTGAGGAGATAGAGTTCTCCTGGATAAAGTTCAATAAATCAGAGCAAAGGGGAAATATTTCTAAGGAGAGAGATACAAAAATTAGAGTAAAGGGAAAAGAGTTACCCTACGAAGAGAGATCCATGAACCAGAGTAAAGGAGAAAGAGTTATCATGTGGAGAGAGATCCACAAACCAGAGCAAAGAGAAAAGAGTTATCCTATGGAGAGAGATCCACAAACCAGAGCAAAGGAGAAATAGTTCTCATGTGGAGAGAGATCCATGAACCATATCAAGGGGATATTTGGATAGAGATACATAAATCAAAGCATAGGGTATTGGTGTCTCCTTTGGATAGAGGTCAATAAACATTGTAATAGGGAATTGATTCCCAAGAGATTTGTTGAGAAAATTTAGAAGAAATATTTTCTTCATGGATGTAACGTACATTGGGTGAACCATGTTAAATTTGTGTCTCTCATGTGTGTGATGATTTTTGCATTGCTTTGATTAATGCTATTGATATTTCCATTGATAATATTGGATAATATTATTTGGAAAATAAAAGTGAAAGTTGATCTTATATTGTTCACCCCCTCTTAGTATAAGCATGTGTTCTTCAATTGGTATCAGAGTGGGTTCCTTCGAAAGAGTCTAACAACTTGAAGGATGATATTACAGGAACATAGATGTCATCTCAAATGGATCTTAATAAAATAAGGCACCATTGTTTGATGGGAAAAATTGTGCTTTCTAGAGTATAAGAATGAAGACTTACTTGATGACACAAGGATATGAGACATGGCAATCAATTGAAGATGGATTCATACCTATAGATAATCCCCCCATAGATAAATATGGTAATTTGTTACATGTGAATAATACCAAGGCTACGAATGGAATCTTAAGTGTATTGCGTGAAGTAGAATTTATGAAGGTTATCCACTGTAAATCAACAAAAGAGATATGAGACAAATTGAAGCTAATATATGAAGGAGATAAAAAGGTCAAAATGGCAAAACTAAAAAATCACAAGAAAATGTTTGAAGATTTGAATATGGAAGATGAGGAAGATATTTTTACATACTTACTTCGTGTGGATGAGGTTTTCAATACCATGCATGGACTTGGATTTGAAATTGAAGACTCCAGTGTTGCTCAGAAAGTATTAATATCACTCCCTATGAGGTATGATGGAAAGGTTTCAGCTATAGAAGAGATAAGAGATATTGATCAGTTGACTATGGATGAGTTACATGGAATTCTCATAGCTTATGAGATAATAATAGTAAATGATACCAAATCCAAGAAAGAGATAGCTTTCAAAGCTTCAAATAAGACAAAAGACAAGAAACCAAAATCAAGTTGTGAGTCAAGCAGTGATGAAGAAGCTAACTATAGGAGAAGAAACAAGGACTCAAGAAAGCACAAAGGTATGAATACTGTGAAATATTTTAATTGTGGTAATTTTGATCACTATGCATCTAATTTTCTAGAATCCAAAAGCAGTAGCAGTTAAGAGAAATAGGATCATAAGAAAAAGGAAGGAGGAAAATACATACATGAAAAGGAAAATAGGTATGGTTAAGGCCAACATGAAAATAAGTTCTTTCAAAGGCACAAAAATAGTTTCTATGTTAACAAGGCAAGCAAGGCTTCAAGTGACAGTGATGAAAGACTCTCAGATAGTAAAGAAGAAAAGATTCTATTTTTAGAAATAGAAGAGGAAGAAGATGCTCTAAAGATAAAGTTGAAAAGTATGAAGATGCTCTTGGATACCAAGAAGTAGAGAAAGATTCAGAAAATGAAGAGGAAGGCATAGTTGATCTAGAAGCAGAACTTATTATTGCTCTTAGATAATTGAAAAAGGTTAGAAAGTAGAATTCAAGACTAAAGGCTCAAGTTCAAGAACATGAGGAAGAAAAAGAAAAGCTTCTACAAGACCTAACAAACTCAAAAGCTAAGGCAAGGAGATTTAAAGAGGTCATGGTTGAAAAGTTAGAAGCAAAAGAGTTAGAATGTGAAAGATTAGAACATGAGGTAATTTCACTAAGTATGGAAATGAAAGATTCTAATGACAAGCTACATAGGTTTAGAAAAATATCAAAGACATTGGATAAGAGTATCAATGCACAAAGATCTTCATCTATCAAAATAGGACTTGGTTTTGAATAAGGAAAAGGGAAACAAGAAGAAGGGTCAAGATCAAGCTCAAAAGAAGAGGAAGTTTCAGAGGAAGAGAGTGAAGAAGAAATTGAGACTTATGAGGATAAGTTGAAGAATAGAAGCTTCACTAAGAAAGGAAATAATGCACAAACAAGAAATATGGATCATCAAAGAGAAAGTAAAGAAAGGACTAAGAGACCAGAGGGTTCAAGACAAGATTTCTTCAAAGGACATTTTTTTCATGTAATCAATTTTGTCACAAGGCTATGCATTGCAGGATTCATGGAAATAAGGAGTATGGTCTCACTAAGAGGAATGTCAATTATTTCAAAGATGGATATTTCTTCCAAGGGTATTACTACTCTTGTAATCGCTTTGGTCATAAAGAAATCCAATGCAGGGTTCATAACAAAAATGAGTATGGTTTTACCAAGAGGAAATTCAAGACATTTTGACCTTCCAAGAACTACAACATTAAGTGTTACAAGTGTAATAATATTGGGCATAAGGCCAAGTGGTGTAGAACAAAGTTTCTAAGACTTCCAGAGATAAGCAAGAATAGGGACACTCAAAAGGTTCAAAATGGTATGGCTACAAAGATGTATAAAAATAAGGTTGATAGAAAAAGAGCATTGTATACTCGGAGCAGAGATACTCCCACCCCAAAATTAATCACCTCAAGGAGAAGAGGTGGGGAGGGGGATGAACTAAGAGACTTATATTTAGACCCAAAGGAGTCCCTTTTCCATTGATGTCAAATGGGGAGAGAATTCAATCAGGGGGAGCAGATTTGGAATCCAGTGATAGAATTTTTTTTAGAAAGAGTTACCATCAATGATAAAGGGGAAGCTTGTTGAAAATTTTGAGTAATTGGTTCTAATTGATGTCAAAGGATTGATGTAAAAATTAAAATGATTGAAAATCATTTTCTAGGTTGAAATATTAAATTTCAAGGAAAATACCTCCATTGAAAAAGAAGACAAGGTATACAAGCTCTTTTGAAAAAGATTCAATTAAATGCAAGTTGAGGAATTTTTCAAGGAAAAATACAAAGGGTTAAAAGGATTAATTATAATATTTAAATTGAAAGTTTAAATATTATAATATTATTATTTAAATTTAAAATGGGTGCCAAAATTTAAATATTCTCCTAAGGTTGCAAGCACCAATGTCGTCTTCCTAAATTTGAAGTGCATATATAAATTGGAACCTAAAATCATTTGGCATGGTGTGGAAAAATATTAAGGATTTGCATTCAAAATTACTAAGGCATAAAAATTCTTTGTGAATCATAGTGCATGATTTTCAAGCAAGGTGACATGAGGGAAAAGAGGAAGCATATTTTCCATTTTGGATAGTGCATGAAAGTTAATAAGGAGAGCATAGGCCTTTGGTTCCAACCGATTGGGTAGCTTAGTTGGCAATCAGACCCTACGTAGAGAGTAGCATGGAAGAGGTATCATATTCCATACATGGTATTGATAGGTTATTCACATTTTATTTTGGGCAGTGATAGTTCATTCGATGGTGACATGTTAAATGGAAATTAAGTACCTTGAGGTCTTGTGTGGGTAGTTAGCCTATGCAGTGCTCTAGTACGCGCTAGAGCATGGGCTCCATTAGATCACACGTTCGAAACCTCACGATATCAGTTTGGTAAGGGGAAATTTTTTTGTAAAGTGTTTGTTTAATTTTTGGGAGTCATAAGGATTATTTTTCATAAAGTTTTCTGCTTACTATTAGGGAGCCATAAGGGTTAGTATTCGTTTAGAGTGCCATAAGGGTTGAAATTAATGATGCATAATTTTTTCTATTAGGATTTATAAAGCTTTGTTTTTATAATTAGGGATTCATAAGGTTGTGAAGTCATAAAGTTTTGTGTGCAAGGAGTTGTTTTAAGAGTTTTATCTTTGAAAACATAAATTACAAAGAGTGCCTTATATATTTTATTTTTGCAAAAGCATTAAGAAAAATAAAGGGGATATGTTTTACATGTAAGAATATGAGTAATAAGGTGTTATAGTGGTTTGATATTTTATTATAATTTTTGTATGTTGAAAGTGATTTTGAAGGTCTTTGATAACTATTAATGCCCTATATTTTGAGAACAAGAGAAAAGTTATTGAATATCAATTTCATATTTCATTGAACATATCTTTTTGAGAAGAAAGTTCATGTGGATGGTTTGAGAAAGTATTTTTATATATAACCCTTGTAGTGGCACTAGAAAGATCAGTTGTTTGTGAGACAAGTTTTTGAAGACATATCTCTATAAGAGAAAATTAAGAGGTATGGGCATATCATTCCTTATTTAAGGTTTTTTTTTGAGTAAATGCTTTTGAAACATAAGGTGGAGATAAAAGGGTTGTTTGGTAAGCATTGTTGAAAATATTTGAGTTAGAGTTTGAGACCTATATGTGCATAAATTGTTGAGAGAAAGTTGAAACAATTGCATTAAAGTTTGAAGATCTTCTTGTACTTCATTGTTGAATATTTTTGGAAATATTTGGGGATAAAGTTTGAGAACAAGTGTGCTTCCATTGTTGAAAGATATTGAAAGCAATTATGAAAGTGTTTGAGATCAATCTTGTGAGGGAAATTTATGCATTATTGAATTTGATGTTTGAGAGAAAATTTGCAAAGAATATAGATCAGTTTTGTGAAACAAGTTATACATTGTTTTGACTTGATTTGTGTTGGTCAAATATCTACCTAATTATACAAACATGGATTTGTGCAACATAGACATGGCCAAAATTGAAATATTTAAGGAAATAAATGTCCTCTGTGCCAATCTCCACAGAGGGTTGGCTCCCTTACTAATCCTACACTGGTTTGAGACTAGAGTTGCAGGAAAGAAATTTGAAATAATAGAAATAAATGGGAAATATGGCCACAGGCCAAATGTGTAGGATTGGGGACAGACTAGCAATAGGAATTCCAACCAAGCATGGTAACAACATAAGATGGAGATAAGGTAAAGAATTTACTTATAGTTCTATGAAATCAACCTCCAGGATCACATTCCAGTACTCACTCTCTCACGAGTAGTATTCAAATCCAAATGCAGAATTTGAATTTAGTAGTAGATAATAGACATGAATATATAATATTAATGCTTAAAACAAAAAGTAATCACACATAAAAATACTTGCAAAATTAGAAGCCAAGTCTCTTCTATTATGCAAAAAACTTGAATAGCTTTTTTCAGAATGTCTATCCTCCTTTTACAATGGAAATTGATTAGTATTTATAGAGGATTTTACCTCTTTCATTAAATGCACATGAAGACAAAATGTTTACAGATCAGGAAAACAGGTGAGGAAATTCCTTCTTGAAAACCTTGAAAATTTATCTTTTTGAAATCACGATCCAAATTTTAAGGAGGAACCTCCAAGAAATAGGCATATTTGGGTGTCGGTGCACAAAAAACTACAAACCTGGTCGTTGACTTGAAATCTTCATTATTTTGTAGAAATTCACCTTGGTTCGGAATGTTTTGGAACTCATGAAAATCATTTGGTGATTTAAAATCATAACTTTAGATACTTCTCACCCCAATAATTAAATGCCTTCTATTTATCTATCTTGGATGCCTTTGGACACTTGCATTGAAGTTTGAGGGTAAAATCTGGCCAAAATTGAGCAAGGAGCAAACGTGCTTTCTTCGATTCCAAAAATTTGTTCATGAATCACACTTTTTGGTAGAGAAGGCACCCCTCCTATTTATTTTCTTATTACATCAACAATTCATAGGCAAAAAAATCCATTACATTACTTTGAGTTATCCTCTGCGCCATCCTTTTTTCAGAGCAAAAGTTCCTCTCATAAGATGTTCTCTTTCTTTCCAAATATACATTCACCCCTACAGTGGGTGCAAGGGATTGTCGCCCCCCACTTTGGGCAAACCTTGCATTGATGTTTCAACACCTGATATCTCCATAGTCACCTTAGAGAAAAATAAGACGTCATTAGGTCATTTTCCTATAGCCTCACCCCAATGAATGGTGAATGAGACATTCACCCCTTATCTAGGGCGAAACTGATTCCACTTGAATTTTTCCATTTGTGTGCTAAAGTGGGGTCCACACCCTACATTATACATATGCATTCACCCTCTGAATGGGTGAAAGAGGCTATCATCCTCCATCTTGGGTGAACCCAATGTTGAATTTTCAACATGACCAAAGCACTTTTCACTTCCTTTAATTTCACCAAAATTAATAATTTGTTGTGCTCTTCGCTCCCGGGAGGGGTGAATGGAAATTTCATCCCTCAAATGGAGAAAATGCATTGTTGACTTGTCAATACTTTGTTGTAAATTACGTTCACCCCAAAATGGGGTGAATGAAGCTTTCAACCCAAATTTGGGGTGAACGCACCCTTTTATTTAAAGTCGTCAAATCTCCTTTGAGCTCACCATACTTTCAAAGCACTTCAATGTTATTTCACCCCAATTGGGGGGCGAAAGGGAATTTCACCCCTCATTTGGGATGAAATAATTTTTCATTTGAATTTTTACGTTCACCCTAGGGTGAGGCAAACAGGCCCTATCCATTTTTTGAGATGAATGCGATTTTCTCCTTCTACAATGCAGTTTTATGATTTTGGATTATGATGTATGAAATACAAGAAATAATTACACATAAAAATTACAAAAAATATTATAACACAATTTTATTATAAATGCTGATTTTATAAATAAATAATCCTCCAACAAAATTGATCAAAGATCCCACTATGGCATATGTCAAAATTGCCAATATTTTTGGTGGCTCATGGGGTATCTAGCTCGCATGGATGCAAATGATCCTAGGCCTTTATCCATTGGGCTCTTCAGTGATCCTTCTCTTTAGCTGCTTTAGCTAGTGCTTCTGATTTGGATGTCTTTTTCCATGCTTGCTTTTCTATCTTCGTAGTCGCCTCTACCTCTACTGCTACTCAAAGTACACTTGCTCATTGGGCTTTGGTAGTTACTTGCTTTGTTGCTATTCATTCTTCTTTAGCCCATTCTTCCTGCTCCTTTAGGCTTTCACAAGTAACTACATAAACTATGACTGCATCAATCCAAGCATGCATAGTAAACAAGTAGGAAACACTCAGTGACTTGTACACATACCGTAGATTATGAACATCCTCCAGTTTGAAGTGCTTGGCTCATTGAGCTAGCTCGAACAACGATAAATCTATTAGGGTAAATTTCTTCATAAGCGACAACAAATACTCATTTATGATGGGATCCTCCCACTTATCAATCTCTGAGGTATCTTATATAAAATTCTTCCAAGCTGCTTCTAATTGTTACTTCGACAAAGGTTCACCCAATTCATTAGTAAAACCTAGAAAGCCCATATCAGCAAGACATCAAAATGGATCATGGAAACTATATGCTCCTGCTCTATGGAATTAAGGATCTTTTTGCCTTCTCTCACCAGGTCCATTCTCTGAAAGTAGCTACATAGCATGACCTTGATGGCAGATCATGCATGGTCCATTTCACTTAAGGGGTGAATGTGCATGTTGGACTGAGCCAAGACCTAAATTTTTATAGCCATTTCTAAATAGGGTTCCAGCATCTCCTCAGTAGTGTCTATAACTTGTTGGCTCAATTGGATCTAAACCTGTGCTGCATAGATATATTACAAAACTTGAACTTCTTTCACTGCTAGCTTTGCATAACTCTGATATGAGCGAAGGTGGGCCTCCTTAATTTTTTTCAAAGAGAAACTTATAGCCTATGTGGCCTTCTCTACCAACTAGTTTTGTATGGAATCAAGTTGTGCATTCAATGGCTACACCTACTGGTCTTCTGCATCCTTGTATTTTTGATGAGCCCCCACCTACTAACGCAAGTGCTCATTTTCCATCACCATATTATCCTACTATTATCTAATCACCATGAAGGTATCTTCTAGTTTAGAAATTTTATTTTTGGCATCATAATATATTTGCTTATAATACTCATCGTGAAGATAAACTGACTCATATCAACTTGTATATTTCCCTTTTTTTTAGTGGGGTCAATCCTGGTTAGGTCTTCCATCATAGTTTCACAAGCCTAATCATTTGGTGTCATTTATCCTTGCAACTTCTAGACTAGAGGAGTGATATTGGTATTGTGAACCTCCATGGCAACTGGATCAAAGGCAAAATTATTAAGAGGCTGGGATGGGGCAAGTACCTCTTTTCACCTATGAATTTTTAACCATTGTGATGAAATAATGTGTTATCGATTGATTTTCTCTATATCAAGCTATTTAGGTGCCACCTCAACTTCGAGCAGTACTTGTAGCTCCAAAAATGATGTGAAAGGAATTAGGATCTATTAATGATCTGACTCAAATGAAGAAAAAGAGATAAAAATGAGAGGGGTAACTAAAATTGCAGAGTGGATGGAGGAACTTGGTTTGGCTACAGTTACGCTCACTCATGGGGAGCTTGCATACTTATATTGATCATGGAAGAGGTAGCGACAATAGAAGGGGAAGGACGCAAAAACAAATTCATCCTAAACATGAATGAACTAAAAGAAAGGGAGGCCAAAGAGAGGGAAAGAGAAGAAGGAATAGTAGTGACTTGAGGGTCGGAGGAGGGGAGAAAAATAGACACAAAGGGCATACTGAAAGGGGGAGAGACTAACGTAGGGAATGAAGGAAACGAACTAAAAATCACTACATGCTCCAAAGAAAAGGAGGAAATGAAAGATGTACCTTCAGGTGCGGGCACCGTGTGTCTTGGTGATGGAAGCAATTGTATAATGGATTATTCATGTCGCTCATTCACTTACACCTCAAGGTTAATGATATCCCCTTGCTAGTCCATTGGATGCTCATGAAATAATAGAAATATTTGAGTAATGCTAACTGAAGTAGTTGGCTCTAATATATGTGAATTAATAGTCGTTGTAGCAACTACAATTTTAGAAACTGAAACAACCAAAAATACAATAGTAGAAGAGGAAGTAGCACTGGTCCTTGGCTTCTTCATAACTTTTGGAAAAGGAAGCATCTCTCAAATAGTCTACTTCTCCTAAAAAGGTGCTTCATATACCTTTTGCTTTATTCGCTATGATTTCCGTTGAAACACATACTGCTGCTCTTCTTCCTCAGGTTTTTCCTATTCAAATGTTGGGTGCTCTTCTCTTATGATGCTTTCACTACTGTCAAAATGTTGAAAACTTTGGGGAACAATCTTGGTGAAAGATATGGGTTGATAAGCATTGGCATACTCATCATAGGCTTCCAAAAATACCTCATCCATTTTCAACCCATAGGGTGATGCAATATTTCCTCTTTGGACCTGCATTATCCACCAATTCATAATTTTTTCCTTGGTCTAAGGTAGTTGTTATTTCATTTGGCTGAATAAACCTAGTGGATAAATATGATCTTTGTGTATTTCCAGGTTGTATTCATCCTCCTACTCATAAAATTAATGCTATAGAGGGAGCATCATCATGTCTTCAATGTGGCACTCCAAGTCACACCCATCATAATTGTTGCACCTTTCCTAGATGTCGAGCCATAGACAACAATGAATAGTCTTGGCATTGACTATTTCTATAAACTTACCCAACGGGTCATACCTCCACCATGGCAATAGTTCTATCAAACCCATGTCTTGAAGTGCAACTGTGAGAAGCCTATTCTGCCTGATCCGGTTCAATTCTATACTACTGAATTTGAATGGCATGGTGTAAGTCATCCTCTTGCCATGCCCCACTCCATACACATCATTGGTATAATCCGTTTGGTGCACTACCTCTATGGTGAAAACATGCTCTATGGTGAAGTATGGGAGTAGGAATGGCTTACATGTGAAGCCATAAATTCTTACGATGATGTCTTGCATTAACAAAAATATGTCACCTTTATTCACTATGAAAACTGCCTCCTTCATCACCCAAGGAAATCTCTCACTTTCGATGTAAATCAACTCAATTGCGGGCCCCAAAAAAATATGGTTAAAATTATAATATGACTCCCTCCTCGATAGAGGAGGAGTACACATATAAAAAGGCAATAAATCATCTCTTTCATCATCTTATCCTATGACTATAAATGAAAAATGCTGATGCAAATGAAAGAATATATACCAGATAAGAAATAATGTATGTTTGAAGGATGTATCCTCTCCTATATGCATTTTATCCAACTAAATATGCATCTTTCGATCAATGAAATCAGCCCAGTTGAAGTAAATTGGATTTATGTCTCTTCTCATGGCCCTTGGAGCATAAAACTCCCTTTGAGATATACATTGCACTAGCACCGTTTACCACTTGTGTACTGTAGAATATACCAAAATACTAGCAATCCACACTAGCATCAAGAACAAGTCAGGGCTCTTAAATTCTAATAAAAATTTTGGTATATTTTGCAACTACCCCAACTACGAATCCTTAATCAATTGCATCTCCATGAACTGATGCATTGTCACTGTTGACACATATATTTCTTCTTGCTCATTGATATATAACTTCTTGAAAATTATATCGTTGAGGGTTTTAACCCACATGCAAATTCTTGCCTCACTTATGTGGTAGAGATAGAAAAAAACACCTCTCCATTTGCTTTTCGAACGACCATGGTAAATGGATTATAATGTCTGGCAATTAAATTTACCAGCTCCGAGCAAGGATGTACGGGCATACACAAATACCAAAACAACTGCACATAAAATGACATAGTTAATGGGCTCTCTTCTAACACTCCTTGATTTTATACAAATTCCACATCTTATCGAAGTTTTTCTATGCCCATGTTTGTGATCAAGAAATCTCTGACCTTTGCCATGGTGTCAGAGTACGGGTCCAAGTCTACATTCTCATTTGTTTAGGCCTTCTTGGAATTCAACCCACATTCTACTTTATTTCTAGACTAATTAGGCTCTGTAGCCTCTTTAGCTTCTTTTATTTTCTTTCCAATTATGTCAACTCTGGTGACTTGAAAATTTTGAAGTCGTTCTCAACTTCTACCAACTTCAAACCCAAAAATGCACCAATAGGAAAATTCCTTAAAAAAATCAACTCTTGGGCAAATTTACCTGTTCTCTATTTATAGGGTATGATCCATCTACCAAAGTAAATGCAGTAAATTATCTTGGTGGATTCAGAAGAAGTTGCACTTTGCTTCCATTGGTGGGCCCTATTCCTAGTAGTACCGTAACAACCAATTTTTAAATTCGTCGTAAAATCCTCCTTAAAATGTGTGCCCTTCTATTGTGCAAATCTTCGAATAGTGTGCGCTGGCTATTAAAGCTACCTTGGAAAAATAAATTCACCACAAAGGGTCCAATGGGTGCTTTTGCTTCTGCCGGTGTGAAATTTCATTTCTCGAGAATATTAAACCACCTCCTAATGCAAATCTAGGTGCACATTTTAAATTAACTACTTCAAAAATGCATCGTTAATGGGTAAGCTTATTTCCCAAAATCGGACACATGCTAGAGAGAGAAATCACCTTGAGAGAGTTCTTTTACAAAATCATAACACTCTAAAAAATGAATGGGGGTGAAAATACTATGGAGGCACACTTGCTCTTCTTTTATTTTTTGCTCCAAAAATGTTTTTTTACCTGTTTGATAGAATCCATGGTGAACATCCCCTTTTAAAATAATTTCTTCTTTTCTCTTTCGACCAATTTTTAGAAAAGTATGGATTTCCTAAAAAATATCCCCTAATTTTAGGGCTATTCTTTTTTTTTTTTTGTTTTTGGCTTTTAATATTCTCTTTATTTTCACCATAGAAAGAACTTCAAACTTTAAAAATATAGCCCTTGATTTTTTTCTTCTCTTTATTTTTGCTATAGAAAGAACTTCAAACTTTAAAAATATAGCCCTTGATTTTTTTAACCAAAAGCTTCAAAATAGAACTCTTACTTTTTCCTTTTTTCATTCTTCCTTTTCATTTATGCCTTCATTTGGAATGTGCACATTTTTAAACAAAATGTTTCGAACATGAAAACCAACAATTATTATAGTTTTCCCCCCAAAAGAAATGAAAGTTCCCTTTTGTTTACCTTTGAATTGTTCCTTGGATAATTTTTTTTCACCCCAAGAAGAGGTGAATGGGGCTTTCACCCCTCCCTTGGGGTAAAAACCCTTTTGACTATTCCACTTTCAAATTGTCATAGCACACTTTATGTTCCAAACAAAGTTTACTCCAAATAAGGACACAACTTCTTTTAATCCATCCACGTGTGTGGCATATGAATTACCTTTGGATGCCTTTGCAATATGCTTTCACCCTAAGAATGGGCAAAAGGAGGTTTCACGCCTCACTTGGGGCGAAATTCCTTTTGACTTTTCAAAATACGTTGTCACATTTTTTTTTTGCTTTGACTTTCAAAGTGCATTCACCTCAATAGGAGGCGAATAGAGTTTTCGCTCCTCCATCTTCTAAAAAACTTAGGATCGTATTTAACTTGGGATTTCACCCTTTGTTTTCAATGAAAAATCCCTTTCAATTATTGACCACAAGCTTTGACTCTTTCCTTGTTTTAGAATGCATTTGCCCCATTGGGAGGCGAGAGGAGGTTTTGCCCCTCATTTCGGGTGAAAGCACTTTTATTTTGTCATTCTCCATAATTCTAAAATTGGGTCCTGTGCTTTGTTTTTTCAACTAAGCACTTCACTTGTGCTTCCAAATTTTTAAACTCAAAGACTTGCATGGTAAAACAACCTATTAAAACTTCAGTCTTTGAACCTACTCTAAAAGTTTTAATATGATAACATTAAAAATTTGTGACATACCTTATGGGAAAGAAAAATGTAGAGCCAAAAATATCCCTTGAGGCAAGCCCAAAATTTTCTAGTAAATATTACGTCGTACTTATTTATTTATTTATATATATCGAGAAATATAGGGAATAAACAATATGTACATATTTACACATCATACATTCTAAATTCATCATTACAAATAGACCTTTAGGTGAAGACCATTAACTAAAATTGGAAGATCCTAGCCATCTATATCTTGCAAATAATACACATTCTCAAATTCACTACAGAAACCTTAAATGAACCTTCCCAAATCACATCAAACTTGTTGTGCTTCCCTCGTTTGGCTTTGTTCTCATTACAATTGAGGACTAAATCTCCCACCTAAAATTTACATTTTGTTGTCTTCTTTCTAAACCACTTCTATGTCACTTAAGTGTGTTCGGTGAAAGCTTGATATACCTTTTCTATTTCTTCCTCTAGCTACAGTAATTGAGCGAACCTTGCACTCATTGGATCATACTCATCATCTTCATCTTTGAACAAATACAATATCTAGAGGATAGGGAGCTCAATGTGAGTGTGTAGAACTGCTTCCTTGCCATACACCAAACAATAAAGAGAGGCTTTAGTAGACTTGTTTTACTGATATCCTATCTACCCACAGAGCTTGATTTAGCAGTTAGTTCCAACTTATCTTATTGTTCCCCAACGTTCTTTTAAGAATTCACAAGAAGTTATTATTTGTGGATTCGGCCAAGACGTTTCCCTATGGATAGTTATTGGAGGATTTTTTTAGATAAATCCCATACTTGTTCGTGAATTCAATGATCTTGGCCCCTATGAGTGGAGTTCCATTATATGTTACAATTATGTTTGGAACACTAAAATATGTGATTAGTCCCTCCAGAAAGGAGATGACTGTAGCTTGATCTGATTTTTTGGTTGGGATGGCATTGACCCACTTGGTGAAATCATTATTTTTTGTTATAATATATTTGTGTTCGATGGAGGAATGAGGATCAATAACTCCAATGAAGTCTAGAACCCACTTTTGAAAAGGTGCTTCAGCTTGAATCGGATGCAGAGGCAATGATCCATTTTTAGTCCTGCCAACATACTAATGATAATTGTCATAACTCTGGATCACTTTATGTGCATCTACAAAAATAGTAGGCCAGAAGTACCCAGCTTGAATGATATTCAAGGCCATGGAAATTTCTACATAATGTCCATCAGATAGGCCAAAGTGGAAATTCTCCAATATTTTCTCCTTCTATGTCTCCTTCACACACCTAAGGAGTACTTCGTCTATATTCTTATGGAACATCCCACTTGGAAAAAAGACATACTTAAGCACTTGAAGTTTGAATATTCATCGTTGTGAAGCATCAAGGTGTGGTTGAAATTTCCCAAATGAAAAAAATTTGACAAGGTCCTCTGTCCAGTCACGATCAATAGTAGCTCAGTTTGCATAAACACTTTCACTGATATTCTCATTCTATACTAGAGCCAATTATTCTGAAGCTGCACTTTTGTCCAGTTCATGATAAAGAGCTTGTCCATGAACTAACTTAGTCAGTTGGATATCCACATCATATTCTTTGATTTTTGAGATCCAACCTGCTCTTTTGTTTCCTAATTCTCCTTGAAAAATGAAATTTCTAAAATCTGGATGTATAACATAGACTACCATCTTGCTCTGCAAAATGAAGTGGCAAAGTTTCTTTAGGGATTTCATAACTGCATACACCTATTTTTCAATATTATTATACTTTTATTAGTGTCTAAAAATCACTTGTCTCAAAAAGGCAATCGACATTTTCTCTTCATCTTCTTGCTTTTGTGTGAGAACGACAGTGTAACTTTCCTGCTTGCCAACTGCATAGAGGATGAATTATTTTGAGTAATATGGATTGATCAATACTGGAACTTGGGTGATTCTTTCCTTAATTTTCCAAAAAGTTTGTCTTCTCACTTGAAGTCTCCATTATTTTTTCAAAATCTTGGTCATTGGTTTTACAATTTGAGCAAAATCAGTAATGAACTTTCGAATGAAATTTATCTGGCCAAAGAATTATTGTAAATATTTCTTGTTAACTGGTAATGGTAATTTTAAGAGCACCTCAGCCCTTGCAGGATCAATCACCAATCCTTATTACGAGATCACATGTCCTAAGAGTTTTCTTTCCTTAACTATGAATATGGACTTTTTCAGGTTAATGTAAATTTCCAATTCCCAGTATTTTTTGAATACTTGCCTCAAATGAGAGATATGCTCTTCTCTACAATGTGAGAAAATAGTCATATCATAAAGATAAATCACAATAAATCTATTCAATAACTCACCAAAAGTAATATCCATAGCTCTCTAAAATGTAGCACCAGTATTGGATAGACCAAATGACATTCTCTGATAGGTGAAAGTACCCCATTTTGTAGTAAATACTATCTTGTATTGGTCCTCATCCTTCACCCAAATCATATTATAACCAGAGAAACCATCCAATAATGAAAAACTCTGTGCTCTAGTGACCACATGGAGGATTTGATCAATCTGTGATAGGGGGTAATTATATTTTAATGATGCCTAGTTCAAATTATAAAAATCTATGCACAAACATATATCTCCATTCTTCTTATGAACTGGAATCAAGTTTGCTACCCATGTTGAGTGCTTAATCAAATAAATTATCTTTACCTCCAGTATTTTTAACAACTCTACCTTCATGAGCACTTCTATTTTAAGGTTGACATGCCTCTATTTCTTTCAAAAAGGATTTACCCCTTCCTGTAACTCAATGGTATGTTGGATTACATTTTTATCATATCCCTTTAAACCATGGTAGCTCCAAGAAACGATGTCAGGGAAATCATAACATAAATTTTTAATATCTTCAAGTTCTTCGGTTGTACAGTCTGTTCTAACTTTAATAATCTTCTCAAGCTTAAACTGCATTTTCTTGTACTCCTTTGGATCAACTTTGATTTTGTATTTCTTTGCCTGGTTGTTCTGGTCAAACAAACTCTCAAGCGAAATCATTCCCCTAGGAATGTGATTATTCTTCAATTAGATTATTCCTTCCATTTCCTCTTCGGCCAATGTTCTATCCTCTACACTTGCAATTTCCTTAATCAAAAAAATTATTATTTGTTCATCATTGTCAAATACTTGCCAATAGAGGTTCTTGTCAGGGATTGAAGGTCTATAAATAACCCTGACAGTCTTGGCCTTCCTAAATACTTGCTCTATAGGAGAGAAATTGGCAGCAAGAGAAGCTAAAATGTCTGCATGTCTATTCTTCTCTCACAAAATTGCTTGAATATTCAATGTAGTAAATGACTCAAATAAGTCCCATACTTTGTTACAGTAGGCCTTCAAGTAGTGTTGCTTTGAAACACAATTTTTGTAGTCTGGTTGAGGATGAGCTTGTGATCTCCAAATATTTACAAATATTTTATTCCCAACTTTTTAGCTTTTTTTAAACCAAGTCACAATGCTTCATATTCAACAATATTATTCATGCAGCTCCAGGTTAGTCAATAAGAATAATTTTTCTGCAACCCTATAGGAGAAACCAGAACAATACCAACCCTTGCACCATTCTTACACCTTGCACCATCAAAATACAATTTCCATAGCTGAAACAAAATAGGGTCTAGGGTATCGCGAACTCTTTCTTCCACCTGCTTAGGCTTAATTATGGTATAACAACTGATGTCAGTTTCCACCATTGCATTGAAATCTATCAATAAAAATTCATCCTCTAGGTGGAGCTCACCAAATGCTTCCTCCATTAAGTCTACTTCTTGCAATTCCTCTATCATCATATTGAATGCACCAATGGGATTTTTTTCTTCTTCCAATTTATCTATATGAAAAGTAGAGGGCTTTTCATTATAGATGCAGATTCTTCTTCCCTTGAATGGGATCTCCAAATGTGAATAGTCCAAGGAAAGGTATCCTCCTAGTTTCACTATGAATTCTCTTGAAAGACACATGTTGAATTATGGTTCTAGGTCAACCACCACTAATTATTGGATAATGGTGATTCGTGGCATGCTATGTAGAACAATAGGAATATCCTTGATTACTCCCATTATTTTGATAGGGGTCCCATCCAACTGTAATATGCCTAGACTACTTCTTGTATATTCCATCCCATTACTTCACATACTACCTTTGGCATTACAGTAGTCGTAGTACCAGAGTTAATCATACAATTATGCATGATCCACCCTTCCATTTGAAGAGACAAATAAAATGGAGGTGGCTTGTTATTTCCAATGGCCTAAGTAGGTAGTATTTGCTAACACTATTTGAGAATAAATTTTCTCTTGACATTTTACTGATTTGAGAGACTCTTGTAATAGATCAACCTAGCCAAGTAAATGCAAAGCATCATACAAGCTCACCTTTGCAGAAATATTCTTCATTTCTTCCATAATATTATAATTGCAAGTACCAGGAACCTTTTCTTCTGTAGTGAGTTCATACTTGTTTTGATATTTTTGAGTAGCCTCCACCCTCTATCTCTTCATCAATGATGGATACTTGAGGTGTTCTTTGGCTTGCTATTTTACCTCCATTTGCACTTGAGTGACTGTAGGCTGTGAAGCTGATGCCTTCATATTTTATTGAGCTTCCTTGGGCAATAGGTCCTTCAACAAGACATAATATTGCTACTTAATTATCACTTTAGGTGTTTTTGCTTGTGGTTGGAATCTTTTATTTTGTACCTTATGCTTAGTAGGAGCTTTCAGAGGTTCCATTTTTGTCGAATCTATAATTACCAATTTATTTCTAGCCCTCATGAGAACTAAAACTTGCTCCAAATATGGGACCATAAAATTATTATCAGCCTCCATTATCATATTAACTTGTCCACCAGTAGAAATTTTTGCTAATGTCTGCACATAGTTCAATTGGACCATGCACGTGTCTTCTCCATGAGGATCATTACAGGTGGAGCACCAATATGCTTTCTTTGATGTACTAGCTTCTTCATTTGCTAGCACAATTGTGTTCCTCTCAAAGCCTTTGCTAGAGGTTACTTGCTCCCTAGTAATTGATGGTGTTTAAAATATTCTTGACTGAAAACCAGCTTTCACTTATTTTTTCCTGACTGCTGTGATCTCGTTTGACATTGTCCTTACAACCGAATTAACATATTGCACTTCTTGTAATAGCTTCATGTAAGGATTAGGATTCGAGTGTGCAAGAGGTGTCAATAAATGTAGAGGTACTAGTAGAATAGGAAATGGTAGTGGAATGAGTGATGCTGGTAGAACTGGGAAAGGGACTGGTGTTGGCAACTAAGGAATAACTAGTGTAAGTAATTTTAGAATACTTGGAGATGGAAGTTATGGAACTGGAATCGAAGCGATTTGAGGTGGAATTGAGCTCCATGAGGTAATCGAGTACATAGAAGGCATGGGATGTGATAATGCACTTGAATACAAATTTTGTGGAAGATCATGAAGAATGGGCATGCTAACCTTTGAGGGCAACTTACCTATGGTGATAAAATTTGCTTCGGCATTTTGCACCTACATGTACAACTCTAAAAAGTATTTACGTTGGCTTGGTGAATAGCTATTCTAGTGTCTAAGTTTAAGGCTCTGAGATAATAGAATGCAGCTTGCTCATGCGTGGGCCGAAGACCATTAGGAAATATCTACCAGTTTTAGGTGAATCTGATGTTGAAATCCACTATCTCCTCCTACGGATGTCTTTGGATATTCATGAATTGGTGCAAAAAGGAGAAAGGATTAGCTTATTCATGAAATTTCTTGATTAGTAGTTCTACCAACTAGTCCCATGTGGTAATAGTGGTGGGAGGTAAGGAATGGTACCAATACAATAATTTTCCTTTGAGTGGTAACACTAGTAACCTTACCATAATATATTCATAAGTAATACCATGGATCATCGCCAAAGAAGATACATCTTGGATATGTTCATAAGAAATTTTACCAATTCCATCATTGGTAGGCAAAGCCTTTAAGGCTATTTGGAGAACTATATTTTATACTTGTAAATTCAAAGCTCTTGAGCTATTCCATGATAGAAACTACCTGGGTGGTTGTGGTTGTTGTGGTGGTGGGTTTTGAGCCATACTAACTAGTGTGTGAGGTTGAGGAGGTGAAACACTATTAGCAATACTAGCTGGGCTTGAAGGAATGGAGAACACACCAACTATTTGTGTAGATATTATGGATGACGTGTAAGGTGAAGGAACTAACCTAGGGTATTCACCTATCCTTTCAGTGTTAAGTTTATAGAACTCAATGGGGTCTTTAGGATTTTTAGCCTTTGATCTCGTGATCATGAAGTACAAATTTCACTGCCTTCACTTTCGAAGGCTTCTAGATATAGTTGAGATGCCAGATGTCCTAACTATAAAATACAAAGATGAACACCAAACCTTAATACTATTAAAAGTGGAAATTTTGAGATTCGACCGAGCATGCTAAAAACTATTGGTCAAATATCTACATAATTATACAAACATGCATTTGTGTGCCCTAGACATGGCCAACATTAAAAGGTTAGAGGAAATAAATATCCTCCGTGCAAATATTTAGATAGGGGTGGCTCCCTTACTAATCCTACACTGGTTTGAGACTAGAGTTGTAGGAAAGAAATTTGAAATAACAGAAAGAAATGGTAAATATGTCCATAGGTCGAAGGTGTAGGATCGAGGATAGACTAGCAGCAGGAATTCCAACCAAGCATGGTAACAACATAAGACAAAGACAAAGCAAAGAATTTACTCACAGTTCTATGGAAATAACCTTTAGGATCGCATTCTAGTACTCACTTCCTCACTGGTAGTATTCAAATTTAGATGTAGAATTCAAATTTAGCAGCAGATAACATACATGAATATATAACATATATACTTAAAACAAAAATTAATCACACATAAAATTGCTTACAAAATTAGAAGCCAAGTCTCTTCTATTATGTAGAAAACTTGAATAGCTTTTCTATAGAATTTCTATTCTCCTTTTACAATGGAAATTGATTAGTATTTATAGAGGATTTTGCCTCTTTCATTAAATGCACATAAAGACAAAATGTTTATAGATCAGAAAAACATGCAAGAAATTCCTTATTTAAAACCTTAAAATTTTATCTTTTTGAAACCGCTATCCAGCTTTTAAGGAGGAACCTTCAGGAAATAGGCATATTTGGGTGTCGATGCACAGAAAACTGCAAACCTGGTCATTGAATTGAAACCTTCATTATTTCTTAGAAATTCACCTTGGTTCGGAATGTTTAGGAACTCCTGAAAATCGTCTGGTGATTGAAACTCATAACTTCAACTACTTCTTACCCAATCATTAAATGCCTTCTATTCATCTATCTTCGGTTCCTTTGGAGACTTGCATTTATGTTGGAGTGTAAAATATATTAAAAAATAATCAAGGAGCGAACGTGCTTTATTCAATTCCCAAAATTTATTCCTGAATCACACTTTCTAGTAGAGAAAGTGCCCCAAAATCGGTCACATGCTAGATAGAGAAATCACCTTGAGAGAGTTATTTTAAAAAATCATAACACTCTAAAAAATGAATGGGGGTGAAAATACTATGGAGGCACACTTGCTCTTCTTTCATTTTTTGCTCCAAAAATGTTTTTTTACCTGTTTGATAGAATCCATGGTGAACATCCCCTTTTAAAATAATTTCTTCTTTTCTCTTTCGCCCATTTTTTAGAAAAGTATGGATTTCCTAAAAAATATCCCCTAATTTTAGGGCTATTCTCTTTTTATTGTTTTTGGCTTTTAATATTCTCTTTATTTTCGCCATAGAAATAACTTCGAACTTTAAAAATATAGCCCTTGATTTTTTTCTTCTCTTTATTTTTGCTATAGAAAGAACTTCAAACTTTAAAAATATAGCCCTTGATTTTTTTAACCAAAAGCTTCAAAATTGAACTCTTACTTTTTCCTTTTTTCGTTCTTCCTTTTCATTTATGCTTTCATTTGGAGTGTGCACATTTTTAAACAAAACGCTTCGAACATGAAAACCAGCAATTATTATAGTTTTCCCCCCAAAAGAAGTGAAGTTCCCCTTCGTTTACCTTTGAATTGTGCCTTGGATAATTTTGTTTCACCCCAAGAAGAGGTGAATGGGGCTTTCACCCCTCCCTTGGGGTAAAAACCCTTTTGACTATTCCACTTTCGAATTGTCATAGCACACTTTATGTTCCAAACAAAGTTTACTCCAAATAAGGACACAACTTGTTTTAATCCATCCACGTGTGAGGCCTATGAATTACCTTTGGATGCCTTTGCAATATGCTTTCACCCCAATAAGGGGCAAAAGGAGGTTTCACCCCTCACTTGGGGCGAAATTCCTTTTGAATTTTCAAAATATGTTGTCACATTTTTTTTTTTGCTTTGACTTTCGAAGTGCATTCACCTCAATAGGAGGCGAATAGAGTTTTCGCCCCTCCATCTTCTAAAAAACTTAGGATCGTCTTTAACTTGGGATTTCACCCTTTGTTTTCAATGAAAAATCCCTTTCAATTATTGACCACAAGCTTTGACTCTTTCCTTGTTTTAGAATGCATTTGCCCCACTGGGAGGCGAAAGGAGGTTTCTCCCCTCATTTGGGGTGAAAGCACTTTTATTTTGTCGTTCTCCATAATTCTAAAATTGGGTCCTGTGCTTTGTTTTTTCAACTAAGCACTTCACTTGTGCTTCCAAATTTTTAAACTCAAAGACTTGCATGGTAAAGCAACCTATTAAAACTTCAGAGCCTTTGAACCTACTCTAAAAGTTTTAATATGATATCATTCAAAAATTGTGACATACCTTATGGGAAAGAAAAATGTAGATCCAAAAATATCCCTTGAGGCAAGCCCAAAATTTTCTAGTAAATATTACCTCGTACTTTTTTATTTATTTATATATATCAAAAAATATAGGGAATAAACAATATGTACATATTTACACATCATACATTCTAAATTCATCATTGCAAATAGACCTTTAGGTGAAGACCATTAACTGAAATTGGAAGATCCTAGCCATCTTTATCTCACAAATAATACGCATTCTCCAATTCACTGTAGAAACCTAAAATGAACCTTCCCAGATCACATCAAACTTCTTGTGCTTCCCTGGTTTGACTTTGTTCTCATTAAAATTAAGGACTAAATATCCCATCTAAAACTTACATTTTGTTGTCTTCTTTCTAAACCACTTCTATGTCACTTTAGTGTGTTCGATGAAAGCTTGATATACCTTTTCTATTTCTTCCTATAGCTGCAGTAATTGAGCGACCCTTGGACTCATTGGATCATAGTCATCATCTTCATTTTTGAACAAATACAATATCTATAGGATAGGGAGCTCAATGTGAGTGTGTAGAACTGCTTCCTTCCTATACACCAAATAATAAGGAGAGGCTTTAGTAGAATTTTTTTACTGATATCCTATCTACCCACAGAGCTTGATTTAGTAGTTAGTTCCAACTTATATTATTGTTCCCCAATGTTATTTTAAGAATTCACAAGAAGTTTTTATTTGTGGATTCGGCCAAGACATTTCCCTATGGATAGTTATTGGAGGATTTTTTTAGATAAATCCCATACTTTCTCATGAATTCAATGATCTTGGCCCCTATGAGTGGAGTTCCATTATATGTTACAATTACGTTTGGAACACTAAAATATGTGATTAGTCCCTCAAGAAAGGAGATGATTGTAGCTTGATCTGCTTTTTTGGTTGGGATGGAATTGACCCACTTGGTGAAATCATTATTTTTTTTTTAAATATATTTGTGTTCGGTGGAGGAATGAGGATCAATAACTCCAATGAAGTCTAGTACCCATTTTTGAAAAGGTGCTTCAACTTGAATCGGATGTAGAGGCAATGATCCATTTTTAGTCCTGCCAACATACTAATGATAATTGTCATAACTCTGGCTCACTTTATGTGCATCTACAAAAATACTAGGCCAGAAGTACCCAGCTTGAATGATATTCAATGCCATGGAAATTTCTACATAATGTCCATCAGATAGGCCAAAGTGGAACTTCTCCAATATTTTCTCCTTCTCTGTCTCCTTCACACACCTAAGGAGTACTTCATCTATATTCCTATGGAACATCCCACTTGGCAACAAGACATACTTAAGCACTTGAAGTCTGAATATTCATCGTTGTGAAGCATCAAGGTGTGGTTGAAATTTCCCAGATGAAAAAAATTCGAAAAGGTCCTCTGTCCAGTCACGATCAATAGTAGCTCAGTTTGCATAAACACTTTCACTGATATTCTCATTCTATACTAGAGCCAATTCTTTTGAAGCTGCACTTTTTGCCAGTTCCTGATAAAGGGCTTGTCCATGAACTAAATTAGTCAGTCGGATATCCACATCATATTCTTTGATTTTTGAGATCCAACCTGCTCTTTTGTTACCTAATTCTCCTTGAAGAATGAAATTTCTAAAATATTGATGTATAACATAGACTACCATCTTGCTCTGCAAAATGAAGTGGCGAAGTTTATTTAGGGATTTCATAATTGCATACACCTATTTTTCAATATTATTATACTTTTATTAGTGTAGAAAAATCACTTGGCTCAAAAAGGCAATCGACATTTCCTCTTCATCTTCTTGCTTTTGTGCGAGAACGACAGTGTAACTTTCCTGCTCACCAACTGCATAGAGGATGAATTATTTTGAGTAATATGGATTGATCAATACTGGCACTTGGGTGATTCTTTCCTTAATTTTCCAAAAAGTTTGTCTTCTCACTTGAAGTCTCCATTATTTTTTCAAAATCTTGGTCATTGGTTTTACAATTTGAGCAAAATCAGTAATGAACTTTCGAATGAAATTTATCTGGCCAAAGAATGATTGTAAATATTTCTTGTTAACTGGTAATGATAATTTTAGGAGCACCTCAGCCCTTGCAGGATCAATCACCAATCCTTCTTACGAGATCACATGTCCTAAGAGTTTTCTTTCCTTAACTATGAATATGGACTTTTTCAGGTTAATGGAAATTCCCAATTCCTAGTATTTTTTGAATACTTGCCTCAAATGAGAGATGTGCTCTTCTCTACAATGTGAGAAAATAGTCATATCATAAAAATAAATCACAATAAATCTATTCAATAACTCACCGAAAGTAATATCCATAGCTCTCTGAAATGTAGCACCAGTATTGGATAGACCAAATGGCATTCTATGATAGGTGAAAGTACCCCATTTTTTAGTAAATACTATCTTGTATTGGTCCTCATCCTTCACCCAAATCAGATTATAACCAGAGAAACCATCCAATAATGAAAACCTCTGTGCTCTAGTGACCACATGGAGGATTTGATCAACCTGTGATAGGGGGTAATGATATTTTAATAATGCCTAGTTCAAATTATAAAAATCTATTCACAAACATATATCTCCATTCTTCTTATAAACTGGAATCAAGTTTGCTACCCATGTTGAGTGCTTAATCAAATAAATTATCTTTACCTCCAGTATTTTTAACAACTCTACCTTCATGAGCACTTCTATTTTAAGGTTGACATGCCTCTATTTCTTTCAAAAAGGATTTACCCCTTCCTGTAATTCAATAGTATGTTGGATTATATTTTTATCATATCCCTTTAAACCATGGTAGCTCCAAGAAACGATGTCAAGGAAATCATAACATAAATTTTTAATATCTTCAAGTTCTTCGGTTGTACAGTCTGTTCTAACTTTAATAATCTTCTCAGGCTCAAGCTACATTTTCTTTTACTCCTTTGGATCAACTTTGATTTTGTGTTTCTTTGCTTGGTTGTTCTGGTCAAACAAACTCTCAAGTGAAATCAGTCCCCTAGGAATGTGATTATTCTTCAATTAGATCATTCCTTCCATTTCCTCTTAGATCAATGTTCTATCCTCTACACTTGTAATTTCCTTAATCAAAAAATTTATTATTTTTTCAACATTGTCAAATACTTGCCAATAGAGGTTCATGTCAGGGATTGAAGGTCTATAAATAACCTTGACAGTCTTGGCCTTCCTGAATACTTGCTCTACAGGAGAGAAATTGGCAGCAAGAGAAGCTAAAATGTCTGCATTCCTATTCTTCTCTCACAAAATTGCTTGAATATTAAATATAGTAAATGACTCAAACAAGTCCCATACTTTGTTACAGTAGGCCTTCAAGTAGTGTTGCTTTGACACACAATTTTTGTAGTCTAGTTGAGGATGAGCTTGTGATCTCCAAATATTTACAAATATTTTATTCCCAACTTTTTAGCTTTTTTTAAACCAAGGCACAATGCTTCATATTCAACAATATTATTTGTGCAGCTCCAGGTTAGTCGATAAAAATAAGTTTTCTGCAACCCTATAGGAGAAACTAGAACAATACCAGCACCTGCACCATTCTTACACCTTGCACCATCAAAATACAATTTCCATAGATGATCCAAAATAGGGTCTAGGGTATCGAGAAATCTTTCTTCCACCTACTCAGGCTTAATTATGGTATAACAACTGATGTCAGTTTCCACCATTGCATTGAAATCTATGAATAAAAATTCATCCTCTAGGTGGAGCTCACCAAATGCTTCCTCCATTAAGTCTACTTCTTGCAATTCCTCTATCATCATATTGAATGCACCAATGGGATTTTTTTCTTCTTCCAATTTATCTATATGAAAAGTAGAGGGCTTTTTATTATAGATTCGGATTCTTATTCCCTTGAACGGGATCTCCAAATGTGAATAGTCCAAGGAAAGGTGTCCTCCTAGTTTCACTATGAATTCTCTTGAAAGATACATGTTGAAGTATGGTTCTAGGTCAACCACCACTACTTCTTGGATAATGGTGATTTATGGCATGCTATGTAGAACAATAGGAATATCCTTAATTACTTCCATTATTTTGATAGGGGTCCCATCCAAATGTAAGATACCTGGACTACTTCTTGTATATTCCATACCATTACTTCACATACTGCCTTTGGCATTACAGTAGTCGTAGTACCAGAGTTAATCATACAATTATGCATGATCGACCCTTCCATTCGGAGAGAAATAAAATGGAGGTGGCTTGTTATTTGCAATGGCCGAAGTAGGTAGTATTTGCTAACACTATTTGAGAATAAATTTTCTCTTGACATTTTACTAATTTGAGAGAATCTTGTAATAGATCAACCTAGCCAAGTAAATGCAAAGCATCATACAAGCTCACCTTTGCAGAAATATTCTTCATTTCTTCCATAATATTATAATTGCAAGTACCAGGAACCTTTTCCTCTATAGTGAGTTCATAATTGTTTTGATATTTTTGAGTAGCCTTCACCCTCTATCTCTTCATAAATAATGGATACTTGAGGTGTTATTTGACTTGCTATTTTACCTCCATTTGCACTTGAGTGACTGTAGGCTGTGAAGCTGATGCCTTCATATTTTATTGAGCTTGCTTGGGTAATAGGTCCTTCAACAAGACATAATATTGCTACTTAATTATCACTTTAGGTGTTTTTACTTGTGGTTGCACTTTTTTATTTTGTACCTTATGCTCAGTAGGAGCTTTCAGAGGTTCCATTTTTGTTGAATCTATAATTACCAATTTATTTCTAGCCCTCGTGAGAACTGAAACTTGCTCCAAATATGGGACCATAAAATTATGATCAGCCTCCATTATCATATTAACTTGTCCACCAATAGAAATTTTTTCTAATGTCTACACATAGTTCAATTGGACCATGCACATGTCTTCTCCATGAGGATCATTACAGGTGGAGCACCAATATGTTTTCTTTGATGTACTAGCTTCTTCATTTGCTAGCATAATTATGTTCCTCTCAAAGCATTTTCTAGAGGTTACTTTCTCCCTAGTAATTGATGGTGTTTAAAATCTTCTTGATCGAAAATCAGCTTTCACTTATTTTTTCTTGACTGCTGTGATCTCGTTTGACATTGTCCTTACAACCGAATTAACATATTGCATTTCTTGTAATAGCTTCATGTAAGGATTAGGATTCGAGGGTGCAAGAGGTGTCGATAAAGGTAGAGGTACTAGTAGAATAGGAAATGGTAGTGGAATGAGTGATGCTGGTAGAACTGGGAAAGGTACTGGTGTTGGTAACTAAGGAATAACTAGTGTAGGTAATTTTAGAATACTTGGATAGAGAAGTTGTGGAACTAGAATCGAAGCGATTTGAGGTGGAATTGAGCTCCATGAGGGAATCAAGTACATAGAAGGCATGGGCTGTGATAATGCACTTGAATACAAATGTTGTGGCAGATCATGAAGAATGGGCATGCTAACCTTTGAGGGCAACTTACCTATGGTGATAAAATTTGCTTCAGCCTTTTGCACCTACATGTACAACTCCAAAAAGTATTTACATTGGATTGGTGAATAGCTATTCCAATGTCTAAGTTGAAGGCTCTGAGATAATAGAATGCAACTTGCTCATGCGTGGGCCGAAGACCATCAGGAAATATCTACTAGTTTTAGGTGAATCTGATGTTGAAATCTACTGTCTCCTCCTACGAATGTCTTTGGATATTCATGAATTGGTGTAGCAAGGAGAAAGGATCAGCTTATTCATGAAATTTCTTGATTAGTATTTCTGCAAACTAGTCCCATGTGGTAATAGTGGTGGGAGGTAAGGAATGGTACCAATACAATAATTTTCCTCTGAGTGATAACACTAGTAACATTACCATAATATATTCATAAGTAATACCATGGATCGTCGCCAAAGAAGATACATATTGGATATGCTCATAAGAAATTTTAGCAATTCCATCATAGGTAGGCAAAGCCTTTAAAGCTATTTGGAGAACTAGATTTTATACTTGTAAATTCAAAGCTCTTGAGATATTCCATGATAGAAACTACCCGGGTGGTTGTGGTTGCTGTGGTGGTGGGTTTTGAGCCATACTAACAGGTGTGTGAGGTTGAGGAGGTGAAAAACTTGTAGCAATACTAGCTGGGCTTGAAGGAATGGAGAACACACCAACTATTTGTGTAGATATTATGGATGACATGTAAGGTGAAGGAACTAACCTAGGGTATTCACCTAGCCTTTTAGTGTTTAGTTTGTAGAACTCAATGGGGTCTTTAGGATTTTTAGCCTTTGATCTCGTGATCATGAAGTACAACTTTCACTGCCTTCACTTTCGAAGGCTTCTAGATATAGTTGAGATGCTAGATGTCCTAAATATAAAATATAAAGATGAAAACCAAACCTTAATACTATTAAAAGTGGAACTTTTGAGATTCCACCGAGCATGCTAAAAATTGTTGGTCAAATATTTACCTAATTATACAAACATGCATTTGTGTGCCCTAGACATGGCCAACATTGAAAGGTTAGAGGAAATAAATATCCTCTGTGCAAATATTTAGATAGGGCTGGCTCCCTTACTAATCCTACAATGGTTTGAGACTAGAGTTGTAGGAATGAAATTTGAAATAACAGAAAGAAATGGTAAATATGGCCATAGGTCGAAGGTGTAGGATCGAGGATAGACTAGCAACAAGAATTCCAACCAAGCATGGTAACAACATAAGACAAAGACAAAGCAAATAATTTACTCACAGTTCTATGGAAATAACCTTTAGGATCACATTCTAGTACTCACTTCCTCATTGGTAGTATTCAAATTTAGCAGCAGATAACATACATGAATATATAACATATATACTTAAAACAAAAATTAATCACACATAAAATTGCTTACAAAATTAGAAGCCAAGTCTCTTCTATTATGTAGAAAACTTGAATAGCTTTTCTATAGAATTTCTATTCTCCTTTTACAATGGAAATTGATTAGTATTTATAGAGGATTTTGCCTCTTTCATTAAATGCACATAAGGACAAAATGTTTATAGATCAGAAACACATGCAAGAAATTCCTTATTTAAAACCTTAAAATTTTATCTTTTTGAAACTGCTATCTAGCTTTTAAGGAGGAACCTCCAGGAAATAGACATATTTGGGTGTCAATGCACAGAAAACTGCAAACCTGGTCGTTGACTTGAAACCTTCATTATTTCTCAGAAATTCACCTTCTTTCAGAATGTTCAGGAACTCATGAAAATCGTCTGGTGATTGAAACTCATAACTTCAACTAATTCTTACCCAATCATTAAATGCCTTCTAATCATCTATCTTCGGTGCCTTTGGAGACTTGCATTTATGTTGGAGTGTAAAATCTATTCAAAAAAGATCAAGGAGCGAACGTGCTTTCTTCAATTCCCAAAATTTATTCCTTAATCACACTTTCTGGTAGAGAAGGTGCCCCTCGTATTTATTTTCTTATTATAGCAACAATCCATAGGCAAAAATAACCCATTACAATGCTTTGAGTTATCCTCTATGTCATCCTTTTTTAGAGTGAAAGTGCCTCTCATAAGACGTTCCCTTTTTTTCCAAATATACATTCGCCCCTAGAGTGGAAAAAAGGCATTGTGGCCCCCCACTTTGGGTGAACCTTGCATTGACATTTCAACGCTCGATCTCTCCATAGTTGCCTTAGAGAAAAATAAGACATCATCAGGTCATTTTACTATAGCCTCACCCTAATGAATGGCAAATGAGACGTTCACCCCTTATCTGGGGTGAAAGCGCTTCCACTTAATTTTTTCTCTTCGTGTGCTGAAGTGGGATCCAAAACCTACCTTATATATATACGTTCACTGTCACCCTCCATATTGGGTGAACCCAATGTTGACTTTCCAATGTGACCAAAGCACTTTTAACTTCCTTTGCTTTCATCGAAATTAACCATTCATTGTGCTCTTCACCCCCGATAGGGGTGAATGAAACTTTCACCCCTCAACCGGGGTGAACACGTTGTTGACTTGTTAATGCTTTGTTTTAAATGACATTCGCCCCATATTTGGGGTGAACACACCCTTTTATTTAAAGTCATCGAATCTCCTTTGAGCCCACCATACTTTCAAAGCGCTTCACTATTCTTTCATCCCAATGGGGAGTTAAAGGGACTTTCGACCCTCATTTGGACCAAAAGCATTTTTCATTTGAATTTTTACATTCATCCTAGGGTGAGGCAAATGGGCCCTACCCATTTTTTGAGGTGAATGCGATTTTATGCTTCTGCAATGTAGTTTTATGATTTTGGCTTATGATTTTTTCTATATCGAAATATGAAATACAAGAAATAATTACACATAAAAATTGCAGCAAACATTGTAACACAATTTTATTATAAATGTTGATTTTATAAACAAATAATCCTCCAAAAAAATTGATCAAAGATTCCAATGTGGCATATGTCAAGAATACCAAAAATTTGAAAAGGATTTGGCAAGAGATAGATATTGGATTAGTTGAGTATAATATTTGTGAGTGTGAAGAACATATTGAATTTTTGATAGAGCATATCATTCTCTATATGTTCCAAAGGTTAAACGAATTCTAGGTAGAATATGTTTGAATTGCCTAGTTGAAGAAAGTATTTTTGAAAGAGATTTAAGCATTTGTTTGTATGCAAGATCTAGAAATATTTGAGCAGGTTTTGTGGGCAGCATTGAAGGCAAATTTGAGCAATTATTTTGAGAAGACTTGAAGGAAGATTTGAGAAAGTGTTGTGATAAGACTTGAAGCAACTTTAAGGAATATTTGAGAAAGCATTATGATAAGACTTGGAGCAGATTTAAGGTAGATTTGAGCAAGTCTTGTGAGAAGACTTGAAACAACATTGGGGTATATTTGATATAGAATTGAGAGTAGGTTTGGTTGTTGAATTGATCAAGCTTTGTGTTAAGGCTTGGGCCAAATTTAAAATTTAATTGAGAGTAGGTTTGGTTGCTGATTTGTTCAAGCTTTGTGTTAAGGCTTGGGGTAGATTTGAGATATAATTGAGAGTAAGTTTGGATGCTAATTTGATCAAGCTTTGTGTTAAGGCTTAGGGTAAATTTATGAGCATAGTTAGAATAAATTTGTGCTAGACTCATGACAAGGTTTGGTACATATTTGAGATAGATTTGAGATTAGAATTTGGAGGTGACCAAAGTAGAGAGGACAGAGGTCTCCAGTGGATAAAGTTCCATCAGCCAGTGCAGTGGGGATAGAGGTCCATTAACCAAAGTAGTGGGGATAAAGGTATTCTATGGATTGAAGTTCACCAGCTAGAGTAGAGGGGAAAGAGTTCTCTTTTTAAAAGAAATCCACAAATTAGAGCAAATGGAAAAGAGTTCTCCTATAGAAAGAGATTCATGAACCAGTTAGGGAGATAGAGCTCCACACACTAGTTGAGGATATAGATTTCTCCTATATCATGTTACAAAAATCAGAGCTAAGGGGAAAGAGTTCTCCTATGGAGAGATATCCATAATCAGAGCAAAGGGGAAAGATTTCTCTTGTAGAAAGAGATCCATAAACTAGAGAAAAAGGGAAAAATTTCTCCTGTGGAGAGAGATCCACAAACTAGAGCAAAGGGGAAAGAGTTATCTTATGGAGAAATATCCACAAACCAGAGTAAGGGGATAGAGTTCTCTTGTGGAGAGAGATCCATAAATCAGAGCATAGGGGATTAGTGTCTCCTTTGGACAAAGTTCCATAAACATTGTAATAAGGAATTGATTCCTAAGAGATTTATTGAGAAAATTTAGAAGAAATATTTTATCCATGGATTTAACCCACATTGGGTGAACCACACTCAATTTGTGTCTCTCTTTGTGTGATGATTTATAAATTGCTTTGATTACTGCTATTGATATTTCCATTGATAATATTGGATAATATTATTTGGGAAAGAAAATAGAAAGTTGATATTTTACTGTTCACGCCCCTCTCAGTATAAGCCTATGTTCTTCAATAGAAATAGGTCAACATTTCCTCTGGTTTCATATTTTATATGTAGAAGCAAGTCACTATCTCTACTGAACATTACATAATATTATATTAATTACAAAAAATATTTACTAGATTCTTCTTCAATCTTTATATACCTAGGTTGTTTTTTATTCACTCTTTACCAAATTCATCTAGAGTATTTCTTCACTAGAATCATTCCTTCTTTGTAGAATGAATTGCCCTTATGAATCTTCTAGCTCTTCCTTTAATGTCTCATTCGTAAGCAATTTTTTTATGTTTTCACCTTTGTAGCATATTGTCATAACTCATTCACAAGTTTTTTTTAACACAAAAAATAGGGCATACCATCAGTGGAAATTATTGTACCTACTCACACAATCTCTCCAAACTCTCCATGCTTAGCTCTAATACCAGATGATGCAATCAAGGGGAATATAAGAAAAAATAATCAAGAAAAAATAATAGTGCATGTATTTTCCACTAGAGGAAATACATATACAACCAATATCTATATATATATATATATATATATATATATATATATATATATATATATATATATATATATATATATATATATATAGATAGATATAATATGATGTCTCTTAGTTTTAAGAGACCCTTCAATGTTTCATCTTCATCATAAATTTTTCATCTTCTTATTCTTTGAGGAGCCTTCTATTCACCCACATATGAGATGAAATAATTAACATCCCTTAAAATTTAATAATTACATGATAAAAAATAATATAATAAAGTCTAAAAATTTCAATTTTAATGAAAATACCCCTTGGTTTATCCATTTATGCAAGGGTTTACATACATAAAGAGAGGGTAAACTATTTTCCATATTTACCAAGGTTTATAGGTGGCTTGACAAGTTTTTCTTCCTATCAAGTGTCAAAGGTACCATCAATGTAAAAGGTGTTTACTATACAACTAATTCAATTATATGTCTTTACTAGTCCACATGTAATACAAGGTTTTACAGTTTATTTAAAGCAAATTTCAAACCTTTACACAAGGTTCACTATATATTTAATTTGCTCATCTTTATTTTCATGGTTTTCCATAAGCATAAGCAACTTGATCCACATGAAATATTAGGAATAAACCCCTCAAGCAATGATATACAATTATACATTGATGTTTTGAATTTTGTGTATTTAGAACTATTTTATTATCCTTAATCATAACTTTAAAACTTCAAAATATATTTGCTTTTGGCTTCCAACATGATTTAGTGCATAACATATAATATTATCATCATATAAAAATATTTATTTTCAAAATGTTATGCATCAAAATCCATAACATAATATATTTAATCTTAATGAACATGTTTAATATTAACATAGGCCTAGCATGTTTACAATATCCATTAATCAAAATTTCACAAATAAATGTATTGATTACATTAATATGCTATTATTATTATTTAAATGTCACATATTTATTTACATATCCTTTTAATTGTTCTCAACATAAAGCATTAATGATGAATACACCAAATATTCTTATCAATGAGGTTGAAGTTGAGGTAAAAAAGACGCCCATTACATTCTACTTTTATTTAATTCATGTAGAACATAAAATACATATGAATACATCATTTGAATACATGAATTCATGGTAATTATGGGATTTATGTCTTTATTTGTGTATCACCAATATTCTTTAGATTAAATATGGTTTTATTTGAATGGGAGCTTGATCATGGTGGTGCTTTATGAAAATTCTACTAACATCATAAGGATTTGCTTCTAGGATTTGGTTTTGAGATGTGTATGTTGTCAATGAACAGTTTTAGGTGATATTATTTTAATAATCTATCAAAAAAATATAGGGAGTAGTAGGTTGTTTTAGATAGTATTTTGAACTGTTATTTTTCTAATTTATTTATTTTTTGATCTTTCTTAAGTAGTATTATGGAGGGCCCATTTCATACTATTTGTGTTGGCATAAAGTTGGGTTATGGATGAAGTCTTCAAGGATTCATGTTGTATTGCAAATGGTTAGTATTGCTCAATGTTTTTGAAAGGGAATTTTAATCATAAAAATATTTAATGAGAATTTTATAATGTGAGGTTATGCTCAATTAAAGTTTAATACAATGTATATTTATTTTCTTTTTTTGTTAGGGTATTTTTTTCTATTTGGGATGCATGTGGACATATGGGTATCAATATTTACTAAGGGTTTTATTAATTGTGGTTGCTTTCTTCTACTTGTACTACATGCTTACTGGTAATAATCACTCCACCTGATTATTGATATTATATTTTCTTAGGGTTTTCATATTTAACATTGAACTTGGTGGGTAATTTTATGATATCAAAGTGTGTATCAATGAGTCTCTAACATGTGATGAGGCACTAGGCAAGTGCAACTATAAAATAGTTGAATAAAAATCATGATTAGAAGGTCAAACCCTATTATTCCTTTAATTCATATAAGGTAATGTATTATTCTATAGTAGTATTATACCTTAGGATAAGGCAACTCTTCATCTACTCATTTTCTAAAAAAGTACATTAATATCTTGACATAAAAAAATCTAAGATTGATGATGTCGATTTAATATTTATCATTTATGTGAAGTCTCAATTTAGATTTTCTATCTTGTCATATTTGAAAATAAATTTTATAGTTCCATCCTAAATTTTCCTTTTCCTTTTTAGTTAGAAAAAATCAAGTGCTTTTCAATTTATAGTTTTAACAAGAAATTTGGTGAATATTTGTAGAAAACAAGAATTGGATTTATTTTTACTTTATTTGTAGGGCTTTAGTTAGAAATGATATTTATTTATGCTTTTGGAACTCATTAATATTTTTTTAGAAAAAATTGGTGGTTATGCTATCTAAATCTATTAGCTTACTTACAAGATCATATTTAATTTGGTGATGTTTGAGTTATGGGATTTACATTTATCAAATATCATGTATATTTTTCCATTAAAAGTTACAATCAAAACCTTTTCCAAATATTTTGGACAACTTTCCTTGTAGAAAATATAGCATAAGAAAGTTTATAAAGTATATAGAAGTTTTATTTGGAAATGAAAATGACATTTATTTTTAGTTAAATCTCTACATAAAATTTTAGTTTAGTTGACTAATATGTTGTATTTATTTTGGTTCTCACTATTACATTATCATTATTTTTAATTATCTACATAAGGTGGGTTCTATCATCCACCCATGTTTATTTTGATATTTTGTTTTGCTTTCCACATTTACGGGCTATGTGTAGTTTGTACTTAAACATTCAAGTATCACATATATTGGGTATGCATTTCAAAATTTTATTGGAAAAAGGGATGGCCATAGAGATAGTTGCCACTAAAATACCTTTAAGTCATAGATATTTTATTCACATCCATTGATAATTCTAGTTCAATGACTGTTCTCATGTCTCCTTTCCTCCATTTATAAATTAAGGTATTTCTTTTTAATAGATCCACTTTCTATCTTTATGAGAGAATCCCAATAATACCTCTATTGGTAGTTTTGCCATACTAAATTTGGATTGTAAAATTTTGAAAAATATAATATGAATGATGCAGTTGTTCTGATTTTACTATTTTAATGTAATGTTTTTGTTTCCTTCCTTTGAGCAATTTCATTAAATAAAGAAGGTTGATTTCATCCTTGGAGATGCACAGTAAATTTTTCCAGTAAAAATTAATGGAAGTCATGGGCAAAATGTAAAAGGGAAAAATAGATGGCAAGGAACGTCTCAGGATCGAAGGAGCAATGGAAATAGTCTAAAGCTTTGGCAGTTTTTATTTAAGGGAAAGCGCCAGTAAAAATAAAGGGGAAGACATTTTCGCCCTAGGGAGGGTGAAAATCATTTTTGCCCTTCTTTAGGGGTGAAAATACCATGATAAGAAGATTTCATCCAAGTGAGAAGAAGGCAAAGTGGAAAAGGGCGAAAATAATGGAGAAGAACTGGTCAAAGTCAAAGGCACCCCTTGGGGGGGGGCGAAAATCATTTTTGCCCCTCTTGAGGGTGAATTTCCAATCAAAGTCGTTTTAGAGCGAAAACCAAGCAAAACATGCACCTTACGAAGTCAAAGTCAAAGTCACCCCTAAGAAGGGGCGAAAATCCCTTTCACCCTTATTTGGGGTGAAATCCCAGTTGAAGATGCTTTTTGGAGTGCAAACAATAAGGTGACATCATCCGGGTGAAGGTTACAAAGTCAAGGTCAAAGCGAAGTTAATGAAGGCATCCGCCAATATAATTTCACCTCATTTTGGGTAGAAACTATAATTTCGCCTAGTTTGGGGTGAAAGTCCCAAAAATAACATCTCTACCTACTGGTCAAAGTCAAATTCACCCCTAGGGTGGGGCAAAAATCATTTTCACCCCTCTTAGGGGTGAAATCAATCATCTTCACCTCATTTCTTGCAGAAGTCATTTTCATTTCATTTTTTGGTAAAATTCTCTAGTTTTTGGGTGAAATTACTCAGGAGAAGGGTGAAAGCATGTTGATAGGTGAAAACACCAAGGTTGCCTAGGAGAAATCAATTCTTGCTCTCTCCCTTCAGCAAATATTTCTTTCAAAGGCACTATTGTTGCTGATATTTTTTGGGAAGAATCAAAGACTAGTGAAATTTAATTTTTGGAGCAATAAGATCAATTTTCCAGGATTCTTGCTGAGGAGATGCCAGGATTAAATGCTACATCCTAAAATCCGATGTGATCCCAATCATTTTTGAGGTGCCCTCCATTGATTTCATTCCTTTTCAAATAAAGTTAATGTTCATTGGATCTCCACTAGTGAGGGTAAGATTTTGAGGTGTAAAGTGATGGAATGGTATCCAAAATTTAATATCCAAGCTCCTATTTTCCATATGATATTGTTGAGTTTTGATGCATCGATGCCTAGAATATTTTTCCTATCATCCATATCTACTAATTTCCTAGGTGCATTCCATGAAAATCGGATCATCACTTCCTGAAGAATGTTATGATTTGAGCATTGTCATTACCGAGGAGAGAATTGAATTTGATAGTCTTTGACTAGCCAAAATTTTGTTTTAATTCACATTTAATTTTAGAGGTAAAATCCTCTATAAATACTAAGCATTTCAATGTAATGAAGGAGGATAGACATTCTACAGAAAAACACTTTAAGTTTTTTGCATCAATAGAAAGACATTCGACTTCTGGTTCCTTGAGTAGTGTTGTGTTTGATCACTTTTTGCTTATCATTTTTTATTACGTTCATGTCCATTATTAGCTAATTTTAAATTTTACATCTAAATTTAACTACTATTGGTGAGGGAATGAATACTGAAATGCTTCTTGGAGGTTATCTCTGCAAACTATGAGTGGTTCCTATGCCTTCCTTTCTGTTATATGCTAATTAACACTTGATTTGGATTTTAGCTGTTAGTTTATCCCCACTTAATGTTTCTGGCTCATAGCCATATTTCCCATTTCTTTCTATCATTTCCCATATCTTTCCTATTACCCTAAGCTTTAAACCGAATTAGATTAGTAAGGGAACCAACCCTCTCTAGAGATTGGCCCGAAGGACATCTCTCTCCTTCGACCTTTCAATGTTGGTCGGGTCTAGGGTGCACAAGCATTTTGTACTTAGGCAGATTCATGACCAATAGTTTTTGGCATACCTAGTGGGACAAATCATCTTCGTAGTTTAAGGGAGCCCGAGTTGGTGAATCTCTAGCTTGCTTTTATCTAGAAAAATCACCATAGGTGCCAATAATTTTGGCACACTTTGAATAGTATTGAGGTTTGATGTTCACCTTTGTACTATATGATTAGAACATCTAGTGACTCAGCTTTACCCAGAAGCCTCCAAACGTGAAGTGAGTGAAATCTTTCTTCATGATCACAAGATCGAAGGCCAAAAATCTAGAAGATCCCATTGAGTTTTATGAACTTGACACCCAAGTGTTAGGAGAACATCCTAGGTTAGTCACTCCGATTGTCCCATCAAGTGTAACATCTTCATAGTTAGCTAGTGTGTTCTCTATTCCTTCAAGCCCTGCTAGCACAACCACTAGTTTTTTACCTCCCCAAGCAAACACTCCAGTCCAAATGGCTCAAAATCTACCACCACAACCACCAAGGTAGTTCCCAACATGGAACCACTCTGGACCTCTGAATCTGCAAGCTCAAAACCTAATTCTACAAGCAATAATGAAGGCTTTGCCTACTTACGATGGTATGGGGAAGATGACTTATGAGCATGTCCAAGATGTGGCTACCTTGGTGATAATCCATAGCATCACAGATGAGGATATCATGGTAATATTGCTTGTTCTCTCTCAGAGGTAAGTTGCTTTACTAGTACCGATCATTACAACCTACCACCATTACTACCTAGGACCAGTTGGCTGAATTATTAATCAAAGGTTTCAATGAACAAGTGGATCCATTCTCTCTATTGCATCAATTTACCACCATTCAGAGGTATCCATAGGAGGAAATCATGGACTTCAATATCAAGTTCACCCAAACTTGGCATAGAGTTCTTGATGGTCTCCGGTCGACTCCTGAGCAAGCTGTATTTTACTACCTTCAAGCTTTCAACTTTGACATTAGTATGGCCATCCGATAGTCCAATGTCAACACATTTCTTGATTTATATTCTACTATGCAAAAGGTCAAAGCTGACCTGATTGCTATTGGTAAGCTTCCACAAAAAATGGTGATGCCTATTTTTCCTGATCTTCCATAGTATTTGTATGCTAATGCATCTTCTCAACCCTTGCCCATGTCCCCCATGTATCCAATCCCTTCATGGAATTTAAGTTCATCTCAAACCATGATGATAGTTTCTATCCCTCAACTACCTACTCCAACCATTCCATAGTTACCCGCTCCAGTTCCATTCCTAACACTACCATATCCACCTATACCACTTCCATTACCAGCTCCTCCAACACCCTCAAATCCTGATCCACAAGAGAAGGTGTTGAAAGAGTTATAATCAATGAACTCAGCCATAAGAGCGATGGGCAATGAGATCACAATTATTAAAAGGAAGTAGGCTAAAAGATATTTCTAGCCTAGGATATTTCAACCATCATCGATCACCAAGGAGCAAGCAGCTTCAACCAACAAGGCACCTGAGAGAAATCTGATTATATTGGCAAATGAAGAAGTTGGCACATCAGACAAAGCATATTGGTGCTCTACCTGCAATGATCTGCATGGTGAGGAAACTTGCATGGTTCACCTGAACTACATGTAGACATTGATGGAGAGTTCTTCTAATGGTCAAATCAACATGATCACAAAAGTCGATCATAATTTCATGGTCCCTTCTGAAGAGCAAGTTTCAGTTCTCACAAGAGCTGGAAGAAAACCCATCACTGTGGACCCAACTGAGATGGAGCCCCTGAAGGTACCTACTGATTCAAAGGTGCAAAATGAGAAAAACAAGTGCAAGAAAAAGTAGCTATTCTAGTGCCCAAGCCAGATGCACCTATCCTACTAAAAGATATTTTACCTCCATGAGCGAAAGAGAGATTGCAAGAAAAAGCTTCAACTTTGCAAGCGAAAGCTGAAATGGAGGAACAGGCCAGGGAAAAGCTCAAATACCCATCCTTGACCAAGCGTCAGAGGGTAGAAGCTACACAGTAGTATCAAAGTAGATATGAGGCTACCAATGAAGGAAAAGAGTCCAGTGCATCCATGTATAACATTGTTGAAGAGCTGAAGAGGATTCCAACCAAGGTGAGTCTCTATGATGCACTACAATTACCTGGACAAGTGGACTTGTTGCAAGAATCATTAAAATTTGTGAAAGATAAGGGGAAGAATATAACTCAGATAGTGTTAGCTCAAAATATGATGACTTCTACCACTAGAAAGAATAGACCACCCCATTTCTACTTGTCTCTCAGGATGGAAGGTTGGATTGTGCATAATTGCATGATCGACTTTGATGCTACAATGACTATCATGCCAAAGGTAGTTTGTGATGTTATGGGTATGGAATATACAAGGAGTAGCCCTAGAATTTTATAATTATATGGAACCCCTATGAGGATAGTGGGGGTCATCAAAGACATCCCCATTATGTTGCATAAAATACCTCAGATCACTGTGATCCAAGAGGTGGTTGTGGTTGATCTAGAGCCTTACTTCAGCATGTGCCTATCATGAGAGTTCACTACCAAGTTGGGAGGCTACCTTTCTCTAGATTATTCTCATTTGGAGATTCCTATCAAAGGGAGGAGAATCTAAATTTATAATGAGAAGCCTTCGACTTATCACATAGAGAAGATTGAAGAAGAAGATAAACCCATGAATTCTATCAACTTGATGATCGAAGAATTAGAGGAATTAGATTTGATGGAAGAAGTTCTGGATGAGCTTCGGATAGAAGATGAGTTTTCAATGCTCGATTTTAATGCCATGATGGAGATCAAAATCGGTTGTTACACCATCACTAAGCCTGAAAAAGTTGAAGCGAAGGTGTTTGATGATGAAGATCCTGCTCCGGATCAATTATGGAAGTTGTACTTTGATGGTGCAAGATGTAAGAATGGTGCAAGAGCTGGAATCATTCTCATTTCTCCTTATAGCATACAAAATATGTACTCTTACCGATTGACCTAGAGTTGTACAAACAATGCCATCGAGTATGAAGCACTCTACTTAGGTCTAAAAAAGGCAGAGAAGCTCAGGATCAAACAACTACAGATTTTTGGAGATTCTAAGCTGATCGTCAACCAGGTAACCAGTAAGTGTGTTTCCAAGCAACATTACCTGAAGGCATACCGTAATAAATTTTAGGACCTGTTTGAGGCTTATACAACATTGAACATCCAAGCAATCTCATGGGAGCAGAACAAGCATGTCGATCTCTTGGCATCCCTTGGTGCTAATTTTTTCCTAGTGGAGCATGTGGTGAGAAAGCCCAAGATTGTGAGGTTAGTTTATAGACCTTCAATACCTAACAAAAATATCTTCTAGAAAGTGTTTGACAGTGATGAACAGATTATAAATTTCTTAATAAGAGAAGCTAGTAATGTGGAAGAAAGAACACTTGATGAGGAAGAAGTCGAGGGTTTGATCCAATTATGGAATAATCATATCCCAAAAGGATTGATTACACTTGAGAGTCTCTTTGATAAAAATGATAGAGCAAAAAAGCATAAGATCAAAGTGGATGAAAAGGAGTACACTGAACTACAGTTGGGACCCGAGAAGTCGATCAAAGTCAACATTGATTGCACTCAGGAAGAGCTAGAGCAGATTAAAGAATTATGTCATGAGTACCCAGACATTATCGCTTGGAGCTACCAAGATTTGAAAGGCTACAATAAATATGTGATCCAACATACCATTGAGTTGTAGGAAGGAGTGAAACCCTTCAGGAAAAAGTAGAGACCAATCAATCCCAAGATTGAAACCTTGATGAAAGAAGAACTACTGAAGATGCTGGAAGCCAAAATCATCTACCCAATTAAGCACTCTACCTGGGTAGCAAATCTGGTCCTCATGAGAAAGAAGAATGGAGATATTCGCTTATGTATGGATTTTCAAAATTTAAACTAGGCATCTCTGAAGGATCACTATCCACTACCACAAATTGATCAGATTCTTCATGTAGTTGCTGGTGCTCAGAGATTCTCTTTGTTAGATGGATTCTTTAACTATAACCAAATTTGGGTCAAGGATGAAGACCAATATAAAATGATGTTCACCATAAAATGGGGAACTTTTTCTTATCAGAAGATGTCATTTGGTCTCTCAAATGTTGGTGCAAATTTTTAGAGAGTGATGGACGTAGCTTTCGATGAGTTGTTAAATCATGTTATTGTGATTTATTTGGATGACATGACTATATTTTCTCACAACAGGGAGGAGCATAGTCTACATCTAAGACAAGTGTTCGAGAAGTATCGGGAGTTTGGAATATCAATCAACCCAAAGAAGTCCATATTCATGGTAAAATAAGGAAAGCTCCTAGGCCACATTATTTTAGAGGAAGGTTTGGCTATAGATCCAGCTAGAGCTGAGGCTCTCCTGAAGCTTTCATTGCTAGCCAGCAAGAAGGATTTGCAATCATTTTTTGGGTAGATCAAATTTATTCGAAAGTTTATTGTAGATTTTGCCCAAGTGGTAAAGTCGATGACTGAGTTGTTAAAGAAAAATGTTGAGTTCAAATGGACTGAGCAAAGGAAGAAAGCATTCAAGGAAATCAAAGAAAGGATTGCTCAAGCCCCGGTCTTGGTGAACCTTGATTACTCAAAATATTTTATCTTGTATGTCGTTGGTGAACAAGAGAGCTATGTAGCGGTTCTTACATAGAAGGGAGATGATGGAGATGAGTGACCGATTGCTTTCTTGAGTCAAGTCATCCAACCGCATGAAGAAAAATATAATTTCATTGAAAAGCAAGTATATGCGATGATGAAATCCTTGAAGAAGTTTCAACATTTTATTTCTCAAAGTAAAATAATAGTTTATGTTGTTCATCCAGATATCTAAAGTTTCATCATTCAAGGAGAGCTTGGAGACAAGAGAGCTAGTTGGGTCTCTAAAATCTAGGAGTATGATGTTGAAATCTGACCAACCAAGCTAGTTCGAGGTCGAGCATTATGTCAAGAGCTTGCAAAAAGTGTTGCATCTGAATCCATGGTTTGCCAACTTGAAGATTTAGTAAGCAATTTTACTAATCGCTCTATGGATGATCATGATTGGACAGAGGACCTTGTCGAATATTTCCATTCAGGAAGATGTCCTCCACACCTCAATGCCTCACAGAGAAGGAGATTCAGACTTTAGGCCCTTAGGTACGTGATGATGCCGAATGGACTGTTCCATAAGAATATTGATGGAGTTCTTCTCAGGTGCATCTGAGAATCAGAGAAACAAAGAATCCTAGAGGAGTTTCACTCTGGTCTATCAGGAGGCCATTATGTAGGGAGGCCAATGGCATTGAAGATCATCAAAGTAGGATATTTTTGGCCTACTCTCTTTGTAGATGCTTTCAAAGTCAGTCAGAATTGTGATAAGTGCCAGAGATATATCGGTAGAAGCAAGAATGCATCATTACCCCTTCATCCGATTCAAGTAGAAGCACCATTTCAGCAATGGGGCTTAGAATTTATTGGGGTCATTGATCCCAATTCCTCTATCGAACACAAATACATCCTGACTGCAACTGACTATTTCACCTGATGGTCAGAAGCAATCCTGACCAAGAAGGTAGATCAAGAAATAGTTATCGCTTTTCTTGAAGGTTTAATCACTCATTTTGGCATACCGGATGCAATCATAATGGATAATGGGACTCCATTTATCGATGCCAAGATCAATGAATTTATGGGTAAGTATGGGATTTATTTGAAGATATCATCTAACTATTATCCATAGGGGAATGGCTTGGTTGAGTCCACAAACAAGAATTTGTTAAGAATTCTAAAGAGAACCCTTGGAGATAACAAGCACAGTTGGCACTTGCTCCTAAACCAAGCATTATGGGCCGATCATATCTCTATGAAAAAATCTATCAAGACGTCCCCTTATTCCTTGGTATACGGCAAAGAAGTAATCTTACCCATTCATATTGAATTGTCGACCCTTCAATCATGGCACTTGTTGTATGGTGAAGATGATGAGTCTGATCCCATGAGCACGAGATTGGCTCAACTTTTACAGTTGGAGGAAGAGAGGGAGAAATCATACAATGCCTTCATGGAACATGCCCGAATGACACAAAAATGGTTTGGCAAGAAAAATTTTAAAAAATCATTCGAGGTAGGTGATCTAGTGTTGAAATGGAATGAAAACAAGGCTAAGCCTGGTAAGCATCACAAGTTTGAAGTGATATGGGAGGGCCCATTCCAGATTTTAGGTGTGAATCAAGTCAACTCATTTTATTTGAAGGATATGGATGGTCGTGTGTTGCCGATTCTAGTAAATGGTCTTCATTTGAAGGCCTACCATCAGTGACAAAATTCTGATCAAGTATGTATATATGTACATAATATTTTTATGTTATTTTGAGTCAAGAATTTTTAATCTGGTTAAAAAAAAGAAGTTGATTTCATCGAAAAAATCATTTTCGCCCCCAAGGCAGGTGATTTCACTCCGAAAACACCTCATCACTTTCAAAAAATCGTTTTCACCCCAAAAATATTTTTAAAAGCTTTTTGTCTTATTTTTGGGTGAAAAAAGTTAAAAGAAAATAGGTTGTTAAGAGGGCAAAATTGATTTTCACCTTGCTTTTTCCAGAAAAGATGCCTAGTTGCATTAAAATCTTGCTTTTTCGATGATGAAGCTTTTTGGGGTGAAATTAAGAAAAGATAAATTATTTTAAAGGTTGCTAAGCATGTAACTTCACCAAGCAAACACAGAGGAGTATTTTTGGAGCGCAAGTCAGACAAAGTTACCAGTTGCATGAATATTTTCACCTAGGGATATTTTCGATGAAACAGGTGTACCCAATTGGTGTTTTTTGCTAGCATGGACGAATTTTGAAGTGAACTTCAGTTAACTGCATTAATTTTGTTGGAAAAATCTAGAAAAAGTATTTTTGTGTCATCGTGCAACAAGATTAATTATTTTTACCCTCAAAAAGTGCCCATCACTCACATGTGGCATTTATCATTCTTGAGATGAGTTGTTAAATACCCAGATTGCACCCTCCAAGAAAAAAGTGGTTGAGTACGAAGTTCGAGGAAGATTCATAGTGCAAGGGCATTATTGGAAGTTAAGATATCATGAAAAAATATGTCGAGTGAGAGAACCAAGGGAGCACGTCCACCCAAATTCATCAGAAGTGCCACCTACATTTAATTGGGTAGTTGGGAGCAAAGATTTTAAATACAATGAACCAGAAGCTTGTAGTTGAAGAAAGGTCAAGATTATTTTTCTAGAGCATTGCCAAGTTATCCTTCAGTATCCTTGAATTACGATTTTATTGTAGGGTTATCATATTGCCATACTAAATCTGACTGTATGAAGATGGGAAAGAAAATTGTAGAGTCAAAGAAAGCAAAAGGAGGCAAAAAAGCTAAAAAATCTAGGTGCAATAAAAATATAGAGCTTGACCCATATTATGATGCATTAGCTCAGATTGGAGACTATGCTATTTCGAACAAAGGCATAGAAAAATTATGCCAAGACGTGGAAGCTATTGTTGGGCAAGGCTTGATGCCAGAAATCCCATTAACTATTGCCTATCATGCACAACTTTCCTGGTACTTATGTACACCTATTCATCCTTACCCTGAGCTGGTAATGGTGATTTCAAAGTTTTATCAACCTACAACAAGGGTCATCTATAATATGAAGGGAGAAAAATTATTCACCATTTCACCCAGCATAGTCAGAGAGGCATTTTCTTGTGGGATAAAGCCTTCCTCGGACGTTATATTTAAAAATATGAATCTCAAGGAACAAGAAGAGAGGTACCAGTCGACTATGACATTGCACCAGTTCATGGAGAACCAGCTGATAAAGGCGCCCTAGTTCAGAGAGTTTCTAGCTTTGTCGAAGCCCCTAACAAATTTTAAAAGCCTAGATATGTTTTCCATGTTGGCTTGGGTGTCTAATCTTCCTACCGACTCCATAATGTATAAATGGCAAGCAGTATTGGTACAATGTATATCATAGGTGGAATTTTATGCCTCGACAGCAATGCAAGCAAGCACAAATCCCATTTTCTTTGATTGGGTGGATTATGTGGCTCGAGCAATGCATACCCAATTGGAGAAGATACAGAGCGAAGGAGCAGTTTCATTCAGGCACACTTCATTTTTGGCCTGGTATTTCTTCTTCCACATGCACCAACATTTTTCTTTCATAGCAGTCAAGCAAGTTGATGAGGTAGATAAGAAGCTACCAATTTATTTGTGGACTCCAAGCTTGTCCAGGAAGGAGTCATTTTACAATTTTAATCGCATGTTTTTGGGCCCTACCCTTGAACTTATTTTTGGCACATGTGAGAGAGTGCCAAGGGCGATGAGGGAGGAAATCATTGCTAAGGAGAAAGGAGATATTTTCTTGTTGATGCAGGGCATCGTGGTGCAAATTTTTGGCTTCACTAGCAAGTCATTTCTCCTTTTATATTTTACTATCGAGTGCCTCTTTGCGATGGAAGTTGTCTATTAGAATGACTTCATCAATGATGTCTATGGGGTAGGATGAGGCAAGAAGACTACATGTACCATGCCATTTCGCTTCGATGGCATTGAAATAGACCAGGTTGGCTAGAATAAATTGATTAATGAAGCTCTCTATGACATGGGTATGGTGGAGTTACCTCAATGGTGGAAGTATGATCCTTTGGGTCAGTTCATGACATTGATTAAAGCCAAAAATTTTCATTGTTACCCCGGTCAGAATATTGAGCAGCACAGAAATAATCTAGAGGGGCATGATCTCGAATGGCATATTGAGCAGATGATGATGCTTCCACCATGGCATGATTTTTATGAGATGGAGGTTGAGTATAACCCTGCAGTTCACAAGCACCAGATTCCTCCTCCAGGTTTGTTTGGAAAAATGAAAGAATAGTTGCCCGCTTGGTCCGAGGAGAAAATTACTAACTGGTGGGTTATGAGGGCCCACAGAGGGAAAATTGGGTCAGCTTATGGTCTGGCAATGGATGATGCATTTTTAGACGTATATGATGAATACTATGATAGCTATCAGCCAATATCTTTCGCTAAGATTGTACCTCAAACATTTCAAATATCTGACAGTGAAGAGATCATGGTCGAATAAGAGCAACAAGTGGTTGAGGAAGCACCACTTGTGGAAGAAGAGAAATAGCTATCATCGAAAGTGCAGCCCCAGTAGAAGAAGAAAAGCAAGCGTGAGGCACTTCCTTTCCCTAAGATATCCAAAAAGCCAAGAATAGGTGTAGTTTCTTCATCAGGTGCGAACCCTCCTCCTACGACTGAAGCCACACAGGCTGATATTTTAAGAAATCCTCCTTTGGTTCAGGTAGGACAACTTGGCCAACACATGGAAGTTATAGATCTGGAGAAGGAGATAGAGGAGGAACAAGACAAGGGTGAACCAGTGTCACAACCACCCTCATCATCGGCTCAAAAGGTGTTAGAGCTCGAAGGTACATTTTCTCTACCCTCTTCCCTTTCTCTTGAGCATTCGATGATTATTGCACCCCATTCTGTAGTTATCACTTCCATCTCACCTCCATTCAGTATACCCTCCACTTCCATTTTACTTCCCATTTCCCAATCCCTAGTCACCAATGCTCCCTCTTCTTCTATTCCTACTTCTACTATTTCCCTTTATTTCAGTTCTTTTGCATCTGGTCCCAATCCATTTTTATGCCCTTCATCCTCCATTCCAATAATTTCTACCATGACTATAAGTACACAAGCTCCTCCTCGAGTGAGTGTAACTGTAGTCGAATCCCTCACTTTCATCCCCTTAACCACTTTTATTCCACCAACCATTCCCATTTCCACTTCCCTTCCCAAGCCAAAACCTCAGCAGGCTCATTTTCCCCCTACTCCTTTTATTGAGTTGCAGGTGCTACCAGAGCTAGAGATGGAGATTGTGCCAGAGCATCCTATTGTAGCAAAGATGAGTCAAGCTCGACAAATTTCATCATAGTGGTTAAAGAGCCATAAGAGAAAAGAAGCTCAAGCTCCAGAAAAGATATTGAAGAAGGTCACTTTTGACCTCGAAGCTATGGAGTCTCATACTATAAAAATGATTCCCCAAGTCTAGAAGCCTCAAGGAGAAATGGCTCCAAGTGATTACACTTATGAAGTCATTACAGAGGACCTAACGAATATTGATACCATGGAGAAGTTGGGGAATATATAGGTGGATATGAGCTCTCTTTACCTACATGGTGAGCATTACAAGAAAAGCTTTTTTGAGGTTGAGGTGAAGATTATTGAGTTGAATGAAGCTCTAGCCAAAAATAGGGCCCAATTGGAGATAACAAAATTAGAGGTAGAGCATTGGCAGTGGAGAGTGGAAGAGTTGGAGAATGAAGCCAAGGGATACCAGACAGCTTGGGTAGGAGCAGAGAAGCAAGTGCAAGCATTGATTGCCCAGCTTGAGGTTTTACAGAAATAGTTAGCCGAGAAAGCCACACAATCAATGGGCTTCTCCAAGGAGAAAATCAAAGAAGCTCACCACCATTTAATGAAATATTGTGTGACATTGGCAACAGAAGCACTCAAAGTTCTATTGTATATTCATGAGGCTCGGATAGTGATTTTTCTTGGTGATCAGACTTTGGAGTATGTTGAGGAACAGATGGAACCAAAACTAGAAATGGCACTAAAAATTTAGGCATTGGCTCAGTCTGACTTCCAAGTTAAGCCGATGAGTGGGATGGATCATGGTTGGGCCAAGGCCAAGATTATGTTGTACAACTTATTTTCCAAGTTAGATCTAGCGAGAGAAGGCCAAAATTTGATGACTATGTTCGAACAGGAGCATTGCATTTCGCTCATTTATTTTGAGGCTCTAGCCGATGTTAGGTTTCTAAGCTTCATGGATGAAGATGGGGAGCTTTTACCAACGAAAGAGTTGAAGGTAACCTGGAAAAATTTCATAGAAGATACTTTAGAGATCGATAGTTGGGAGGAGCCAATCATAGAGGAACAAGTATTGCCATGCATGGAGAGGCTCACCCACATCGAATCATCCCTATTGGAACTCTAGTAGAGAGCTAATCACATCAACATGGATCACGTCCAAACATTGCATTTTATCATTGATTCACTAAGTACGCTCTCTACATTCACTCTAGATTCTTAGGTTGAGGTAGTTGTCATGTATGAAACTACCAACGAAAGCCTCACCAAGCAAGAAGCACGAGCACGAGTGAAAGTAGAGCAGAAAGCAACTACAGAAGAGCAAGAGAGATAGGCACAAGAGGAAAGGAAAAATAAGGAGGCTACTGAATCAAATGTACCACCTGATGCAGCCAACGATGGTGACAGCTGAGCCCAATGGATGAAGGCCTAGGGTCGATTGCATCCAGAAGAGCTGAATACCCTAAGAGCCACCAAAAGTGTTGGTAGTTTTGCCACACTAAATTTTGATTGTAAAATTTTAAAAAATATAAGATGAATGATGTAGTTGTTATGATTTTACTATTTTATTATCTTCCCAGATTTTATTAAATAAAGAAGGTTGATTTCATCCCTGGAGATGCATAGTAAATTTTACCATTAAAATTAATGGAAGTCATGGGAAAAATATAAAAGGAAAAAATAGATGGCAAGGAATGTCTCAAGATCAAAGGATTAATGAAAATAGTCTAAAGATTTGGCAGTTTTTATTTAAGGGAAAGCACCAGTAAGAAGAAAGGGAAAACATTTTCACCCTAGGGAGGGGTGAAAATCATTTTCACCCTTCTTTAGGGGTAAAAATACCATGATAAGAAGATTTCGTCTAAGTAAGAAGAAGGTAAAATTTTACAAGTGGAAAAGGGCAAAAATAATGGATAAAAACTAGTCAAAGTCAAAGGCACCCCTAGGGGGGGAAAAATCATTTTTACCCCTCTTCAGGGTGAATTTCCAATCAAAGCCATTTTGGAGCAAAAACCAAGCAAAACATGCACCTTACAAAGTCAAAGTCAAATTCACCCCTAAGAAGGGGTAAAAATCCCTTTCACCCTTCTTTGGGGTGAAATCCCAATTGAAGACACTTTTTAGAGTGCAAACAATAAGGTGACATCATCCAGGTAAAGGTTACAAAGTCAAGGTCAAAGCGAAGTTAATGAAGGCATTTGCAAATATAATTTCACCTCATTTTGGGCAGAAACTGTAATTTCACCTAGTTTGGGGTGAAAGTCCCAAAAATAGCATCTCTACCTACTAGTCAAAGTCAAAGTCACCCCTGGGGTGGGGCGAAAATCATTTTCGCCCCTCTTAGGGATGAAATCAATCATCTTCACCTCATTTCTTGCAGAAGTCATTTTCATATCATTTTGGGTTAAATTCTCTAGTTTTTGGGTGAAATTACTCAAGAGAAGGGTGAAAGCATGTTGACAGGCAAAAAAACCAATGTTGCAAGGGCAAAATCAATTCTTGCTCTCTCCCTTCAACAAATATTTCTTTTGAAGGTGCTACTATTGTTGATATTTTTTGGGAAGAATCGAAGACTGGTGAAATTTAATTTTTGGAGCAATAAGATTAATTTTTCTAGGATTCTTGCTGAGGAGATGCCAGGATTAAATGCTACATCCTAAAATTTGATGCGATCCCGATCATTTTTGAGGTGCCCTCCATGGATTTCGTTCCTTTTCAAAGTAGAGTTAATGTTCGTTGGATCTCCACTAGTGAGGGTAAGATTTCGAGGTGTAAAGGGATGGAATGGTGTCCAAAATTTAATATCCAAGCTCCTATTTGCCGCGTGATGTTGCTGAGTTTTGATGCACCGATGCCTGGAATATTTTTCCTATCATCCATCTCTACTGATTTCCCAGGCGCATTCCATGAAAACCGGATCGTCACTTCCTGAAGAATGTTCTGATTTGAGCATTGCCATTACCGAGGAGAGAATTGCTCTGGCTGGTCTTTGACTAGCCAATTTTTTGTTTTAATTCACATTTAATTTTAGAGGTGAAATCCTCTATAAATACTAAGCATTTCAATGTAATGAAGGAGGATAGACATTCTGTAGAAAAACACTTTAAGTTTTCTGCATCAATAGAAAGACATTCGGCTTCTGGTTCCTTGAGTAGTGTTGTGTTTGATCACTTTTTGCTTATCATTTCTGATTACGTTCATGTCCATTATTAGCTAATTTTAAATTCTGCATCTGAATTTAACTACTACTGGTGAGGGAATGAATACTAAAATGCTTCTTGGAGGTTATCTCTACAAACTGTGAGTGGTTCCTATGCCTTCCTTTCTATTGTATGCTAATTAACACTTGATTTGGATTTTGGTTGTTAGTTTATCCCCACTTAACATTTTTGGCTCATAGCCATATTTTCCCTTTTCTTTCTATCATTTCCCATCTCTTTCCTATTACCCTAAGCTTTAAACCGAATTAGATTAGTAAGGGAACCAACCCTCTCTAGAGATTGGCCCGAAGGACATCTCTCTCCTTTGGCCTTTCAATGTTGGTCGGGTCTAGGGTGCACAAGCATTTTGTACTTAGGCAGATTCGTGACCAACAACCTCAAGGAGATGTCCTCTTTCAGTTCATACTAAAATAAATATTTTTTCATCAAGGTTTGAGACAAGATGTTAAGTTTTTAATGCTATAATGTAATACAATAAATAATTAGAATCTTGTTCCTTACATATCTTGCATTTGTCATTATACCTATGAGATCCTTGTTTGAATCCAATATTAAAGCTTAGAGATAATGTTTTATATCAAAATGATTTTTATAAACTCATAAGATATTTTTGAATTTTTTGTGGTAAATTTAATTAATTTATTTTTAAAATCTTCTATAATTTTAATACCATATGCAAATATCAATCTACATATGAAAAAATACTAATATTTACAATAAGTAAATTTTTGGATGGATGATATTACTTTCTTTTTCTTATCGTAGATTTTAGCAATACAAGTAATTGGTATTGAATATTTTCATTATAATATATGATTAAAATTTGATATTTTTGAAGTGTTCATATAACCTTATTTTAGATTTATACTATAGGATATCTATCTGAAAGCACGAGATTCCGGGCAAAGGAAACACTAATTATGCAATATAAGACGAAATGTAACGCTTTAATCCTATGCACAAAAACAAAGAAAGGAGATAATTTGAAATGAAAGAAAAGATGTAAAGAAATCACAGCCCTCTTTATTCAAATCTCTTATCCTCGGTTACATTGACGTCTCCTCCCTTTTTAGGGGCTAGGAGCGTTAAACTTGTCTTTGTTACAATTTGTGACTTAGTCTTCCTCTTTCCGCGTGCCCACACTTGAGATGGGCGGGCCAAGACGATGCCGTCGCTGATGTTGATGAGTCTTTGACCTCTGCTGCTCCTCCTGCGCACAAAGAAACAACGAAGATGTCAGTAGCACCTGCTGCAAAAGAAAAGTGTTTGTTCTCTAAAATCATCAAAAGATGCATGTAAACATTTGTCTGAAACAGATAAGTGCCAGTGAGTCCAAATGGCCTGAAAACCTGATAGAAGACAGAAGATATTACCAGAAGGCCATTGCCACTGAAACAGTTGGCCAATCTGCCTTCACCTGGAAATCGTCCCTGGGCAGGACGATTTCTGACTGCTAATCGTCCCCGGGTGAGACGATTTCTACTGTGTTGAAAGGGCCGAAGTGATCTGCTCCAATGTCGACTCCCGAGACCTCCAAAACACCTGCAGACAGAGGGGTTATGTAATTGGGGCCATTTTGGGACGACCCAGATGGTCGGATTCTCCCAATTTGGCCTCTATCCTCAGGAATTTGATATCGCCTCCTGCAAGTTAGTGAAACAACAAAGCGACACAAAGAATGATAAAATCTGATCAAAAGTTATGAAATTGCAGCTATGAATTCACAAAATAGAATACACAATATGCAGCATGAGAAAATAATCTAGAACGCTTTTGAAATAAAACTTGAAAAGTGCGGGGATGCCCAAGTGGGCCTCCAACCGTTGGCACTTGATTTCGGTGCCAATCCACTAGGGATGGGCCCAAAACCTCTTAGGATTGGGGGGTCGGCAGATTGGTTGGTTCAGGTGTCCATGTGTTGGATTTGGGTCAGATTCAAGCTTCCAAAAGCCACCCAACAACCTCCCTTGCAAAAGAGATTGGTGGATGTGAGAAGGTGAATCAAAGGGGATGCAAGTGGGTGTTCAACTCGGCAGCACTTCGTTGCTGGAAATCTCCTTCAACCTCCTTTTGGGTGAGAAAAGTCCCACCTTTTATAGACCCATGGGGTCTCTTTTGAGAGGGAAGCACAAATGCCATGTGTTGGTCATAGGTGCCATGTGGCAATCATGTCTCCCCATGAGGGAGGGGAGAGTCCTCCATTGACTTGGGCTCTCATAATTGCCTTTGTGATAGTCTTCTAACGGCCCATCTGCCCACCCACACATGCGTGCGAGGCAGGAGTCATCAACTGACTGTTTGTGGCTGCCACTTGGCGCCATTTGTCTTTTTGCCCGTTAAACTTGGAAATCATCCTTATCGGAGACGATTTCATAAATCGTCCCTGGGTGAGACGATTTCAAGTTAGTAATCGTCCCTGGGTGAGACGAATACTGGGCAAAGTGTCCAAGTGTGCCAAATTGCTTCTTGACCTTACAAAATTGCTATGAAAGTGGTTAAGACCACTGTTTGACCTCTGAGGGCTGCCCTGGGGGCTGTGTTTGTCAAAGCGATCAGTGTTTGCAGTCACATAATCGGATTGGTGCTGTTTTGGTGTCTATAGATGCCCCTTTTTGGGAAGCGCTGTGGGTGACGCAGTGCTGAGCAAAAATAGATAACCAAAGCACTAATGATTAGGGTTTCTTGGTAACCTAACCAACTTTTGATGCCCCAAGTATGGAAAGGGCATGCATTCTTGAATCCTTGCTTCTGACGAGCTAAGGAATTTGATTTCAAGTATTAACCTATTTTGGTGAGGTGTGACTTGAACTTAGACATTGATCAGTCATGAATAGGCGAAGGGCATTTTATCCACAGGGGGAACCTTGTGTTCATGATTCACGAAATGCCAAGTGTTTGATTGATTTGATTGTTGCTTGTTTACTGCCCCAAGCAGGAGCGTGATTGTCTTTGTCAATGATTCTTTGAATGCATGTCTTTTTCCTTAATTGGGTGTGTGATTGTTGATTGGTGACTAAGTGTGACTACCCCCTCAAGCGACGAATCGATGAGGGAATGACCTTCATGAGAAAAGCGACGAGTCGCTTGACCCAAGATGACTTGTGCAAGGGTGCCTTTAGATGGTTTACCGTTAAGCATGTGCAATTTTTCCAACATTTGGACCTATTTTTGGTGGGTGTTAACCCTTTTGGTGATGCCATAATGGGGTGAAATCATCGAAAACCCATCTTCCCGTGGAGCGGTCCGGCTATGATAGCCTTCTTGGGGAAGTAGGAGAGTGACAATTTGAACCCCGACATCGATTTTCTATGCCTAGAGGTTAAGTGCGAGAGCACTTGTGTCCGGCAATGCTTATTGCTTTGTTTTTATGTTGCATTTTTTATTGTTTTTGTTGTTTTTTTTGTGACACCATTTGGGGATTAAATTTTCGAAAATCTCTCCGTGGAGCTGGTATTAGCCTTCTTAGGGAGTAGGATAGTGATAATGAGAATCTTGATGATTTTTTTTTCTAGGGGAGAGGGTAAGGGGGTGTGTGTGTGTATTTTTTTTTTTTTTTTTTTTGATTTTCTTTATTTTTGAGTGGGCTTTGACCCATTTGTGACTCATTTGGGGATGAAATTGTCAAAATCCGTCTTCCTATGCGGTCCGGCTATGGTAGCCTTCTTAGGGAGTAGGATAGTGACAATGTAGACCCTGACATCAGTTTTTCTATGCCAAGAGGTTAAGTGCAAGAGCACTTGTGTCTGGCAATGTTTATTGCTTTTTGTTTTTGTGTTGCATTTATTTGTTGTTTTTGTTGTTTTGATTTTCTTTGATCTTGTGCATGATGGTTGATGAATATGGATGTATGCATGTTGATTTATTTTGATGGATGCATATGCTATGATGAATGCAAATGTTTTTGATTTATATGTGATATGCAGATATGAAATGGATGAATGGGATTTGTGATGTTTGGCTATGGCACCAAGGACTATTTAGAACTCTGTTATTTTGTTTTTAGGCGATTGCTGTGATGCATGACTTTGTATGTATACATGTGGTTTTTCTTTTTTGTATTTTTTTGATGGTATTGTAAGGATGAAAAGTAGCGCAGTTGGTTTAGAAATGTAGCTAAGGTTTTCTGAGACTCAGACGGTTTTAACTCACTAGCCATGACTGTACTTTATCTTACAAGACTTTTGAACAAGGTATGAATCGGACTTGTTTTTGACCAAGCTATTTCACATCCCTGTGTGTGCAATTGAGTTCATTTATGTGGTATTTATCGGGATACCGCCGAGTGCGGATGGGCTTTCAACCGAACTCGTATTGAGGATCACCTAATTAGCTCCACTAACTCCTTTGTTGTATTTAGTTAGATTAATCTACGGTGTTATCCAGGATGCCATAAGCTAGCTCATCCACATGCAAACATTGATCTGTACGCAAGTTAATGTGATAGATATATCGTCATGCGAGAAGTTTACCGCCAGTTATCGATAGGCTATCAACCAAACCGGTACTGAGGCTTGCCTCATGACCTGTTAGAATGCTGAGAGTTCCAGGGATTCAAGTTCACTCCCTTCTTTTCTTCAATTGTATTGGGATACTTGCTCGTTTGTAGTGATAAGATCACTGTTTATTTTGATTTGTTTTTCTTTTGAGCAAGGGATTGGGGATATGGAGTGATGAAAATCACTATCGCTTGTGCCTTTTGATTTGTGCACTGTAAGATGTCAAATTTTTGATTTTTGACATTTTGCAAATTTTTTGATGTTTTGCAACTATTGAGAACTTTAGGGATTCTTAGGGAATTGGGTAGGGAGGATGCTTGTCCTTTTGCCAACTCTCAGCATTCTTGGGGTCATTCGCACGGGGGGATGAGCAAGATAACCGTTTCGCTTGTGGTGACCTGGATTACTTTGCAGGTTTCATCTTTCGTTCACACAACTTGGGAATTGTTTTATGTGTCTTGATATGTGTTGGGATGTTACGTAACAAGGTGTATTTCAAGTATGACTCTACCTTCGTAAAATCTGTCTGACTTGATACATTACATGGCTAAAGAGCAAAATGATGACTGAATCACGGAAACTCTTGATACATTAAAAGACCACTGACTCTAGTGTGGTAAAAAGCAATGCATGGTGTTTTTGTTGTTTTTGTAAAATGGAACAGTGTGGAACAAGATGGACTAGCAGAGCAATTACAGCCTATGGTGCCTTTGACCTGTACGACCACAAATATGCAATGTATGGATGCAATGCTTAATGCAACTACATATTTTTGTATTTTTGATGGATTGATTTTTGTGAATATGAAGATGAGGTGCGAGAAGAGCTCTCTATTGATGAATTTGAGTATGCCTAGAAATGAGATGCAAATTTTTGTTGTTTTTGATTATTTTTTATTTTTGACCAAGTGGTTGTGGATAATCCTTGGAGCCTTTTTGTGACCAAGTGATTGCGATAATCCTTGGAGCTTTTTAGGTTTTGACCAAGAGATTGCGATAATCCTTGGAGCTTTTGGGTGACCAAGAATTTGTGATAATCCTTGGAGCTTTTTGGGTGACCAAGAGATTGCGATAATCCTTGGAGCTTTTGGAGTGACCAAGAGATTGCGATAATCCTTGGAGCTTTTGGGTGACCAAGTGATTGCGATAATCCTTGGAGCTTTTTGGGTGACCAAGTGATTGCGATAATCCTTGGAGCTTTTGGGGTGACCAAGAGATTGCGATAATCCTTGGAGCTTTTGGGATGACCAAGAGATTGCGATAATCCTTGGAGCTTTTTGGGTTTGACCAAGTGATTGCGATAATCCTTGGAGATTTTTTGGGTTTGACCAAGAGATTGCGATAATCCTTGGAGCTTTTTGGGTTGACCAAGAGATTGCGATAATCCTTGGAGCTTTTTGAGGTGACCAAGTGATTGCGATAATCCTTGGAGCTTTTGTGGTGACCAAGAGATTGCGATAATCCTTGGAGATTTTTTTGTGACCAAGAGATTGCGATAATCCTTGGAGCTTTTTGGGTGACCAAGTGATTGCGATAATCCTTGGAGCTTTTTGGGTGACCAAGAGATTGCGATAATCCTTGGAGCTTTTGGGATGACCAAGTGATTGCGATAATCCTTGGAGCTTTTGGGGTGACCAAGTGATTGCGATAATCCTTGGAGCTTTTGGGGTGACCAAGTGATTGCGATAATCCTTGGAGCTTTTGGGGTGACCAAGTGATTGCGATAATCCTTGGAGCTTTTTGGGGTGACCAAGTGATTGCGATAATCCTTGGAGCTTTTTGGTTTGGATTATGGTTCTTCAAGGGATAGAGGTACCCCCAGCTTGATGGTCTTTGCGCTCTGGATCTGGCTCTAGAGGTATGGGCACGAATGGATCGGCCCTATGCACGGAGATGAGGACAGAGTCTACCCCCGACACTGATGTTGTTATGGGATCTCTGGGTGGAAGTTGATCTTTATGTGCCCAAAGTTGTGGATGTAATGCTTGGTCCCACTACGGTGGGTTAACACGCCACTCATGCCCTAGTATTATGTTTATCTGTTGACATGCTTCCTCAAATTTTATGGGATGCCGATGTTGTCGCATGTGATTGTTGTGGGCTATCTCTGTTTCATCTTCACTTTCAACTAGTGAGTATAGCTCATCAGAATCTGGAGATTCTGAGACATGGAGGACTGCATCATCAGGTAGCCCTATGGTTAAAGGTTGATCCTCTTTGAAAGGAGCTTCATGTAAGTTGGGCCTTGGGAGCTCCAAAATCTTGGTCTCTACCGACTCTAAGTGCTCTAGCACTTTGCATATATCGGGGGATTTGAGCTCCTCCTCTTTGGTTGGTTCTTGTTGAGGAACTTGGGGCCTATGGAGGGGTAGCTGGATGGCACCCCCCATGCCTTGGTAGGGCATTTCATCCCGCTCTTCTTCTCGCTCGATTCCTTAGAGGCTTCTTGATGAATTTCTAAGGGTGGCCCATAAACCTTGGGTGGATGTCTGAGGAAGGCACCCGTCATTGGTTATAGGATCAGCCTCCCGCTCATGTCTGGGAGGCATCGGGGGCGATGCTTGATAAGGTCACGGAGACTCGTCTCGCACCCGGGGGTTGTGCCTCTCATAATGTTTTGTCTTATGTGTGTGAGGGGTTGGAATCCTCTCAGGTAGTTTATAGCGCAACTTATCTGCTTTACGCTGCATGTATAAGTCCTCTAACTCCTGATGACCTTGCTCTATGCGTAACTCATCCGCTTCGCGTTGCATGCGCTCTCTATCCAAGCGGTGTCGATACTCTATTTCCTGATGACTTTGTTTAAGCCGCGTGATTTGGGCTTGACGGGTGGCATGTCTGGCGACTATCGGGTCAGTTCGGTCTACCCTATTTTGTTCAGGAGGTTCGAATGTTTCTCCTATGTGTTGGCCTCGATCTTGATGATCTAAAATTTCAATGGGTCGCTTCCCTCTGTCGATGTAGGCGGCATGTACTTGAGGCCGCACTGTTTGTTGTCCTCGAGGAATGCGATGATTTTCCTCGTACTCCCTTTCATGTTGGCTCTCCTGCATAGTGTGTTGGAACAACTCATCCTCCTGGCGTTGAAGGTGCTCTTTGTTAATATAGTACAGTTCCTCTAAATGTAGTCGCTCTAGTCGCTCTAGCTCAAGTTGCGTGAATTGCATTTGGCGTGCGACGTGCTTGACAGATTCTAAGATGGTTGGTCCTGTCGCCTCATGTCTAGAAGGCCTAGATGCCTCTCCTAGATATTTTTGATCGTAGTGATCCAAGATCTCTATAGGTGACCTCCCTTTGTTGGGGGTAGCGGCATTCCCTCGGGGCTTTGGCCTCAGTGAGTGGTCTTGATAGATAGCAAGTGCAGAGGCATATTGCTCCCACACTGTATATTGCTCTCGAGGAAGGTAGGGATCTTCCTCTTGCTCTCTTTCATAAGTGAAAAAGGGACGGACGGAGTTAGTTCGCCCCGCTTGAGGAGCCTTGTGCTCTGGATTTTTCTTTGTAGTCCTGACAACTAGAGGGGGTGAAGGAGGGATAATGTAATCATGTGGTTCCTCCCGTCGAACCCTATGTTGACCTAGCGCTTCATCGCGTGATGACCGCTCATAGCGAGCTTCTAAGGGAGCTCTCCTATGACTGTACCCCTCATGGAAGGGTGTGTGCTGAATGCTATGCTGAATAGGAGTGCTCCTCGAAGAGGTGTCCCTGTAGTCCCTTTCCTTTAAGGTGTGGAGGGGACTGCCTTGTGTGTTAGGTCACCAAGGTGGTATGACCAAATCCTTGGGATTGTAACGGAGATGACTCATGCCTCCTTGGACATTCCCCATAGCCTCCGCCCGTGATTGGGCTTGGCTACGGGTGAGCACCATGACGATGTCTCTCTAAAAATCCTAAAAATTGAAATGAGTCATATGGGGCCCAAAATTGGCGTGTGCATCCCTCTTATAGTAGATAAGACAAAAATGAAGTTTCAAGTCCTAGCTCTGAATACATTAGGAGATATTGACATCCGAACAGACTCAAAAAGTGCAAAAAAATGCGTGCCCAATTTTAAAACCTAATTTTGGGGCACTAGATGATGGAATTTGGCCCCGAAAACTGACTTTTTTGGGCAAATAGGATTCTAGGGAATCATATTTGTTTAAAATTATCCCAACTAACTCCCTGTAAAATTTCGTGTCAATCGGAGCTACGGTTGAGAAGTTATGGCCCCGACAAGATGCACTAAAATTTAGGGAAAAATATAAGATTTCCCATATTTTGTTGGATGCTCCTGCATCACTTATGGGCACATTTGGGGTGATTTTGGGTTGACCAAAGGGTTCATGGACACCTTTGGGGCATTTTGGGGTGACCAAGCGATTACGGGAATCCTTGGAGCTTTTTGGAGAAAATGACAAAATGCGTAGATTTTTATCTTTTTGTTTATGATTTTTTTTTTGTTACACTAAGCAGAAATGAACACACACATGCGCAAACCGTGATTATCTCTTTTAAGGATTAATGGTGTGCCCTAAACTGGTTTAGTGCATTTTGATGTTTTGTTTTGTTTTTGTAGGTTTTGAAGAACGTTTAAATGCATTATGACGGCTCATATAACTCCCAAAACGGTCGCCCCTTCAATATACCAACCAGGCCGATATACCAACCTCTCTATATACCCGCCCTTACGAGAGGGAGACTATAGGTACGTGAGAGCAGAAGGTACATGGTACGTAGGCGGTACGGAAGGGGGATTGTCCTGTTAATGGCACCTACCATAGAAAACTTATCCTCGCGCGCATGGGAATCACCCCAGCGACACTCGGTCTACTTTCATCAGGATTTACGCCTAACAACAGTTGACAATCGGGAAATGGATGCAAAGCTAAGCCAAGGTGGTGATGAACCCACCGTTGGTCTTGCTCAAGGGCCGGGGTCTTACGACCAGCTCCTTGGTTTAAAATTGTTGCGTGGAGTGTGTGAGATTCATTTTATTTAGCGAAAATGAAACAAGCATAAATGACTTTTCCCTAAGCAATGCAGGATAAAATGAAAACAGTCAAAGAAACAGAAACAAAAACAAAAAATTTAACAGAGATTATAAAAATCCCTACCTCTTCTCTGCCTGCTCCGATTGCTTCTGAATTTCTGCTCTAAAAATTTACAGACAGAAAATCGTCCCTTGGTGAGACGAATTACAGAACAGAAATCGTCCCTTGCAGAGACGATTTTAAAATCGTCTTAGGGTGAGACGATTTCCAGTAGAGTATTCGTAACAGTCAGAGACGATTAACAGTCTGCAATAAAAAAATGTACCTGTCAAGCACAAAACACAAAAACCCGATTAGTTTTCTGTGATCTTAAAAAAAAAAATAGGGAACAGGTCCCACCGTGATCGCCACTGAAAGCACGAGATTCCGGGCAAAGGAAACACTAATTATGCAATATAAGACGAAATGTAACGCTTTAATCCTATGCACAAAAACAAAGAAAGGAGATAATTTGAAATGAAAGAAAAGATGTAAAGAAATCACAGCCCTCTTTATTCAAATCTCTTATCCTCGGTTACATTGACGTCTCCTCCCTTTTTAGGGGCTAGGAGCGTTAAACTTGTCTTTGTTACAATTTGTGACTTAGTCTTCCTCTTTTCGCGTGCCCACACTTGAGATGGGCGGGCCAAGACGATGCCGCCGCTGATGTTGATGAGTCTTTGACCTCTGCTGCTCCTCCTGTGCACAAAGAAACAACGAAGATGTCAGTAGCACCTGCTGCAAAAGAAAAGTGTTTGTTCTCTAAAATCATCAAAAGATGCATGTAAACATTTGTCTGAAATAGTAAGTACAGTGAGTCCAAATGGCCTGAAAACCTGACAGAAGACAGAAGATATTACCAGAAGGCCATTGCCACTCGAAACAGTTGGCCAATCTGCCTTCACCGGAAATCGTCCCTGGGCAGGACGATTTTCGACTGCTAATCGTCCCCGGGTGAGACGATTTCTACTGTGTTGAAAGGGCCGAAGTGATCTGCTCCAATGTCGACTCCCGAGACCTCCAAAACACCTGCAGACAGAGGGGTTATGTAATTGGGGCCATTTTGGGATGACCCAGATGGTCGGATTCTCCCAATTTGGCCTCTATCCTCGGGAATTTGATATCGCCTCCTGCAAGTTAGTGAAACAACAAAGCGACACAAAGAATGATAAAATCTGATCAAAAGTTATGAAATTGCAGCTATGAATTCACAAAATAGAATACACAATATGCAGCATGAGAAAATAATCTAGAACGCTTCTGAAATAAAACTTAAAAAGTGCGGGGATGCCCAAGTGGGCCTCCAACCGTTGGCACTTGATTTCGGTGCCAATCCACTAGGGATGGGCCCAAAACCTCTTAGGATTGGGGGGTCGGCAGATTGGTTGGTTCAGGTGTCCATGTGTTGGATTTGGGTCAGATTCAAGCTTCCAAAAGCCACCCAACAACCTCCCTTGCAAAAGAGATTGGTGGATGTGAGAAGGTGAATCAAAGGGGATGCAAGTGGGTGTTCAACTCGGCAGCACTTCGTTGCTTGAAATCTCCTTCAACCTCCCTTTGGGTGAGAAAAGTCCCACCTTTTATAGACCCATGGGGTCTCTTTTGAGAGGGAAGCACAAATGCCATGTGTTGGTCATAGGTGCCATGTGGCAGTCATGTCTCCCCATGAGGGAGGGGAGAGTCCTCCATTGACTTGGGCTTTCATAAATGCCTTTGTGATAGTCCTCTAACGGCCCATCTGCCCACCCACACATGCGTGCGAGGCAGGAGTCATCAACTGACTGTTTGTGGCTGCCACTTGGCGCCATTTGTCTTTTTGCCCGTTAAACTTGGAAATCGTCCTTACCGGAGACGATTTCAGAAATCGTCCCTGGGTGAGACGATTTCAAGTTAGTAATCGTCCCTGGGTGAGACGAATATTGGGCAAAGTGTCCAAGTGTGCCAAATTGCTTCTTGACCTTACAAAATTGCTATGAAAGTGGTTAAGACCACTGTTTGACCTCTGAGGGCTGCCCTGGGGGCTGTGTTTGTCAAAGCGATCAGTGTTTGCAGTCACATAATCGGATTGGTGCTGTTTTGGTGTCTACACTATCCCTAAAATATTTACCAAATATTTAATTTATATTCTTGTTTTAAGTAAATTTTTGGATGGATGATATTACTTCGTTTTCTTATCGTAGATTTTAGCAATACAACTAATTAGTGTTGAATATTTTCATTATAATATAGGATTAAAATTTGATATTTTCGAAGTGTTCATATACCTTTATTTTATATTTATACTATAAGATATCTATCCCTAAACTATTTACCAAATATTTAATTTATATTCTTGTTTTAACTAAGCTATTGTATTATTAAATTTTATTAGCACAAGTGTAGTCTAGTTTTTCAACACTATTAATACATCTTTTATAAAAACTCACACCTTAAAATGACAATGACTAACCACCATGCAACACTTTTTTCAATAGAGCCATGCACTACAAATAGGATTTGTATTATTTTTAAGGAACTGTTTCTAAATTATTGTTTTTATATTTTATAAAACAGTTCAAGTCTACATTTTGTTTGTTATAAGCCAAGTATTTGGGTTAAATAATTACCCACTGAGTTAAATAAATGTGGGCAAACAATTGCTATAAAAAAAATTAAGTAATAATATGAATAGAAAATGTTTTTTTTTATATATATTAAAGTTGAAATAATATTTTTATTATATTAAAAACATAATTATAAATAATATATATCAAATTTGTTCAATTGATTATATTCTTCAAATTTTAAAGAAGGCAGGTATGTGAAAATCTTGAGAACTGACACATGCATAATTATCAAGCTATTATAATACCATTATGTATTGATGATGTAATATGGGTAGGACCCAATTCAATCCCTCATAATAATTTAAGAAAATTATAAATAAATTATATAAAATTTGATAGAGTTCAAGAACTCAATAAAATTGAGCTATTATTAAATATAAATTGTACACACATGGACTAAGAAAAAATAAATTCCCCGTGAGTGTGGTCTACCGAAAAGAACGCCACTTGCATTATCGGTGATGTGACCCGGGTTCAATCTCCATGGTGGATGTGTATAAAAAGTATTACTAAAAAAAAGAAGATAAATTTAAAGTTTCTAATGGTATTAGTTCAACAATTATATTTCTAAACTTTCATGGAGGTTGAATCTTGCAAATATGTAATAAGGGTGGGGTTATTTCAATCCCATATAACCTATTGAAATATATATATATATATATATATATATATATATATATATATATATATATATATTTCAAATTATAATTCTTAATGAAATGTGTATTACTAAAAAAAATTAATTGTAAACATAATAGTCTTCAAAATTGCATGCAATAAGTTATAACACTCTTCTTAGGGAGGTCTAAGGTTCAAACCCTGGCGTGGGTGAATGTGTGAGGGGGTGGGTGTGTGTCTCCTTGGTGGAGTTGTTGTAATAGGTTGGGGGATTCCTTGTCAAAATCTCCATTACTTAATATTACCAATTTCTAAAAGTTAATATTAATTTTACACATTAATAGTTTAAAAAATGAATATAAGTTTTAAGACTAAAATTAATGATCCAAAAAAATATAAAAATTTAAGGTTTAATTTTTTTTATAGACTCTAGATTCTCAACATAAACCACAAAATTTAGAATGAATTTTAAAACATAATATTTTTATAAAAAATAAATAATCATTCCTTTGAGTGTGGTCTACGAATCAATCCCTATGATAGATGTGTATAATAAATATTACTTAAGTAAATAAATAAATAAATATAATAAAAAATATAAAAGGTTGTCATTTTAAAAGTAATTTTATTGAATGATAAACAATTATAATTAAATTTTCAAACAAAAAAAAAAAAGAAAAAATTAAAATTTTAATCACATTTGATAAGGTTCAATATCCTTTCCTTACAATGGGAGGGGAACTAATTTTCTCTTGATAAACACTAAAAATTACTAATGTTAAATTATTTCAACCTTATTCAAAATTTATTGAAGTAGTTTACATGGATAATATTCATAAAGAAGGTTCATATTTATTTTTTACAGGGTTTTTAGATAAAATTTAAATTATATTAATTTAGTAATTAGAACATTACAATATTTTGGTATTAGTATTGTCCACCAACTAAAAATAAAATATTTAAAATATCTTTTATTTTATTTTTCCGTCTTTCACTACTAGATTTTAAAAGCTTTCTCCATAGAGGCCTTGTTTGTGTTAATGATGGGCACTTGACCCAATTAAGTTGTCTTAGCTGAAATTTATTATATCCCACTTAGAAATTATAATCTTCTCCAAATGAATCTTTTTCCTATTTTTTTTAGTAGTGTCCTACTAACAATTTTAAATAAAGATATACAAATAATAAAGCAATTGTATACTGTTGTTAGTGACATATGCGAAAGATGAACATAAAAGATATTAAAGGCCTTGGCAAGCAAGTTTGCGTATTTTAAAATTCTTGAGTTTCCCTCTCCATGGAGAGACATGGACTTTACCATTTTACCATAAAATACTTCGTAATGTAAATGATGAAACATTATATTAAAGGTTAACCATCATGTAATTTTATAACATGTTTGAATCAACCGATTCTAATATATGTCACTATTTACGTTGAAAGGATTCTAAACTTTATCATAAAGTCATTGATGTTCTAAACTTTTATTTATGGCAACTATCACAAAGTCATTGATGGGTTACAAACATTCCTAATGCATAACATAACCTATTGCAAATCGAGTCTGATGCATAATTTCAAGGTAATCTCTGAGATTCTATCGTACTAGATAACCAAACGAAAAGTTCTGTAACTTAAGAAACTAGGGTCGTCCTCCTTCAACGCCCACGCATCCCCGCATCTGCGTTTATTATGATTTCTACCCTTTCTAACTTATAGATGCAGGCGCAGCGAAACTAGCGTCGTCCTCCTTCAACGCCCACGCATCGCCGCGTCTAAACTATGGGTGCAGGCGCCGCCACCTTAGCCTTGATGGAGTCCTGATATCCTCCAAACGCATACGAAATAAATCCCCATATCCCCAACAGCATCCCAATCACCTTCAGCGCATTCAGTTGGTCTCCGAACACGAACACCGCCAGAATTGGAATGATGGGCAGGGAAACCGTGCTCACCACGATGGAAAACAACGATGACACCAAACCCACCAGCCCATACGTTCCCAGCACACAAATCTGCCATGCCACCGCCGACCACACCAGAGTCATGCAATACTCCGTCCTGCCGGCGACGAACCTCCCTGCCTCCGGCTTCAAGCGCTTGAAATCTCCGCTGCCCAGCAACCCCACCAGAGAAATGACGGCCGCAGCAATACAAATCAGGGCCTGAGTTTCCACCACCACCGCCAAGTTCCGCCTCCCAACCACCTTGTTAAAAAGCAGCTGCAACAGGGGGTGAATCAGGCCATAAACTGCAGATCCCAAGATGGTGCAAACGATCCCCCATATATATTTACCCTTGCTTATGCCACGGGGTCTTTCACCCTGGGCCTGGATTCCCAGCAGAACCGTCCCCAATATCAGCAGTACCAAAGAGTTCACCACATAATGACTGATCCTCTGCTTCACAAGGAAGAAGGCGAACACTGCCGTGAAGGCCAGCTGCGTGGCGCACAGCAGAGAAAACGTGGACACCGGCAGATAATAAAAGCCGAAGGAGTAAAGGAAATTATTGCCGGCTACCAGAATGCCTAGCAGACCGCAGGCAACGAGATATTTGATCTTCACCATGGCAGTGGGCAACAGGGAAAACTGCGTTCTGTGATTGAACAGAAGCGGAATAAGTAATATGGGAGAGCCGACGGATGTCAAGAGGGTTCTGAGCCAGTAGCTCTGCCCTCCCTGGTCGAAGTAAAACCTGCCCAGGAGAGAGCCGCCCGACCTTCCGGCAACGCTGGCAACAACGCACAACGTGACGAGGAGCCAGTGCCGCCTTCCCGGCCGGCACGCAGCATTGGAGGAGGAATCTGCCGTTATAGGGCACTCGTTGATATCGGCCATCTTTGAGGGTTCTAGCAGGCTACCTCTTCCACAAACTACCTTAGAACCGCTGCACGCCATCAACTCAGGGGGTGAAATTACTATACTATGCCGATGATAAGACGCAATGCTACAATCTTATTAGTACTGGTGAAATCTTATTCCCCACTTGGATGAGTGTAAGTGTCAAATGAGAATAAGGAATTATGTACAATAATGTTGGAATCGATCAAGCATCACGTTCCCGTAAGATGGACGATGTCTGCTTATTCCTAAAGTTGATTATTCTTAAAAGTGGTAAGTTGTCCGTCACCACCTGATTCGGAATTGATCGGCTCACTTTCGGTTTTTCCTTTTGGGTTGATGTTAAAAAAGTTGTCTATGACTCTCAGATTGGAAACACCCTGAAATACACTTGTGAAATTGGTAATCGTTGGGGCCTGTCAAAGGCCTTTTACGTCGCCATTAGAGGGATCAAAATTCTATGTTTTTTCTTACACACATTCACACATCTGCTTCGAACTATTTCGAACCATTTCTAACTATTATTGTCATGAAAAGCCTACGTTGATTACCTAAATTTGGCATCTTCAAGATATGGGAATACAGGAAACGCTGCATCCATGCTGACATTAAAGGCAGATGCAAGTTTTGCGACCACAAAACCCACACGTTTGGTTGGGAGGAGTCCAACACAATATTACATTCAAAATCGAAATGAAGGACAGAGGCGAGGGACGGGGGCTATTGGATACATTCGATTGGATTTCAGAAACCATTTTCCAAGCATACAGTGGGTAGTCCATTTAGAGCATCTATAATATTTGGAGCTACACATAAGCCTGTTTATGCAGGATAGGAAATGACAGGATCCGTCTAAACGTTGTCATATCAATGGCCCTACCTTTGACTAGAGGTCTTTTTGGTAGACAGACAGTGGAAGACATTTCAATCAAATATATTATCAAATTTGTATCATCATATTAATTAATTATAAAACAATTTTTTTATAATAAAATATATTATATAAAAAATATTGCATAAACCTTTATATCAGATATGTCCAACACAATATTACATTCGAATCATATATCTTCTTGCATAAACCTTTCGATAAATACTTCAAATATTTTTAACAACACGGGTTAGAGAATATATATAGATATATATATAATAATATGCCGTATCAATTATTTGTTTCAAAATAAGTGTGTTATTATTGTTAAAATAATATAATATTTTACTTAAAAAATATATATAAAAAATAAAAGTTGTAATTATTATTTTTTAATTAGTTAAATAAAATTAAAATAGTTTCTATTCATATAGTGGTATTGTAATTCTTTGGATGTTATATATGTATTGCTAGACCATATTAAAACCTTCTCTCTTCCTTTAAAAAAAAATTGTTTGATCAAATTTATAATTAAATATTAAAACCATTAATTGAATAATTCATGTTTGTTCAACTATAATTATAGTTTTATAGTTTGATTGTAAAAATTAAGTAGAAAACTCCATTTCCATTGAATTCCAACCTTAATCTTCTATTTATAATTCTAAAGTTTTATCCTTAACCACATTATTATTGGAATTAAGAACATATTATTGACACATAATTGTAAAATATTATTATTTTTTTTAATAAGCTATGTGTGAATTCTAACCTTGAACCTTCTATTTATAATTCTAAAGTTTTGTCCTTAACCACATTCAAATTGTACAACAAATATATTATTTTTTAAGAACATATTATTGAAATTTAATTGTAAAATATCAACTATTTTTTTTAATAAGCTATGTGTGGCTTCTAGCAGGGGCCACTCCCATTACAAAAAAAAAATTACATTGTTCTCATTATATTTCTAACAAGTAAATTAAAGCTTATCAAAATTTACATGTAAATCAAAGATATTCTTCATTTGCCTTTCTATAAATCTCCATCTTATTCAAATTGCTAAGTTTCCACAATAAAATCCTTTCTTTTTTTAATAAGCTATGCATAGCTTCTATTGGGGAGCACTTCCATTAAGAAAAAAAAATATTACATTGCTTTCATTACATTTCTAAAATTTAATTAAAGCATATCCAACTTTATCTTTCTACTAGAGATATTATTTATTTACCTTTCTATCAAAGATATTGTGCATCTTCCTCAAACTGCTAAGTTTCCACAATCAAATCCTATATCAAATGCCTTAAAAATTTAAATTCTATCAAGATGAAATAAAACACTACAAATGGTTAAAATATTTGTGGGGTAACTTCTATATCCAAAACTATCTTGTCTATAACAACCTCACAATTTCTTGATACTTTTTTTAGGGTTCTTATTTTCCCTAATATTCTAAGATATTATTTTCAATGTTAATTTTATTTTATTTATGGGTTTAGCCTCACTTCTTGTTAACACTTGTGATATTTGCTTTTATTTTCCCATATCAATATCCCTTTGTGTTCCTTTTTTCTTTGGTTTTGCTTCTTGGCCTACCTCTTTTTTCATTACCAACAATATATTCATATTCATAAATATCTTCAATCTTCTCACACTGCTCATAGTAAGATTTTTCATATTTAGGTTTACCTTGTTTTTAAGGATCTAAAGCACAAGGAACAACCTCAAAAGCACAATCTTATTTATGCTTCCCTAGAAACTCTAAAGTGTAATGATGTTATTTTGTAGTAATTACCTTCTTATTCTTTCCAAAAAATACTAAATTATTATGGGTTTCCTCCAACCTCATTTCTTTATTATTTTGCTCTTGAAACCTTAAAGTGCAAGGAATAACATCTTTACCACTTTCACTTTTATTATCTAAAGAAGATTCTAAACTACTTGAGAAAAATGAAGATGATTTACCTAGAATAAACTTGACCTCTTTTGTTGTCTTTGTTTTAGGATTTATCTCCACATTTTTTTGCACATTTAATTCCTTCTAAACTTGCCAAATGATATTGTAGATAGGATTCATTTACCTTTTCTTTTGGAGTGGAATATACTTGATCTCATATAGCTTCTATTATTGTATGATTTCCTTGCTTCATCTTGAAGTTTATCTCATGGCTAGAATTTTTATCTCTTTCTTCATAGTTTTCACTTTGCAAACTCTTGTCATCTTTCCAATATTAAAATAGTTATGGTAACAAAATACAATATTTTCATAATATACTTGTTGATCCCATTATGTTGATTTAAATTTAATCTTAATGGATTGCGGTAAAGGCTTTGAAATATCCATAGCAACACATATTTGAGTATATATAGCATACTTTCAATACTTAGTGTTTGGTCCTTCCTTGATGAATTACCCTAGGGTATTTCCAATATTATTTAAAACATCCTTATTTATAAGCTAATATGGAAGTCCAAAAAGCCTAACACAGACTAGAAGCTACTTAATAGTTCATGTCTTAATAGAAAATATTTCATTCCATGGTCTCAAATAACGTCCATCTCTTCCCCTAAATCATGGGCCACCAACCATTATTTTATCCCTAATTTTTAAACTAGAAAATATGATAAGAAAAACCCTTTAGGAAGAAAAGTCATAGAATAATTTGAATTCAATCCTCACTTCTATTTGATCCAATTTTGAATCTTCAAAAATCTGACCATGATCTATGGAACTTACATATCAAACCTCTACTTTTAAGAACCATTATATCATGCTCAATCATATCATCCTTCATACTTGCTTCTGGTGTAACATCTGCTACCTAGATTAAACTTACCATGTATTCAATCTCCTACTTATCTTCAACTTGGGCCTCCATAATTCCAACTAGGATATTCAAATTTCTAGCTAGCTCATCCTAACTTCTCATTAGGGCTTTTAAATATGAATTTACTTCCATAGTAGCTAATAGGAATTTCTATTATCTTGCAAACTTGCAATTCTTGGTTTATGATACCTCTCTAATTCTACTTACTCTTATTTTTAGCTGACACTCTATCTTGCCTTACACTTGCTCTTGAATTGCACTCCCTCCTAGCTCACAATTACCCGTGTCTCTTATTTTTTTGATTTCCTCTACTTTAATAATTATTTTAAAAATAATGTTCCACATATTCATGGTAAGGTTTTGAAGCATTGATGCACTCTGGATGAACCTATCACTATTTTCCATGATTGAATATCAAATCACATTCCTTAGTTTACACTTCCTTTTATCTTCCACTTGCTCTTGGATTGCACTCTCTCCTACCTCACACTCACTCCCAACTTACACTCCCTATTGGATCCTAATTGCCCTTATATATTCCTTTTCTTAATATTCCTTGGCTTCAACAATGTTTTGGAAACAATATTCCATGCATTCATGGTAAGGGTTTGAAGCATTGATGCACTTCGGATGAACCCTTCACTTTTTTTTCATGACTAAATATCAACTTGCACTTCCTCTTGATTCACACTTCCTCTCGGATATTATTTTCTCCTGGATTGCACTCGCACTCATTATTGCACTTACTCCTAACTCACATGTGTACTCATTGTTTCACTTACTGCTAGCTTACACTTGCACTCACTTTTGTTTGTACTCACTCGCATTCACTTTCGGTTGCACTTAGTCACACTTTCTTTTCATTGCACTTACTCATACTTACTTCTAGATAAACTCATTCCTAGATCATGCTCACACTCACTACTGCACTCACTTTTACATGGTGCTTGCACTCATTTCTATACTTACTCCTAGCTCACACTCACACTCGCTATTGCATTTAATCCAAGCTTGCACTCACATTCATTGCTACACTTACTCCTGACTCGCACTCTCACTCAGTTTTAGTTGCACTCTTACTCACTTTTGGTTGTACTTACTCGCACTCACTTTTGGTTGCACTTACTCCAACTTTCTTTCGACTGCACTCACTCTCGGATCGTATTCACTTGTAAAATATCAACTATTAAATTATGTGATGGTTTTAATATTACCAATTATAACATTGAGATACTTTTTTAAAATAATAATTTAAACTATCATATTTAAACTTAACTATAATTTTATTTTAAACTAATAATTAAAAAATATTATAGAGTTATATTTTTTATAATATTGTATTTAATTTAAAGTTGATAACTAAATTTAAAGTGCTAATAGGTCCTTGGTTCAAAAGGATAAATATTTTATGTAGCCCACACTAAGGTTCAAATATCGAGGACATCACATAGCTCAATGTGACTAAATCGATGTAAAAGGTAAAGGGTAACCCTTTAAAAACACTACTTTAAAAATAAAAAATAAATAAAAAATAAAAAATAAACTAAATTTGAAGTATTTAAATTTTTATTTTTATTGTATTAAAATATTTTGAATAATATGGATATTAATTATAACAAAATATAGTGATATTAGTCATTTATTTTTTAATAAATAACTTTAAAATTTTAAAAATTAATAACTTCTAGATAGGGGAGGGACTCAGTTCTAAAGTCTCTTGATGCTACTGTTGGGTGGGAATCAATCCCAAGAGTGGCTAAACCTATATAATAGAATCTCATCATTATATAATCAATTAGTTTTTTGGCCATCAGTTCTATAAGGCAGTGTTGATTAGCTGTAATTGTTTGCTTGGATTCTGGCTCTATTTTTATGGGAATGGTTTTTTGGTTGATGGTGTTAGCCATACAGCGTGTTTATTTTTATTTGTAAAAATAGATTCTGTTAATTTTTTAATATAATATTTTTTAGATCTAAAAAATTAATATTACTATAATAATTGTAACATATATAAATTGACATTAGAATATCAATATTAAGATATGTATTTCATATTTAATTTTATATATTTATTTTATGATATTATAAAATATTTTTTAAAAATATAAAATTTAATAACTAGTATAAATTAATAGCTAGTATAAAATTTGATAACTAGTATAAATTTAATAATGAATTTTGGGTAGGGGGTCTAGTTCTATGGGAAAAAAAGACATGTTTCTTTGAAAATGGGATCACGATTTCAACCTGAATATCCAAAAGGTGATTCTGATTCTTATTTGGATAAGGATTTTGGGTCTTCCCTTTCACCACTGGTAGGAAGACATCTTCAGAGTGATAGCTAAAAGTATTGGTGAACTCATTCAAATTGATCCAACAACTAAAACAAAATCTAGGATGGTCTTCACAAGGTTGTGCATTATGGCGAACCCGAAGGCTAATCTTTCATCAGATATTAAGCTTTTTTTAAAGGTAGGCACATGGAATCAGCCTATTAATTATAAAAACAAACCCATATGATGTTTTAGTTACAATAAACTTAGCCATTTATCTTCATAGTGCTCTAATATCCTGAACAAGAAGGATAAAGTTTGGTAGGAGAAAGTTTTTGAAGATCAATCTGAGTGGACCAAGCCTAAAGGTTTGGGCTTTACGAAGGTGATGCATGACTCCATAAAACCCTAAATTCAAACAATGCTTGAAAAAGAAGTGTATGAAACTCTAAATACTAAAAGTATTTTGCTAAAGGATATAGAAACAATATGTCTAGCTCAAAGTGAACCCACCTTAATGGAGATTATGGTAATGGGTGGAAGCTTTTCTCAGAATTTGGAGGCCAATGAGCATCTTTAGGTTGCTTTTCTAGACCAATTTTAGGACCCTCTGGTCATAATATTATGTTAAAAAAATTCTATGATTGCTTGGATTGTGACTCTAGCTTGCTAGAAGATGTAACTATGGAAGATCAAATTCCTCAACCTCTTTTCTTGGTTGAGGATTTAGCTCAGTCTCTACCTCTCGAGTTCCCTTTAAAGACTAGAAGCCACAAAAAATGGATTGATGTTGAAGTGGAGCACAAGGGGGGTTGACCTTCCAATAAAGCATGTTCGTACAAAGATATGGAGATAGATGTGGTGGATGGATATTAGACCCTATTAAAAGTTGATAATGTCAAATAAATAGGGGAAAAACAACTCAAGATTGAAATATTTTTCATAACTCCCAAGGCAATGGGGGTAAAACATTTCATAAAATTTGTACATGAGGTTCTTTTCATGGAACATTAGAGGTCTAAATGGGGACTCAAAACAAAAGGTTATGTATTCTTTGAGAAAGAAGGTTGGTCCAGATATAATTAGTATACAAGAGACAAATATAGATAGAAGCAAGGTAGATGAGGCAAGAAAGGTGGTTTGGAAGGAGGTTGACTTTGTGGCCAATATCACAAGTGGTCTCGAGGGGTCTCCTGTGTCTATGGAACCCCAATAAACTCACTTGATTGGATCTTTTGGTAACAAATAGCATTATTAACATGTTGTTTTGTTGTAAATATTCAGGTAGAAAATGGATTTTGATCAAAATTTATACCCCAAATCTTGAACCAAAAAAACTATATTTGGTCCATGCTGAGTTCAATGAGAAAATATTTAAATAATGAGGCTTGGATTTTGGTAGGAGACTTCAAATCTCCTTTGTACCAGTTGAACAAGAAGGGGGGGATACAACAATTTCAAGAAGTATAGAAATTTTTTCTTCTTTTGTCAACAACCAGGAGCACATGGATTTATATTTGAAAGGTTCTAGATATATGTGGAGTAACATACACCTAGGGGCCCATCACATATAAATTAGATTAGACAAAGTTTTTATTTCCAAAGAGGTAATTCCTCAATTTAGGGACTCTTTTATCAACTCTTTATCCAAGATTGGGTTTGATCATAACCCTCTTCTCTGTGATAATGATTCTAATATTCTTTTCTTCTCAAGACTCTTAAAATTTGAAGCCATGCATCTCTCTCATATAAATCTAGAGATAAGAATTAGGGAATGGTGTAAAGTCATATTATTTGGCCCACATATTAATCATGTGGTTGCTAAGCTGAGACTAAAAAAAAATTAAAAGATTGGAATAATTTGGTCTTTGGGAACATCCAAATTAAGAAAAATGATCTTAAATCCTAGTTACAGGCTATTCAATATTCCTTGCATGGTCGATTCACACAAAGGCCTTTTAGCTTGCATGGCCGATTTGTTTTTTAGCACCAATCGTAAAGGAAAAAAGAGAGATCATGCATTTTGGTTTTGTGTGGGTTGGTTAGCCCACATGGTGGCCTAGTGGTGGCTAAGGCACGGGGCCAACAGGTAGGAATAATAAGGTGTAAAAGTGGTTAGATAATTTTTGATGAAATTTTATTTCCAAAGTTAGGAGTAATAAGGTGTAAAAGTGGTTAGACAATTTTTGTATGGTGAAATATTTTTTGAAGTGAAATATTCATGTAGAGGTTTTGAGATAGACTATTGCTATCTAACCTTGAAGTGGCACAAAATGAATTGGTTTTGAGTGAGACAAGTTTTGAAGACATATCTCCATCAAAGCAAAGAGGTATGGGCACATCATCCTTTGTTTTAAGTGTTTGTTCGAATGAATATTGTGAAACATAAGGTGGGGTGAAAAGGATTGTTTGATAAGCATTTTTGGAAATATTTAAGTGAGTCTTATGTGCTTCATTATTGAATATTTTGAGAACATTTGAGATAGATATTATGAATCATTTGAGTTAGGGTTTGAGACCTATATTGTACTCTTTATTGGAAGAAGTGTGAAATCATTTATTTAGGGTTTATGAGCAGATTGTGCTTCAAAGGTTGAATGAATGTGTGAAGCTTGTTGGTATTGGTTTTGAGTGATATTGAAAGTGAACGTGCAAACATTAGAAATCATATTTGTGAAAGCAAAAGTGTAGGTCAGAAAAATAGATGTCATGTGCTAGATTGGATCTATCTTTAAAAGAACAATACAAGTAAGACATGAGAAAGTGATTGACTTAATGGTTTAGTAGAATATATTGAGCTACTTGCAAGTGCATATTATTCTCTATATGTTCCAAAGGTTAAACAAATTCTAGATAGATATGTATAACTACTTCAAGTTAAAGGAATTACTTTGAATATTAGACCATAGTTATGCATAAGGGGTTGGACTCAAAATATAATTGTAAACAAATAGTGAATCCTAATCAAAATCAAGGTGAATCATGGAGAATCCTAAGAAAATCAAATTGAGCATCTTCATACCAAAATTTGAGGTATTTGAAGCCCTAAAATGTAAAGTCATATTTGGGGCCACTTTTGCAATATTAAATCATCTTATAACTTCATAAAAAAACCACCATTAGATCAGGCTTGAAAATAACTTTCCAACAAGTACAAATATGCCTATGTTTGGATATATATTATGGTAAATTAACCCTAATAAAAAATTGGTCCTAAAAATTTTAGGTGAATGGGCCGACGTCAAGGGTCCTCATATTTGCCAATTTCTAATTTTGAAAATCCTAATATTCATCCAATTTATGAATATTCACCACTATACATAAACTTGGATTATAAAAATTATTTGATAGCATTGTGTGCAAGATTTGAGATTGATTGAGCATATATTGTGAGTTTTTTTGAGTATGTGTTAGAGCAGGTTTGAGCATGTGCTAGAGCAGATTTGAGCAAGTCTTTTGAGAAGGCTTAAAAGTAGATTTGAGCAAGTTTTTTAAGAAGGCTTGAGAACAGATTTGGGTAAGTCTTTTAAGAAGGATTGAGAGTAGATTTGAGCAAGTCTTTGTGAAGGCTTAAAAATAGATTTGAGAAAGTCCTTGAGAGGGCTTGAAGGTAAATTTGAGCAAGTATTTGTGAAAATTTGAAGGTATATTTGAACAAGTATTTGTGAATATTTTAAGGTAGATTTGAACAAGTCTTTATGAAGGTTTGAGGATAGAATTGAAAAATCCCTTGAGAGGGCTTGAAGGTAGATTTGAGTAAGTCTTTGTGAAGACTTGAAGGCAGATTTGAGCAATTCTTGTGAAGACTTGAAACAACGTTAAGAGAAGAGTTGATTGATATTTTTTTTCAAGATTTGTGTTAAGGCTTGGGGCAGATCTAAGTAGATTTTATTGGTGATTTAATCAAGATTTGTGTTAAGGCTTGATGTAGATTTGAGATAGAGTTTGGTGCAAATTTTTGAGCAGAGTTAGAGTAGATTTGTACTAGACTTGGGATAGATTTTGGTACATATTTGAGACAGAGTTGAGAATAGGCTTTGGAGGTAAGATAGAAAAGAGGAAAATAATCTCTAGTGGATAGAGATACATTAGCCAGTGTAGTAGGGATAAAGGTCTCCTATGGAGAGAGATCCACAAGCCAAAGCAATGGGGGTAGAAGTATTCTAGAAGATCACCAGCGAGAGAAGAGGAGCAAGAGTTATCCTATGAACAAAGATCCATGAAACAAAGTAGATAAGAAAGAGTTATCCTATGGATAGAGATCCATGAACTATAGCAGAGGAGAAAGAGTTCTCTAATGGATAGAGATCCATGAACCAGAGCAAGGGGAAAAATTTCTCCTATGAGTGTGATCTGTGAACTAGATGGGAAGATAGAGTTATCTATCGAGAGAGATCCATGAACCAGAGAAAAAGGAAAAGAGTTATACTGTGAAGAGAGATCCATAAATTAGAGATTAGGGTATTGGTGTATCCTTTGGACAAATATCCATAAACATTGTAATAGGGAATTGATTCCTAAGAAAATTTGTTGAGAAAATTTATGAGAAATATTTTCTATGTGGAGTAGCCCACATTGGGTGAACCACATTAAATTGATGTCTCTCTTGTGTTTGATGATTTGTGCATTTATTTAATTACTGCTATTGATATTGTCATTGATAATATTGGATAATATTATTTGGGAATGAAAAGTAAAAGTTGGTCTTATACTGTTCACCCTCCCTCTCCATATAAGCCTGAGTTATTCAATTGGTATCAGAGCAGGTTCTTTCGGAAGAGTCTAACATCTTTAAGGAAGAGTGTAAGGAACACAGATGGCATCTTGGAGTGGATCTTTAGCAAATAAGGCAACATTATTTTATGGGAACAATTATGCTTTCTAGAGCATAAGAATGAAGACTTACTTGATGGCACAAGGATATGAGACATGATAGGTAGTTGAGGATGTATTTACACCTACAACTAATCCTCTCATAGATAAATATGGTAAGCTCCTACATGTGAATAATGCAAAGGCTATGAATGCAATATTAAGTGTTTTATGTGAATCAAAGTTTGTAAAAGTCATGCATTATGAATCAGAAAAATATATTTGGGAAAAACTGAAGAAAACATATGAGGGAGATAAAAAGGTCAAGTTACAAAATCACAAAAAGACATTTTAAGACTTGAATATGAAATATGAGGAAAACATTACTACATAATTACTTCGTGTGAATCAGGTTGTTAACATCATGCGAGGGCTTGGATTTAAAATTGAAGAATCTTATGTTGCTCAAAAGATTTTAAGGTCACTTCCTATGAGGTATGATGGAAAGGTTTTAGCCATATAAGAAACAAGAGATATTGAAAATTTGACTATGGATGAGTTACATGGAACTCTCACAACTTATGAGATGAAAATAGTAAAAGATCCTCTCCCCAAGAAAGAGGTAGCCTTCAAAGCAGGAAAGAAAGATAAGAAGCTAGATTCAAGTGATGAGTCAACCAGTGATGAAGAAGCTAACTGTGGTAGAAGAAATAAGAAGGATTCAAGAAAGCAAAAAAGTACAAAAATAGTGAAGTTTTTTAATTGTGGTAAATATGGTCACTATGCATCTAACTGTCCAAAAGTTGAAAGTAGTAGCAGTGAAGAGAAACAAGATCATAAGATAAAGGAATTAGGAAAATCAAGGTATGAAAATAAAAATATGTATGGGCAAAAAAAGCATGAAAATAAGTTCTTTCAAAGGCATAAGAAGAGTTTTCATGCAGATAAGACAAGCAAGATTTCAAGTGATAGTGATGAAAGATCCTCAGATAGTGAAGAAGAAGAAATTCTCTTTTTAACAATAGAAGAGGAAGGAAGTGCTCCTGTTGAAGATAAATATAAAAAGTATGAAGAAGCTCTAGAAGACCAAGAAGTAGAGAAAGATTCAGAGAATGAAGAGGAAGGTGTAGTAGATATAGAAGCAAAACTTATCGTTGCTCTCAAATAATTGAACAAGGTTAGAAAGTAGAATTCAATATTCAAGGCTCAATTTCAAGACTGTGATGAAGAGAAAGGAAAGCTTATACAAGATTTGACAAACTCAATAGCTAATACAAGGAGATTTAAAGAAAATCTAGAGGTTAAAGTATTGGAATGTGAGAGATTAGAACATGAGGTACTTTCTCTAAGGAAGGAAATGGAAGAGTCTAAGGACAAGCTACAAATATTTGGGAAAAGTTCAAAGACCTTGGATAAGATTATCAATGAATAAAGATCTTCATCAAATAGAACATGACTTGGTTTTGAATAAGGACAAGAGAAACAAGAAGAAGGGTCAAGCTCAAGATCCAAAGAGGAAGAAGTTTCAGAAGAAGAGAGTGAAAGAGAAAGTGAGACTTATGTAAATAGAAGTTTCACCAAGAAAGGAAATAATGCACAAACAAGGAATAGGGAACATCACAGAGAAGAAAGGACTAAGAGACCAATGGGTTCAAGGAAATATTTATTCAAAGGATATTATTTCTCATGTAATAGTTTTGGTCACAAGGATATGTAGTGTAGAACTTATGGAAAGAAGGAATATGGTTTTACTAAGAGAAACTTAAAAAATGGACATCTCTTTCAAGGGTATTCCTACTCTTGTAATCATGTTGGTCATAAAGCAATCCACTACAGGGTTCAAGACAGAAATGGGTATGGCTTCACTAGGAGGAACTTCAAAATATTTGCATCTTCTAGGAACCACAATATTAAGTGTTATAAGTGCAATAATGTTGGGAATAAGGCCAAGTGGTGTACAATAGAGCTTCCAGAGACAAGCAAGAACAGGAACACTCAAAATAATCAAAAGGGTATGTTGAGAAAGAAGTTGAACAAAGAAAAAGAGCATTGTATGTTGGGAGTAGAGATACTCCCACCACAAAATTAATAACCTCAAGGAGAGGAGGTGGGGAGGGAGCTAAGCTAAGAGTATTATCTTAAGCCCCAAAGGAGTCCCTTTGCCATTGATGTCAAAAAGGGGGAGATTTGAGTTAGGGTGAAAGCAGTCAGTCAAGGGGAGTAGTTTCTCAAGGGGAGCAAAATTAGAAAAAGGTAAAAGGAATATTTAAGGAAAAAGTATTGCCATCAATGACAAAGGGGGATATTTTTGGAAATTTAAGCATGTTTTCTTGTCATTGATGTCAAGGGGCTTGATATCCTAATTTGATGAAATTAATGTCAAGAAGTTTGATTAATGTCAAAAGGTTTAATGTCCAAAATTGATGGAATTATTTGTGAAAATATTTCTCATGGTGGCATATGAGGTATAAGATAGCAAGAAGAAAGGAATACCTCTCCATGATTTTTGAGAAAGAATTTTTAAATTACCTTGGTGGTAATTCTACAAAGGTTAAAATATCCATTAATGATGGCAAGGTTCTACTTAAATAAAAGGCCCACAAAGGTTTTTAATATTTAATTTATAATATTTAAATCCTTTGGATTTAAATTATTATAATTAAATATAATAATTTAATTTGAAGCACCAAATTCGAATTACTAAAGATCCAACATCAAATGCATAAGAGAGTATATGTATTTATAGGCTAAGGTTTAGCCTAAGTCTAAGGAGCATTCAAATTTATATAGATCCCAAAATTATTTACCTTGCTCATTCGACACGACGAAGGAAATAGATAGGAGGTTGCATGATTTTTAGAGTAGAAGGTTTGGTCAAAGCTTGTATGAGGTGTGTCCCCACTCAAAGCGAGGTGGCAGCCGAGATTGCAAGCTAGGCTTGCATAAGACATAGAGGGCAAAAGTTGCTAGGTTTGATTCACACGAAGGCCTTTTAGCTTGCATGGTCGATTTGGTTTTTAGAACTGGTAGTGAAGGAAAAAAAGGAGATCATGCATTTTGGTTTCGTGTGGTTGGCTAGCCCACACGGTGGCCTAGAAAAAGCTAAGGTGTAGGACCATCAGGTAGCACAGGTTTGATTCCTAGCGGTAGGTGGTAGTGAAGGAATTAATTTTTATTAAAATTAATTTATGCCCTAGGTTCAAAGTTGCTAAGACATGTGCTAGCTAGGGAGATATAAGGAGTTTTAAATTGATTATATTTTTTCAATAAAAAATGTTATAAAATGATTTATTTTTCTTTAAAAAAATTAAGGTGGATTGTTTGCTAATGCATTGGGATAAAAATTGAAGTGGTGATTTATTTTTGGAAATGCATTAATGGCAAGTAGGAGATATAAGGTGTAAATGAAATATTTTGTCTATGTAATTTGTGAATCTTGTTGATGAAATTTTATTTGCAAAGTTAGGAGTAATAAGGTGTAAAAGTGGTTTGAAAATTTTTGTATGGTGAAATATTTATTGAGGTGAAATATTCATGTGGAGGTTTTGAGATAGACTATTGTTATCTAACCTTGAAGTGGCACAAAAGGAATTCTTTGTGAGTGAGACAGGTTTTGAAGACATATCTCCATCAAAGAAAAGAGGTATGGGCACATCATCCTTTGTTTGAAGTGTTTTTTGGAATGAATGTTGTGAAACATAAGGTGGAGTGAAAAGGATTGTTTGATAAGCATTGTTGGAAATATTTAAGTGAGTCTTATGTGCTTCATTGTTGAATATTTTGAGAACATTTGAGATAGATATTATGAATTATTTGAGTTAGATTTTGAGACCTATATTGTGCTCTTTGTTGGAAGAAGTGTGAAAATATTTGTTTAGGGTTTATGAGCAGATTGTGCTTCATTGGTTGAATGAATGTGTGAAGCTTGTTGGCATTGGTTTTGAGTGATATTGAAAGTGAATGTGCAAACATTAGAAATCAGATTTGTGAAAGCAAAATTGTATATCAGAAATATAGATGTCATGTGCTAGATTGTATCTATATTTAAAAGAGTAATAAAAGTAAGACATGTAACAATGATAGACTTAATGATTGAGTAGAACATATTGAGCCATTTGCAAGTGTATATTATTCTCTATATATTCCAGAGGTTAAACAAATTCTAGATAGAATATGTCTAAACTACTTCAAGTTAAAGGAATTACTTTAAAATATTAGACAAATCATTTGATAGCATTGTGTGCAATATTTGATATTGATTGAGCATATTTTGTGAGTTGTTTTGAGTATGTGTTAGAGTAGGTTTGAGCATGTGCTAGGGCATATTTGAGAAAGTATTTTGAGAAGGCTTGAAATAATATTTGAGCAAGTATTTTGAGACGTCTTGAGAGCAAATTTGAGCAAGTATTTTGAGAAGGCTTGAGATAAAATTCGAGTAAGTCTTTGTGAATGCTTGAGGATAGAATTGAGCAAGTCCTTGAGAGGGCTTGAAGGCATATTTGAGAAAGTATTTGTGAAGACTTAAAGGTATATTTGAGCAAGTCTTTGTGAAGGATTGAGGACATAATTGAGCAAGTCCTTGAGAGGACTTGAAGGTATATTTGAGTAAGTATTTGTAAAGTATTTAAGGCATATTTTAGCAAGTCTTGTGAAGACTTGAAATAACATTAAGAGTAGAGGTGATTGGTGATTTTTTCAAGCATTGTGTTAAGGCTTGGAGCATATCTAAGCATATTTTATTGGTGATTTAATCAAGCTTTGTGTTAAGGCTTGATGCATATTTGAGATAGATTTTTATGTATATTTGTGAGTAGAGTTAGAGCATATTTGTATTAGACTTGGGATAGAGTTTGGTGCATATTTGAAAAAAAGTTGATAACAAGCTTTGGAGGTGACAAAGCAAAGAGGACAATAGTCTCCAGTGGATAGAGATCCATTAGCTAGTGTAGTGGGGACATAGGTCTCCTGTGGAGAGATATCCACAAGCTAGAGTAGTCAGGGCAAAAGTATTCTAGAAGATCATCAAACAGAGTAGAGAAGAAATAGTTCTCATGTGGATAAACATCCATGAACTAGAGTAGAAGAGAAAGAGTTCTCTTGTGGATAGAGATCCACAAACCATAGCAAAGGAGAAAGATTTCTCTTGTGGATAGAGATACATGATCCGGAGCAAGGGGAAAGAGTTCTCCTATAGAGTGTGATCCATGAGCCAACTAGGAAGATAGAGTTATTATGTAGAGAGAGATCCAAAAACTAGTTGAGGAGATAGATTTCTCTTGGATAAATTTCCATGAACCAAATAAAAGGGAAAAGACTTCTCTTGTAGAGAGAGATCTACAAATCAGATCTTAGGGGATTGGTGTCTCCTTTGGACAAAGGTCCATAAAAATTGTAATAGGGTATTGATTCCCAATAATATTTGTTGAGAAAATTTAGTAGAAAAATTTTCTCCATGGAGTAGACCACATTGGGTGAACCACGTTAAATTGGTATCTCTTGTGTGTGATGATTTGTGCATTGCTTTGATTGTTGCTATTGATATTGCCATTGATAATATTATTTGAGAAAGAAAAGTAAAATTTGGTCTTATATTGTTCACCCCCCTCTTAGTGTAAGCCTATGTTATTTAGTTTCCATTGAATTACCTTGGGATTACTCTTTTTAAATGAATGTGCAAGGAATATTTATGAGAGCTAGTGGTGGAAAGGAAGCAATGCAAACTTACCAACTAGAAAGGAGCTCTGTTAAGCCAAGCAAGTAAGATTATTTTGGTGAAATCTACACTTTATAGTATACTATTTTACTTTATGTTCTTGTTCAAGGTGCTAGGTGAAATAATATATAATATCGAACAAGCTTAAAAGTCCTTCCTATGGTCTAGGTTGAGGAGAGGAAAATATTCTACTTAGTAGCATGGGACCAAATCTATAGTAGAAGGGAGTTTGAAGGTCTGGGCTTAAGAAGGATGAACCAAATGAATAAGGCCCTGGTTGTCAAATAATGTTGGTACCTAACCCAAAATGAATAGGTTTATTGGGTTAATATTATAAAAGAAAAATATCTAAATAATGGGAGGACTTCCTATCAAATGACATCCTAAGCTCTAGGTCAGCCTTTTGGCTTAGTATGCATAATTCTAGGAGGATTATTAGAAAGGAAGGATGATGGAACCTGGGTAATGGTCATCCAATTGATTATTGGTTAGGACCAATTGTTGGCATCACTTCCAAAATTGGAAGTGGTTGAAGACTTCTAAAAATATACCTTTGGTTTTAACATTGAATATTATATTAAAATTGTAAATCATAGGAAGATATTGAGAGTTTTATTTAGTTTTGACTTATATTTGGTCAATAAAATATCCCTTAAGAATATCTCAGACCTATTGAAGTTCCAAGTCATAAAATATACTAGAGAAGCTAATAATATTTTCTAGAAGGTCAAAATTTTAGGAGTTTTGTTTCTGCAAAATCGACGTATTCTTTTTTGGAGGACCCTGATCCCCCTTAGTTTTCAAGTAGACTGGTTTGGCAGAAGGTATTAACCCCTAAGGTTAATGTTTTTCTATGTCCTATTATACAAAATAAAATCTTAACCATAGATAATCTACAATCCTAAGGTATGATTATTTTTAATTGGTGTTACCTCTATGGATTGAATGCTAAGTCAATACATATCTTTATTTTATGCCCATTATCTAAGGATGTTTTCTCCCCCTCTTGCAATTTGGTAGGTTTCTATTGGGTATACCCATTTCAAATGTTTGATATTTTATACCAGTGGGATCCTCACTTATTCTCTCCCTGACTTAATCTATTCTAATTATTTAGCTTGGATCACATCATGTGGTGTATCTGAAAGGAAAGGAATTTTAGGGCTTTTAAAAATAAAGCTAATTCAGACCTCTCTATATGTAGCAATAACATTGCAACAATAGTGGAGATATTCTCTACCATATCTTTGGAATTAGGTTCCTCTACTAGGAAATTAGCTCTAGAGCACACTCTAGGGTTTAAAACATTTTTGAGATCTACTACCAATTTGGATTCAGGTGGAAGAAGATAAATTTTTGGGGAACCACCCCCTATAGGCTAGATTAAACTCAATTTTTATGGGGCTTCCAAGGGCAACCCAAGAGAGGCAAGTGCAATTTGTTTAATTCGAAACAACAATGACAAACTCCTTACCTTTGTTGAGAAGCTAGAACCTCAATTGAGTCATTTTACTGAAGCTTGTGCTCTCTTCCAAGGGATTTATCTATTAAGTGGCTTCAATCAGAGTAAGTTCATCATTGAGGGTGATTCCCTTAATATCATCAAAGTGAAAGAGTCTCAAACTCCTAGTTATTCTATCACTAATATGATTTCAAAGGTAAAAAGAATCCTTCGAGTATTTGAGAATGTGGTTGTCAAGCATGTGTATAGGGAAGGTAATAAATCAATTAATTTCCTAGAAAATTTGGGGTTGATCTAGGATGGACTAACTATTTAGAGAGAGGATTTTCCATCGGGTATCAATGATTCAGAGACTAGAGGTTTGTTTCTTTAGGCCCCATTGTAATTCCCTTAGGCTAGGGAGGTTTTGCTTGACCTGTTTCTATGCTGACATTAGGGATGTTGTTGATAGCTTACCCATTTCCCCCAAGTTCAATCTTTCAAATATTTTAAAATTCTTCACTTGTACTACCATAATTTTGGCGGGGCCCCTATCTCACCTGTGGTATAAGCTATTTTGGGTACTAGTGAGATTCACTAAATTTTATGATAGTTGGTGCAGTGAGAAGACTCTTCTATCGATTACTATGCTGAGTTGGGGATAGGCAGGTCATATTTTGGAGGGTCCCAACAAAGAAAACCTAGACATAAAAGAACAATAATGGTCGAGGGCCTAATTTTATGGGTCTTATTTTTTTATTTTTGTTTCATTTGTTATCTATGTTTTGGTGTCCCTATGTAGGTTGATCTATATGAGTTATGGGGGTTGGTTGCAGGATGTATGGTATTCTTTTTATTTGTTTGTTTCTTTTTATCCTACCTAGTGGTGGTTGTAGTGGTTTCCCCTATGTAGGTTTTGGATGTTGGTTTTTGTTTAGCTTTCTAACATCCTTCACCCTGATTGGGTGCTAGTTGTTCCTTTTGTAATAAGGTTTGGGGATCCTCTCAAAAATTCATATTTCAACTAATAAAAAAATGATCATTTTGTTATGACAATTCTTTTTGTCCTAAATAATATGAAATATATTATAACATCACTTGTTTTCCATAAGCATATTCTTTTTTCTTGTAGAGTAAAAAAAGAATATTTTTGCATAAAAAATTTAAACTTTTTAAAATTTTGCTCTTGTTGGATACCTTAGTGGTTTGGCTTTGATATCTCTTCTAGGAGACCTAAGTTCAAACTATAGTGAGGTGTGAGGGTGTTAGAATTTTTATTTATTTTTAATTATCCAATTATATATGTCTATTCTATTAAAAAATTTTGGATAGTATTTAAGCCTTTTTATGTGATTAGACTAATATCATATTTATAAATTAAATCTTGTTACTAGGCTCTCATCAAATTGATGAATCATTTTTAACGTGGAGTTTTGTTCCACTTAATACCTATATATCTATCTATACAATCTCAAATATTTGAATTATGTTTATTATTTATTTTAATCATATTTTATTTTATCTACATTTTTTTTTTTTTTGGTGGTGACCACAAGGGGTAAAAAGACTGTGACCACGAGGGAACCATTACATAATATATCCGCAACATGTGAGGCAAGAGATTTGAACCTGGGCCTCTCAGCAACTAGAGAGGTTTAACTACCCACTTGCTCTCCAACTCCTCTACATGGGCGGATTATCTACATTTATTTTGTGATGTTCTATAATATTTTAAATATTTTTACATGATCTCATGGGTCATAAAACTTAATAACTTGAATATGTTTCCCATGTTACGATGTTGTATTATGTATTTTCATCCTAAATAATGTTGAAGGCAAAAAAATATCATATATATATGGTAATGTGAAGTACAATAGGTGGTACAACTAGGGGTCACATTCTTGGAGGCATAGAAACAAGGGGCCTTGCTCCTGTGATTTGAACTCAGGTCACCAAGATGAAATGCCAATGACATATCATTGGGGTGTCCCCACATGGACTCATATTCATATTTTTATTTCTTATAGTGTAAAAAATATATTCTTCTTAAATTATTTTTATGATATTTCTATTTTAATTACAAGGTGGCAAGAACTCTATAAAACATTTCATATATATATATATATATATATATATATATACATACATTGTCTTGAATGTATTTGTTATTTTAAAGTGTTTTTCTGAACTGAATATACATTCAAAAAATTTATTTTATCACTTGAATACTATCAAATAATATCTATTCTATGAACTCTTAAATTATAAAAGTATTTTTATAACTCATTTTAACAATGTTTTATTTTATCTATAATTTTTTTGCAATGTTTCAAAACATTCGTATGATTCTAACATGCTTTTATTGATCATAAAATATAATAACTTGTATACATTGTTCTTGTTATAAGGTTGTAACAAGTGTTATTTTTCCTAAATAGTATGTAAGAAAAAATAACATCACATGTTTTCCATACTAAGATGCTTCTCTTTTTTAAATTATACAATATAGTTTTTACCAATAATATTTTTCCTATTTCTATTTCAACTCCAAGATGACAAGAACTTTTTTGATATTGCCTTATTTAATATATCCTTTCTATCACATTTTATTGGATGTGATTTTGATAATTTTAATTGATTATTGGGTTGATATCAAATTTCTAAATTATATATTGTCATTAAAACGTTGTCAAAAAATACATATTGTATAAAATTAGCTTTTAAAATTTAAAATTTTCCAAGGTGAAGATTAACATTGTAATTAGCTAAACTATCTTCTATTTGATTTCCTTATTCATACATGTGCCACCAGTTTAAAATGTATTGTATTCAATAATAATTGATGTACATTAGAAATAATTTTATCATTATCTAATCCATTCATCCATTTTTCTTGATAGCATTAATAATAATTTGTGAATATCCTTCAATGAAATATATCTCCATCCTTTTTCAATGGTAATTTTGATAAGTGTAAAAAGTGTCCTAGCCTTTACATAGTTGTTAGTTGAAGTTACATATTCTTTTGACTAAGTGAAAAGAATTTTACCTTCAATATTTCAAGAAACATCTCCTCCATCAAGTTTTTCTTAGATTTTCATTGGAAGGATTGTCAAAATTAATTTTTATAAATCTAACTTCTAAATGTCTTCCTTTTATCATAGCTTGAAGGAGATTCTTTATGTTAAATCCATTTTCATGAATGACCCTTCCATACATATAAATAGAGGTTTGAGGTTTAAATCCTATTGGGGTAGGGTTGTGCATTGTGTTTTGGTAACTAGAGTATGGTTGGATAACCATATATTATATAAAAAAAGGGTCTATCATTTGGCCTATGGCATCATGGATGTTAAAACTACTTTACCATTTTACCCTATAGTACTATAACCTAGAAGGTGACACATATTTTTCCACACTTGAGACTTCACATAATGAGCATTTTATCTATAAATGTTTTGCAAGAGAGGTAAGAATACAATAGAAAATATGGGTAGGATTTTTAGATTTGATTTTAAAAAATAATATTGTTCCTTTTAAGCCATAAATTCTAATAAATTATTATAATACCAACCCTCCAAAGGATAGATAATATTGTAGGTTTGTAAAAATTTTGAATTCCTTTAATACTAATGGTGCTACCTAATACATTCTCATGCTTTTTTTTAATGTAAGAAAATGAACAACAAAGAAAAAATACTACATTTTTAATCACTATTCTAATACAAATATTTTATAATTTTTAATCCCATAGTTAAAATTTTCTATATTTGCTTAGCATGCCATAAAGAACTTCGATGCCTCTTTTATGCATTTATTTACATGAGCATTCCATTAGATGGTCTTACCTTAAAATGACTAATAAAATAGAAAATAACATATACAAAAAAAGAGAAATTTGAATGAATACAAGAATAACTACAAAATATACTTAGATTTCATAAATTGGTTATTATATGTATTGTTGTCCTTTTTGAGGGACCAACATCCTTAATAGTAGTGGTCTGATACAAAATGAGATTTGAAAAAAACACTTTTTTTTTAAATTCAACATAAACATATAGAGGTTCGAGGTGTAGATCAATTGGTTCAACCAAACACCATAAGGGGGACATAGATCCAAGGTTTAAATATCGGGCCTCACTGGAATGAATTTTTGTGCCTTTCCTGGTGCTTTCAATGGTGTAAAATGTTTAAAATTATTGTGGCATGGTGGTTATAGGGGGGACTACACGAAGATCTGTGTGGCGGATTCTGGGGTGGATAGTGCAGAATACTATGGTAACCATAAAAATTAGACAACCTGCCTGGATTTATGGTGGCTATCGATTCCACCATGTAAATTAAAAAAACATAAACATATAGACCCTAAGCTAAATTAATTAAACTATGTAAATCAATGTCAATAGGTATTCAAGTATTTATCAACCATTTCTATCTCGCCATCAATTTATGGTTGATATGTTGGTACAAGTTTCAATTACACTTCCTATATCTTAAAGTGTTCCTTTCAAAATTTACTAGTGAAGGTGGAATTATGAAAATAATAATATCTATTAATGATATAATATTTTTTTTGGGTGCTTTATATCAAAATGATAATCTCTAGAATATGAACTAAATGGGCTAGGTCCCACAGTGATGGTTTTTAGCACCCTAGAAAAAATCAAGGAGGCTATATACCAAAATGATCAACTTGATGAGATGATGAAAATGGGATATATCCTATAAAATTATGTGGGGAGTATTGTATTCAAGTGTTATTTATTTTCTTAGAGTCTTGGTTCACTAAAAAAAAATAATTTTGTTTGATAATCCCTTACTAGAATCTACACTATTTTTTACCTACTCTACTTGGTCTAACACTAATCTATCTATGACATTATAGCTCATTATCTATGACAACTATCTATGATGACTATGTTAGTGATAAATTTCCTTTATGTTATGATTTTTTAATGTTATAGGTAGCTATTACTAATGTTGGTAGACTCTATCTTGATTGTTATTTGTAAACCCTATTGAAACTTTTATTCTCACCACTAGTTTCCTATCGATTGTTTGTGTTCAGTTAAGTCTAAGATAGTGTAATCTCCTTAGTATGCCCAATTTTTTTTTATGTATTTTTTGACATGCAATATAAATAGAAATAAGGTATTGTAAGCCAGGGTGTGTGTACTTCCCATTGGCCCTCTATTATGTTGTAGTGATGACTGATAGTGCTTGGACCAATATTTTAGGCCACTACTCAAGAAGGATTCCATGTATACCCTTGAGCACACTACTCGCCTCTCTAAAACTATGAGAGGATGATATTATTAGTTGTTGTGTCCAATGTACTATGGAGAATACATGGTAAAAAAAAAATTTAGGGATAAAGGTTTCTCCTAATCCTGAGGGATCTCCCAATATACCCAAAGATACATGGGAGATCAATTTCATTTATGGGTGTTGTCTAAGGCTTGGTTATTAGAGCCTGATTATCTCTCACTTTACTAAACACTTTACATGTAATCTAGCTTAGCCAATAATGATAGCTCCTCCATGATATGTTAAAATCCATGATATAGGAATTCTAACATAACAAACTAATACAAAAAAAAAGAAGTTTGGTTCCTTTTTAAATAAGAAAATAGGAAAAAAAATGAAATCACAAAAAATTATGCCTAACAATAAAAATGGTAAGGCAAGAACCATCGTATTCATAGTAGAACATGGCCCTAAAAAGTGCTTTGATACCACTTGTTAGGAGCATTTTAATTAAAATAAACACATTCACATAAATATTGCAATACAAGAACAAATTAATGAAGAACATAATATTTTAATACAAAATATAATTGCATAAATATAATAATCTCACAAACACAACATAGAATCACTGACATCATCGAGGAGGAAAACTCCTTGAATAATTCCATTAAATATACAAAAATATACATTAATTTATGGACCCTTGCCTTTTAAATATACACTTCATGCAACCCTAACCTAACTCTCAAGATTTGGCTTACATGCAAAATGTCACTCGAGCTAGAATATTCTACCAAAAATAGTTACATTCTTGATAATGGTTACATGAAATGGCTTCACTTGTCTAAAATCCTCAATTACCACACACCTTTACAAAATATTAAAAAATATCATTATAATAGGGTCCCCATGTTGGAAAGGGGTCATTACATAATAATTGAAGAACACAAGCTTATACTGAGAGGGGGGTGAACAGTATAAGACCACTTTTTACTTTCTTTCCAAACCAATATCAATTAATGTCCTTAATTGCAATAACCAAATATAGCAGTGTGCATTAATAACTCAGATAGCAATAGTAAGCAAGAGCACAAGTCACCATACACAATTGAGACACAAGATTTAACGTGGTTCCCCCAATGTGGGGTACTCCACAAGATAATATCCTTATAATATTTCACACAGAAATAAGGATCCTTATCCAATACAATGATTTCTTTGATCTCGCTCAAAGCTAGGCAATAAAAAGTTCACACAGAACTTGTCCAAATATGCACAACAAGCTCACATAGAACTTGTCCAAAACTCTCAACAAGCTCACACAGAACTTGTCCAAATTTCTTTGATCTCCTCAAAGCTAGGCAATAACAAGCTCACACAGAACTTGTCCAAATATGCTATAACAAGCTCACCACAGAACTTGTCCAAAAATGCTCAACAAGCTCACATAAAACTTGTCCAAATTCTCAACAAGCTCACCAAGAACTTGCTCAAATCTGCTCCAACAAGCTCACTAAGAACTTGTCCAAATATGCTCTAGCAAGCTCACCAAGAACTTGCTCAAATATGCTCCAACAAGCTCACTAAGAACTTGTCCAAATATGCTCTAGCAAGCTCACCAAGAACTTGCTCAAATCTGCTCCAACAAGCTCACTAAGAACTTGTCCAAAACTACTCTAGCAAGCTCACCAAGAACTTGCTCAACTCTGCTCAATAGGCTCACTCAAAACCTCATCAAAATCTATCCCAAATCTATCCACAAATCTATCTAAAACTATCCACAAATCTATCCCAAAACTATCCACAAAGCCTTCTCAAAGGCTCAATCAATCATACACAAACTACCACAAATATATCCAGAAATCTATCCCAAAGGCCTTCTCAAAGGCTCAATCAATCATGCTCAAGTAGTACTCAAATATCATCCACAAATCTATGAAGGCAAGGCTCAAATATGAACTCAACAATGAATGGCAATGCACTCTACAATGGATGACAACAATGATCCACAATGATCTCAACTCAAACTCAACTTCTCAACTCAATTCAACTCATAGAAGCATAAAGAGAATTGTTAGAGACTCAATATGTTCTAAGCTCAATCTCAACTCAAATCAGAATTATAGAATAGTTTGTTTCATGGGACTTGAACAATCACCTCACACAATCACTTGACTAGGCTCAATCAACTCAACTCAACCAATCACCACAAGGGACAACTCTTTCTCACAAAACCCTAGTCCAAGCATGTATCAACCAACTCAAATGTTTCCAACAATGCTCAACCACAAATCTCACATAACAATGATACTCATGTTCTTTTCAAGTTCTTTACATAACCAATGGGCTTCAACAACTATGCTTATAAAACAAGGTTTAAACACAACTCTCAAACCAGAAAACCTTGAAGCATTCAACCAACCACTTTCGAAAAGGAAACCACAATCAATCCTTTTCACTCCAATGATATTTCAGAAATCAACCACCATAAACAATCAATAGGAGAATGTGCCCATACCTTTTTGATGCCAAGAAGTTGTCCACAAAATCTGCCACACTAAACACAACTTTCCTTTCCAATCTCAATAAGGGTTAGTGGACTTCAAATAATAATCACAAGATAAAGCATAACTCAATTTACACCTTTTTACTCCAACTTAATAAACACATCCACCAAAGTCCTTTTTTAATAAAAACCCTTATCAAAATAATAATCAATAAACCTCTCAGAAATTATTTTATAACAACTCCTTATTTCTCCTAAATCTTAATTCTCAATTTCATGAACATCAAATTAAATCAACAACTCATCCACCTTTGAAATAATAATCACAACCCTTATAAAAACAAAGTTTAATTAAAAACTTTAATTATTCCTAACCACCTTATAACTCCAACTTAGGGCTTAACAAAATTAATTAGAGCAAAAATGTATTTACCTCCTCAAGGGGATTCGAACCCCCGACTTGCCCACACCGCGAGCGCCTTAGCCACGGCTAAGGTTGCCACATGAGCTAGCCGCTCGTTCGAAAGGGAAAGGCACAACGTGCCTTAAAACCTTTCCTCCCTTTTCGCAAATCAAAAGTGCTTCGAGCGCTTTTCTTCCAATGCCTTCCGAACGCAGTCAAGGGGATTCGAAACCTTGACGTTTGTGCTGCCACACACCTTAGCCAAAATCCAATTGCCAATGCGCCACTCTACCCATGATGACTTTGGACTTCGACCAACCTTCGTTTATTCGTTGCTTCTGCTTTCTAAAATATTTTTGCACGAGCTCAATTCGGATGCTTAGCCAATGATTATTAACCATGAGCAAGGATTAGTTTATGAACCTTAGGTATCCCCTTTATATAGCCTCCTTATTATTTTTGATGACGTCGACGAAAATCTTGCATATTTAATTTTAAATTTTAAATAATTAAAATTTAAACTAAATATTAAAAATTAAATATCTCCATCATCGGGGCACATTTTTCGATGAAACGAAAGGCCAACTTGGGTTTTAAGAAAAACCCAGTTCAAATATGCCATCCATGGTTTTAAATAAAACCTTTTATTTTGCCTGCCTTGGTTTTCACAAAAACCCTATATTTATCCATGCTTTCCAAAATATCATTTGGCCACCAAAACTCAATGTGATCCATGTGACATCAATGACAACATAAAATAACTCAAATTTCCAACAATATCCCCCTTTGTCATTGATGGCAACACCTCTAATGCAAAAACCATAATCACTACAAAAACCATCTCTGAGAATCAAAGTTGCTCCCCTGACTCAATACTCTCTATGGAGGCTGCTCCCCCTAACTCAATGCTCTCTTTGGAGGCTGCTCCCCCTAACTCAATGCTCTCCCCTTACTCAAATCTCTCCCCCTTTGACATCAATGGCAAAAGGGACACCTATGGGGCTAAAAGATATGACTCTTAAGCATAGCCCCCTCACCACCTTCTCTCTTGAGGTGATTAATTTTGGGGTGGGAGTACTTTTACTCCCATATTACATTGTTTCTTTCCTCTATCAACTTCCTTCCATGTTTTTCTGATATCCTTCTCTTGATATTCTTGCCTTGAACCTATTTGACCTTCTTGCCTTGAACCTGTTTGACCTTCTTGCCTTGAACTTGTTTGGAATTGAGTCCTACACCATTTTGCAATATGTCCAAAGTTATTGCAATTAAAACACTTGATATTGTAGCCTTTGGATGGTGCCCATATCCTAAAATATTTCTTGAAATAATTTCCATATCCATTCCTTTCCTGAACCCTGTATTGTGAAGTTCTATTTTCATGACCATTATGACCATGACTTCTGAATTGTGTAGCTCTAAAACCAAAACCATGTTGCTCATTTCCTTTGCACTGAGAAGCTCTATGACCAATCCTATTACATGAGAAGCAATGTCCCTAAAAACCATACCTTCTTCCTTTGATGTTCCTTCTAGAAAAATCAAACTTCTTTGATCCATAGACCCTGCAGTGTATAGCCCTGTGTCCAAATCCATTACAAGAAAAACAATGTCCTTGAAAAGCCCTTTGTTCATGCCTTGGTTCCTCATACCTTTCTTGACCATTATTCCTATGATCATCTTCAACTTGTGCATTGCATTCTTGAACTTTCTTTGTAGTATCTAAATCCTCTTCCTTAGTTTCTTCCTTGTTTTTCTCTTCAAGTATTTATTTTCCTTTTGAACTTGATTCACCTATCTCAAAACAAGAACCAAACTAAATATTTGGAGCCATAGGAACTTTGGAACTTTCTTCATAACACTTAGGTGCTTCCTTGCTTTCATATTTTAGAACTTCCTTTCCTTTTGAGTGTGACTTTTCTTGGAAATAGGATACAACTTTAAAATAAGTTTCCACTCCTTTTTAACCTTTTCATCTAATGTGTCATGTCTTGTCATTATTACCCTTAGTTCTTCATTCATCCTTTCTTCTATTCTTTTTGCATTTTGAAGCTCTTCTCTGAGATTACTGATTATCTATAGTAGTTCTTCTCTGATTTTGACATCTGTTCGAATCTTGTTTTCAAGATTCCTGTATTCTTCTTTTAGCCTTTTGACTTCTGATTTTTTTTTCTTGGCTCATCCTCTTCTTTTTCTATTACCAAAAGTGAGACTTCTTTATCTTCATTATCACTGATACTATTAAAATCTTCTATAGCAAACAAACTCTCAAGATTTCTTTGACCATGCTTATTTCCTTGATGTGTCATCTCATCTTCACTATCACTGAAACCATTGCAATATCCTGATCTGTGATCTCTTTGACCACACACAAAGCACTATTCTCTTTCACCTTCTATTCCTAGGAATAGATGTTCTTCCTTTTCATCATCTGATTTGTCTCTATCACTATGATCTGAGCTATCACTTGCTTCTACAATGTAGTAAGATTTCTTTGCCTTACGAAAAAATTTCTTCTTCTCATACCTGTTTTGCTTGTATCTATCATCTTTGTCATGCTTATGCTTTCCATCTTCTTTTCTTCTATGACCCTATTTTTCATCATCACTATTTTCTTCATGTGGACACTTGTATGCATAGTGACCAAGATCACCACACTTGTAGCATCTGACTTTCCTTATATCCCTGAAATTCCTTGAGTCCTTATTCCTTTTGATGAAGTTAGCTTCCTCATCATTATCTACAACTCTATCTATTTCTGGAACTTTCCCTTTCTCTTTTTCTGAAGCCTTGAATGCAATCTCTTTTATTGGAACCTGATGCTTACTTACCCTCATCTCATAAGTTGTGAGAGTTCCTTGCAATTCTTCCATTGTTAGCTTGTTGATATCCATTGTTTCTTCTATTGTTGAAACCTTAGCATCATATTTCATGGGAAGTGATCTCAAAACCTTTTGAGTAACTTTTGATTCTTTCATATCAAATCCTAGACCTCTCATGGTGTTAGTAATCTCATCAACTCGAAGTAAAAACCTTGCAATATCTTCAGAATCTTCCATTTTCAATTCCTCAAATATTTTTCTATGAGTTTGTAGTTTTGCCAACTTTACCTTGGAATCTCCTTCATAAGTATTCCGCAACTTGGTCCACATCTCATTAGCTGAATTACATACCATAACCTTTGCAAAATTTATCTCTCGTAGCCCACTCAAAATACAATTCATTGCTCTTGCATTGATCTCAACCAATTTCTTGATAGTCTTATCTACCTCGGGATCACCTTCAACCCTATACTCTTTTTCAACCATTTGCCATACCTCATATCCTTGTGATATCAAGTAGTTCTTCATCCTCATGCTCTAGAAAGCATAATTGTTACCATCAAATAGTGGAGCCTTATTTGTAGATGATCCATTCTATGAAGCCATCTATGTTCTTGTAGAATCTACCCTCAAGTTATTAGCTTTTTCGAAGGAACCCACTCTGATACCAATTGAAGAACACAAGCTTATACTAAGAGGGGGTGAACAGTATAAGACCACTTTTTACTTTCTTTCCAAACCAATATCAATTAATGTCCTTAATTGCAATAACCAAATATAGCAATGTGCATTAATAACTCAGATAGCAATAGTAAGCAAGAGCACAAGTCACCATACACAATTGAGACACAAGATTTAACGTGGTTCCCCCAATGTGGGGTACTCCACAAGATAATATCCTTATAATATTTCACATAGAAATAAGGATCCTTATCCAATACAATGATTTCTTTGATCTGCTCAAAGCTAGGCAATAACAAGCTCACACAGAACTTGTCCAAATCTGCATAACAAGCTCACATAGAACTTGTCCAAAACTTCTCAACAAGCTCACACAGAACTTGTCCAAATTTCTTTGATCTGCTCAAATCTAGGCAATAACAAGCTCACACAGAACTTGTCCAAATATGCATAACAAGCTCACACAAAACTTGTCCAAAACTGCTCAACAAGCTCACTAAGAACTTGTCCAAATCTACTCTAACAAGCTCACCAAGAACTTGCTCAAATCTGCTCCAACAAGCTCACTAAGAACTTGTCCAAATATGCTCTAGCAAGCTCACCAAGAACTTGCTCAAATCTGCTCCAACAAGCTCACTAAGAACTTGTCCAAATATGCTCTAGCAAGCTCACCAAGAACTTGCTCAAATCTCTCAACAAACTCACTAAGAACTTGTCCAAAAATTCTCTAGCAAGCTCACCAAGAACTTGCTCAACTCTACTCAATAGGCTCACTAAGAACCTCATCAAAATCTATCCCAAATCTATCCACAAATCTATCTAAAACTATCCACAAATCTATCCCAAAAACTATCCACAAAGCCTTCTCAAAGGCTCAATCAATCATACACAAACTACCACAAATCTATCCAGAAATCTATCCCAAAGGCCTTCTCAAAGGCTCAATCAATCATGCTCAAGTAGTACTCAAATATCATCCACAAATCTATGAAGGCAAGGCTCAAATATGAACTCAACAATGAATGGCAATGCACTCTACAATGGATGACAACAATTATCCACAATGATCTCAACTCAACTCAACTCAATCAAATCAATCTCATCAGTCACAGAAAGAGAATTGTTAGAGACTCAATATGTTCTAAGCTCAATCTCAACTCAAATCAGAATTATAGAATAGTTTATTTCATGGGACTTGAACAATCACCTCACACAATCACTTGACTAGGCTCAATCAACTCAACTCAACCAATCACCACAAGGGACAACTCTTTCTCACAAAACCCTAGTCCAAGCATGTATCAACCAACTCAAATGTTTCCAACAATGCTCAACCACAAATCTCACATAACAATGATACTCATGTTCTTTTCAAGTTCTTTACATAACCAATGGGCTTCAACAACTATGCTTATAAAACAAGGTTTAAACACAACTCTCAAACCAGAAAACCTTGAAGCATTCAACCAACCACTTTCAAAAAGGAAACCACAATCAATCCTTTTCACTCCAATGATATTTCAGAAATCAACCACCATAAACAATCAATAGGAGAATGTGCCCATACCTTTTTGATGCCAAGAAGTTGTCCACAAAATCTGCCACACTAAACACAACTTTCCTTTCCAATCTCAATAAGGGTTAGTGGACTTCAAATAATAATCACAAGATAAAGCATAACTCAATTTACACCTTTTTACTCCAACTTAATAAACACATCCACCAAAGTCCTTTTTAATAAAAACCCTTATCAAAATAATAATCAATAAACCTCTCAGAAATTATTTTATAACAACTCCTTATTTCTCCTAAATCTTAATTCTCAATTTCATGAACATCAAATTAAATCAACAACTCATCCACCTTTGAAATAATAATCACAACCCTTATAAAAACAAAGTTTAATTAAAAACTTTAATTATTCCTAACCACCTTATAACTCCAACTTAGGGCTTAACAAAATTAATTAGAGCAAAAATGTATTTACCTCCTCAAGGGGATTCGAACCCCCGACTTGCCCACACCACGAGCGCCTTAGCCACGGCTAAGGTTGCCACACGAGCTAGCCGCTCGTTCGAAAGGGAAAGGCACAACGTGCCTTAAAACCTTTCCTCCCTTTCCGCAAATCAAAAGCGCTTCGAGCGCTTTTCTTCCAACGCCTTCCAAACATAGTCAAGGGGATTCGAAACCTTGACGTTTGTGCTGCCACACACCTTAGCCAAAATCCAACTGCCAATGCGCCACTCTGCCCACGATGACTTTGGACTTCGACCAACCTTCGTTTATTCGTTGCTTCGCTTTCTAAAATATTTTCGCACGAGCTCAATTCGGATGCTTAGCCAACGATTATTAACCACGAGCAGATCAGTTTATGAACCTTAGGTATCCCCTTTATATAGCCTCCTTATTATTTTCGATGACGTCGGCAAAAATCTTGCATATTTAATTTTAAATTTAAATTTAAATTTTAAATAATTAAAATTTAAACTAAATATTAAAAATTAAATATCTCCATCACCGGGGCACCTTTTTCGATGAAACGAAAGGCCAACTTGGGTTTTAAGAAAAACCCAGTTCAAATATGCCATCCATGGTTTTAAATAAAACCTTTTATTTTGCCTACCTTGGTTTTCACAAAAACCCTGTATTTATCCATGCTTTCCAAAATATCATTTGGCCACCAAAACTCAATGTGATCCATGTGACATCAATGATCCATGTGACATCAATGACAACATAAAATAACTCAAATTGCCAAAAATAATATTAGAATTACATAATAATGTTAAGATCCTAATAGTGTCTAATGATGACCTATTTCTTGTAGAAGGCATGATTGATTTTCTTCAATGCAAACAAGGTTTCCATGAGTCTATAGGATATTAATATAAAAAGAGGAATAAAATGAAAGTCCAATGCTAATTTTAAATACCTAACTCTATGCTTACTAATATTTTTGTGAATGACCTAAGATAATCCTTCCAAACTCAAATTTATGAATATAAACCTTGTGAGATATCTAATTTAGATATAATTTTAACCTTTATTAAAGTCGAAGAAAAATGTGAGCATAGAGATCATAAAATAAATTTAAGACCAAAAAGCCCAATAAAATTATTATATAGAATGGGACGTGTAGTACCATTGTACAAGATAGCACACATGATTAAGAAATTATTGGGATACCCATAAACATGTTGATCAAAGTTGAAAATGCACTAACATCTATGAAAGTCATGCCCCAATAGACTTTTGAAGATATTGTTAGGGTGTTCTTATCCCCTTAAGAAAAGGAATTATTATTATAATAAGAATTTGAAATCCACATTAAATGAAATTTGTTCAATGAGTTTAATTCCTCATATTTTAAGTAGAAGACCAAGGCTGAAATATCACCACGTTAAACATCCATAATTTTTGAGCAATTATAATACCATTGTGGCTATTAAGTTATATGACTTGGGACCATTTTAATTCCATATAAATTGTTAAATAAAAATTGAACTTCCTAAATTGAATGACCTATCTAAATATTATTTTCTCCATGGGATATGGATTCCATGACTATAATTACTGCATTGTAATAAAAACGTTTAATATCAAAGAAATATTTGGTCTTAAATTTCACATAGATAAAATCTAGTAGGATAAAATAAATCTAGTTGATGGTATATATAATATCTATAGAATATATATAATAATGCTTAAAAATACAACCCAATAATCTATAACACCACAATCCCAAATCATAATCAATAGGGGGTTTAAATATTTAATCAATAATTACACTTTCCTAACATAAATCAATCTAATAAAAATTAATTTTATTATAATAGACAAAGTTAGAATAATCAATTCAAGGCTATGAGCCTCACAAAAATATATATATATTTTATGATAGTTTGAATTTAATCAAATTAAGTAGTCAAATAAGTGAATAAAGTCCATGACCAAATTAGGGGACAAAATAGAGAGTACGTGTATAGTCAGTGCAATGTTTCTAAGTGCATAAACCTAACTAAGGTATAAAATTTATATAGAATATTTAGAGTAGTATATTTATATCATCACCTAGTGTGTCTCAATACAAAAAGAAACAACCCACTAATAAAAAAATAAAAGAAAGAAAATATGAGGTAAATAAATCTACCTAAGTAAAGATCAATATGGTTATTAGTGAAATGATTCCAAAATATGCTTTAATCATGAAATAACCAAGTAAGACTACAAAAACACATTTCAAAGTAGAAAATATCCCTAACAAAACCCCAAATAATTTTTCCAAAGAATCTCCTATGGTAACATTTGCCTTGTCACTATAACTAAAACTAGTGACAATGACACAAACATTCAAAAGTAAACCATTAATATTTATTAAATATAATTGTGAATAAAATTAAGTCATGGGATATAAAGTGGTATTAGCTCAATTAGTTTGCTTCCTCAACATTTCAAGGAGGAGACCCATGTTCAAATATTGCCAAACGATACATGGATAATATCCAAAGTTTGTTGTGATATTACTATGTGGTGATGATGTAATATAGGTGGGGAAAATTCCAATCCTATATAACCCATTGAACAAAAAATAAGTCATGGAATATGATAGAGTAATTGAATATAACCACTGTTAAGGTTCCATACATTAAGCTACCAAAAAATTCCCCTTATCAAATGTAGATATTGAGAGAACTTTTAGATGAAATGGAGGTGCAAAAACCTAGGTACTTGACAAAATAAATAATGCTCTATGATGATAGAAAGTGCATCATATTTAGTCATATAGAGAAAATATTTTTATTAATGCACATATTTTCACAAACTTGGTTTTGATATTTTCTCTAAAAAATATGATTATTATTGATTATTTTCCTACGGCTTATTATCTACCTTTGATTATTATGGTATACAAAGAATTGGTTCTACATAGGGACTTAGTATATAAAGGGAGTGATACATGTGTGATGCCTTTGTATTTTATATATAATTTAAATAACCCTCATGAACATGTCTTATCTACTATAAAAATATGCTTCATATATTATAAAAATCCTCAATGCCTGATAGTAGAAAGCCTCAACAAAGATAAAGGAGGTATTATTCGTGACTCTCTTCCCTAATTATGGGATAATTTGATGATCCCCATTATCAATTATTTCATGGTTGATGGCTAGACTAATATTTTAATAATATTTCCTATGGCCTTCATCACATTTATTGTAGCAAAAGTAAAAATATCCCTGATTACCTCTTCAGGTCCATGGAGAGATCATTCCTCAATGTTCAGAAGGGGTCCTATTTCATTCTATTTCATAAAGGTCTTCAACTAATTATTTACAAGCATGTTATTCAAAGGTAAAATCAATCAACAATGGTTTTAAATCTCATACCCAACAAACTAGAGATTGACTTGGGCCCTGCTATCAATAGTTCTACTTTGATGGATAATTCTACTCTTGAGTGCAATGCAGGAACTTCTGCTCATGTTGCTACCTTTGCAATTGATCTAAATATAGGGCCCTACAATGTTAGCTGCTCTATCAACCTCAAGCCTAATATGAATGAAGAAAATTCTAAAATATAGAGCTAAATACAAGAGAAGGTATGTTCGAATCAAAACTAAAGGAGAAAAAACAAAGGGGTCCCCCATTCACATTGAGACTAACCAAATATCGAATATGGTGGTGAATTCCCCTTGTTATCTCAAAAAGTCCAAGTGAAAGGCACTTCCCTTTGTTCGATGACCACTAAGGCTACACTTCATAGCAGTTGTCCTATGCCCTCTAAGTTCTCTCTCCATATCTTGTGCTTCCCATCACTAGAAAAAAGGGCTAATTTCAGGCCTTGGAAGATATTTTTGGGGCCATGAAAAGAGCATCCAGCCTGAGCACTACTTTGGCTTAGCAAGAAAACACTCTCTTGGATGAATTCAAGAAAAACTATGGAGATATAGATATTGAGGAGCTGATGGAATATTCTGGTAGGATGACTGATTATTAGCTTGACCAAGGGCTTATCCTCTCTATCTTGGTCTTGTTCTTGGTTATCTAATTTGTCTTGTTCAAAATTTAGTTCTTTGTTAGTTTTTATGGATCCTTTTTTTTTTTGTGGGATTGATATATGCGTATGGTGATTGTTGTTGTTTTCTCTCTTCTATTTGGGAGTTTGTCTCTAGGTTTTTTTGTGCTACTCTCTCTAGGTGGGAGATTCTCCTACAAGACCTTTTTTTGAGGTCTTATCTTTTTGTAAAGTTTTAGAGACCCTTTTAAAAGCCCTTCCTCCAATAAATAAAAAACATTTAAATATTATTTATGTAGGTCTAAAATATATGAGGGTGAAATTCATTTTTTTAAATTAAAGTTAGTCACAACATATTGTTAGGTGGACATTTGAAAAGAAAAATAAGGACACTAGCCTCTTCAACTTTTCAAGTATTGAAAATAATATTTGGAAGAAATATCTTGAGAATATATTATGGTTTAGATTCTTGATGTCCTTCTACTCGTAAATATGGTCATATATTAGTATTCTTGATGGATGAAACCTAAAGAGTACATTTATGTGAGCATGAATAGCATTGGAACCATAGGAGAAGATTATCTAAAAATTTTATTGAAAATGACAAGAAGATAATATGAATCATAGAATGACTAGTGAAATATAGATTTCATTACTAATTTTCAAAAGAAATTGTTGAAAAATTACTATCCTTATTAAATCCTATGAAAAATAAGACACATTACTATTTTATCAAAGGTTGGCTAAATTGCATAACATATTTATGTTGATAAACTTAAGCAAGTTACCTATTTCAAAGATTATGATAGTATGGATGAGGAGAGAGAGTAAATATGAGCATAAAGAAAATATTAATTACATTCTGGAAACATAGAATATATCATCAAATAGATTTCTAATGTGGTATAGCGCATTGTAAAATAGGTGATTTAGAAGTTTCAATTTTAACTAATGATGATTTATTTTTGTACATTAATGCACATGATGTTTCTAATAGTAATTCTAAAAATTCCTATGCATATTAAATATTAAGAAATAATGCATGTCTCATTTAGACTAAAACTAATATGGACATTGTATTTTTAAATAATAGAATATCCATACACTAATTTTAAAATGGAAATAATTATGGGGAGTTTAATCTAAACTAATTATGGAGATATGTATAGTTATATTAGGTTACAAGATCTAAATTTTTTATTTTTATTGAAAAAGAACCTATGTTTCCTAAAGATTATAGCCTATCCTACCTTTCTAAAAAGTAATTTAAGAACAATTAAATTGAAACTATTTTGTTATCCTAGGCTACACATGCAAACACACAAGATGTATGTAAACAAATTACTAATATGCATGTGGATATTATTTCAATAATACAAATAAAAGAACTTATTATTTTAAGAAAAGGCTACAAGAATAGTTTTATGTAGCATACAAAAACCTATAATATGTGTAGTTTAATCTTCCTTGAAAATGTAGCAATTGATCTAAGTATTAAGATAAATTATAAGATCACTGAAATAGATTCCCTAGAGTATGTGTTCTTTCTTATTTTTTTCTTTCTTTGGGAACCCTATAAGAATAAATTAAGTAAACCTAATATGTAGTTATATAAACAAGACTAAATTTAAAAATGGAATACAAAAGGTTTAAGATAGATAAAACCTATTTTCCACTTTACTTATGTTACTTTGATCTAAATATTTATAGATTTTGGCCTACATGTTATACAAATCAAGGTAACAATCAAAACCCTGTTGGCAATTTTGGGTACCTTGGGTACATTGCCCTTGCTCAAGTGTTGATGTTGTCATTGATGTCAAAGAGCGGAAGGGTTTTTGTGAAAACCAAGGCAGACTAAATTATAGGTTTTGTTTAAATCCATGGTCAACAGTTTTGAAATGGGTTTTTCTTAAAACCCAAGTTAGCTCTTCGTTTTGTTGAAAAAGGTGCTCCGATGATGAAGATATTTAATTTTAAATATCCAGTTTAAATTTTATTTATTTATTTAAAATTTAAATTAATATTTTAAAATTAAATTAAAGTCTGTTCACCGGCTTGTTTTCAAAGCCGACGTTGCTAGGGTTTTGCAACGGATCAATTAGGGTTTCCTGCTGACAAAGCAAGGTTAAGCAACCAAAAAATTCTAGGGTTTCATGTTGACCTAATTAGGGTTGCAACCGACGTGTTTGAGAATGTTTTGATGGGATATTCTCTTCTATAAAAAGGCGGGACTGTTGCAAGGTTGAAGTGTGGGCGTGATGCGATATATGCGAATGAAGTTCGTGTGCAGCAGAGTGTAAGTCGGTGATAGTTCTTTGGAGTTAAAGAAAAGAGATCGCAACGATGAGATAGTGAGTGAGTGCGTATCGACTGATCGAGAACAAAGAGAGCGATATGCAGACGACGTGTTTAAAGTCCGAGGCAAAAATACGTAGATGGTAGAAGTGAGATTTCATGGAAGGTGCAGCAGAGTGAGTGGTGCAAAGAGAAGATAAGAACGCGGTATGCAGAAGTCGTGTTTCGAGTGTGAAATGACAGTGTGCTGGCTGTAGAAGTAATATTTCTGTGAAGTTGCAATAGAGAACGCGGAGAGATATAGAGGAGTGGTTGAAAAAGTGCGAATCATTTTTCACAACAGCAGCCGAATGCCGACAAGCAGCAGAACGCAAGAAAAATAGCAGATCGTGCAAATTGAGGTGACAGTTTAATTCTACAATTTTTATTACTATCTCCAAGTTGTAGCTTGGTAAAAGGGGTTGGTGCCTCTTTCCAGTTGGAGCTGGAAAAATTGGAGTTGGTGCTCCATTCTGTTGTAGCAGATAAAATTTAGAGGTTGGTGCCTCTTACCAGTTGGTGCTGGTGAATGATTATGTAAAGTTGTAGCTTTGCATTTGACTGGATTTGGATGGTAGTCCAAGCAGTCTTTTTGAGGAGTAGCCACATCGGTGAACCTCGTTAAAATGCCGTGTTATGTGTGATGCTCTTAGTACTTTTATTATTTCTGTTTTAATCTACTGCAGTTTATTTAAAAGTCTAAATTGCTTTTAAGTTTTTAAAGAACACACTGATTCACCCCCCCTCTCAGTGTCATTGTGATTATAACAATTGGTATCAGAGCCAAGTACCTGAAGAGGCTTAAACAGCTAAGGTGATCTTGGAATTTACACAATGGCAAGTGGTGAAGGATTCTCTTCGAACAAAGCACCAATGTTTGATGGGACAAACTATGCGTTCTGGAAAATTAGAATGCAGACTTATCTCAGTGCGTTGGGCTTTGACATCTGGGGTGCGGTAGTCAATGGTTACAAAGCTCCTACCACCGCTCCAACAGACACTGTAGGTAAAAAGGCATTTGAATATGATTCAAAAGCAAGAAATGCTATTATGTGTGGACTAATTGACAGTGAGCTAGTCAAAGTCATAAGTTGTGAATCAGCAAAAGAGATCTGGGATAAACTAGAGAAAATTCATGAAGGAGATGACAGGATCAAGGAGGCTAAACTTCAAGCACACCGAGCTCAATACGAATCTTTAAAGATGGACAATGATGAGAACATAGAGACTTTCATGCAAAGAGTCAATGGGATCACAAATTCAATCAGAGGTCTTGGCGAAGAATTAACCGATGTTGCTATTGTGAAAAAGGTATTGAGATCACTTCCTCCTAGATTTGATTCTAAAGTCTCTGCCATAGAAGAAGCCAAAGACTTAAATCATTTTAGTATGGATGAGATGCATGGGTCCTTGACTACTTTTGAAATGAGAATAGGAAAGTCTAATCCCACAGATAGAGAAGCAGCCTTCAAAGCTCAAAAAGGCAAAAGCACAAAACATGAATCTGAAGAAGAAAATGATTCAGATATAATGGAAGCAAATTTTGTAAGAAAGCTGAAGAAAGGAAAAGGAAAATACAAAGGAATGCTACCTCTTAAATGTTTCAGATGTGGAGGCATTGGACACTTTGCTACCAAATGTCCTTTCAATGACAAAAACAAAGGTGAAGAAACTCAGCATCAAGAAAGAGGAGAATGGAGGAAGAAATCAAATTTCAGAAAAGGTAAGTTTAATAAGAAAAGCTTTATCTCCCAAAATGTAGAATCTTCAGAGGACAGTTCCAGTGAAGACTCTGAAGAAGGAACAGGTGAGGCTCTTTTTATGGCGTTTGAAATAGACGAATCAGAGAACATAGAGGGGATGAACTCTGAAGTTGAAGAAGTTGAGGCTGAAGTTGATTTAGAGGGTGAGCTAGTGTCTGCTCTTACGAAATGGGAATCGGAGAAAAAGAAGAATGAAAAACTGACAAGGAAACTTAAGGATGCAAACGACATTATTGCCAGTTTAAAAACACAGACTGAAGAATACAAGAAAATGTCTGAAGATCTGGAAATACAGGTTTCTATGAAGATAGACCACTGCTGCAAATTGGAAGAAGAAAATGTGAGTCTCCGAATACAAATACAAGAGCTGGATCGAAAAATCAACTGTCATCTAAAACGTGAAGAAAGCTCGATGAAACTGGACAAAATTCTGAGCGATCAAAGATCCACAGGCATCAAATTTGGTCTCGGCTTTACTAAAGGAGAATCATCAACTGAACCAAAAACAAGCAATGTTGAAAGTGAAAAGAACAAAGACAAGAAACAGGCTGTGGAAAGTAAAACGAATCAGGCAAAAGAAAGATATAATGCCAGACCTGAAATGACAGCTGACAATGATGGCTTTACTAAGGTCACACATCAAAAGAATAGAAGATCCAAGGCTCCAGCAACAACCTGGCCAAGACCATCTTTCAGGTTTACTCATTATTTCTATGGTTTTTGTTTCAAGTGTAATGTTTATGGGCATAAAATTGTTGATTGCAAATACAACGTAGGTCCAAGAAGTTTCACTAGTAGAAATGCGTTTGCTCCTTTAATGAGTTATGCAATAGAGTGTTTTAAGTGTCACAACTTTGGTCATATTGCCAGAAATTGTCGTAGTATGTCTGTTTCATATCAACCTCATGAAAGTAGATTTCAACCGTATAGGGCAAAACAAAATAGATTTTATACTGAAGGATATGTGCAAAATTCTAAAAAGGGGAAGTCACAGCTAGAACCCAATACCATAGTTAAAACAGAATGGAAACAAAAGAAACAACTCAGGAAAGAACATGATTCTTTAATAGTGCAGACATCTTTTAGATCTTAGAATAAACATGTTCCTTGGATTCTTGATAGTGGTTGCTCAAGTCATATGACAGGTGACAAACAGAAATTCGAAAATCTTCAAAAATATGAGGGTGGTTCTGTGAAGTTCGGCAATAATGATGGAGCCAAAATAATAGGTAAAGGATCGGTCAAAATAAGTGAAGGAAAGATCAAGTCAGAGGAAGTTTTATATGTGGATGGTTTGAAACATAATCTATTGAGTGTGAGTCAAATCTGTGACAAAGGACATGAAGTAGTTTTCAAGAAGCATGGTTGTGAAGTCAGAAAAATAAACAGCAGGAAATTAATAGCAACCGGCTCAAGGACGTCTGGCAATCTGTACACACTCTCAGAGTTTTTAGAAGGTATGTGCTTCATGGGACAAGAAGAAGAGAACTGGTTGTGGCATAAGAGGCTTGGACACATAAGTTTTGATAATCTGGTAAGAATTAGCGCTAAACAAGTAGTGAGAGATATTCCAATCATTAAAAAACCTGCAAATAGTATGTGTGCTTCATGTCAGAAGGGTAAACAGACTAGAGTTTCATTTAAAACAAAAGAACATCACACTAACAGGCTTGGTCAAAATAGGTTTAGTCAGAACTGGCTTAGTCAGAACATGTGGATTCAAAGAACAGGTATGCCTAAAAGAAACAACACTATTACTTGTTATAAGTGCAACAATAAAAGTCACACTGTCAGACAGTGCAGAGTTGAAATTCCAGGATATAGGAACAGGAACAGTGGCATGATCAGGTCCAAGGATCAGAACAATGACAGGAACAAGAATATGGTCAAAGAGTTCAAGAGAAGACCCGACAAGGAAGTTATAGACGTTGATGTTGATCAGTGCCTAATGGGAGTTTTACTCCCACCCCAAAATTAATCACCTCATCAGGAGGTGGGGGAGGGACTAAGCTAAGAGGCTCATTCTTAGTTCCGAGCCCCAAAGGTGGCCCTTTGCCATTGATGACAAAGGGGGAGAGATATGAGTAAGGGGGAGAGCTTCAAGTGAAGAGGAAAGCTTCAAGTCAGGGGGAGCAAAACTTCAAAGAGATTGATTTCAGTTTTGGCTCTTGAAGATGTGTTTTTAGTAAAGGGTTGCCATCAATGACAAAGGGGGAGATTGTTGGCAATTTTGGGTACCTTGGGTACATTGCCCTTGCTCAAGTGTTGATGTTGTCATTGATGTCAAAGAGCGGAAGGGTTTTTGTGAAAACCAAGGCAGACTAAATTATAGGTTTTGTTTAAATCCATGGTCGACGAGTTTTGAAATGGGTTTTTCTTAAAACCCAAGTTAGCTCTTCGTTTTGTTGAAAAAGGTGCTCCGATGATGAAGATATTTAATTTTAAATATCCAGTTTAAATTTTATTTATTTATTTAAAATTTAAATTAATATTTTAAAATTAAATTAAAGCTGTTCACCGGCTTGTTTTCAAAGCCGACGTTGCTAGGGTTTTGCAACGGATCAATTAGGGTTTCCTGCTGACAAAGCAAGGTTAAGCAACCAAAAAATTCTAGGGTTTCATGTTGACCTAATTAGGGTTGCAACCGACGTGTTTGAGAATGTTTTGATGGGATATTCTCTTCTATAAAAAGGCGGGACTGTTGCAAGGTTGAAAGGTGGGCGTGATGCGATATATGCGAATGAAGTTCGTGTGCAGCAGAGTGTAAGTCGGTGATAGTTCTTTGGAGTTAAAGAAAAGAGATCGCAGCGATGAGATAGTGAGTGAGTGCGTATCGACTGATCGAGAACAAAGAGAGCGATATGCAGACGACATGTTTAAAGTCCGAGGCAAAAATACGTAGATGGTAGAAGTGAGATTTCATGGAAGGTGCAGCAGAGTGAGTGGTGCAAAGAGAAGATAAGAACGCGGTATGCAGAAGTCGTGTTCCGAGTGTGAAATGATAGTGTGCTGGCTGTAGAAGTAATATTTCTGTGAAGTTGTAGCAGAGAACGCGGAGAGATATAGAGGAGTGGTTGAAAAAGTGTGAATCATTTTTCACAGCAGCAGTCGAATGCCGACAAGCAGCAGAACGCAAGAAAAATAGCAGATCGTGCAAATTGAGGTGACAGTTTAATTCTGCAATTTTTATTACTATCTCCAAGTTGTAGCTTGGTAAAAGGGGTTGGTGCCTCTTTCCAGTTGGAGCTGGAAAAATTGGAGTTGGTGCTCCATTCTGTTGTAGCAGATAAAATTTAGAGGTTGGTGCCTCTTACCAGTTGGTGTTGGTGAATGATTATGTAAAGTTGTAGCTTTGCATTTGATTGGATTTGGATGGTAGTCCAAGCAGTATTTTTGAGGAGTAGCCACATCGGTGAACCTCGTTAAAATGTCGTGTTATGTGTGATGCTCTTAGTACTTTTATTATTTCTATTTTAATCTGCTGCAGTTTATTTAAAAGTCTAAATTGCTTTTAAGTTTTTAAAGAACACACTGATTCACCCCCCCTCTCAGTGTCATTGTGATTATAACAAACCCTATTCTAGACAAATATAGAAATAGAAAGCAAAAAAATGGATAATAAACCTTGGAATTTAGACCATACCATATAAGAACTACCAAATATGACACTAGTGAAAGCATTCATGACACTATAAAAGTGCTATTGGGTGGTGATGCTTTTTTCTATAAGTACAATAGAGCTTATTTTTCAATCTATAATCCTACAATAGTGACGATAATGCAAAATCCTAACTAATAGGTGTACATGAATATAGAGGTAGCATATAACTTGATGAAATAATGACTAACGAGTTAATATTTATTATATATTAATTGATTAATTTCTAAGTACTTATGAAAATTGAAACAAACAAGTAAAAGGAAAACATGGTAAAAAATAAGGTTTTATATGAAAATTTCAAGGTTTGTGATAAAGGATATGTCACTTTGATGCTCATATAGATGTAATCACAAGATATCTCTAAAGTTTACTTGAGGTGGAAGAGACACTATAAATATTCTTGCATAAATTCTAGTAGTTGTTAAATCTTATTTTCTAAAAAATTAGTAATGGTTCAATGAGTTATTTAAACATTAATAGATATTTTGAGAAATTTTCTTAAATATATTTAAATTTGCTTTGGTGATGCCTCAGTGGATATCTTTATAGAAGTCACAATATGTTGGAGGATCCACTAGAGGAAAATATACATTAGATGGGATGGAGGAGAGTTGTCATTTAAATGGATTTGCATGAAATATTGATTGGAATTTCAATACAAGATTGGTAGCTAAGGAGAGTTGCATGATATTTAATAGTCTCTTTTGGTTCATGCACTTGGTATCACAGGTTTATCTTATTGTATGAATAATATTTAGGGTAAGTTATTGGCAACTAAGGGATTTAAGATGAGATTCATGGGGTAAGATTTCAATTTTATAGGTAGTGTAGACACCTAAACCACATCATGTTTAGGAGACTACTCATATGGGCACCTTTGCAGGCCATATGAATGATCTTAGATCTTCCCCAATGATTCTAATCACTCATTTAGGGTAGGATAGTCCTATTAAAACTTAGTCATTGATGACATCAGCAACTAAGATCTTAGCCACTGATGGCAATAGTGGCTAGGGTCCCAACCATACTGGGCAACAGTGGCTAGCCCTATAACAAACATGATCTTATTAAGCCAAGAAAAATCAGTTGCAATAATCAAATTGAAACATTTTTGGAGTGGTTTTGGATGAGGAAGCTTCTAGAGGATTTCTCCCAACTCCTTAGGCCAACTAATTTTTGATCTTGGCTTCCTTGAGAAGCCAATATTAGGATTTGGATAGTCTATTTATAGATCCCTCAAAGAGGTAAAGAGGGAGACAAGTTGAATGCAACCAAGCCCTATCGAACTAGAGAATCACTTGAAACACTTGAGGAGTGCCAAGATTCTATCCAATTGGAGAATGACACCTGCATTTGAAGCAATGGAGTTTCCAAGAGCTTGAGGAGAAAGCTTACCATTTCACACCAAGCCATTGGGAATTCATAATAATTTATCTGCAAATCTATGTTTCGACACCCAAGTGATTCTTGATCATCAATTTCATGGAGGGATTAAGAATTCACAGACCTTATTTCAAGAGAAGTATACTTTTCTTGTGGTCGCTATTGTTAACTGTGACCCACAGTCTTAGTTGTGGCTATCAATAGCGGCTAGCATAGCTAGCTACTCTGAGCATCGGTGGCTAGGGATTGACATGCTTAATTCTATGTTTTAGCCATAGATTTATATTTTCTAGAAGGAATTTATATTAATTCATCATAGATTAATCACATTTCAAACATTTCCATGGACCATTTGTAGATTCATAGGCATCTTTTTTTAATTTCATGCTTTCGTACATTAGGTTCCTTTCATGCTTAGTATGCAATATTTCATGCATTTCTAAGTTCCTTTAATAGTTTTAAAGCTTTACTTCATGTTTATTCATAAATTATTTAGGTAACTTTACATATCTTTATGCATGTTCATGCATTATTTACATATTTTCTATATCTCATACATTTGCTTGGAAATCAACCTCATCATGAGAGGTTTCATGTGCTACTAATGTGCTTTGTTGTTTCCTTGCATGTAGGTGAAAAATTTATTCAATATTCAAGGCATCAAGATCACATTTCTTGACATTCAAAAGAGGAGGTAACTCATAAGCCCTCTTATAAATAAATTAGTGGGAAGAGTGAAAATATCTTGCAATGCATCTCTCCCTTTTGGAAGGGTTACAACTTTGTAATGAATTGTATCAAATTGAAGGATTTTCTAAGAGGGAAAAAATGTAACCTTGACTCATTGAGATTAATAAAGAGTAATTAATTTGCAAATCATTTTTTTATCTTATAATTGTTACATTATATTTTGCTTTTAGTTTGATTACATATTTACATATAGTTAGATGCATGATTTTCACTATTTATAGTGGTGATCATGGTGCCCTGGGAGGGCACTCCCCCATGCCATGATGAGAGGAGCATTTATTGTGCTCCTGAGCAGATATTGCACCATCACCAAGAGGTTCTAAGAGAACCTCACCCCTGAAGTGTCTGCGAGAAGCACATTATAGATAAAGTGCATCAAGACGTCTTGACACCATATGAATACATCCTCCCTATACCAATAGGCCACTGGCACCTTGCCATGATCTATATCCCCTAAGGCCTCCACATGCCTATCACAAAAAACCCTCTAGAACATGGTAGCCGAAGAGGTGATAACACGTCCATCTATAGGAATACTAAAAATGTGGTAGACGTCCTTCAATGTCACCATCATATCACTAGTCGGGAGATGAAAAATGTTACTCCTTGCATTCCAATGATGTGCTAATGTAGTAATGTAAGCCTGATCTGACCTGATGGTCCATAGTTTTAGAACATATCCAATGTCCAAGGCCTCAAACCAATCTAAATCAGTGCAGCTCAACTTGAGAAGAAACTCACAAATCAAGTCAGGATCCCATGCCCACACAGTCAAGGTCGAAGGGGAAGAAACTAGATGCATAATCAAAAATCAACCTTAAAAAATAAAAAAAAATCAAAATTCAACCTTCAAAAATAAAAAATAATTAAAAATCAACCTTCAAAAATAAAAACAATAAAAAATCACCTTAAATAATAAAACCAATAAAAAATTAGCTAAAAAAAAAAAAAATTAACAACAAAAAATTAAAAACAGTAAAAAAAAACCTTCAAAAATCGCCACAAGCAAAAAAGAAAAAAAAACTTTCAAAATTAAAACAATAAGAAAAAATTACCTTCAAAATCAAAACAATATAAAAAAAATCAACCTTCAAAATCAAAACAAATAAAAAAATCGCCTTCTAAAATAAAATAAAAAAAATTAAAAAAAATCAATTTTAAAAGCAAAAAAAATAAAAAAAATGTGCTAATGTTCTTAGCCGCTCAAGGCAATAGTAGCTACCATCGTAGTCGTTGTTGTCAACAACGACTAGTTCCAATGGTCATTTTTTTTATTGTTGGGGTTTGAACCTAGCCGTTTTCGACCCCAAAACAACTCCAAAAATTTAAAGCCCCCCTCTAAACTACTCTAAAGCTAAATCTATCTAGAGGTGAGGTTCATTACCAATAGTTTAGTGAAGTTCATTTAATGCCATTAATTAGTGAGGTTCTTTTTAAATGCTCAAATCACGAAGGAGAGATGAAGAATCTACCTTAGGAGCTCCAACTTAACCACTAGTAGATGCCTCCAACTAATCTGCCATGGTGGTAAATGGTAAATATGGTAGTGTTCCGTATTAGTTACTCTCTCTCACCTCAGAGCTCTCACTTTCACTCTTTACCAGCTGGATATAATGAGTTACAAAATTCAGAATTTTTCTTTTACATTTTCCATTTAACCCTCAGTCATTAATGGCAACCACGATCGTATATTAGGTTAACCCCGACTGTTGTTGTCAACCACGACTAAGAAAATTGCAAAAACCAGTCATGGCTATCAATAACAGCTAGCAAAAAACAATAAATGCACTCATTTTCTCACTGTGAGGAGCTTCAAAATGGACAATAATAATTATCTACTAGTCCAAAATTCTCAAAAAATTCAAAAAAAACAAAAAAACAAATAAATCAATGTTCAAGTATACCTTGTATTCAGTTATTTACCCTATAAACTTGGCGGTTGCGATGACTTGTGCTCCATGCAATTCAAAAATATGAGTAAATTACCATAAGCTTATTTGAACCAAATTATTCATTTTAGACTTGACATGTCTTCACTTCAATCCCAAAGAAGGCCATGACGGTTGAGCAGCTCCACAGGAAAGAGGCGTTCATTCTATTTCTTTTATGAAATTTCAGCAGATCATCGAAAATAATGATTCAACATAAACTTAAATGGAATTACTAGAATTTTGATTTCTTAAGAAGGCCATTGTATTTGGACTACTCCATAAGATAGAGATGTACAATTACTATTAACGACGAAAATCATAGCTATATTAGGACTTACCATATAACAAAATACAAAAGTCTTAAATCATTCAAATTTTTCATCATGGTCAAGCGAGTCATCGTTTTCATCACTTGTCCTTTCCTAATAGACTCATTTCTTGAGGGGTTAGTCATAATATAAACATTCAAAATCATAATCAACAATTGATCACTTGATCATGTAAATCGTGTTCACCTTACGAATCATTGCTAACAACTATCACAAGCTTCCCCCTTTGCAAGGGAAAAAATCAAACACAACAAATTAAAATTTTGTCATTATGTTATTTAGTCATTGTTCATCAAAACAATTCATTTCAATTTCATGCAGATCATGTCCAAAGTTTTACTCAAGATAATCCTTTCATTCTATTGGAAGCAATGATTTTGAGATGTGTGTCCTTTGCAGAATTGGGGCATCTAGCATTGACTAGATCAATGAACATAAATCAACCTATAATATGGCTTTAGGTGATCTATTTTTTCTCAGCATCATGTTTTCCCACAATGCATCACAAAATGGCATCTGTAGACACCTAAAATATGTCATGTTTTTAATATTACTCATATGATCGCCTTTGCAGGCCATATTAATGATCTTGGACCTTTCCCAGGATAATAAGTGATTGTAACCACTCATTTAGGGTAGGTTAGTCCTATTCAGCCTTAGCCACTAATGACATCAGTAACTAAGATCTCAATTGCTGATAATAACAATGACTAGGGTCCTAGTTGTGTTGAGCAATAGGGGATAGCCCTATAACAAACTCAACCTTATTTGGACAAGAAAAATTAGTTGCAACAATCAAATTGCAATATTTTTTAAATGGTTTTGGGTGAGGAAGCTTCCAGAGGATTCATACCAACTGCTCAGGCCAACGAATTATTTATCTTGGCTTCCTTGAGAAGCCAAGATTAGGAATTAGAGAGGCTATTTATAGATCCCCCAAAGAGGTAAATAGGAATACAAGTTGAATGTAGTGAAGCCCTGTAAAACTAGAGAGACACTTGCAACCCTTGAGGAGTACCAAGATGTTTTCCAATTGGAGAATAACACCTACATTTGAAGCAATGGAGTTTCCAAGAGCTTGAGGAGCAAGCTTACCATTTTACACCAAGCCATTGGGAATTCACAATAATTCACTCACAATATATGTTTAGAAACCTAAGCAACCCTTCATCATCAATTCCATGTAGAGATTGAGCATCCATAGACCTGAAATCAAGAGAAGGATACTTTTCTCGTGGTCATTGTTGTTAATAATGGACCATATTCTTAGCTACGATTGTCAATAGCGACTAGCAGAGCTAGCTACTTCGAGCATTAGTGGCTAGAGTTTGACATGCTTAATTCTCTATTTTGGCCATAGATTTACTTTTCCTAGCAGGAATTTAGATTAATTCAGCATAGATTAATCATATTTTACGCATTTTCATGCTCCATTTGTAGCTTCATAGGCATCTTTCTTTACTTTCATGATTTCATACATTAGTTTCCTTTCATGCTTAGTATGCAAAATTTCATGCATTTCTAAGTTCCTTTACATGTTTTAAGCTTTGCTTCATGCTTATTCATTAATATTTTAGGAAATTTTACTCATATTTATACATGTTCATGTATTCTTTACATATTTGCTATATCTCATACATTTTATTGGAAATCAACCTCATCATGAGAGGTTTCATGTGCTACTGATGTGCTTTGTTGTTTCCTTGCATGTAGATGACAAATTTATTAAATATTTAGGGCATCAAGATCACATTTCTTGAAATTCAAAAGAGGAGGCTGCTCATAAGCTCTCTCATAAACAATTTAGTGGGAAGATTTAAAATCTCTTGCAATGCATCTCTCCCTTTTGGAAGGTTTACAACTTTGTAATGAATTGTATCAAATTAAAGGATTTTATAAGAGGAAAATAGAGATCAATAAAGAGCACTTCATTTGCAAATAATTTCCTTATCTTATAATTGTTACATTATATTTTGCTTTTAATTTGATTACATGTTTATAGATAATGATTTTCACTATTTATAATGGCAATCACAGTGGGCTAGGAGGGTACTCTACCATACCATGATGAGAGGAGCATTTGTGGTGCTCTTGAGAAGATTCTACACCATGACCAAGAGGTTCCAAGGGAACCTCACTCCTGAAGTGTATGGGAGAAGCACATTACAAATAATGTACATCAAGATGACCTGGAACCATGTGAATGCATCCTTACTATACCGGTAGGCCACTAGAACCTCGCCATGCTCTATATATCCTAATTCTTTTGCCTGCCTATCACCAAGAACCCTTTGGAATATGGTAGCCTTTGTTATGGTAGCTGAAGAGGTGATAGTGCATCCATATATAGGGATAAAAAAATATGGTAGACATCCTCCAGCATCACCGTTATCTCTTCAGTCAGGAGATAAAAAGTTTTAGTCCTCACATTCCAGCAATGGGATAACATAGTAATGTAAGCCTGATTTGACTTGATGGTCGGTAGTCTCAAAAAATATCCAAGGCCAAAGACTCAAAACCAATCTAAATTCGTGTGGCTCAACTCGGGTAGTAGCTCACGAAGCAAGTCAGGTTCCTGCGCCTATGCAGTCAAGGTCTAAGGGGAAGAAAATAAGATGCATAATAAAAAATCAACCTTCAAAAATAAAAACAATAAAAAATCAACCTTCAAAAATAAAAAACAATAAAAAATCAACCTTCAAAAATAAAAACAATAAAAAATCACCTTCAAAAAATAAAAAAATAAAAAATCAACTCAAAAATTAAATAAATTAAAAAATCAAATTTAACAAAAAAAAATTAAAAAACATTCAAAAAATCAACCTTCAAAAATTGCCACAAGCAAAAAAAAAACAACCTTCAAAATCAAAACAATAAAAAAAAATCACCTTCAAAATCAAAACAATAAAAAAAATCAACCTTCAAAATCAATGTTCAAGTATGCATCGTATCTAGTTATTTGCCCTATACACTTGGTGGTTGCAGTGACTTGTGCTCCATGCAATACAACAAGATGAGTAAATTACCATAAGGCTATTTGAACCAAATTATTCATTTTAGACTTGACATGTCTTCACTTCAATCCCAAAGAAGGCCATGGTGGTCAGAATGCTCCATGGGAACAAGATGTTCATTCCATTTCTTCTATGAAGTTTCAATAGATCATCAAAAATAGTGATTCAGCATAAGCTTGAATGGAATTACTATCATTTTGATTCCCTAAGAAGGCCATTGCAGTTAGACTGCTCCACGGGATAGAGATGTACAATTACTATTAATGGTTGAAATCACAACTATAATAAGAATTGCCATATAAAAAAATACAAAAGTATTAAATCATCCATATTATTATCATGGTCAAGCGAGTCATTGCTTTCATCACTTGTCCTTTCCTCATCAAATCGTCACTTGAGGGGGCAGTCATAATATCAACATTCAAAATAAAAATCAATAATTGATCACTTGAACATCAATCAACCTATAATATGGCTTTAGGTGATCTATTTTTACTTAGCGTCGTGATTTCCCACAATGCATCACAAAAGGAGCATCTGTAGACAACTAAAATACATCATGTTTAAGAGAATACTCATATGGGCACTTTTGTAGGCCATATAAATAATCTTGGACCCTTCCAAGGCTAAGAAGTGATTCTAATCACTCATTTAGGGTAGGCTAGTCCTATTTAGCCTTAGCTACTAATGGCATCAATAGCTAAGATCTCAGTCACTGATGATAATAATGACTAGGATCCTGGCCTTGCTGAGCAATAGCGGCTAGCCCTGTAACAAACTTGACTTTCTTTAGCTAAGCAAAATTAGTTGCAACAATCAAATTACAATATTTTTCGAGCAGTTTTGGGCAAGGAAGCTTCTAGAGGATTCATCCCACCTGCTTAGGCCAATGAATTCTTGATATTGGCTTCCTTGAGAAGCCAATATTGGGATTTGGATATTCTATTAATAGATCCCCCAAAGATGCAAATAGGAAGACAAGTTGAATGCAATTAAGCCCTGACAAACTGGAGGGCCACTTGCAACCCTTGAGGAGTATCGAGATGTTTTCCAATTGGAGAATGACACCTGCATTTGAAGCAATGGAGTTTCCAAGAGCTTGAGGATTAAGCTTACCATTTCACACCAAGACATTGGGAATTCACAATAATTCACTCATAAATCTATGTTTAGACACATAGGTGACCCTTGATCATAAATTCCATGGAGAGATTGAGCATCCAAAGACCTAATTTCAAGAGAAGGATACTTTTCTCATGGTCATTGTCGTTAACAGTGGCCCACAGTCTTAGCTATAGTTTTCAATAGTGTCTAGTAGAGCTAGCTACTCTGAGCATCAGCGACTAGGGTTTGACATGATTAATTCTCTGTTTTAGCCATAGATTTACTTTTCCTAGTAGACATTTAGATTAATTTAGCATATATTAACCACATTTCACACATTTCCATGGTCCATTTGTAGCTTCATAGGCATCTTTGTTTACTTTCATGCTTTCATACATTAGGTTCCTTTCACGCTTAGTATGCAAGATTTCATGCATTTCTAAGTTCCTTTACAAATTTTATGGATCATGCATTTTTAGATAATTAGTTTATCTCCATAAACTAATTATGGAGATATGTATAGTTATATTAGGTTACAAGATCTAAATTTTTTATTTTTATTGAAAAGAACCTATGTTTCCTAAATATTATAACCTATCCTACCTTTCTAAAAAGTAATTTAAGAACAATTAAATTGAAACTATTTTGTTATCCTAGGCTACACATGCAAACACACAAGATGTATGTAAACAAATTACTAATATGCATGTGGATATTATTTCAATAATACAAATAAAAGAACTTATTATTTTAAGAAAAGGCTACAAGAATGGTTTTATGTAGCATACAAAAACCTATAATATGTGTAGTTTAATCTTCCTTGAAAATGTAGCAATTTATCTAAGTATTAAGATAAATTATAAGATCACTGAAATAGATTCCCTAGAGTATGTGTTCTTTCTTCTTTTTTTCTTTCTTTGTGAACCCTATAAGAATAAATTAAGTTGTAGACACCAAAACAGCACCAATCCGATTATGTGACAACAAGCGCTGATCGCATTGACACACACAGCCCCTAGGGCAGCCCCCAGAGGTTAAAAAGTGGTCCTAACCACTCCCAAAAGTAGTTTGGAAGGTCAAAGGTCAATTTGGCACCTTTTTGGCACTTTGCTCCCTACTCGTCCCACCCTGGGATGATTACAAACTGGTATTCGTCCCACCCAGGGACGATTATCAGCATTCGCCCCAGGGTGAGGCGAATAGAAGGTTTGACTGGAAAAAAAGTCAAACCTCGACAAGTCCGCCAGTTAACTGCAGCTTCAGGCCATGCAATTGCGAGGAACGACTTCAAATCAAGGAGAGAGACTTCAGTCATGCATGTCTTTGATTTTTGGAGGCCTCATGCAAGGAGACTCTAAATCGGGGAATAATATTTTTCCCAAAATAGGACATGCAACTCCAGTGGCGCCCTCGCATGCGCATTCAAACAGAGAGACCCTAGGTCTATAAATTGGTGAGTCTTCTCACCCCAAAAGATAGAGAGAGAGGTAGCATTTTGAGCAATGAAGTGCTGCCATTTTACATCCACACACATACCTTTTGATTTGTGCCTTTCACATCCTTGATCTCTTTTGGAAGGGAGGTCATAGGGTGGTTATTGGAAGCGCAAATCCGGAGCCCAAACCCAAACATTTGGCCACAATATCCCACCAAATTTGTCGACAACACCCCATAAGAGGTTTTGGACCCATCCCAAGTGGATTGGTGCCGAAACAGAGTCCCAAACGATGGGCGTCCTGCCCCGGGGCCCCCCAAACTGTCGCAGTTCTAAACGCCCCACCCCGGAGCGATTAGAAATATGTGGTAGATTTCTTTGATTTTTCTTTTGCATCTGATTCTAGGTTATTTAAATAGGTTGTCATTTAAATTTCACTTCATTTTGACAAGTTTTGATCATGCTTTTATCATTTCCCGCCTTTACTAACATGCAGATAGCGCCATCAAAATCTAGGTGATAGAGGCCAAATTGGAGAAATATGACCATCCGGGTCTTCCCAAAATACCCCCAATTAGCTAACCCCAACTTTGTAGGTCATTTGGAGCTTTCTGGATAGGACATTGAAGAGGGTGCTTTTTAACAATTTGTTGCAGGTTTATTCGTCCCGCCCCGGAGCGAATACAAATATGTGAGGAATTTCTTGACTGTTCCTTTTGCAGTGGCTTCCTGGTAATATATTCATGCTTCTATCAAATTTTTAGGTCATTTTGATATTATTTGGTTATCGTTTTAATATTTTCATGCATACACTAACAGTAGGCCTTGGGAAATACATGTTCTATTCTATCTGTAGGTGCTACTGATATTTTCTGTTTCCTTGAACGTAGGTCTTCGACATCAGAGGAGCAGTAAGGAGTCAAAACTCATATACACAAGTGGTGGTGACGTTTTGGTCCACCCATCTTACATGTGGGCACGCGGAAGAAGGATTGCTATCCATGGATGTGACAAGAAACATATTTAACGCTCCTATCCCCTAAAAGGGAAGGAGACGTATTGTAACACGACTTTAAAAGCATATCAATAAAGAGGGCCGTATTCCATATTGCTTTTATCTTGTGTCGATTCGTTTATGTCCTTTCCTTTCATGCATTTTTCAATATATAGGCTTTTAGCGTTAAGTTTGGTTTTACACGCATCGTACTTGGCATTTTCCTTTTTGTTTCCGTATCCTCGTGCTTTCAGTGGCGATCACGGTGGGACCTCTGTCCCTTGATTTTAAGATTAAATTTCTGATCAAAAGTTGCTTGTTTTTGCTTACAGGTACCAAGTTTTCAAACGTTGGACTGCTGTTCGTTTCAGTCTGTGATGAGTACAGAGCTGGAATTCGTCTTACCCAGGGACGAATAGGAATTCGTCCCACCCTGGAATGAATACAGATCTGTTATTCATCTCACCCCGGGATGAATAGCTCTCTGTGCAATTTTAGGGCAGAAATTCAGAGACATCCGATTTGGGCAGAGAAGAGGTAGGGGTCCTAAACACCTTCTGTCAATTTTTTGCTTTCTATTTTCTGTTCTCTGGTTATTTGCTTGCATAGGAGAGTTTGAATGCTTGTTTCCTTCATTTATGCAACTTAAAAAGAACCCCACACACCACGTGGTAATTTAAAACAACAAGGAGTTGGTCGTAAAACCCCAACCCTTGAGCAAGACCAACGGTGGATTTCATCACCACCTTGGCTTGAGATATTGCATACATAACCCCGATCGTGACTGTTGCTAGACGTAAATCCTGATGAAAGCTGACCAAGTGTAGCTGGGGTGATTCCCAGTGCATGAGGATAAGTCTTCTATGGTAGGTGTCATAAACAGAGTGATTCCCCTTTCGTACCGCCTATGTTCCACGTACCATCTCGCTCTCACGTACCAATAGTTTCCCTCACGTAAGGGCGGGTATATAGAGAGGTTGGTATATCGGTCCGGCAATGGTATATCGAAGGGGCGACCATTTTTGGGAGTCATAAGAGCCATCATATTGCATTTAAACGTTCTTTACAAAAGCTTTCAAAAAAAAAAAATCAAAACACACTAAACCAGATTTAGGGCACACTTTTAATCTTTAAACGAGATAATCATTGCTTTGATTGTGTGTTTCCCTTCTATTTAGTGTAGCATAAAAATCATAAAAAGAGATAAAAATCTACGCATCTTGTAGGAAAACATCACCATGGTGTACACCCGTAGCCGAGCCCAATCACGGGCAGAAGCTGCAGAGAGTGCACAAAGGGGGACAAGTCACCTCCGATATAGTCCTGAGGACTTGGTCATCCCGCCTTGGCGGCCTGACACACAAGATAGTCCACATCATGCCACCACAGAATAGGACTATAGAGGCACCTCTTTGAGGGGCACCCCCACTCAGCATAGATCCTTTCAAGAGGAGAACCTACACGTGGCACTCAACATAGAAAGGAGGCCTCCCTTAGATGCTCGTTATGAGTGGCCTAGTGATGAAGTGCTAGAGCAACATAGGGTCCATAAGGAGGGGCCACATGATTTTGTCATCCCTCCTTTACCCCTTATTACTATTAGAAACACTAGACAAAATCCAGAGCACAAGGCTCTCTAGGTAGGGCAAGACAATTCTCCCCACACCCTTCACACATACGAAAGGGAGTACGAGGAAGACCACCACATTCCTCAAGAGTAGTACACAACATGGGAGCGATGCACCTCTGCACCTGCTATGTATCGAGATCACCCATTGAGGCCAGAGCCTCGGGTGAATGCCGCTAACCTCGACAGAGGAAAGCAACCCATAGGGGTCTCGGATCACCATGACCGAGATAGACATGTAGGAGAGGCATCTAGGCTTCCTAAACATGAGACAGCGGAACAAATTGACTTGGCATTTGCCAGACATGCCGCCCGCCAAGCGCAAATCATGTAGCTCAGGCAAGATCAACAATAGTTAGAGCATTTGTACCACCTTAACAAAGAGCGCATTCAGCGTCAGACAACCGAATTGCTTCATAACACTATGCCTGAGAAGGTCCCAACCCCTCATGCGCATAAAGTAGAAGTGTATGAGAGGCGCAACCCCTTGGTGCGAGACAGGTCCCCGTGACCTTACCAAGTGCTACCTCCGAGACCTCCTAGACCTGAGAGGGAGGCCACTCCCAGGAACAACGATGGGCACCCTCCATGGGGACCCACCCATGGTTATAGGTCTCATCCAGAAACTCCTCAAGAAGCCTATGAGGAGTATGAGCAAGAAGAAGAGCGGGCTGAAATGCCCTACCAAGGCAGAGGGGCTGCTATCCAGCCACCCCTCTATAGGCCTCAAGTTCCCCCCAACCCACAATGGGAGCAAACTAAGGAGGAAGAGATTAAATCTTTCGATGCATATAAAGCACTGCTAGAGCGCTTAGAGTCTATGGAGACCAAGACTTATGGGCCCCAAAAGCCCACTTTACGCCAACTCCGTAGTCACCCTGTGCATCCGTCAGTGCTGGCACCTCCATACCCTGAACACTTTAAACTACCCTAGTTGGCACTCTTTAGAGGGGAGGAGGATGCCCAAGAGCACGTGACTAGATTCCTGAGCCAATGCTTTGGCATTCAGGACAATGATGCTTTGTTGCTAAGAACATTTATAACCACATTCGTAGGCCCTGCCTCGGATTGGTTCACTCAGTTACCAAAACATAGCATCAGTAACTTGGATCAGCTAGTGGACGCGTTCCTCGAACGCTTCACCTTCAACACCAAGAAAAAGGCATCACTAAGCGACCTAGCTAGCCTCAGGCAGTATGAGGAAGAAACCATGGTGGCATATGGGAACCGGTGGAGGACGTTGCTTTCAAAGCTGCCCTACCTCCCTCCCATGTCCGACCTGACCCAAATGTTCTCAAAGAGCTATTTGAGATCGATCTCCATGCTATTGCAGCTACAGCAATATGCCACTCTTGAGGAAGCTTTGGCGCAAGCCAGAATCATTGAGGAGATCAAGATACAGGATGGCGAGATTGCCAAGCCAAAGAAGAAAGAATGGTCTAAGAACACCAAAATAGGGACCATGCAACAGAAACCCACTGCGGTCAATCAGGTTGCTATAAACGTCCCTAAGCCTGCACAAGCAACACAGCCCCAAAAGGCTAACTATCAGGCGATGCCTCCTAACAATTATGATAGAGAAAATCAGAGGCAAGAACAAAATCAGTAGCGTCACCCTAGGCGACAATTCACACCTTACACAGAGTCCAGGGACTCCTTGTTTGACCGCTTGTCAGTGGCAAACTTGATCAACCTGCCAGAGATTCAAACCATAGACCCCAATGCACCAAAGCCTAAGGGGTACAGGGAGGACTTATATTGTAGGTTCCACAGATGGAAGGGACATGACCTTAATGCATGTTGGAAGTTTAAAGGCTTGGTGCAAGACCTAATCGACAACAAGACATTGGCGGTGGACAACCCCGTAGCGCCAAACAACCAACAGATGGGAGTCTTTAGAGACCCCCTGCCTGCCCATGATGCACAGGCAAAACCCCTTCAAGTCAATGAGGTGCAACATAATTGCCCCATGCAGGGGTATGTAGGGATGATAAGCATAGTGACTAGGAACAAGAGGTACCCAGGAGCTACCCCCATAGTAGCCACAAGAGAGGTTCCATCGACGTCACAACCTCAACAACACCCTACGCAACTTCCCCCGCCTAGACCAGTGGCCACGATTCGGACTAGACTTACCCAAAGTCTAAGGACCACGTCGGCTAGGCTCTCCATATACGAGCTCATTCAACAATCAGCGCCCCATCGGGAGGCTCTAATGGAGATATTAAAAGCCATCGAGCTGCAACCCCATGAAGCAAACTCTTTCAACAACTTCGTGGGACATGTAAAACAATGTACAGAACCAGTCATCACCTTTAGAGAAGATGAATTGAAATCGGTGATTGGTGATGTGGCGGATCCACCCCTGCACGTCATTGCACGGGTCAACGGGATTCTGTATAAGAGGGTGTTGGTGGACACTGGCTCGTCCAAGTAATATCATTACAACAATAGCATTGAAACATCTGAAGTTGTCGGCATCTCACATCGTGACCTCCACCTATACTCTTCGAGCATTCAATGATGCGATATGCTCGACGGTTGGCACAATTGTCCTACCCATCCAAGTGGGACAAAAGACTATTCATACATTGTGCCACATCTTGGAAGGTGAGATGGCCTATAATATCTTGTTGGGCTGGCCTTGGATCAGGGACATGAAGTGTGTCCCTTCTATAGCTCATCAATGCCTAAAGTATACATTTGAAGGACAGGTGCATGTAGTCCCGGTAGACTTAGAGCCCTTCAAGTACTGCAATACGGTGCAATTCATGCCGCAATCGACCCTTCCATCAACACATTTGGATTTTTAGTTGAATCCATCTAAACAGGGTCCGATTCCATAGGCATCCCCATTGACAAGTCCATCAAATCCCTAGTCGGGTCCATCTTCCTCATCTGGTCCTTCAACAACGATGCCACCTACGGTGGCCACACCGAAGGACAAGGGAAAGAAACCCCTAGAAGAGGAACCACCCCTAGTCTCAACCATCTCTACCGAAGAGATGCCTAGTAGAATGGAAGTCGAGATGCCTAGTTCACCCTACATGGAGTGGACTCAGGAAGGACTCCCATTCGCTCCCCCTCAACCACCAACGATCACCATTGAGATGGCCAACACGGGCCTGGGGGAGTATCTAGTGTGAAACATTGTAGCAACACCCACACTTGAGTCCATGCAGGACATGGGGAGACCTCGCCTCCCCATCGGCTCTGTGGTTCCTCTAGGCTACCCACCCAATCAGACAAACTTTGTTTATGGGGGCCTGGATAATGGCATTGAACCTTACATGCAAGAAGATGAAGATGAAGAACCCTTTGTTGAGGACGTCAACTATTTGTCCAACCCAGACTTTGCATTGAGATATCTTGGCCAATGCAATTGGCATGGATATGGGTTGGGCAGGTATGAGCAAGGAGTGCGTGTTCTTTGCCAACCAAGATATCAAATGTCGTATGACAAGTCAGGAGTAGGGTTCAACCACCCCTTCCCCTTGGACATCTTGGTAGAGAACATGCAAGGCCTAGGGATAGGCAACAAGGATGGGTTGGCATTAGATCCATATGCCAATCCTAACACAACATATACATTGGGGGATTATCTCCCATTGCTAACAACCAACCTTGTTGACCTTAACAACCCTTTCCCTTCGGTCAAAAAGGGAGAAAGTTCGAGGACTCACCTACAAGAGGGATATAGACAAGACCAAGAAGGGTCTTCAGAAGATGAGTCGGAGTACGAGGTAGCACCTTGGGATCCTTTCGAATCTGATAGCAATCATTCACAAGTGCATCCCATGGATGATTATCAGGAGAGCTTCCCGACAATGTTCCCTTTGAATGCTCCAATTGAGCATATGCCACCTCAAGAGAATCAGGTCCCCCCGCAGAGAGCGGAACAACCTCGATGGGACCACATTAATTTGCTCGAGCAAGATGAGCCTCATATGTCGCAAATAGCTATTGGAGCCAACGAAGGCCTTTGGATCTCTGACAGTGATTATGAAGATGAAACTGAGATGGCCTATCTCAATCATATGCGATAGCAACAATATCCCTTGGACATAGATGACATGTTTGAACAATTACACATAGGGCCAAGGCATAGGTGGCACCTCAACCAGGCATAATTATAGCAATTACTGCACCCACCACTCTAGGTATACAGAGAACATCTTCCGCCTAGAGACCCTATAGAGCCATCAATGCCTAGGGTGGACCCTATCCTCTTATCCGCACATAGGGCCGATCCATTTGTGCCAGTACCCACAGAGCCAGATCCGGAGCACAAAGATCATCTAGGATGTCCGAGCAACCACACCCATGGTAATGGAGACCAAAATCATTTCATCAACATGATCTCCATTGATTTAACCCCCCCATCCATAATCCAGCCGACCCAACATGGTCATTGCATCTAGACCTAGATGCTATAGACTGGGATCGCAGACACACCACCATCCCCATCAGAGTACTGGCCTTGTGGTGGGATGTTCCATTTCACCCCATAACAAACTCAGGATGTCTTCCATGCTGAAGAGGAACCCGACATTCCAAATGATGATCTAAATTCAGCAAATGATATCCACTTGATCCCAACTCCACACCAGTTGGAGGACGGATCCCACATGTCAATCGAGGAGACGACTGACGTAGACATCGGCTCAGATCCAGTGAATTTGCAAATCATCAAGTGGGGTAAGTCTATCCCCAAAGAGCAAGCCGACTACATTGCCCTTCTCAAAGAGAAGAAGGAGGTTTTTGCATGGTCATACAAAGACATGCCCAAAAGCTCCAAGGATTCCCACAATCGCTTGGTCAACCCAAAATGCCCCAAAGGTGTCCATAAACCCTTTGGTCAAACCCAAAAGCTCCAAGGATTCCCACAATCACTTTGTCAACCCAAAATGCCCCAAAGGTATCCATAAACCCTTTGGTCAAACCAAAAGCTCCAAGGATTCCCACAATCGCTTGGTCAACCCAAAAATGCCCCAAAGGTATCCATAAACCCTTTGGTCAAACCAAAAGCTCCAAGGATTCCCACAATCGCTTGGTCAACCCAAAATGCCCCAAAGGTGTCCATAAACCCTTTGGTCAAACCAAAAGCTCCAAGGATTCCCACAATCGCTTGGTCAACCCCAAAAATGCCCCAAAGGTATCCATAAACCCTTTGGTCAAACCAAAAGCTCCAAGGGTTACCATAACCGCTTGGTCAAAATAAATATTCAAAAACAAACAAAAACAATAAAATCATCAAAAATAACAAAAAAATTGCATCTCAATTCCATGCATACTCATAAAAATCAAAATACAAAAATATAAGTTGCATTAGGCATCGCATCCATACATTGCATATTTGCTAGGTCATACATGTCACAAGCACCATAGACTGTAATTGCTCGGCAATTCCTTCATTTTCCACATTCCATCCATTTTATAAACACATACATCCAGAATAACACCATCCCCATTTTTAGCATAGTCAGTTGTCTCCTAATGTATGTAGGGTTTTCGTCATTCAACTGTCTTTAAATTTCTAGCCAAAAATTGTACAAAGTTAAACGGATTTTACAAGGGAAAGTTTTACTTGGATCACGCCTCGTTATGTAACATCCCTACACAAGTTAAAACACATAAAATAATTCCCAAGTTGTGTGAACGCAAGAGACACCTACAAAGCAGTCTAGGGTACCATAGGTGAAAGATTAGCCTGTTCATCCCCTGTGCGAATGGTTCAAGAGTGCTGAGAATTGACAAAAGGACAAGCTCTTCCCCATCAATTCCCCTAAATAAATAGTGGTTTTCACCACTACCAAAAATCCCAATCACCATTGGTCCCTAAAGTTGTAAGGATTCATACTACACATCCCTGACAAGGATGGGTAGTCATCCCCAAGGCCTAAAAGGATCAATGCCATTCAAAAACAAAATCCCAACAAGCCATCATCACGACCATCTCCAATCACCTTTGGTCTCCAAAGTCGTAAGGATTCGTACTACACGCCCCGACAAGGATGGGTAGTCATCCCCAAGGCCTAAAATATCAATGCCCTTACTTCATAATCTCCATAATCCCCTTTGGTTCCCAAAGTCGTAAGGATTCGTACTACACGTCCCTGAACAGGATGGGTAGTCATCCCCAAGGCCAAAAGGATCAAGGTCATTCATAAGCCAAAAACCTACAAGCTCAACCTTACGAAGCTCAAAATGCAAAATCAAATAACAATGGTTATCACCACTATTCAAAATCCTTGCTCAAAAAGAAAAACAAAAAGAGAAAAATAAACAGTGATTTTCATCACTATGTATACGAGCAAGTATCCTAACACATTGAGCAAATAAAAAGCCTGAACTTGAATCCCTAGAATTCTCAACATTCAAAAACCATCTAGGTGATCCTCATTACGGGTTTGGTGGACAACCTACCTGGCAATGGCGGTATCCTAAATGCATGACGATATGTCTATCACATTAGCTTTGCATGTGAGCAGACCAATGTTTGCATGTGGATGAGCTAGCTTATGGTACCTTAGATTGTCCCATGGATTAATCTTACTAAATACAACAACGGAGTTAGTGGAGCTAATTAGGTGATCCTCAGTATAGGTTTGGTTGATAGCCTATCTGGCACTAGCGGTATCCTGAAAAATACCACATAAATGAACTCAATTGCACACACAGGGATGTGAAATAACTTGGTCAAACTCAAGTCTGATTTATACCTTGTTCAAAAGTCTTGCGAGATAAATGTACAGTCTTGGCTAGTTAGTTAAAATATCTGAATCTCAGAAAAGCTTAACTACATTTTAAAACAACTGGTACATTTCATTACGTACATCACCATCAGATAATATAAAAAATACAAAAACAAAGTTCTCACATGCAAAGTCATTCCACAAAGCCATCACATAAGTACAGAAAGCCAGTAAATCTTGTACAGTCTATGGTGCCATCGACAAGTTATCAACAACTCATTTCATTCATTCCATATGCATACATCATATAATTAGAAACATCGCATTCATAATACCACATGCATACATCATCATAAATAACTGTGCATAAACATAAAAACAAACCATGACAAGTGTATAAACAAAAAATTCATCTATATATATCTCACCCCAAAAAAAAAAAACATCAAAAACTGCACCAAAATGCACCAAAAACAAGCAATAAAATTGTCCAATGAGAGTGCTTTTGCACTTGACATTACGGGCATGCAAAATAGACGTCGGGGTCACAAATCCTCACTATCCTACTCCCTAAGAAGGCTACCATAGCCGGACCGCTCCACGGGAGGACGGATTTTCGAGAATTTCATCCCCAAACGACGTCACAAAAGGGTCAAAACCCAACCAAAAATAGCAATAACATTGCCGAACGAAGGCGCCTTTGCACCTGACATTCTTGGCATCCAAAATAGATGTTGGGGTCACAAATTGTCACTATCCTACTCCCTAAGAAGGCTACCATAGCCGGACCGCTCCATGGGAGGACGAATTTTTGACAATTTCAGCTCCAAAATGCGTCACAAAAAGGGTTCAAACCCACCAAAAATAGGTCAGAATGTTCGAAAACTGCTTACGCATTCAACGGTAAACAACTGAAGGCACCCTTACCTAAGTCATCTTGGGTCAAGTGACTCGTCACTTTTCTCATGTTGGTCATTCCCTCATCGATTCGTCGCTTGAGGGGGTAGTCACACTTAGTCACCAATCAACAAAAACACACCCAATCAAGGAAATGACATGCATTCAAAGGATCATTGACAAAGACAATCATGCCCTTGCTTGGGGCAGCAAACAAGCAATAATCACAAGCTGATCAAACACTTGGCATTCATGAATCATGAACTCAAGGTTCCCATAGACAAAAGGTTGCGCCCTTTGCCTATTCATGATCGATCAATGTCCAAGCTCAAGTAACACCTCACCGAAAAAGGTTAACACTTGAATTAAGTTCCTTAGCTCGTCAGAAGCAAGGATTCAAGAATGCGTGCCCTTTCCATACTTGGGGCATCAAGAGTTGGTTAGGTTACTGAGAAACCCTAATCATTAGTGCTTTGGTTATCTATTTTTGCTTAACGCTGTGCCTTGCATAATGCTTCCCAAAAAGGGGCATCTGTAGACACCAAAACAGCACCAATCCGATTATGTGACAACAAGCGCTGATCGCATTGACACACACAACCCCTAGGGCAGCCCCCAGAGGTTAAACAGTGGTCCTAACCACTCCCAAAAGTAGTTTGGAAGGTCAAAGGTCAATTTGGCACCTTTTTGGCACTTTGCTCCCTACTCGTCCCACCCTGGGATGATTACAAACTGGTATTCGTCCCACCCAGGGACGATTATCAGCATTCGCCCTAGGGTGAGGTGAATAGAAGGTTTGACTGGCAAAAAAGTCAAACCTCGACAGGTCCGCCAGTTAACTGCAGCTTCAGGCCATGCAATTGCGAGGAACGACTTCAAATCAAGGAGAGAGACTTCAGTCATGCATGTCTTTGATTTTTGGAGGCCTCATGCAAGGAGACTCTAAATCAGGGAATAATATTTTCTCCCAAAATAGGACATGCAACTCCAGTGGCGCCCTCGCATGCGCATTCAAACAGAGAGACCCTAGGTCTATAAATTGGTGAGTCTTCTCACCCAAAAATATAGAGAGAGAGGTAGCATTTTGAGCAATGAAGTGCTGCCATTTTACATCCACACACATACCTTTTGATTTGTGCCTTTCACATCCTTGATCTCTTTTGGAAGGGAGGTCATAGGGTGGTTATTGGAAGCGCAAATCCGGAGCCCAAACCCAAACATTTGGCCACAATATCCCACAAAATTTTTTGACAACACCCCATAAGAGGTTTTGGACCCATCCCAAGTGGATTGGTGCCGAAACAGAGTCCCAAACGGTGGGCGTCCTGCCCTCGGGTGCCCCCCAAACTGTCGTAGTTCTAAACGCCCCACCCCGGAGTGAATAGAAATATGTGGTAGATTTCTCTAATTTTTCTTTTGCATCTGATTCTAGGTTATTTAAATAGGTTGTAGTTTAAATTTCACTTCATTTTGACAAGTTTTGATCATGCTTTTATCATTTCCCGCCTTCACTAACATGCAGATAGCACCATCAAATTCTGGGTGATAGAGGCCAAATTGGAGAAATATGACCATCTGGGTCGTCCCAAAATACCCCCAATTAGCTAACCCCAACTTTGTAGGTCATTTGGAGCTTCCCGGATAGGACATTGAAGAGGGTGCTTTCTAACAATTTGTTGTAGGTTTATTCGTCCCGCCCCGGAGCGAATACAAATATGTGAGGAATTTCTTGACTGTTCCTTTTGCAGTGGCTTCCTGGTAATATATTCATGCTTCTATCAAATTTTTAGGTCGTTTTGATATTATTTGGTTATCGGTTTAATATTTTCATGCATACACTAACAGTAGGCCTTGGGAAATACATGTTTTATTCTATCTGCAGGTGCTACTAATATTTTCTGTTTCCTTGAACGTAGGTCTTCGACATCAGAGGAGCAGGAAGGAGTCAACACTCATATACACAAGCGGTGGCGATTTTTTGGTCCGCCCATCTTACATGTGGGCACGCGGAAGAAGGATTGCTATCCATGGATGTGACAAGAAACATATTTGACGCTCCTATCCCCTAAAAGGGAAGGAGACGTATTGTAACACGAATTTAAAAGCATATCAATAAAGAGGGCCGTATTCCATATTGCTTTTATCTTGTGTCGATTCGTCTATGTCCTTTCCTTTCATGCATTTTTCAATACATAGGCTTTTAGCGTTAAGTTTGGTTTTACACGCATCGTACTTGGCATTTTCCTTTTTGTTTCCGTATCCTCGTGCTTTCATAAGTAAACCTAATATGTAGTTATATAAACAAGACAATAAATTTAAAAATGAAAGACAAAAGGTTTAAGATAGATAAAACCTATTTTCCACTTTACTTATGTTACTTTGATCTAAATATTTATAGATTTTTGCCTACATGTTATACAAATCAAGGTAGCAATCAAACCCCTATTCTAGACAAATATAGAAATAGAAAGCAAAAAAATGGATAATAAACCTTGGAATTTAGACCATACCATATAAGAACTACCAAATATGACACTAGTGAAAGCATTCATGACACTATAAAAGTGCTATTGGGTGGTGATGCTTTTTTCTATAAGTACAATAGAGCTTATTTTTCAATCTATAATCCTACAATAGTGATGATAATGCAAAATCCTAACTAATAGGTGTACACGAATATAGAGGTAGTATATAACTTGATGAAATAATGACTAACGAGTTAATATTTATTATATATTAATTGATTAATTTCTAAGTGCTTATGAAAATTGAAACAAACAAGTAAAAGGAAAACATGGTAAAAAATAAGGTTTTATATGAAAATTTCAAGGTTTGTGATAAAGGATATGTCACTTTGATGCTCATATAGATGTAATCACAAGATATCTCTAAATATTACTTGAGGTGGAAGAGACACTATCAATATTATTGCATAAATTCTAGTAGTTGTTAATATCTCCATAAGATTTCATGCATTTCTTAGTATACATAACTATACATGATAAGATTTCATGCATTTCTTAGTATACATAACTATACATATCTCCATAAAAAATCATGGATCATGATTAAATAAATTCTCTTAAAATTATGCCTTCCATAAAGAACTCTTAAAATGATAAAATAAAATTTGGAAAATCTTGGGGAATTTATAAAATATATACTTAAGTTTTATTTTACAATTAACCCCTTAATTAGTTTCTTGAGAAAGATATAGTTTCAAATGTGATGATTTTTGTGATAAGGATTTTAATAATTCAAGAATTTTATTCTAAGTCCACCAACTTTGAATCTACTTAATCTTGATAATACATATATTTTACATACTTTAGACACTCAAGTATTCTTGGGAGGAGTACTTGCATAATAGGATGGTAATGATGTGTATGTCTTTTACTATTTAAGTCAAAACATTAGTTGTCATAGAAACCTGATATGATCACATGGACAAATATTGTTTGGCCATTTACTTTCCATGTGAAATGATAAATTTATATTTTGTATTTGATTGTGGTATTCCTTAATTTATGCTTATGATAATCATTCCCTAAATCTATATCACATCTTCTACAAGTCTATTGAGTTATTTACTAAAATATTTTTTATGCTGCTATGATCACCTACTTAAGTGTCAATATTGGGAAAGTAAATTTGTTGTCTCATATTTTTCAATCATTTTTACTAATCTTTTCTATTTTTGAAAATTGGTTTATCATTATTTTACTTATATTTTTATTTGATTATGTAATTATTGCCTTTGTCATCAAGGTATATCACAATATCATATACCATCTTTCATTTTATTATTTTGTTTGTTGTATGTTAGTACTAATTTCTTTAGGTGCCCTAAAACAAACTACATTAGTTTAACCTGGTATAATATTCTATATGATGTGCCAACATAAAAAAGGCAACATTATGAAATTATTTAAAAAATATTATGTTTTTATCAAGAAACTAAAACTAAAAAAAAAAAACTTACCTTTAATCAAATATTATTACTTCTAGTATATTTTAACCATAACATATTCCTTTCATGGAGACCTATTGTAGTAGTAGGAATATGACTTGTTCTCTTGTATGGGATCTTCATCCTCTAGATATTCTACAATGCATGAGTTTTTTCATTATGGAAAGGACACATATTGTTCTTTCCTACAAAACAAGTGTGCTCTAGGTATGTTGCAATGCATAATTTGCATAACATATCCATTTATTTTTAGGAGTAACATGCTTCTTTGTGACTATTATTTCAATAGAATTTATGATAAATACATTCATTTTATTTAAATTATGTTCTTTTTCTATGATTGAAGCCTTCCTATGTAATGTAGACATGTCTTATTCTCTCTTATGCGAAATTAATACTTAGGTACCTTGTACAACATATTTCTTTGTACTATTGTGGTTATCATGTATTATTCCTTATTATATGAACTTCATGATATTGGTATGCTCTAGTAAATATTTGAGAGACATGCACTATATCCCCATATTTTGGGAATAACAAGTTTCATATTAGTTGTGTTAGCATGGTCTATAAATTAATTCTAGAAATTTTCTTATTAAAGTATCATTAAATATCCTTTTAAAATAAAATTCTATGAAAATTGATCACACATGATTACATTCTATGGAGACATGTTGGTTAACAGAATGAAATCAAATCACTTTGCACATCCTAACCATTGTTTATAGCAGGGTGCTCTATAGTATCTTAAGAATAGAATCACTTTATGTATCTTTGTTTTTGACAATGGTGTCATGATTTATAATGTTATGAATATTCTATTTATTATATATGTATAACATAACTTGCAAAGAAATAAAATAACAATAATTTGAAATCATATATACTTTGATATAAAAATATAAGACCAAAAGGGATAATATAACATATATCTCAAATGAATATTAAGAACAAAGAATAAGCTAGTTATAATACAATATGTGGTATCAAGTGCCATCATCCTAAGATACCCAATGACACATGTGTGTAGCTTTGTAACCCATGCTCTCTATATATTTACATATAGATAATGATAGCTATAAAACAAGTCTAAAAATATATCCCAACATAATTTTGACTAAGAATTAAGTGCTTATGCTTCACTCTAGGGGGTCCTGATATAGGATTGACTCTACCTTCAGATTGACAATATTATTCATATAAAATCCACCTACACCCTAGCTAAATCAATCTAGGCCTATACAAGTAATTTTTTAATGCCTAATCTCAAACATGGGATTATTCCTCCATGTATCTCATTTCTTACCTCAAGCATAGCTCCAACTCTCCCTTAGAGTCTATAAGATGTATGATCAGCCCTTGGCATCTATGCCAAAATGGTACATGGATTTAATACTAGGGTATATAGATCCATAAGTTACTAAAAAGGATGAATGGTAGAGGTTTAAGGCATATTAAAACTATATAAATTAATTACCAATTGTAAGCTTGGATAGTGTAACTACCCAATCAAATTATACCACATATGGGATGTGTCTAAAAGAATAAATTAAATAAAAATCAAAGACATCATCATAATCAAATATAATATATGCTATGCTAATTAATTCATAATAACATTAAATCAATTTGTAAGTAAAGGTTTAGAATTGAAATTAATACATGGGTCAATCTATCAACATGATTCATCCCTTATTGACCCTGCCTCATGTTCTATAGTGTCTTTGATAGCCTCAACCTATAGTGCCTAACCTATGCAAACATAAGCTATCACTAGTTGGTTGTGTTGAATGTGATCTTAACCATATCAATTACTTTAATATTGATCTCCTCCTCAAAATTATCTCTCTTGGTTACTACCTCCTTCTTATACATATTGGAGCTCCCAATAGTTACATAATGTGAAATATTCAAGGCCTACAAAAAAAGTAAAATAGGAGGAGCATCTACATTTACATCCATAAAATGTATTGATATAGTCATCTAGTAAAGCACAATTCCACTAATGGTCATGTCTATCCTCTATAAAATCTATAATAATGGTCACTCATTTATTTGCATCTTGTGAGCAACATTGATATGCAACTAGTGGTGGTGGTCCTCCTTGTCATATAAATTAGACCCATGGCTATATTAGTTTATCTTTATTTATTAGAATTGTGTATAATTTATAACTTATAGCTATCAATATGGGTGGGCATACTCAAACTATCCTAAACAAAATTCAACTCAGTATGGATCTACCATGTGTACCTTGTAATAATAATGTATAATTATTGGATAAGAAACTATTCCCTCTAATTCCATATCTTGGTGCTAAATAAATGAGGACAAGGAATCCAAATGATCATACATATTTGTATCATTGTTAACAAAGGCACATAAGGATAAGACACTCTACAAATATGCTAAAAATGGTAAATGTGGATATATCCAACATGAATATTATGAGGTGCATTTGATGTGTTATACATTACAAAATGCTCATATATCCATACCTCCACTAGGAATACTATTTTTATGGTTTCTACCCTTCTATCTTGAATAATACAAGCCATGTTATAATATATTTAAGAGCACATGGCCATAAGTAAATCCTTTTTCAAGGCCTATATAACCCTTGTCTAAGGCTACATATAAAGGATAATTCAACAAGAAAAATCATATTTGTTATGTTATGGTAATACACAAAGGAGAACAAGAATAATATCTTGATGCATGATATAATTGTGGTTAGCATCCTACATTGTCACAAATAATATAATAATTTAAAGATATGTGTTGATTTCCTCTTCTAATTTGCTAACATTAGCCTTATCACCTTGGTTGATTCCATCATAAGATTCAAACACAAGATAAAGAGTCAAAGTAAAGGGTATACATAAAAATATAGAGGATACATGGTCATATCAATTACATCTATAGTTGTAGGCCTCTATAAAAGTATATTGGAACAAATATTCTAGCATAGCATAAAATCATAATATATGGCTTTTATGGTCATACATATACCATGTCTATCTGTTGGACCAATTCAATCTTGGTTAGTAGTGTTTGGTCATATGATGTTAGGTGTTACAATAGCCATGAACAGATCCATATTGACTATTTTTTTCTCCATAGTATTTCACAGTAGGGAATATCAATCATATTTGTCTCAATATTATTTTTGCATAGATATTACCTTATACCTAGCTTATCCTTATTCCACACTTGGGTCACCCTATATTTCTATTATTAACAAATTTTAAGATAATTATATTTAAAAATAAAATATATAAGACAAATTTTGTCAAGTCAAAATCATCCAATGCTTTTGTCATTAGGCCACCATCATCCAAAATTTTCAATAAAAATATTGCTCTCACCCAAGTATTATGTAATTGGACCATTAGTTTTAGTATGATATCACCCAAATATATTATTGTTGATCCATTATCACCCCGCTTTTCAATCATTGCTCTATTACCATCCAATTTTTCTATCATTGATATAAAATCTTCTAGTTCTATGGTGAGTCAACTAGAATCACATAAAATTTTCCTAATTAGTCTAAAAGCATTAAATTCCTTAAAACTCAATGCAATCTCTTAAAATGTATGGTATCACCAAGACATGACAATTATGATACTCATGAGTTCCAATCAATTGAAAATTATGGTTTTGGGATAGGTTTTCCTAGAATTAGTCGGAAACCACTTGCCAACATGTCATGTCAATACTATTAGTTATTTCCATGCCCTTTATCCTACCCTTATCTAACTTTACTATGTGATTATTCATTTTATATTATATGCATGCTTATTTTAGTTAAAAATATAAAAGTCATGCATGGCACCTACCTGGTTAACATTTTTTTGGTAAAATAGTGACTCTCACTACAATGATAATTGAGTCATCGTAAGCATGTAATGCTCTTAGGAAGTATAGATGTGCATGTGTGAGTGAAATTAAAAATAAGAAATTTACCCCTATTTATATTTTGGAATTATTTGTTGCAAAATCATATTCTTTTGATTATCTATCATTGTGTTTGTAGAAGCATTGCAAGGGTAGTCCTTCTTGATTTCAACTCAACTATACCATATAATTTTGAGCATTTTACACCCAAGTAATATTTTTATAATTTTTTCTAGTCCTTTGTAATTATAATTCATATTTGACTACATGAGGCAAGAAATATTCAATTCCATCTATCAAAATATTTAAGAAGCACATCAAAGTAAGTGGTAGGTTTTTATCTCACAACTTTTACATCATTCTTATTTTATTTTATGGTTGATTACAAAAACCTTTTATGTTATGTAGAGGGTAGAGTCAAAATTTTAAATGTAAATAAATTAATTAAATAGATAGAATTTTATTTTTATTACTTCAACTTTCACATACAGTTCTTATCTTTCTATTCATGAGGAATCATGTATTGTTATAAAATATGGTGTCAAATATGGTCCTTAGGAAGGGGAAATATATAATTGAGGAAAGAGAAATAAAAAATTACTTGTAGGTGGTGGAGAAGTTTCCCTCCTACTTATGAAATAGGGATTGGCTTTGTTAATCCTTGTGTGGAATGGTGGTCAATTTATTGACCAGGAAGCTTTATTATCTTCCATGGATTGTATAAACTATAAAATTACCATGGTAATTTTTTTTTAATCATCATATATTCATACAATCCCTTAGACATTAAGTATGGATATAGATATGAATGTGTATATATGATTCCATGTGCCATCAAACACATTGGTATAAAATATTAATGGTGATGATATCACCTCTTTAAGAAGTAGTAGTTGTTATTTATAATAACATGGTATTTTGAGAAACATGTTAGAAAGACCTAACATGATATGCACTTAATATTAAAATGACACATTGCCTTGACAAATAGTCATGATTGTATGGCCTTGAAAAGAGTGTAACCTAGTTATTGATTGAAGGGAAATTTTATGGGCTCTATTCATGATTTTAAATGGTAAAAAATATTCCTTATCATGATTATGAGAGAATCCATGATTTATAATCCATCCAATCTACTTTTTGTCTCAACATCTCTCCTCCTCTCCATTAATTTTTAATGACTTTCTTTCTTCTCCTTTGTAAGTATGTCCTACTTGAACAATTCTCTTGTTCCTTATAGGTATCATTAAGTTTCTTAATTGATGGTTTAGTGTTATACAATGAAGGAGGCCAAGTTACTCCACTAAGATATTGCATACAAAGACCATGCTTACCACAAAAATACTTTCTACTAGGATCCTTATGTCTCTAGGAGATTATTAGTGTTATATATTATATTATATGCTTTCAAGTTAGTCTAGGGTTTATTGTTAGAAGTAGTTTTACTTGATAACGAAAGGATACAATATATTTATTTCTTTTAGATTATTCTCATACTTTTTGGACTTACCTATTGCTCCATTAGTACTTCCAAGAAAAAATTAGAAGGCTAGTCTTTTATGCCCTTGCATTTATGTTATTTAATTTATTTATTGTAACCATTGCATCATTAGTCGCTCAAATATGAGCCTTAGAGGAGTTGGAGAGCAAGTGGGTAGTTAAACCTCTCTAGTTGCTGAGAGGCTCAGGTTCAAATATCTCACCTCACATGTTGCAGATATGTTATGTAATGGTTCCCTCGTGGTCACAGTCTGTTTACCCCTTGTGGCAACCACCAAAAAAAAAAAAAATATGAGCCTTAGAGGGATAGTGTTGTACACTTTTGTTTTATTGTTTTCATTTTATTTTGAGGCAACAACTACTTCACTAGTCCCTCAAATATCAAACATAAATGGTTAGACTCATATGATTTTCCTTTATACATTAGTATCTTGTACTTGGATTTACATTGTAGTAGTTAAGAAGCTAATGTATAAAGATTATTTATTTGATATAAATATTTTCTACACTAAAGTAGATGCTACTTTAACTAGTTACAATAATCTAGTATAGATGTTTCTTAATTTCTTGAATTATATTTATTAGGTTGATAAAATACTATAGAGATTCCTATTGTTAATAAAAAAATGAGTACCACATTGTATTAGTAATATTACATATGGTATGGTGACACAAACCCTTTGCTTAGTTGTTTGAATTCTACATTTCAATTTGTTTAATTTGCATGATACATATCATAGAGAGCACATTTTATATCATCCAACATGTCTATTAGTGTTAACTTTTTATTCTCCATTCCTTATAAGATAATTTTAACTTAATCTATATTAAAATTTGTATCCATTTATGTCTAACACAAAGTCAATAATTTTTCTAGAGGTTTCTCAAGGTAAAATTTGGAACTCTAATTATGATATTTGACCATAGGGTGATTACCATAGGGCAAGAAACACTCAAATATTTCAAAATATAAAAAAAAATTTATTGTGAGATAATTTTATCAAGAATGTTTCAAATTAAAATACACTTGATATTTCAATTGTACTTGATCCAGAAATAAAAATGTGTATAAAGTGAAGATTTACATTTGTTATCATAACTAACATGATCAAATTAAAGTATAAGATAGATAGATGTTTAAAATATAATATACTAACAAGATAAAAAGTTTGGCCACATGAATCCCACTAGTTCTATAAGGAGTATATCAATGTAGTATAGTAAAAAAACATCATTACATTTATAAACAAATTAAACTATACATAGCATGAGAAATATGAAAAAAAAAGCATTCATAATAATACATATTTTTTATTAGGTGGAAAATAGAGGTTTTAGAAGGGATCCAAACCTTTTACAAAATGGTTTTAAGGACCCCAAACCATGTTACAACAAAAAAAGACCTCAAAAGGATAGATCTAAGAAAAACAAGGATGAATAGAGATCATGAGGTCCATATTCAAAAAGTACAAGTTAAATTTCCAATAGAATGAATAGGATATCTCAATATTCAGAAGAACCTTACATCAACTGAATTTAAAATTTTAAACATAAAGGCTGCCTAGACAATCAAGGGCCAAAATTAAAATTTGAACCTTAAAAAATCTCCACAAAATTTTAAAACCATTTTTTTAAATTTCCAACCCAATAATATAGACACCATGCATCCAATTGTTATCCACTAATTTAAAGGTCATGTTAAAAATTGAATCCACAAAGACTTTCTTGCTTAGAAAAGAGAGGAAAGATCATACAACCAAAAGGCAGGTAAGATCCGACAAGATAATTCAAAAACTGCATATTCAAAACCTCCTAGCGAATAGATAGATCTAAACTTGAAATCCAATATATTTCACTATAAGGTAATAAGTATATGTATTGATCTCTATTGATGATATTTTAAGATAAACATGGGTATATTTTATTAATAACAACATTGTATTTAATAATTATTTTAAATTCAAGATCCTACTTGGAACTGAAAAAAGGTGTTATATCAATTGGCCTCACTTTGCAAGATGATCACAATAATAAGGTTTTAAATATGATAAAATAATAGAGCATGAGGTATATTATTGATTTGTTTATACATGTATGCTAGTAAAACAAATAAGGGTAGAAGTGCCAAAAATGGATAAAAGCATAAGAATTAGTAAGAACTATAAATAATAAGATAAAATATTTTTAGGATATTCTTACATATATTTTAAATATGCTTTAGTATGTGGCCTCTCTATACTTCATTCTAGAAAAGTTGATAAGTACATATGCAACATATATGAATTTTTTTAATGCTACAATGGATAGAATAAAAATGTATTATCCTATACTTAATTAAATGATGTTATATAAATTAAAAAAATATATTTTTTATTAAATTATTATGTATATGATTTATGAAAAAGGATTAAAAAACAATTTTATGATGGCATTTACCAATGCAAACCACTTGCTCTATATGATTCATACTTTAGATATTTATAAAAAAACATCTAAAAGGAAGTGGAAATAACTAAATACATAAGTGTATTCAACTTGAAATATATAAATTTTTGGTATGAACTTATATTATTGATTAGATACATTAAAATTTATACAAAAATTAATTAATGCATCTAATTGAATACTTAAAAGTATGAAATCGTAGTACTGGTGGGCTTGTCACGTCAAAATAGTCAGCTACGTAAAAGGTTTACCCAATGCAACTAGAGGTTATAGTGGAGACAAGGAGCGAGATTCAAACCCACGATGAGGCATAGAAAATTGAACTAGAGGTGGTTATAGTGGTGACAAGGAGTGAGATTTGATCCCACAAAGAGGCATAGAAAATTATAACGAGTTAACGATACCTCTAGTATAATAAACAAAAGTGTGAAAATATTTGTTACCCTTTATGGGGAATTGAATATTAAGTAAAATTTACATATTTTGTAAAAGTAAAAGTGGATATATTCTATTATAAACACCTTCATGTTATGCTTTACTTCATTTGAGGATGGTTATCTATATATCATATTGTATAAGGATTAAAACATAAAATTTGAGTCAATTGTATGAATTGTTAAAGAGTCAGTCACAAGATGTTATGAATTTTAATCCATAGAAGATACCAATAATATCATTAATATAGATACCATATTGTTATACATAAGATTTTCCATAAGGTCATCCAAGGGAGTTGTAATTGAGTCACCTAAGATAGTACCATTTAAGGGAGATACCGTTATGCAATTTAAAATAGGGTCATATAAGGGATTCACATTTAAGTGTTTTAATATATGTTTACCTAAGAAATGTATAATTGTTTGATTGAAAATAAGGTATTATAAGGGAATAAAATTTTATACAATAGATATTTTACCATTTGAGGGGGATTTTAATGGCTCACTCTAGATAGTGGTGCATACATAATAACAAAGTTATTGTAATACCTCTATGTTCTCATGATGTAATATAGTTAAGAATGGGTTCAGTCCCATATAACCAATTAAAGATAAGTAAATGTATGCATAAGAACTATTACAATTAATTAAGCAAATCCAATATATGAAAAATTAGGTTGCTTTCTAGAAAATTTTATTAGCAAGAAGGGATTAACTATAATAAGAATTTTTCTCTAGTGTCAAATATGAATACTATCAAAATAATTTATATTTTTTAGTTTCCATTCATGGATGATAAATCCATTATATGAATTCTGGTAAGCACTTCCTTACCTTCCTTTGTCAAACCCAAGCTTACGCACCTTACAGATCTTATAAGTAAAGAGAGAATGTAGAAGCAGCGGATATAAAAAACGAATCAGAGGAAGAATGATTTTATGTAAAATAATATAGCCACTAGGAGGGCAGATCCTGCCGTTAAGGCACAGTGCGATTACGCAGTGAATTAGAATAAAATATGAGATAAAAATGAATTAATGAAACAACTACGCTAATAAATATGAAATTTTATGCACTTGGAGAACCTAGCCGACGACTAGGTTTGGTATGTAGCATGATTCCCCTCCTCAGAAAGCTTTGTCCTCAAAGCTAGTAATGTCTGGAGAATAATTTCATGTTACCATGTGGCATCTTCCTCTAGTAGGTCTTGCCATTTGATGATAAATTCTTGAATCTGGTGCAATCTTAGTCTTCGTATTCTATGTTGTAATATATCTTCAGGTTGGAGATGTATGCATCCTTCCTCATCGAGCACTGGTAATTCTGATTGACTTTGCACTTTCTGACCAATTAATTTTTTAAGACATGAAACATGAAATACCGGGTGTATTCATGATGATGAAGTTAGCTCTAACTGATAGGCTACTTCTCCAATGCGACGCACAATTTTGTAAGGACCATATAATCGTGGAGCCAACTTTTGACTGGTATTTATCCTTAACGATGCTTGTTTGTAAGGTTGCAACCTTAGGAAAACCTTGTCATCGACATTAAAAGTTCGTTCTGATCGGTGCAAGTCTTGTTGTTGTTTCATGCGATTTTGTGCTTGGAATAAATTCTCTTTGAGTATGGTGAGTGTAGACTGCCTTTGTTGAAACCAATCATCCACTTTGGCTACTTTGGATGAACCTGGTACGTAATATGCTACAATTGGAGGCTTGGTTCCATAAAATGCTTCAAAGGGAGACATCTTAATTGAATAATGGTAAGAAGTGTTGTACCACCATTCTGCCATTGCTAGCCATTGGCTCCATTGATATTGTTTATCTTGAACGAAACATCGTAAGTATGTACCCAAACATTTGTTAACTACTTTTCTTTGACCATTTGTCTAGGGATGGTAAGCTGAGGATATGTTCAATTTGGTACCACTAAGTCAAAATAATTCTCGCCAAAAGTTACTAGTGAAGATGGGATCTCTATCACTTACAATATTTTTTGGCATACCATGTAATTTGAAAATTGAATCCATAAATACCTTTGCCACATTTCTTGTGAAAAATGGATGTTGTAAAGCCTAAAAGTGAGCGTATTTGGATAACCGATCTATGACTACGAATATTACTGTCCTGCCTTCTGACTTTGGAAGACCTTCAATAAAATCCATGGATATATGTTCCCACTGACGTTCAGGGATGGGTAATGGTTGTAACAACCCTGGTGATTTGACTGTTTCTCCTTTATTGTGCTGGCAAACTTCGCATTCTACTACCCATTTTTTTACTTCGGATTTTAATCCTTTTCAACAAAATGATTGTTTGATCCTTAAATATGTTTTCAAAAATCTTGAATGTCCCACTGATGGAGAAGCGTGCGATTCATCGAGGATATTCGATTTGAGTTCTGAGTTGTGTGGAATGTAAATACAGTTCTTCTTCCGGAGGATTTTATCTTCATAAGAGAACAAAGGGTGTTTAGAGGACCCTATAGATAATTCTTGAATTATCTGAGAAGTTTTTCTATTAGACAACCATTCATCTTGTAATTGATTCACCCATTGGGAGCAAGGACCTGAAATAGCATTAATGACTACTTCGTCTTCATATTTCCTAGATAGCACATCGACGACTACATTTTCCTTCCCATTCTTGTATTCGATAACAAAATCATAACCCAATAGTTTGTTTAACCACTTATTTTGTTTCGGATAGGAAAAACTTTGCTCAAGAAAATGATTGAGACTACTATGATATGTTTTTATAATGAAGCGGCTACTGATTAGGTAGTGTCTCCATTTTTCTACCGCGTGGAGAATAGCCAACATTTCTTTTTCGTACGTTGATCTTCCCAAAATTTTCCCTGATAGCTGTTTACTTTCAAATGCCAACGGATGACCGTCTTGCATTAATATAGCCCTAATTCCTATTCCTGATGCATCACATTCGATAATAAATGGTTTGTGAAAATTGGGAGTTGCTAAAACTGGAGTTGTACACATGAACTTCTTAAGAGATTCGAAGGCTTGAGTGGCCTCTTCCGACAAAAAAAAAGCATCCTTCTTTGTGAGTGTTGTGAGAGGTGCTGCAATCTTACCATAATTTCGTACAAACTTGCGATAGTAGCCCGTGAGACCAAAAAAACAATGAAGTTTCTTGATGGTTTTAGGTAAAGGCCACTCTTGAATTGCCTTAATCTTATTGGGGTCGACTTTGATGCCCTTGTGTGAAACTATATGACCAAGATACTTGAATTCTTGGACACCAAATGAACATTTGGAACGTTTGACAAATAACTTTTCTCTATGTAAAATGTGAAGGGCTTTATCCACATGATGTAAATGGTCCTTCCATTTTTTGCTATATATGAGAATGTCATAAAAAAAAACTAACACAAACTTACGGAGGAGTGGACAAAACACTTGGTTCATGAGACTTTGGAATGTGGATGGTGCATTGGTGAGACCAAAAGGCATGACCAAAAATTCGTAATGACCTTCATGAGTACGAAAAGTAGTTTTGGGAATATCTTCTTCTCTGACACGGATTTGGTGAAATCTTGAGCGAAGGTCTAATTTTGTAAAAAATTTTGCACCATGCAACTCATCTAGTAGGTCATCTATGATAGGGATAGGAAATTTGTCCTTGATAGTGAGTTTATTGAGGGAACAAAAATTAGGACACATACGCCAAGAGTTATCTTTTCGTCGAGCCGGAACTACATGTGAGGAATAAGGGCTAGTGTTGTGACAGATGACTCCATGATCTAGAATATCCTGAATGATCTGTTCGATTTCTATCTTATGTGGTTGAGGATAGCGGTAAGGAAGATTGTTAGGTGGGACACTTCCTGGAATCAAATGGATGGCATGGTCATGAGATCGTTTAGGTGGTAATCCTTTAGGTTCTTAGAAAACCTCTTCGTAATTTGTTACGATGTCTTGTAAATCTGGAGCAGTAATATCCGAAGTTGCTCGAGATTGTGTTTCCAAACAATTAATTTGAGCTATAAATCCATATCCACCCTTTTTTAACATCTTCTCCATACTATGAGAGCTCACCATTTATGATGGAGGAGTAGTAATGCCTTGTAAGCGAATGACTCGTCCGTTTTCCTTCCATTCCACAAATAATTTTTTGAAATTGAAGCTAACCGTGTCTAATGTTTCCAACCATTCAACTCCCAAAATGACATCAGAGTTCCCTAAATTCATGACGAAAAGGGATCCAAACCAGGTATAAGTTCCCATTTTTATGGAAACTTGAGATGTTCAACCAACACATTGTGTGTTCACCCCGTTGGCCACTAGAACTTGGAATTTGTCTTTGTTGGAAGAGTTAATGAATAAATTCAAAGATTTTGTTGTTTTGATGTTGATAAAATTATGGGTACTATCGAAATCAATTAGCACATTCACCTTTTTCTAGCAGAGAAATCCTAGTACCTTGATGGTATGGTGGGCGGTTAACCCCATGAGGGCATGCACGGATATCGCCATTGTATCATATTCCTTCTCTTCTAGAGTACTTGGTAGTTCTTCTTGCATAGGTTCTTCTTGGTGGTAAGTTTCTTCCTCTTCTCCTTCATATTGATCGCATTCAATATGAAAGTTTTGTTTTTGGGCACATGCTTGTTCCCTGGGATGATGAGTGCGACATTTATAACAAAAGTATCTTGATGGTTGATCATTTCTGCAAAAGGAATTTTTGTGATACGAAGGACAACTATAAGTTTCACGTCATGCATACAACTAAATTCTCTTCTCAGCCAGCTTGGCTATTCTTATACAATCATTCAGTGAGGTTGGATTTTGAATGTCCACCTCCACCCTAATATTTTCTTTCAATCCATTATGAAAAGCTCCTACCACTGTGTTGGGACTGAGGTCTAATGTATATGGTAGTAAAATGGTGAATTTCGAAACGAACTCGCTAATCGATCCTTCTTGTTTAAGAGATAACAGTCTTACTTTGTATGACGATGTAGCTCCTTCATCAAATATTTATAAAAAATAGGTAGTGAATTTTTTCCAGTTAATAGTAGCTCCTTTCTCTCGCTTAAGCCATACAAACCATTGGTAGGCCTCAGTGCCTAATTTTAATTCATAAACCTGGCTTTGATACCACTTGGTAAGCACTTCCTTACCTTCCTTCGCCAAACCCAAGCTTACGCACCTTACAGATCTTATAAGTAAACAGAGAATGTAGAAGCAGCGGATATAAAAAATGAATCGGAGGAAGAATGATTTTATGTAAAAGAATATAGCCACTAGGAGGGCAGATCCCGCCGTTAAGGCACAGTGCGATTACGCAGTGAATTAGAATAAAAGATGAGATAAAAAATTAATGAAACAACTACGCTAATAAATATGAAATTTTATGCACTTGGAGAACCTAGTCGACGGCTAGGTTTGGTATGTAGCAAATTCCAAGGTTCATTCCTTCATGGTTATGTTTATTGAAGAACACAAGCTTATACTGAGAGGGGGGTGAACAATATAAGACCACTTTTTTACTTTTATTTCCCAATTAATATTATGCAATGTAAATATAGCAATATCAATAGCATGTAATCAAAGCAATGTATAAATCACCACACACAATAGAGACACCACAATTTACGTGGTTCACCCAATGTGGGCTACTCCACGGAGAAAATATTTCACTAAAATTTTCTCAATCAATCTCTTGGGAATCCTTTCCCTATTACAATGTTTATGGACCTATGTCCAAAGGAGATACCAATCCCCTAAATCAAGTTTGTGGATCTCTATCCATAGGAGACACCAATCTCCTAATCTCTGCTCTAGCTGGTGATCTTCTAGAAGAACTGATGCCTCTATTGCACTGGCTAATGGATCTCTATCCACTGAAGACTCTTGTCCTCACTTAGAAGACCTGTCCTCACTACCCTGGCTAATGGATCTCTATCCACTAGAGACTATCATATTCTATACTCTATCACCTCCAAAGCTTACACTCAGCTCTGTCTCAAATATGTACTAAACACAGTCCTTTGGTCTAGCACAAATCTATCTTCAATCTCTATCTCTGGTCTAGCACAAACCTATCCTCAAATTTGCACCAAAATCTATCCTCTAATATGTACTAAACATAGTCCTTCGGTCTAGCACAAATCTGCCTTCAATATCTATCTCTGGTCTGGCATAAACCTATCCTCAAATCTGCACCAAACTCTATCCTCGAATATGTACTAAACGCAGTCCTTCGGTCTAGCACAAATCTGCTCAATATCTATCTTCAAGCCTTAACTCAAAGCTTGAATCAATCTCAAATCAACTCTTCTAGATCTGCTCCAAACCTTAACTCAAGGTTTGAACAAATCAATCAATCAACTCTGCTCTCAAGCCTTCTCAAAGACTTATCTCAAATCTACTTTGTAAGCTTCCACAAAAGCTCACACTAATCTGTCCTCAAGTCCTCTCTAGAACTTGTCCAATATCGACTCAATAAGTCCTCTCAAGAACTTATCCAAATCTGCTCTCAATTGTGTAAGCTTCCCCCATCCCAAGTCCTCAGACTGCCTCAAATCTACTCAACAAGTCCACACTAGAACTTGTCCAATCTGCTCAATAATTTCTCTCAAGAACTTATCCAAATTTGCTCAATAAGTCCTCTCAAGAACTTATACAAATCTGCTCAATAATATGTATTGTAAGCTTCCACAAAATCTTATCCAAATCTGTCCACAAGTCTTCTCAAATACTTACCTCAAATTTGCTCAAAAATTCCAATCTCATAGAAACATAAAGAGAATTGTTAGAGACTCAATATGCTCTATACTCAACACAATGCTCAATCACTTTCAATCACTCTTTCAAAAACATACAGAGAATTGTTAGAGACTCAATATGCTTCAACTCAATCACTTTCTCAATTCAATTCAGAATATAGAATAGTTTTTTTTATGGAACTTGAACAATCACTTCACACATCCACTTGACTAGGCTCAACCAACTCTACTCAACCAATCTCTCAATGAAATAATCCTTGCTCACAAACCCTAGTCCAAACATATGATCCTTCACTCAAAATATTTCCAACAATGCTCAACAACAAATCTCACATAACAATGATACTCATGTTCTTTTCAAATCCTAGTTCAATTTCTTCACACACTTAGTGGCTTCAACAACAATGCTTATAACACAAGGTTTTAACAACTCCTTATTCCAGAAAAACCTTGAAGCATTAACTCAACACACTCAATAAGGAAGCCCTAATCAAATCCTTTTCACTCCAAACTTATTTTCTAGAAAAACCAACCAATCAACTTAACTATGGAAGAATGTGCTCATACCTTTTTCTTGATTGGAGAAAGTCCTCTCAAAACTGCCTTCAAACAATGCCTTCTTGTTTGCCAAGTACCAAGGGTTAGATAACAAGTGTTATACTTCACAAATACAAGGATAGCTCAATTTCATGATACACCTTATATCTCCATCTCAATAGCAATATTCAACAATAATATTTTCACAAAATAACCCTTTCAAAATACACCTTCAATTTCTCAATATTACAAAAATTGATATCACAAATCAATTTCAATCTCCTAAGGTAAAAATAACATTTACCCTAGTAAAACTCTTATTTACCACCTAGGTAAATAACCCCACTATTTTCCTTATGTCTCCCTAACCTTAAGGAAATAATTAAATTGCATATACAACCCTTATACCTCCTAAACCTTAGCACATGTCAAAATTAAAAATTAAATTAATAAAAACCTTGGCAAAGTCCCCTTTCACAAATTTTGGGGATTCGACCCTATGTCTTTCTCCTCGACTGGTGCCTTGGCCGCGGCTAGCTAGCCGTGTGAGCCAAGCGCTCCATGTGCTTGCTTAAGCGCCTTGGTCACTTTGTCTTCCCACAAAGGCCTTAGAGCCTTTGGCTCCTCCCTTTGCCTTGCCACTTGCTAAGACACACGATGCGCTCCCTTTACCTTACCATGTGCCAAACCACACGTGATGTCTTGACTTTCATGGACCCCACAATTTCCGCAAGCGCATTCAAATTATTTTTGTTGGCTAAGGTTTGCATTTCATAGGTTTTAAATACCTTTTTTCTTTTGTTCTTCACGTCGACGGATGCTTTAATAGATGATGTCGATGCTTTTATAACCTTTATAATTTATAAATTATTTAAATTCTAAAAGAATTTAAATTTTATAAATTATATTTATAAACCTTTGACTTTAATAAAAATTAAAGCCTCCTTGTATAAGTAATATTTATTTATAAAATTTAAATTCAAATTGAATTTAAATATTTTATAAAATAAATATTAAAACCTCCTTTAGCTTTTAAAAAATCTTCCTTGGGTTTTTATGAAAAACCTTTTAATTTGCTCATCCATGGTTTTAATAAAAACCCACCTTCATTTGCTTCCACATAATATTAAAAATATTATGAAGCTCTTTTGCCATTAACCTTTGCATTGTTCTTCTTGACATCAATGATGACTTCATTCCTTGACATCAATGACAACTTAACTCAAAATGTCCAACAATATCCCCCTTTGTCATTGATGGCAACCCAAATTATTTTTATCAAAAACTTGACCTTTCCTTTGTTCTACTCCCCCTGGGACATTGCTCCCCCTGGCTCAATGCTCTCTCCTCTTTACTCAAATATCAAATATCTCCCCCTTACTCAAATCTCTCCCCCTTTGACATCAATGGAAAAGGGTCACCTTTGGGGCTCAGGGCTAAGAATGAGCCTCTTAGCTTAGCCCATCCCCCACCTCCTCTTGAGGTGGTTAATTTTGGGGTGGGAGTATTTCTACTCCCAGAAAGCACTGTTCTTTACTTTTATCCTCTTTTCTTCTTATCTGATCCTTTTGATTCCTCTGACTGTTTCTTTCCATGTCCATGTTCCTGTCCATGTCCATTTTCTTGTTCTTGTTCCTGTTCTTGTTCATATCCATGTTCCTGTTTATGTTCCTATTCATACTTGATTCTGGAATGTCTGCTCTACACCACTTTGTTGTGTGACCATTATTATTGCACTTATAAAACTTAATGTTATTATTCCTTGGAGGTGCAAATGTCTTAGGATTTCTCCTAGTGAAGCCATATCCTCTTCTGTCATGAACCCTGCAATTCATTGCCTTGTGACCAAACTGATTACATGAGTAGCAATACCCATTGAAATGTTGTTTGTTCCCATATTCTTGTCTTTCATGTGTCCTACACTGTGAAGCCATGTGCCCAAACCTGTGACATGAAAAACATCTTCCATTGAAGTTTCCTTGTCTTGACCTCATTGGTCTCTTAGTCTCTCTTGACCTATTATGATTGTTGTTCCATCTGTATCTTCTTTGTGCATTGTTCATGTTCTTGTTGAACTTTCTATTGTCCAACTCATCCTCAGATGTCTCACTTTATTTTACACTATCTTCTTCTGAAGTGTCTTCATCTGAATTTTCTTCTCCTCTAGAACTTGAGATTGACTTTCCTTCCCATTTCTTTTGAACCTGTTCAAATCCAAGACCTGTTTTTGTTGATGTAGGCTTTTGTATCTTGATGAACTTATCCAAGTTCTTTGAGCTATTTTTGAACCCTTTTAGCTTGAATTTGGAGTCTTCTAAATATTTTCTCAGTAGTGCCATTTCTTATGCTAACTTTTCACATTCTAAGATCTTTGCTTCTAACTTATCCTTGAACTTCTTTGTCTTAGCCTTTGATTTTTCTAGATCCTCTATAAGCATCCTTCTCTCTTCATCACATTCTTGAAACTGAATTTCAAGTTTAGAGTTTTGCTTTCTTACCTTCTTCAATGTGTCAAGGGCATAGATAAGTTCTCCCTTGAGATCATATCCATATTTCTCTGAATATTCCTCTATTTTTTTACCTTTGTCCATATATTTATTTTCTATTGGCTTGTATTCTATAGGATCATCTTCTCCTTCTTCTAGTGCCATTAGAATATTCTCTTTTGGTCCTTCAAGTGTATCTTCATATTCATCATCACTAAAACTATAACCATTCCTTGTACAACTATCTTCAAGATGTCCAAAGTTACCACATCTAAAACACTTGAGAATTACTAGAGTCCTTTTCTTAACTTGTTCTTTTTCTTCAATCATAAATAGGACTTCATCTCTATCATTATATGAAAAACTAGCATCACTATCACTTGAGTACTTACTTGCCTTATCCGCATAGTAGCTCCTCTTTTGTCTTTGAAATAACTTCTTTCCTTGTCTGCTTTGTCCATCCTTGCTTTTATTTTGGTGCCTATATCTTTATGATTCCTTGTTCTTGTGATCCTATTTTTCTTCACCATTGTTATTCTTAGCTTCTTGAAAATCTGTTGCATAATGACCATACTTTCCACAATTGAAACATTTAACATATTTTAGATCTTTAGATCTTCTAGAATCCTTATCCCTTCTACCATAATTAGCTTCTTCATCATTGGATGACTCATTGCTTGATTTTGACTTCTTACCCTTTGTATTCTTGATTGCTTTGAATGTTGCTTCTTTCTGGGGATTAGGTTTCTCTTTTGTTCTCATCTCAAATGTTGTAAGAATACCAAGAAACATATCTCTTGTCAAAGAATCACCATATTTTGACTCTTCTATAGCAAAAACCTTTTCACTGAATATTTTTGGAAGAGTTCTTAAGACCTTATCACAAACATCCGATTCATCAACCTTCATTCCAAGTCCTTGCATATCATTAACAACCTCATCAATTTGAAGTAGATAAGTACTAATATTTTCCTCATCCTTCATTCTTAATGTTTCAAATTATCCTTTGAGATTTCGTATCTTTGCTTTCTTAACACTTTTATCTCCTTCATATATACTTTGCAGTTTATCCCACATTTCTTTTGCAGTTTGACAATGCATAACTTTCATGGACTCTGTTCTATGCAAACCTCTCAAAAGTGCATTCATTGCTTTTGAATTGTAATGTTGTAGGATCTTACCTTCCTTATCTGTAGGTGGATTAACTAAGGGATCGTATCCAATTTCAACTTCTTCCCAAATTTCATTACCAAGTGCCATCAGGTAAATCTTCATTCTCATACTCCAATATATATAGTCACTTCCATAAAATACTGGTGCTGAATCGTCTGAGGACACATTCTTAGAATCCATTGTGTTCTTGTTATCTTTTCCTTCAAGCTATTAAAATCTTCTGAAGGAACTCGCTCTGATACCAATTGAAGAACACAAGCTTATACTAAGAGGGGGATGAACAATATAAGACCACTTTTTACTTTTCTTTCCCAATCAATATTATGCAATGTAAAGATAGCAATATCAATAGCAGTAATCAAAGTAATGTATAAATCACCACACACAATAGAGACACCACAATTTACGTGGTTCACCCAATGTGGGCTACTCCACGAAGAAAATATTTCACTAAAATTTTCTCAATCAATCTCTTGGGAATCCTTTCCCTATTACAATGTTTATGGACCTCTATCCAAAGGAGATACCAATCCCCTAAATCAAGTTTGTGGATCTCTATCCATAGGAGACACCAATATCCTAATCTCTGCTCTAGATGGTGATCTTCTAGAAGAACTAATGCCTCTACTGCACTGGCTAATGGATCTCTATCCACTGAAGACTCTTATCCTCACTCAGAAGACCTATCCTCACTACCCTGGCTAATGGATCTCTATCCACTAGAGACTATCATCTTCTATACTCTGTCACCTCCAAAGCTTGCACTCAACTCTATCTCAAATTTGTACTAAACACAGTCCTTTGATCTAGCACAAATCTATCTTCAATATTTGTCTCTGGTCTGGCATAAACCTATCCTCAAATTTGCACCAAACTCTATCCTCGAATCTTTACTAAACATAGTCCTTTGGTCTAGCACAAATCTACCTTCAATATCTGTCTCTGGTCTCGCACAAACCTGTCCTCAAATATACACCAAAATTTGTCCTTAAATCTATACTAAACATAGTCCTTTGGTCTAGCACAAATCTGCTCAATCTATGTCTTCAAGCCTTAACTCAAAGCTTGACTCAATCTCAAATAAACTCTTCTAGATCTGCCCCAAACCTTAACTCAAGGTTTGAACAAATCAATCAATCAAATCTTCTCTCAAGCCTTCTCAAAGACTTATCTCAAATCTGCTTTGTAAGCTTCCATAAAATCTCACACTAATTTGTCCTCAAGTCCTCTCTAGAACTTGTCCAATCTGCTCAATATTCACCCCTGTTCAATAAGTCCTCTCAAGAACTTAACCAAATATGCTCAATAAGTCCTCTCAAGAACTTATCCAAATATGCTCAATAATCTGTATTGTAAGCTTCCACAAAATCTTACCCAAATCTGTCCACAAGTCTTCTCAAAGACTTACCTCAAATCTGCTCAACAAGTCCACACTAGAACTTGTCCAATCTCATAGAAACATAAAGAGAATTGTTAGAGACTCAATATGCTCTATACTCAACACAATGCTCAATCACTTTCAATCACTCTTTCAAAAACATACAGAGAATTGTTAGAGACTCAATATGCTTCAACTCAATCACTTTCTCAATTCAATTTAGAATATAGAATAGTTTGTTTTATGGAACTTGAACAATCACTTCACACATCCACTTGACTAGGCTCAACCAACTCTACTCAACCAATCTCTCAATGAAATAATCCTTGCTCACAAACCCTAGTCCAAACATATGATCCTTCACTCAAAATGTTTCCAACAATGCTCAACAACAAATCTCACATAACAATGATACTCATGTTCTTTTCAAATCCTAGTTCAAGTTCTTCACACACTTAGTGGCTTCAACAACAATGCTTATAACACAAGGTTTTAACAACAACTCCTTATTCTAGAAAAACCTTGAAGCATTAACTCAACACACTCAATAAGGAAGCCCTAATCAAATCCTTTTCACTCCAAACTTATTTTCTAGAAAACACTAACCAATCAACTTAACTATGGAAGAATGTGCCCATACCTTTTTCTTGATTGGAGAAAGTCCTCTCAAAACTGCCTTCAAACAATACCTTCTTGTTTGCCAAGTACCAAGGGTTAGATAACAAGTGTTATACTTCACAAATACAAGGATAGCTCAATTTCATGATACACCTTATATCTCCATCTCAATAGCAATATTCAACAATAATATTTTAACAAAATAACCCTTTCAAAATACACCTTCAATTTCTCAATATTACAAAAATTGATATCACAAATCAATTTCAATCTCCTAAGGTAAAAATAACATTTACCCTAGTAAAACTCTTATTTACCACCTAGGTAAATAACCCCACTATTTTCCTTATGTCTCCCTAACCTTAAGGAAATAATTAAATTGCATATACAACCCTTATACCTCCTAAACCTTAGCACATGTCAAAATTTAAAAATTAAATTAATAAAAACCTTGGCAAAGTCCTCTTCCACAAATTTCAGGGATTCGACCCTGTGTCTTTCTCCTCGACTAGTGCCTTGGTCGTGGCTAGCTAGCCATGTGAGCCAAGCGCTCCATGTGCTTGCTTAAGCGCCTTGGTCGCTTTGTCTTCCCACAAAGGCCTTAGAGCCTTTGGCTCCTCCCTTTGCCTTACCACTTGCTAAGACACACGATGCACTCCCTTTACCTTGCCACGTGCCAAACCACACGACGTGCTCCCTACTGTCTTGACTTTCGCTGACCCCACAATTTTTGCAAGCACATTTGAATTATTTTTGTTTGCTAAGGTTTGCATTTCATAGGTTTTAAATACCTTTTTTTTCTTTTGTTCTTCACGTCGAAGGATGCTTTAATAGATGACATCGATGCTTTTATAACCTTTATAATTTATAAATTATTTAAATTCTAAAAGAATTTAAATTTTATAAATTATATTTATAAACCTTTGACTTTAATAAAAATTAAAGCCTCCTTGTATAAGTAATATTTATTTATAAAATTTAAATTCAAATATTTTATAAAATAAATATTAAAACCTCCTTTAGCTTTTAAAAAAGCTTCCTTGGGTTTTTATGAAAAACCTTTTAATTTGCTCATCCATGGTTTTAATAAAAACCCGCCTTCATTTGCTTCCACATAATATTAAAAATATTATGAAGCTCTTTTGCCATTAACCTTTGCATTGTTCTTCTTGACATCAATGATGACTTCATACCTTGACATCAATGACAACTTAACTCAAAATGTCCAACATTTATAAATATAATTTTTATAGATCATATATTTAATATTATGAAAGGAGTGATCCATCACTCTAAAAAAATATTCACATGGGATTTAACAAGACAAGATATAAAAAAATCTATTTTTTCACTCAAATATTCCAAAGGATGTGAAAGTGATTGTATTGTCTTCATTAGAAAGGATTAAAGTAAAATTATAGTATTTATCCCATATGTCGATGGTTGGATGCCTTTATTATCATTCAAAGTGACACTGTGTACAATCACAAAGCGAAAATATAAATATATCTTTGATATGATTCACATGATATTTTTAAATATTGTTATAAACATTTAAGATTTTTCAAATCAATTATTTTATATTTGTATCTTTGCTAGATATGTAATTGATCCTTTCAATAAGATAAATATTATATATTTCAATCTATGTAAACAAAATATATTAGTTAGCCATCAAACTTTCCAAGTACTTTAACTCATAAATTTGATGTCATCTTATATTAGATACTCGATTTTAGTAATATTTATGTACTTATTTTTTTCTTGATGCAACCTTTACTATCATTTTTTGTTTTATAGATTCATGTAGGACCTAACATAGGTGCACATATAAGTCATATAAGTGGAATTATAACATAGATGATAAACTTTCTAGTGATATATTTTGATATAACGAGGTTAACTAATGTAGATTTTATCAATAATATGTATGAGCATAAATATGCATTAGCTTATCTATTCAACCATGGTGGTCATAACATTGTGCTGGAAGAATATTATGTAACATAAATCTATTCTGTATGTGAGGATAGTACCATGACATAGTTATATTTGAATTCCAAAGGCTATATGGATTGGAAATATTCTTCATGGTATTCTTCATGATATATCAAATCAATACTAATATGAGATACAATATAATGACCCATAGTAAACTAAAAATATATCTAAATCCATTTTCATATACCATATATCACTTTATAAAAATATTGTTTCCATCTATGTTAGGAGTACATAATATTCACTTGCTATTAATCATCACGAATGCACTACTAATATTCAATTTTATCAAGTTGATATTAGTGCTTGAGCTAAAAAATATTGGTATTAAGAGATGAATCAATTATAATATCTTCATATGTCTTTATTTTTTATTATTGGTAGAAGTTAGAAAATGCATTTATTGCAAACCAAACATATAGGTCCTTTTAAGATTGATCTTTTATTTGTAATTTGTATTTATATGGTTTATATTAATTAATTGATTACCACTTTATGGTGGATTCACATCTATGATTTAATGCCTTCACATGAACACATTCATTTATCACATTATTATTTTTGACCGATACTAAATAGTACAATACAGATTTTTATGATATAAACACCATATTTATTTAGTTTTTGTAATGACTTGCTTTATTTTGCATAAATTTTATTTTTTATCATTGTAATATTTAGCATGAACAATGTTAAACAATATTTTATCATATAGAGATCAATAAAAGTATAATTTTTCTCTTTTTACAAGAACATTCTTTTATTTTTTATTTTTTATTTTATTAATAAGAGGGTTTTGATAGGAACCCCACAACCTATACATCAAAACATGCCAAGAAGGTGAACATCAAAATGCAAAGGATGAAACACCCCGCTAGGGCCAAACAACATGGAAACCAAAACAACCTAAAAAACTAGAGAAAAGGAGCAAGGAACAAAGGGGATAAATGATATAGTTCTACCCCATCATACCAACCTCCTCAACGATCGTTCCTATCAACCTTGAAACCTCCTCCAAAAAACTGCCCAAGGGGATAAGGCCCATAACCAAAAGAACTATAATAATTACACTGAGGGGGGAAGTGCCTATAGTGATTTGAAATTTGAAAATGAGGAATCCCCACCTAATAAAAGTAGTAAATAAAAACTAATGCGATCATAAAGAAAAAACAAGGGCTCAAAAATTAAAAAGGAGTAGGATAAACCAAGTAGGGATGTGGTAGTAAATATGTAACACCCACTGCAAGGTACTTTAGTAGAGGCCTCCTACAATACCATATAAGCATACACAAAAGGATTCGATGAACCACCATCTGATAATAATTAAGGTTTCTCTTCATTTGAGCAACATACGATGTTTAACAGGAAATTCCTTTTCTAGATTGATAGACCCGAGTGAGATGCACTAAGATTCGCTAATAAATCTACCACCGTATTACATTATCTAAACTCATGCACAATCAACATGCTCTCTAAGGAACGAATGTTCCATATAGTCTCATCAATCACATTGGACACCCTCCAACTAGACTTACAAACCCCCCTAAGCATGTTGATCAAATTTAGAGAGTCTCCCTCGATTATAGCATTATGAATCCCAAGGTATTTAAGCATAAGCACACCTAAGAAGGTCGCTCTCTATTCCATCGTATGAGAAGACTGGACCCCAAGGTTTTCCATGAAATCTAGTCATCATTAATGTCACATATCACACCACCCACACCAGCCAACCTTGGGTTACCCTTTGATGCACCATAAAATTTAATTTAAACCAACTAACAAGCGACGGGTTCCAATGGACTAGAATTATTAGATCAAGATATGGTGGGGGCTGTGCCACTGGGCATAAGCCATGAAATTAACTCTAACAAAGAGGTAAAAGACAACTCATGTCTTTGGTCACAGATAGAATTTTCTCTGCCACCTTCCATAGAATTATACAACTACTACGATTAACCTCCATCTCCAAGTTTTTAAAAACTCTCCTATAACGTTCCTTCCACACACTCCATAGCATATGGGGTAAAAGGAACTTCCAAAAATACTTGATACAAGGCAAACAAAAGGGGGATTTCCATTGTAGCACATAGTCTAAAATCAAATTAGGCAACACCTAAGAGATGCCAAGCCAACTAAGAATGGAAGAGAGCACCGCTTGAAAGACTTGAAACTTGAGCAGCATATGAGAAGTCGAATCTCAATATTTTTTGTAGAGGAAGAACTTGTTAACTAGATTAAGACCTCTCTTAAGAATATTCTCAAGGGTCAAGATTTTATTCTACACCGCCAACTAGAAAAATATGTTAATCTTGGGAGTCAAATTCTTAAGCCAAATTTTCTCGATAGCAAATTGGCCAACCACCTCAAAGCATAGGAGCTCATAAGCCAATTTAACAGGATAACATCCCTCACCATTTCAAACCAAACAATATTCAACCTCATTTTGTATCACAACATACAAATGTAGTTCCTCCATAAAAGTACTCCAAGATAGAAGATCGAAGTTGTTCCTCGTTATAAGAGGGGGATTGGATCAAACATTTTGACCATTGTGAATCATAAAAAAAATATGGCACCTTCAACATGTTGACCACCTTGGAGTTCAATCTTATATACCTAAAACAATGGTCCTCAGCAAGAGGATGGTCCCTAAGCCATGGATCCTCCCAAAAATTCATTGATAAGGCATTACCAATAACCCAACTATAGTTATCTTTAAGAAAGTCACAAGATTTGATCAGGCTATTCCAGAAAGCTGAACCACCACCCAGGAGGAGATGTGAAAGAAAAAAATTAAAATTGTATTTGGCTTTCAATATTTTGCACCAAATATAATCATCGTTTGAAGTAACCTTCCAGGAAAGCTTAGCCACCAATGCTTTATTCATTTTGAATGCATTCTTAAAATTTAAACCCCCATCCTTATTTCTCCTACAAATTTACTCCCACGAGACTAAATAAAACTTACCTTTTAGCTTAGAGCTAGCCCAAAGAAACACCTTGCAAATACTATAAAATTTAGTTTCCACTCTACCGAGAAGATTGAAAAGAGATAAAAATAAATTGGAATGCTTTGCACAGTGCTTTGAACTAGCATAGCTTTAGCGACTTGACTAAGGAGGGCTCCCTTCCATGATGTCAACTTCCTTTGAACTCGTTCAACCAAAGGAGTCCAAAGAGAATCTTTAATACAACCCACAAAAAGTGGAAGACCCAAATAGGTATCCAGGAAAGGAGCAATCCTACAACCCAAAATTCTGGCTATTTTTCATTGATAGACCTCTAGGTTATTAATGAAGAAAATGTTGCTCTTTATAAAACTAATTTTTTGGTCAATCACCCTCTTGTAATAGTCTAGAAGGGACTTGAATTCTCTAGCATGGATAACCAAACAAACACATGCAATAAGTGTGTCATCTGTAAATTGTTGATGAGAAATTAGGCTACAAGGCAAGGTAGGATGCAAACCCAACTCATTGCAACATTGAGAGATAGATCGTCCAAGTGCTTCTATCATAAGGATGAACAAGAAAGGTAAAAGAGGGTCTCCTTGACAGATACTGCAATAATAATTAAATATAATAATAGGATATCCATTAACAAGGACTGAGAACCATGCTATAGAAACATAGGCCTCCAAAAAATTAATCCAAGAATTACAGATGCCAAATTTCCTCAAAACGCTAAATAAGAAATGCCATGACACTCAATCGTAGGCCTTGTTAAAATCTATTTTAAGAAAAAAAACCACTTTGGCACTCTAGAAAAAAAATCCTATCTAATCTGCTAAAAATTAGGTTGTTGCTCGATCTGCAATTGCTTCAAGTGAACTTTACCCCTTTCAATTCTAAATCTCGGAGATCAGCCTTATTCACAAAATCAAGAAAATCAAACAGGCTCCTATCATCCACAACATTACCCCCATATTTCTTAGAAGGATACAAAGGGGAATTGAAATCACCAGCTAAAACCCACACCTCATGCTAAAAGGTTTCCATTATTTCAAGCAGAATATGGCAAAAATTATGTTTATTAGTATAAGCATTAGGGGCATAAATGTTCGACATCACCCACCTCCTATTAGAGGCTTTACACCACAGCAAAATGTTAATATCCCGATGAGAAGATGAAATAACATGGCCATAAAAATTTGAGGAATTCCAAAAAAATTAGTCCTCCCATCAAACTAGAGGCTTCACTAGCCTTGAATCCCGAGTCTTTCCAGATAAGCTTATGCACCGACTCCCAATAAGAAGCCTCCAATTTAAATTCATGAATACACAAAATATTTGGGGATCTCTCCCTCCTTAAAAAATCTAGTAAATGCTTTTTAGAGGAGATATTAAGCCCTTTAATGTTTAAATAACATAGTTTTATTTGGAAGTTAAAAGGAGAGCTTTTTTCCCATCCCCCCTAGTTGAGATGATTTGAAACCATCAAACTTCAATTGCATATCTCCATTTTCTTCCTCCACCACAAGGTGAGCTTGACCATCATTAGAAATTGCCTCCTACTTGGCTTTCTTCCTTCCTGACTTAGCTGGGGATATACCAACTTTCTTAGCCAACCCAAAATTAATGGATTTTCTGCATTGACTTCTAGTTTTTGGGCTAGGAAAGCCTTTCTGCAAGACAAGCTTAGGAGATACCACAAGGCTATCCAAACCGCTCGTATGGGATGCACAAACCTTTATGGGAGGAGAATATTTATAGGTCACCTTGGGATTCAAAAGCTCCAAATCATCAATCCCAAGAAAGCCCCCAGTCCTAATTGACTTAAGGCATTCAAAAAAATTCTTAAGAGGAAGCACAACTCCATTATCCACAAGCTCCGAGAGTAGCACCACTTCAATATTACTTTGAGAGATCGATCCCGGTGCCTCTAAAATATACTTGGAATTACTCCAGGGGAAAAACCATAATTCCCACCAACGACACCCGAGTTTAGCTCAAAAGAAACAACCGCTTTGCCTTTAGAAGGACCTTGAGATATTTTGCACCAAAATTTTTGGTTCTTGAGCGGAGTCCTCCTCTCATTCAAAACATCACGGTTCGATGCTAGCAAATCCTAATGGACATATGACTTCATAGACTTTTTTGAGGATAAAGATTCTGATGATGTCCAACCATACCACAAACTTGATAAGCCTGAGGCTTATTTTCATAAACCATTGCCTAAGACCAACTTCCAAGGTGAGAAACAAGTTCCACGGAGGTAGGAAACTCTTTTTCAATGTCCACCATAATAAACATTCTAACAAACTACCGATGGGAAATCAAAAGAGAAATCTTATCAAAGGATACAAAATCTCCAATCTTCATAGCCACAACCCGAAAAACACTTTCGTACCACAAATAAGTAGAAAACTTTGGTAAACAGATCCAAACAGAAATCAGGTTAACCCTTTGCAACGTAAAGTTAAAATAAGGGCCCCACCTTCTAAGGAAAAGTCTGCACTTACCAAAGAACCAAGGGCAAACCTCCATAATTTTCCTCGAATCATCTTCGTAGGAGAGCCTAATTAAGAAAAAATTATGGAGGAGAGTAGAAAGATCTAAAGAGCCCTTCAACCTCCATTTGGAAAGCGCCCAGTGTTTAAGGGTGTTTAAATCTAGCCTACCACCAACCAAATATCCCACCAAATCCCAATATATTTAATATAGAAGAGAGTTAACCATACAATCAGGGATGCAGATTTGAAAGGATTACACGTTAACCTCACAAGGAGCAAATTCCTCCCTCCGCACAGGGCCAAACACTGCCTAGGCATAGGAAAATTATGGGTAAGAAGACCCCTTACCAACTAGCCCAAAAGAAATCTTCCCAGGGTTCCATGAAGGAAAAAATCCCACATCACCAAACTTACCAGACCAGAACGGATCTCCTAGGTTGATCTCTATCACCTCCGCCTCCGCCTCCACATCTTCACCAATTGCACCAGGATACCACATCTTGCTTCCAATATCACTAAATTTTATTCATTGATTTATTCAAGAAACTTCTTTTATGTTTCTTATGAAATAAATTTTATTAAGATATATAGGCTAATATATCCATTATTATTTAATATTAAACCACTTATTAAGTTCATATTCTTATGTTCTTGGTCTAGTATATTCACATTATCTTTAATATTTCAACTCCTTGTTCATATAGTTTAAATAAATATAACACAAAATAAACCATCAAAAATATACATTACAAATCACATTCATAAATAAACACTTCAAGAAAAATAATATTATTTAATTATAATGTTTGAGATACTTATATAAATAAGGTAAGCTTCAAATTCCTCCCAATCTTCCTATGTATGGAAAATACACCATCCTTACTCATACTCTAGTTTAGATCATTTAGATGTGAATTGTAATTAATTATTATAAAAATATAAATAATATTTATAAACAATATTATGGTCATGATAATCAAAAGGCTCATTAAATAATATATCACATCTTGGTTTTGAAGATTTTTTCATCCATCTTTTCAAATTACTTAACTAAACCTCATATTTTATAAAAAATAAATAGAGTAACATTTTGTTGCATCGATCTCTTAGGCAAGTTAAATTTGAACAAATGCTTGTTTTCTTCTATCATGAACGTAGCTTTCAAATTTCAAAAGTTCACTTTTGAAATTTAATCATAGGCTTTGCAAAAGTTCACTTTTTCAAACCATGATTAATGTTTTTGAATATGGTGATCAAATAACCTTGTCAAGAATCGATTTCTTAGGCAAATTTTACTTTTACAAGTTAAATTTGAAGAAATGCTTGTATTCTCCTGTCATGAATAGGCTTTACAAAAGTCCACTTTTTCAAAACCATGGTTAAATTTTTTGAATATGATGATCAAATAACCCTTTCAAGAAAGAGCGCAACCTAATCAAAAACGAGAATTTTAGTAAGAGGCGGCACCCTTGTTTCTTATCTTTTTTAATCTAAAATAACAATCAAAATTTCTTATTCTAAGCTTAATTTACACACTTCTTCCAAAATATTAACCATATAAATATCCACAAGAACTAAACAATCATCTTTACAAAATTTTAAAACATTAGATACTAAGGATAACATCCATCTTTAAAACAAAAAAATATATTTTTAAAATGATTGCCAAACAACAACCAACATCAAATATAGAGCTTTCCGTTCACAAACATAAAGACATCATATGATTTCCAAAGCTTCACGGCAAACCCCACTTGGTGCCAGTTTCAAGAATTAAAGATAACATTCTTGCGCTTTGCCCTCTAGATTGCCACTAGCTAGTTGAAGGTTATCTTTATATGCAATGTCAACGTTAAGCTCGAAAAATAGAGTTATAAAAGATGCTCCCTACCACTAGAGTTATAATTGTTTTCAGAAGTGTGTGAATATATACAAATACCGAGATACCTCTTTTCATTAGTGCAATCCGAAATAGACCATTTCCACATTTACAGCAACGTCTACATCTCTGGCGATGAAATGCATGTTATTAACTCTAATAAAAGTTAATCCTAATATGTCTCACTGTCACGAATTGTTTACATATTCCATATCAGCCCAGACTGCAATATATATGCGCAATTCCAGCCACAAAACCATTTGAATTCTTTTAGGTAGACGAGAATCATTTGACATGGATAGCAGAACTGTAATCAAAATATCAAAGAGTTGGCTTTATTACTCATAAGCCAGGACACACGGCATTTGTGATTCTGCAGAAAAGGTGTCCCTCTGTTGCGTGCACGTCACGTATTACCACTCACTATTTTTTTTGTTAACACAGGAATCGGTTACATCCACAGTAACTCTTGGGGCGTCTCTTTTAAGTTAACCTTGTTATGAAATAGTTGTCTGGTTCCTTGTTATGAACCTAGGTCTCTTGATAAATGCCCAACCAGACTGGGACTTACCAATCCACTACCCCTTGATATTCCCACTATGCAGAGAACCCAGAGGCACCGAGAAAAATCAGAATGTCGTTGATCCGATACGAGGAAATTTGAAAGCTACGTTCAATCAGTCTATGTGCTGCTTCCGATACGGAGGAAATTTGAAAGCTACGTTCAATCAGTCTATGTGCTGCTTCCACTACAACCAGATATCGCATATGTACTCCATGTAATTTTTGAAGCGAATTCTTGAGGTTGGGGGTCCATGGCAATTAGCGAATAATAAGAAGCAAGGCGATTGCAGGCATATATTATATTAGGCAACGATTGATTGAATTAGCGGTTACCACACACAACGTATCTTTTGATTAGAAGTAACAGGTATATGGATGGCAGCAGCACTGAGCCGGTATAATGAGCTAATTAGTTATTTCTAGAATTTAATGCTAGGGAATTGGCACCAGGAAATAAATTGATAGCTGTATAAAAGTGAGAAGTCATGTTTGGTAGTCAAATGCGGCTTCCATTTCGTAACTTTCTAGTTCTGCATGCGTCCCTTTGTCACCAGCTTTCCGGGATTTTTTATAAAGGAACAATTTCGTTATCAAGCTATATGCTTAGTCGTCCAGAAACCACCGGTTGCTGATTTTAGAGACATGGGGAATGTCATACCCCAATTTCACCCAACTCAATCAAGAGTTTTTTTTCTAAAAGCCCATGTATAAATCCAAAGTTATTAGGTGTGTTGGGTGCAGGCGGAATCGTGGTGCAGGTGCGGGTGTGGGTGTGAGTGTGGCCACATCAAAAATAGGGTTCGTTGGATGCAAGGTGCCGATTTAATTTAAATATATATATATAGGTGGATGAAGTTTAATTTTATATATATATATATATATATATATATATATATATATATATATATATATATATATATATACATACGGGTGTGGGTGCGGGTGTGGGTGCGGCCTTGTCAAAAATAGGGTTCGCTTGGTGCGAGGTGCGAATGAAGTTAGTTTTTAATTTAAATATATATATCAAAAAACATAAAAATATAAAATAAATATGCACATTGAAAAATAATTAAATAAATGATAAATCATACACATTGTGAAATAAAATGAATCATTCATACATGTTGCAAAGTAATAAATATTCAAATATGGCATCATAAAAGCATATTGATATATGATATTTCGTATTAATGTAAAAAATTACAAGATGTCAAGTCATAAAGAGTCAAGAGATAACAATATACTATATAGTAGTGGACATGTACAAAGATAACATAAAATATTTGATATTTGACTCTCAGTCATCATATTCCTCGTCATCATCTGCTAGGCCCTCCTCCTATGGATCTGGTGGTGGTAGATCTAAAAATCCATCACACCTACTGTCATCTCTGGTGTCATCAGGAACTGCATCCCAATGTGCAAAAAGCCTCTCTGTATAACCCTTGTCCCTACGATACATGAGTCGAAGAGTACTATGGACATATACAAGGTTCTCTAACTTTTTTTAATAATTTTTTTTAGTCCATATGGGTTGGGTGTGGCTGAACCCACCTTAAAAAAATAATAAAAAAAATATATTTTTTAGTATGTTAAATCCCAAACTCGACTGGGTTTGGTTGGGTGAACCTTGACTGACCACAGGGTTCGGCTTCACTGAACCTTGACTGAAAAGGTTCGATCAAAGCTGAATCCTATCAAACAAGATTCGGATGGGGTTCAGCCCAACCATACTCAGTCATGAACTCGCGAACCCAATGCAAGTACTGATGCGGGTTCGCACACCCAACCAACTGGGTGTACGAACCCGGTTACATTATATATATCTAACATGAACTGGGGTCAACTTAAGATCTTAGTATCCTATTCTAAGTAACTTAGTTTCTACATGAAATTATTTCTCTTCTTTTGAAAATGTCACAACAATTACCCATCTCTACAACTTACATTGGTTATTTAATGTAAGGGCATTAGTTAAGATACTTGCTAAGCTATCCTTCTCATCCTTCTTTTGATCATCTAGTTTAATTCCTTTTGGTCCATCAAAGGTACACACTAATCCCTGCATGTTGCATAGGTTCATCAATGTAAGAACACTAGGTGTGTAAAATTTAAGCTTATTAGTTCATTTTCATAACATGTTAGTCTTTTCATTAACTACTGCTTTGACCAAACTCAAAAACACTAATACATCATAAGTCTTGTCCCTTGCTATTAATATTTTCCTTAGGTTCCATAACCAAAGGTTCAACTTCCATTAAGGCTACTCCTACATTTTGGGTAACCATTTAATAACATGACCCAGGGTTATGCTTAAGCACAAAATATCGTAAATTGGCTATATTTAGAATTTTTCAAATTTTAAATTTGCTAATTTTGGAAACTTTCACTAGGGCCCATTTGCTCAAAATTTACGGGGTGGAAGTTTTTTTGGGTTCAATTGACCCGCCGCTGATAATAATTATCCTATTTTTATTTTAATTTGTTGATCACTTTCGCCCAATTCCATAGATAATTCACCTTCAAATTATAAACAATTTGTTTTTTCCCACCCAATTCACCACATATACTACCAATATAAATACTGAAGGGGTACCAATAAACATACATCTAAAACACTCTAACTCAAAAATATCTCTGAAGCAATGAAAAACCTATCAACCAACACCTCTACAACCGACCAACACCTCTGCAACCGATCGGTTGCAGAGGTGTTGATTGGTTTCAAATGATTTTTTGAGTATTTTACTAAGTTTTTTGTGTAGATATAGTCGAGCTAGGTGGTTTTAAAAAAAATTGAAAATAGATCTCTAGATAAAATGTTATGCCTCGTAGAAAATTATCTACAAAAGTGCATCTCTACAACAGATCAGCTTGGGTCGATTCACATACCTCTGCAATCGATTGGCTTATATCGATCGATTGTACTTTGCAACTGATCAGCTTAGGCCGATTGACATGCCTTTGCAACCGATCGACTTATATTGATTGGTTGTAGAGGTGCTCTTTTGTAGAGAACCTTCTAGGAGGTATAAATTTTGATCCAAAGCTCCATTTTTAATTTTTTTAAACCACCTAGATTGACAAGATCTACACAAAAAACTTAGTAAAATCCTCAAAAAACCCTTTACAAATAACCAACTAAAACCCTCTGCAACCGACAAAAACCTCTAGAAACATTTTTCAATTGATTCACCATGATTTGAAAATTTTTGGTGAAAAATGAATGCAATTTGCCATGTCTCCTTGGACATAATTCATTGATATTTTGAGACAATTCACCTTGATTTTATAAATAGATTTTGGGACCGACCCCTTATGCATAACCCTAACATGACCACTCCTTATGTGTTTCTAATTTCAATATGTATTAAATAATTTCCCAAAATAGCAATGAGTTCTTCCCCATTTCTTTTATTTTTTACACCCAAAAAATTATTTTATAAGGATTTGAGTGGTTCTTTAGAATATTCCATAATTTTTTCATGTTAAGGAGCAATGTACATGGTTCCACTATTCAATTTTTAAATAACCATTAAATATAAATATCCTACGTAGAAGGATTGTATAGATTTAACATAAATTAGTTCATTAGTCATTCAGATATTATTAATCTCTAATTTTCCAATTAGAAAATTCCTCCTATTAATCTCATATTCATTCCATGGATAACAATTTAGATTTTAAGTAGATTCAACTACCTTAACTCATAATAAAATAAATATTATTTAGATTCATGAGAAAATCCATTTCCATTTTCAACATACTACCATAAGCAAGACAACACTACAAATCACACAACACCTTGTTTACCCTAGGAGAAAATCTCGAATAAAAAATCCACATTAAAATCCTTTTATTATTATTCTCGTATGATATTCAATTCATACATAGAGAGTAGACAAGTCATTATGCCTTATCTCTTATAAGGGTCACACTATTGCACTTGGCTTGTACTCTATGAATTTCTTTAATCTATAGGTACAAAACTCCGTTTCACAGTAGTATGCATAATATGTCATCCTTCTGATATACAAGAAGTGCTTGTTCTTGTCACAACACAAGAGAACAATTATGTTTCTTATATATATATATAAATTCCGACATTGAGCAAGTCTTCCTTTACATGCTTGCTTCATAACAATCAACACGAGTACAGTACCCTTTGCATAATCTATACACCACTAAGGAGGAGTATTAAAGCTTCTATAATGAACTCACCCAATGCTAATTCTATATTGAAAACATATTAACTACTCCGAATAAAATAAATTATTAAGTATCTTACAAACTCTGGAAAATAAAGAATCACAATCCATCTAACCCACGTCGCTATCGGGTCCTACTAACCCATCATTCGAAGTTCTTTGAAACCTTATCATACTTTTGAATATGTTATCACGCCTTCTGTAGCATGCCTTGGTTATAGGAGTATATTGCAAGGTCATCTATCTATGAATATATTGCACCAAAATTAGTAGGTAGACTAACACAATATGGTTTTTCACTTTGATTAATATTTATGTTATTTATTTTGCTTCCTAACAAAGAACACAAACACATGATCATCTACTTGTAAATCCTTCTATTATAACACTACACTAGCCCCTCTGTAAATAGATAGCATTTATTTATTCTAGGGACCCCTTTCCCAACCAAACTAGGTCGAGTATCATTTTTCCCTATTACTAACTAGGAGTAAAACCACTCAAACTTTTAGCATCGTAGTGCTGAGTCCTTAGAACCTAAAAATATCTAGAGAATTTGTATTTGGAATGAATTGAGACAATAGGGGTATAGAACCTCTACACCAACCGAATACACGAATTACAACTCATATATTATAATAGGTAAACTAGTAAAACTTATAATTACATTCTCTATAGAATATCTCACCTATTCAACCATCATCCTATAGATAAATTTTGCATCAAAAATTCTCCAATCCTATGAGGAAACACATAGTTTCCAAATCTACTTGTTGAAGGTACTCATTAATCTTTCTTACCAGCGATTTCACCTTCGTTATCCTAAAGTATTGAACAAATGGAAAAACCTATAAACCAATACCATTCCTTAAAATATTGGGTGCAAACTAAGAAAAGTTTCTACAAGAATACACAAGCAAAGCTAAGTTCTTACACATACACACAGTGATAAATACATGCAAGCAAATCTATTTATAATAAGAAGAAATTTTCTCTGTAAAGTTTGACGATGCTCCAACGTCATCTCTTGGATGGTATGATGAAAAATCAAGATGACTCAACACTCTCCTCAAGTCCCAACAATATCCACAAGAAACCAATGATATCTCCCCTACAAGCCAATAATACCTCATAGATCAAACCAATGGTTTCTCCCAGTTTGAAACTAACCACTTTCACAACTCAAACCAATAATGTTTTCCAATATTGTGCCCATGCATCCCTCGTATCTCAATAGATGAACCAACCTCCCTCTTTTTCCTCCTCTTTCATTGGTTGACCACTCCCAACATCCTCATTTTTCCTCCTCAGGTTTTCCTGAGACCATAAATGAAAGCATATCTCTCATCCTTCCACTTCTAGCACAATGAGATTGAAATCCAACCAAATTTCATTAAAAAATCATTGTGTGTGCCAGTGCCACCTTACCTCGATGATTACCAAAATCTTTCTCAATGTTTAAGTTGAGAATTTATTGTTTCTATTCCATTGAACTAATATTTTGGAGGTATGCTTTGAATCCAAGTCGAATGATGGTTTCAACTATTTTTACCAAGTTGCTTCATTCATAACAACAGGTTCCCACCAAGAGGTATATTTCTCTAGTTTAATCTAAACAAGAAAAATCAATGCTTAACTCTCATTATTTTTCACAAAGGATATGCCAATCAAATTGATTACCAAAATAAAATTAGTAGCAACATCCAAAACTTCATCTACTTAAAATAATTATTTTTATGCAGTTTCATATTATGCAATGATTATTAAAGAACATTATTTTCTCATTGTTCAAGCTGCATGATGGAATAGACATCATATATTTTCCTTTTATTATTATATATAATTATTTATGGTAATTCCTCCTTCTAATCATGAGATGAACCTGCTCCTATAAAAATGCAATTCCATTAGTAGCATCATATACCATATAATAATTAAGTTTGCAAGGAACTCAATAAGAAATTACCTAACATCCCCTTGATAATTACACATATTGCTTTTCCATAAACATATATGTCTGTTTTGCATAATTAAATTGAAATTGTTAAACATTTCATTAATAAAATAAACATAGCAAAAAATGAGTTCATCCAAATGAAAATTATACCAAGGAAGGGTCATGACATTCTACCTCCCTTAGGATTAACATAGTCTTCTAAGTTTCATCATAGTTTAAACATAAGACAATAATTACATATCATTCAAACATATATGGAAAATGTTTCTGCATGTCTAGCATTTTATCCCAAGTAGCATTTCTTTTAGAGCAACGGTCCCACTAGACCTTGCATTACTCTAGAGTCATTTTCCTCATCGATTTAGAACAAAATTCAAGTATATTTACTAGTTGAACCTCTATAGCCTTTGGATCCACCATCTGTAGTTTTAAAAAGTCCCACACATGATCACGATTAACAACATATTTTCTAAACAAATAAATGTGAAAGGTGTCATGAATATTTGATATATTGAATGGTAAGACAAGTCGATATGCCACAGGATTGATCTTTTCTATAATTTCAAAGGGCCCAAAAAAATGAGGATCTAGTTTTATGGCCTTAATAGCATTCTCCTTTGGTATCACATTCAAAAACACTCTGTAACCCACTACAAACTCTCTTGGCAACCCCTACTATTGGTATAACTTTTTTGATGATCCACAACTTGTTTAAGCCTTTCTCTAATCATCCTTAATTTTTGCTCCATTTCCTTGACCATATCTAGTCTAAGCACAACCCTATCCTCTAGATTATCCCAATATAATGGTGTCCTACACCTGCTTCCATACAAAGCTTCAAATGGTATCATACCTATGGTTAAATGATGACCATTGTTGTAGGTAAATTCCACAAAATATAAGGAGTCTTCCCATCAAGTTTTCTAATCTATACAGTACATACGAAGCATTTCCTTCAACACTTAATTCATCCTTTTGGTTTACCCATCAATTTTTGGGTGATATGCAAAACTAATGTTTAACCTAGTTCCAATGGCTCGATGCAAAGTTTACCAAAACTGGGATGTGAATCTCGAGTCCCTATATAAAATGATCACTTCTAGAAAACCATGAAGTCTAAATATTTTCTTGGAAAATATATTAGCCACAACCACGACATCATCCTTGGTATTTCTAGGTATAAAATGTGTAACCTTGGTCAGTTTGTCGACCACAACTAGGATTGCATCATGCTAGAATTTGGTCATTAGAAAACCTACAATAAAATCCATCGAAGTCACCCACCATTTTTATGCTGGTACATCATGAGGGTACAATAGTCCTACAAGATGTTTATTTTCTGCATTTACCTTTTGACATTAGAGACATTGAGCGATAAATTTAGTTATGTATTTCTTCATTTCAGACTAGTAGAAGGTTTTCTTCATATTCCCTTTCATTTTTACCCCTCTATGATTAAAGAGAAATAAAGAGCCCCGATAAACTAAAACTAGAAAAGCAGTATATGTAGAATCAAAAGAAGAAGATATCAGATTCACATATTACACAATATTTATCCTGGAAACCCTCAACCAAGAAAAACCAACACAATATTATATTATTATTGCATTAAGTTGACCGTCTCCAATACAATACTATTCTTCTTTTGTCTCTTTGTCGACATCTTAAACACATCATGTTTAGGAGGCTACTCATATGGACACCTCTTAAGACCATATTACTGATATTGGACCTTTCCAAGACCCAATAGTATTTATAACCATTCATTTAGGGTAGCCTAGTCCTATGTAGCCATAGTCACTAATGTCATCATTGATGGCCTCCATCGTTGTTAATAATCAGAGTAGCTACGGGCTAGACACATATGTCGATAGTGGCTATGGGCTACTTACCCATAGCTACACCTATCGATAGTGGCTAAGTCTGTAATAAATTTAGGCTACCCAAGTCGAGTGAAATCCATTGAGCATAATGATTTCTTGAGTGGTTAAGTAGATCGAAGCTTCTAGAAGTCTCATCTCAACTTGTAAGGGGGAGCAACTTGTTAGGGAAAGTAGCTTGTAATCCTATTTCAGTAAAGGATAGTTTCTTTGCAAGGTTACCATCAATGACAAAGGGGGAGATTGTTAGAATTATTGAGTTGTCATTGATGTTAAGGTAGATATCTTCAAGGGTGATTTAATCAAATGAGTTGCCATTGATGTCAAGACAGATATCTTTAAGGGTGATTTAATATTTAAATAAAATATTTAAATATCCAAGTGGAAGGTTTACATTTAAATCAAAATATTTAAATAGATATTCAAATATTATAATATTTAAATCATAGATTTAAATAATATAATATAAAATAGTTTTAAATGCATTGGCCAACCTCCTTGGGTGCAAATAGCAAAGAGAGTTTGAAATTCAAAAATTAAACATGCATGGTCTAACCTCCTTGGGCACAAAAGGAAAGCATATTAATATGACATATTAATTCATTTTGACATTGTATGCATTTGAATATTCTTCGAAAGACGAAAGAGCAAAGAGTTGAGGAAAAGGGAAGACATCCCTGAGAGGAGCATAAGTTGAATATTCGGAGGATGTTTGGTGGTGTAGTAGTGATACAAAGGAGGCTTCAAATATTTCATTGTGCTATTTTAAATCTCAACTGTTAGGTTAGCTCAATTGGTTGTTAGCCTACGTTAGATCACTATGGTGCACAAGGTTCAAATTTCGAATACCCTCGGTGGTCATTTTTGTTGTGCGACTGAAAGGTATAGAAGATTTAAATATTTTATTATGCCCCTTTGGTTTCATCCATTGGGTTAGCTTAGTTGATCACGATCCCAAAATACGGAAATGCACTACTAGAGGTCAGAAGATCGAATCTCGTCCGCAACTTGCTAAGTTTTGCTGTGCAAGGTAAGGGTAAAGTTTTTTAATTAAATTTAATAAAAGGGAGATATGAGTCATGTTGTTATTATAAATTTTTATTTTGTAAGTTATAAAATGGGAGATATAAGGAAGTTATTTTGTTATTTTAAATTAACCTTTATTGTGAATGTTTTTTTTGGTCGGTTAAATTTAAACTAAAATGGGTTTTTATCAAGGGACCCAAAATATGATAACAACATGTCACCAGACTTCATCAATAAAAGCCACAGGAAAGGACTCAGGAAATACAAAGGATGGAATTCAGGAAAGGCTTGAGAAAAAACAATAGGAAAACCTTCAGGAAGGTAAAAGGAAAGCCTTTAGGAAGGAAGAGAAGAAAACGTGTGGGAAGCGGGAAACTAAAATTTGAAAAGCCCACCTAGCGGGAAATAGAAAAGTCAAAAAATAAACAATCAATCCCACCTAAATATAAATTTGAACAAACCCATAGGTGGGAAAATAAAACAAACATCAAACTACATAGGGGAAACCATAAACTGGTAGAATTCAACATCCCATGCAGGGGAATACCAACATTTGGGAAAGAGCAACATTCCACATAGGGGAGAACTAGAAACTAGGTAGAATCTATTGGAAAACCTTAAAATATAAAACCCCCCCTAAGCAACAGGAAGAGAATAGGAAACTGTCATAAACTAGCAGGGAAATACTAGAAAACCATAAGTATTACAGAAAAGCCACCCTACACCACAAGGTGGAGTAGAGAAACTGTAAAAATAAAAAATCACACCCAAGAAAGGACATGAAACAAGCAAGGATGCCAAAATATCAAATGAACTGAGAAGAAACCACATCCTTGACAAGCATGGAAAGTGGGACAATAATCTAAGGATCTCCATAGGCTATGAAATCCTATTATAGTGAAGAAATTAGCCAACGAAGAAACCATCTAAGTATATAAAGTAGCAGATGCTCAACAACAAATCGTATGAAAGAGATGAGAAAGTTCCCAAGGAACCCAAAAGGGAGGAGTGATAGGGAAAACCAAATGCAGACATTAAAAACAAGTCATCCCAGAAAAAGAGGATGCAACCAAAAATCCTATACAACCTTCAGCACCACCAATGAATAACTTTAGGGAAACAAATGAGGAAGTCTAATAAGAACACAATAACAAGTAAACCAGATACCCCAAGGTAAGGCCACAAAAAATACTGAGAGCCCATCGAATCCATAACATTGATTTCAAAGAGCAGAGCCACATTAGAAAGTACATGGTCCCCTAAACCAAAAATATATTGTAAAAAACTGCTCATGAAGCCACTCCACCACAACCAAAATAATCCAGAATTGAAGAACCACTGAAAGATAGCATCAAGAAGACACCTACAAAAACCTGGAAAAAATATGAAAACTCCAAGGAAATAAATCCCTAAAGCAACCCAGAAAACCCATGAAAGGTCCTAGGGAAAAACCAAAAATCATCCAAGAACCCAAATACCGGAAGAAAATCCCACCAAAGGTTAAGGAAAGAGGTAAAAAAATGGAGAATTGCCTCCCACCCTAAGGAGATCATCTACAACACCATCCAACCAAGGAGGAAGGGTTAATAAAGTGCCATGGAAGCTGGGATAGGATTAGGGACCTGGGACCATTTTATTGTGAATATTATTAAAAGGAGTGATAAGGATATTAAGTGTTTGATTTAGAGTTAGATAAAGAAGCAAAAAGGAAAATTAAAGATCAGATTTATATGCAGATTTATGCATTGTTTAGCAGTGTTTATTAGCAAATTTGAGCATAGTTTATGAGTAGTGTTTATGAACAAATTTGAGCATAGTTTATGAGCAAATTTGAGCATTGTTTATGAACATATTTTGGAACATATTTGAGCAATATTTGTAAGCATATTTTAGAGCAAATTTGAGCAGTTTTTGTGAGCAGATTTTGGAGCATATTTGAGCAGGATTTATGAGCAGATTTTGGAGCAATATTAGAGGACAGACCTGAGAAAAGTTTTGGACCATATTTATGAGCATAAGAATATTGGTGTCTCTTATGGATTGGTGTATATGAAATTGTATAGGATATTGGTGTCTCATATGGATTGGTGTCCATGAACTTATAGAGGAGATTAGTGTCTCTTGTGGATTGGTGTCCATGAAATTGTATAGGGGATTGGTATCTCCTGTGGGTTGGTGCCCACAAAATTTATTGAAGAAATATATAAGAAATATTTTACCATGGATTTCTTCGAAGAGGATGTTTCCAAGTAAAAATATTTCTCTCTTATGTGTGTGGTGATTTGTGCATTATTTCATTATTACATTGATATTATTTGAAGTTAATGCTTTAAAAAGAAAAGAGAAAAGTTTTATCTTATATTTTTGACCCCCCCTCTCAGTGTAAGCTTGTGTTATTTACTTTTATTTTATGGTTCATTACAAAAACTATTTATGTCATGTACAGGCTAGAGTCAAAATTTAGAAAGTAAATATATAAATAAAATAGATAGAATTTTATTTTTATTACATCAACTTTCACATATAGTTCTTATCCTTCTATTCACAAGGAAACATGTATTTCTATATAATATGGTGTCAAATATGGTCGTTAGGAAGGGAAAATATATAATTGAAGAAAGAGGATAAAATGTACTTGTAGGTGGTTGAGAATTTTTGCTCCTACTTATGCAATAGGGATTGACTATATTTTTTAATCCTTGTGTAGGATGGTGGTCAATTTATTGACCAAGAAGCTTTCTTACCTTCCATGTTTTGTATTCACTATAAAATTACCATGGTTGTTTTTTCTATTCAATATATATTCATACAATCCCCTAGAAATTAAGTATGGGTATAGATATGGCTAGGTATGTATGATTACATGTATCATCAAATATATTGGTATAAAATATCAAGGCAATACAATCCTCTTGAAAATATCATAGGGTAATTTATAATAACATAGTGTTTTGAGAAACATGTTAAAAAACCTAACATGATAGGCACTTAACATTTAAATGATGTATTGCCTTGACAAATAGTCATGATTGTATGACCTTGAAAAGAGTGTAACCTAGTTATTGGCTAAAGATAAAATTTATGGACCCTATTCATCATTGTAAATGGTAAAAAATATTCCTTACCATGATTATGAGAGAATCCATGATTTATCATCCATCCAATCTATTGTTTGTCTCAACATCTCTCCTCCTCTCCATTCATTGTCAAAGAGTTTATCTCTTATCCTTTATAATTATGCCCTACTTGAACAATTCTCTTGTTCCTTATAGGTATCATTAATTTTCTTAACTCATGGTTTAGTGTCATGCAATGAAGAAGGACAAGGTACTCCACCAATATCTTGCATCCAAAGACATTGCTTGCTACCAATGATTTTCTACTAGGATCCTTATCTCTTTAGGATATTATTAGTTTTATCTATTGTATTATATACTTTTAATTCAGTCAAGGGTTTATTGTTAGAAGTAGTTTTACTTGCTAATGAAAGGATACAATATATTTCTTAGTTTTAGATAATTTTATTCTCTTACTTTTTGGACTTAACTATTGCTCCATTAGTCCGTCCAAGAAAAACTTAGAAGTCTAGTGTAATATGCCCTTGTGTTTATGTTATTTACTTTATTTATTGTAACCATTGCATCACTAGTCCCTCAAATATTATCCTTACTGGACTAGTGTTGTATACTTTTATTTTATGTTTTCATTTTATTTTGAGGCAACAACTACTTTACTAGTCTCTTAAAGATAAAATACAGAGGGTTAGACTCATATGCTTTTCCTTTCTACATTAGTATCTTGCACTTGGATTTACATTGTAGTAGTTAAAAATCTAATGTATAAATATTCTTTGTTTGATCTAAATTTTTTCTACACTGAAGTAGATGTTACCTTATCTAGTAACAATAATCTAGTATAGATTTTTCTTAATTTCTTGCATTATATTTTTTAGGCTGATAAAATACTATAGGTATTCAATTGTTAATAAACTAATGAGTACCACGTTGAATTAGTAATATTAGATATGGTATGGTGGCAAAAATCTTTGCTTGGTTGTTTGATTTTTATATTTGAGTTTGTTTAATTTGCATGATACATATCATAGAGAGCACATTGTATATCATCCAACATGTCTATTAGTGTCAATTTCCTCTTATCCATTCCTTATAACATACTTTGAACATAATAAATATTAATTTTGTATCCATTTGTGTCTACCACAAAATCAATAAATTTTCTAGAGGTTTCTCAAGGTAATATTTGGAACTCTAATTATACTATTTGACCAAGGGTGAAATAAAAAGTTAGCCTGAAAAAGGGTGATTACCATAGGGCATGAAACACTCAAATCATTCAAAATATCTAAAAACTCAAAACTTTATTGTAATATCATTTTATCAAGAATATTTTAAATTAAAATACACTTGATATTTCAATTGTACTTGATCCAATAATGAAAATGTTAATAAAGTCAATATCTACATTTGTTGTCACAACTAACATGATCAAAATAAAGTATAATATAGTTGGATGTTTAAAATATAAAATACTAACAAGATGAAAAGTTTGACCATAAGACTCCCTCTAGTTCTATAAGAATTATATAAATGCAGTATACTGGAAAAACATTATTACAATTATAAACAAATTAAACTATACATAACATGATAAATAGGAATAAAAAATCATTCACAATAATATTTGTAAAATGAATAATATATAAAAATTTTATTAAGTAGAAAAAAAAGGTTTTAAGAGGACACCAAAAAATTTACAAATGGATTTTAAGGATCCCAAACCATTTTACAACAAAAAAGGACCTCAAAAGGACAGTCCCAATAAAAACAAGGATGAAAAGTGATCAAGAGGTCCATCTCCAAAGGATACAAGGATAATTTACAAGAGAATTAATAGGATCTCTCGGGATCTAGAAGAACCTTACATTAACTACATTTAAAATTTGAAACTTTAAAAGCCACCTAAACAATCAAGTGCCAAAATAAAAATTTAAAATTTAAAAAATTTGCCTAAAATTTTAATTTTTTTTTTAAAACTTCCTACCCAATCACGAAGACACCATGCATCCAATTTTTATCCACTAACTTTAAGGTCCTATTCAAAATTGAATCCAGAAATACTTTTCCCACTCAGAAAAGATAGAAAATATCATACAACCAAAAGGCAGGTAAGATCCAATACGATAATTCAAAAAGTGTAGATTCAGAACCTCCTAGAAAATAGATAGATCTGGACCAGTTGAAATCTAGTATATTTCACTGTAAGGTAATAATTATATATATTTATCTCTATTTATACCATTTTAAGATAATCATGGTTTTATTTTATTAATAACAATATTGTCTTTAATAATTATTTAAATTCAATACCCTAGTTAGAAATGAAAGAATATGTTCTATCAATTGGCCTCACTTTGTAACATGATTACAGTCATAAGGTGGTAAATATGAAAAAATGACAAAGCATAAGGTATATTATTGATTTGTTTGTACATGTATGCTAGTAAAAACATACAAAGGTAGAAGTGTAAAAATGGCTAAAAGCATAAGAATTAGTAATTTACATAAACAGTAAGACAAATTTTTTAAAATATTCTTATAGATATTTTAAATATGCTTTAGTATATAGCCTCTCTATAATTCATTCTAAAAAAGTTGATAAGTACATAAGCAACATATATGAATATTTTTAATGCTGTAAAGGATAAAATAAAAAATACATTATCCTATACTCAATTAAATGATGTTATTATTATTTTTTCTGAAATGATCATGTATATGATTTATGAAAAAGGATTGGAAAAAAAAAATTTGTGAAGGCATTTACCAATGCAAACTACTTGCTTGATATGATTCATACTTTATATATTTATAAGTTAACATCTAAAAGGAAGTAACATCTAAAAGGAAGTGGAAATAACTAAATACGTAAGTGTACTCAACTCAAAACATATGATTTTTTGGTATGACCTTCTATTTGATTAGATACATTAAAAGTTATACAAAAAGTAATTAATGCATCTAGTTCGATACTTAAAAGTATGAAATTTTTTGTTACCCTTTAATATAATTATGAGGAATTGAATATTAAGTAAAATTCACATATTTTACAAAAGTAAAAGTGGATCTATTCTATTTTCAACACCTTCATCTTATACTCTACTTCACTTGAGGGTGGTTATCTATATATCATATTGTATAAGTATGAAAACATAAACTTTGCATCATTTGTATGAATTGTTAAAGAGTCAGTCACAAGATATTATGAAGTTTAGTCCATAGAAGCTACCAATGATGTCATTAATATAGCTATCATATTGTTATGCATAAGATTTTCCATAAGGTCATCCAAGGGATTTGTAATTGAGTCACCTAAGATAGTACCATTTAAGAGAAATACCATTATGCAATTTAAAATAGAATCATTTAAAAGATTCTCCATTAAGTTTTTTAAGATATAATTACCTAAGAAATGTAAAAATGTTTGATTGAAAATAAGGTATTCTAAGGGAATCAAAATTTATAAACTAGATATATTACCATTTGATGTGGATTCCAATGGCTCACCCTAGATAGTGGTGCATGAATAATAGCAATGTTTTTATAATACCCCTATGTTGTTATGATGTAATATAGTTAAGTATAGGTTTAATTCCATATAATAAATTAAATATAAATAAATGGATGCATAGATCAACTAAACTTAATTAAGCAAAGCCAATATATCAGAAATTAGATTGATTTCTAGAAAAAAATATTAGCAAGAAGGGGTTAACTATAATAAAAGATTTTCTCTAGTGTCCAATATGAATATTATCATATCATGGATGGTGAATCCATTATATGAATGCAAATTTTCCTTCCTTCATGGTTATGTTTATGAATAAATTTTTATAGATCATATATTTAATATTATGAAAGTCATCTATCATTATAAAAATATTCAGATGGGATTTAACAAGATAGGATATAAAAATTCTAATTTTTCACTCAAATATTTCAAATGATGTGAAAGTGATCATATTGACTTCATTATAAAGGATTAAAGTAAAATTGTAGTATTTATACCATATGTAGATGGTTGGATGCCTTTATTATCATTCAAAGTGACGTTGTGTACAATCACAAAGGGAAAATATAAAGATATATTTGATATGATTGACATAAAAGTTTTACACATTGTTATAAACATTTAAAGATTTTCAAATCAAATATTTTAGATTTATATCTTCGCTATATATGTCATTGATCCTTTTCATAAGATAAAGATTATACATTTCAATCTATACAAACAAAACATATTAGTTAGCCATCAAACTTGCCAAGTACTTTAACTCTTACAAATTTAATATCATGTTATATTAGATACTTGATTTTAGTAATATTTATTTACTTGAATTTTTTATCGATGCAGCCTTTACTATTATTTTTTTCTTTATAGATTCATGTAGGACATAACATAGGTGCACATATAAGTCATATGAATGGAATTATAACATAGATAAACTTTCTAGTGATCTCTTTTGATATAAGAGGGTAAACTAATGTAGATTTTATCGATAATATGTATGAGCATAAATATGCATTAGTTTATGTATTCAAACATGGTGATCATAACATTGTGCAATCACGAAATAATATTATGTAATGTACAACTATCCTCTATATAAGGATAGTACCATGACATAGTTATATTTGATTTCCAAAGGCTATATGTATTGGATATAATTCATGGTATTCTTCATGATATATCAAATCAATACTAATATATGAGATGCAATCTAATAACCCATACTAAAATAAAAAAAATCTAAATCCATTGTCATATACCATAGACCACTTTATAAAAATATTATTTCCATGTATATTAGGAGTACATAATATTCAATTACTATTAATAATCACCAATGCTCTACTAATATTCAATTTTATCAAGTTGATATAAGTGCTTGAACTACAAAACATTAGTATTAAGAGATGAATCAATTATAATATCTTCATATGTATTTCTTTTTGTTTATTGGTGGATGTTAGAAAATGTATTTATTGCAAACCAAACATTTAGGTCCTTTTAAGATTCACCTTTTATTTGTCATTTTTATTTATATGGTTTATATTGATTAACTGATTACCACTTTATGGTGGATTCACATCTATGATTTCATGACTACACATGCACACACTCATTCATCACATTGTTCTTTTTTTTTTATTTGACCAATACTAAATAATACAATACATATTCTTATGATATAAACATCATATATATTTAGTTTTTGTAATGGCTTGCTTGATTTTACATAAATTTTATTTTTTGCCATTGTAATGTTTAGCATAAACATTGTTAAACAATATTTTATGATGTAGAGATCAATAAAAATCTAATTTCCCTCTTTTTCCCAAGAATATTCTTTAATGTTTCTTATAAAATAAATTTTATTAAAATATATAGGCTAATATTCCCATTATTTTTATAAAGCCTCACGGCAAACCCCACTTGGTGCCAGTTTCAAGAATGAAGGATAACATTCTTGTGCTTTGTCCTCTTGATTGCCACTAGCTAGTTGAAGGTTATCTTTATATTCAATGTCAACGTTAAGCTGGAAAAATATAGTTATAAAAGATGCTCCCTACCACTAGAGTTATAATTGTTTTCAGAAGAAGTGAGTGAATATATACAAACATCGAGATACTTCTTTTCATTAGTGCAATCTGAAATAGACCATTTCTTACAGCAACGTTTACATCTCTGGCGATGAAATGCATGTTATTAACTCTAATAAAAGTTAATCCTAATATGTCTCACTGTCACGAATTGTTCCCATATTCCATATCAGCCCAGACTGCAATATATATGCGCAATACCAGCCACAAAATCATTTGAATTCTTTTAGGTAGACGAGAATCATTTGACAAAGGTATTATTGCGTGCACATCACGTATTCCCGCTCACTATTATGCAGAGAACCCCAGAGGCACCGATGAGGAGAAAAATCAGAATGTCGTTGATCCGATCCGAGGAAACTTGAAAGCTACGTTCAATCAGTCTATGTGTTGCTTCCACTACAACCAGATATCGCATATGTACTCCATGTAATTTTTGAAGCGAATTCTTGAGGTTGGGGGGCCATGGCAATTAGCGAATAATAAGAAGCAAGACGATTGCAGGCATATATTATATTAGGCAACGATTGATTGAATTAGCGGTTACCACACACAACGTATCTTTTGATTAGAAGTAACAGGTGTATGGACGGCAGCAGCACTGAGCCGGTATAATGAGCTAATTAGTTATTGCTAGAATTTAATGCTTAGGAATTGGCACCAGGAAATACATTGATAGCTGTAGAAAAGTGAGAAGTCGATTTTAGGCAGTCAAATGTGGCTTCCATTTCGTGACTTTCTACTTCTGCATGCGTCCCTTTGTCACCATCGTCATGGTAGGAAGTGATGGAAGCTTTCCGGGATTTTTTTATAAAGGAACAATTTCGATATCAAGTTCTATGCTTAGTCTCACCGGTTGTTGATTTTAGAGAAATGGGTAATGTCATACCCCAATTTCACCCAACTCAATTACGAGTTTTTTTTGTTTGTTTTTTTCTAAAAGCCCATGTATATATCTAACATGTCCTGGGCTCAACTTAAGTTCTTAGTATTCTATTCTGAGTAACTTAGTCTCTATACGAAATCGTTTATTTTCCCTTGCAAACGTCACAAGAATTACTCATCTCTACAACTTACATAGGTCATAGGTCATATGCCATTTAATATAAGATACTTGTTAAGCTATTCTTCTCATCCTTCTTTTGATCAACTAGTTTAATTTCCTTTGATCTATCAAAGATATACACCAATCCTTGCATCTTGCATAGGTCCATCAATATAAGAGCACTAGGTGTGTAAAAACAAGTTTATTAGTTCATTGTCATAATAGGCTAGTCTTTCCATTAACTACTGCTTTGACCAAACTCATATACACTAAGACATCATAAGTCTTGTTCCTTGCTGTCAGGATTTTCCTTAAGTTCCATAACCAAAGGTTCAACTTCCATTAAGGCTACTCCTACATTTTGGGTAACCACTTAATAATATGATCACTCCTTATGTCTCTCTAATTCTAATATGTATTAAATAATTTTCCAAGATAGCAATGAGTTCTTCCCTATTTCTTTTATTTATTACATCCAACAAATTTATGTATAAGGGTTTGAGTGGTTCTTTAGAATATTACATAAATTTTTCAAGTTAAGGAGCAATGTACATGGTTCTACTATTCAAGTTTTAAATAACCATTAAATATAAATAACCTATGTAGAAGGATTGCATAGATTTGACCTAAATTAGGTCATTAGTTATTCACATATTATTAATCTCTAATTTTCTAATTAAAACACTCCTTTTATTAATCTCATATTCATTCTATGGATAACAATTTAGATTTTAAGCACATTCAACTATCTTAACTCATAATAATATATAATAAAGATTACTCATATTCATGACCAAATCCATTTCCATTTTCAACATACTACCATAAGCAAGACAACACCATAAATCATAAAACACATTGTTTACCCCAGGAAAAAGCTTCGAAGGGAAAACCCACATTAAAAACATTTTATTATTATTATCGAATGATATTCAATTCATACATAGAGAGTAGACTAGTCATTACGGCTTATCTCATATGAGAGTCACATTATTTCCCTTGGCTTCTACTCTATAATTTTCTTTAATCTATAGGTACAAAACTCTGTTTCACGGGAGTATGCATAATAGGTCGTACTTATAATATACAAGAAGTCCTTATTCCTGTCACAACACAAGAGAACAATTATGTTTCTTATTACAATATATATACACAATATGACATTAAGAAAGTCTTCCTTTACATGCTTTCTTCATAACACTTAACATGAGTACAATACACTTTGCATAATCTATATGGCACTAAGGAGGAGTATTAAAGCTTCTATAATAAACTCTCCCAATGCTGATTCTAGATTGAAAATATATTAACTACTCATAATAAAATAAATTATTATCTTACAAATTCTAGAAAATAAAGAATCACAATCCATCTAACCCGTGTCGCTATCGGGTCCTACTGACCCCTCATCCGAAGTTCTTTGAAACCTTATCATCCTGAAGAATAGGTTATCACACATTACGTAGCGTGCCTTGGTTATATGAGTATATTGTAACATCATCTTTCTATGAATCTATTGCACCAAAATCAGTAGGTAGACTAACACATTATGGTTTTTTCACTTTAATTAATATTTATGTTCTTAATTTTATTTTCTAACAGAGAACACAAACACAAGATCATTTACTTGTAAAATATTTTGTTATAACACTACACTAGCCCCTCTCTAAATAGCTAGTATTTCAATATTTGTTCTAGGGACCCCTTTCCCAACCAAACTGGTTTGAATATGTTTTTTCCCATGACTAACTAGGAATAAAACCACTCAAACTTTCAACACCGTAGCACTAAGTTCTTAGCACCTAAAAATATCTAGATAATTCATGTTTGAAATGAATTGAGACAATAGAGGTATAGAACCTCTACACCAACCAAATACACAAATTACAACTCATATATCTTAATAGGTAAACCAATCAAACTTATAACTACATTCTCTACAAAATATCTCATCTATTCAACCATCATTCTATAGATAAATATTGCATCAAATAATCTCCAATCCTATATGGAAACACATTGTTTCCAAACCCACCTACTAAAGGTACTCATTAATATTGCTTATCAATAATTTCATGTGCGTTATCCTAAAGTATTGAACAAATGGACCAACCTATAAACCAATCTCATTCCTTCAAATATTAGGTCCAAAATAAGAAAACTTGCTACAAGAATATGTAATCAAAGCTAAGATCTTACACATTCATACAATGATAAATACACGAAAGCAAATATATTTATAATAAGAAGAAACTACCTCTGCCAAGTTTGATGATTCTCCAATGTCATATCTTGGATGGTATGATGAAAACTCAAGATGATTACACACTCTCCTCACGTCGCAATGGTATCCAAAAGATACCAATGATATCTCCCCTACAAGCCAACAATACCTCATAGATCAAACCAATGGTAACTCCAAGTTTAAAGACAACCACTTTCACAACTCAAACCAACAATGTTTTCTAATACTTTGTTCGACATCACCCACCTCCTATTAGAGGCTTTACACCACAACAAAATGTTAATATCCTGATGAGAAGATGAAATAACGTGGCCATAAAAATTTGAGGAATTCCAAAAAAATTAGTCCTCCCATCAAACTAGAGGCTTCACTAGCCTTGAATCCTGAGTCTTTCCAAATAAGCTTATGCACCGATTTCCAATAAGAAGCCTCCAATTTAAATTCATGAATACACAAAATATTTGGGGATCTCTCCCTCCTTAAAAAAGCTAGTAAATGCTTTTTAAAGGAGATATTAAGCCCTTTAATGTTTCAATAACATACTTTTATTTGGAAGTTAAAAGGAAAGCTTTTTTCCCATCCCCCCGAGTTGAGAGGATTTGAAACCATCAAGCTTCAATTACATATCTCCATTTTCTTCCTCCACTACAAGGTGAGCCTGACCATCATTAGCAATTGCCTCCTCCTTGGCTTTCTTCCTTCCTGACTTAGTTGGGGGTCTACCAACTTTCTTAGCCAACCCAAAATATTGGATTTTTTGCATTGACTTCTAGTTTTCGGGCCAGACGAGCCTTTTTGCAAGACAAGCTTAGGAGATACCACAAGGCTATCCAATCCGCCTGTATGGGATGCACAAACCTCTATGGGAGGAGAATATTTATAGGTCACCTTGGGATTCAAAAGCTCCAAATCATCAACCCCAAGAAAGCCCGCAGTCCTAATCGACTTAAGGCATTCAAAAAAATTCTTAAGAGGAAGAAAAAATCCATTCTCCACAAGCTCCGAGAGTAGCACCACTTCAAGATTACTTTGATAGATCGATCTCGGTGCCTCTAAAACATACTTGGAATTAATCCAGGGGGAAACACCATAATTCCCACCAACAACACCCGAGTTTAGCTGAGAAGAAACAACCGCTTTGCCTTTAGAAGGACCTTGAGATATTTTGCACCAAAATTTTTGGTTCTTTAGTAGGGTCCTCCTCTCATTCAAAACATCACGGTTTGATGCTAGCGAATCCTAATGGACATATGGCTTCACAAACTTTTTTTGAGGATAAATATTCTGATGATGTCCATCCATACCACAAAATTGATAAGCCTGAGGCTTTTTTTCATAAACCACTACCTAAGACCAACTTCCAATATGAGAAACAAGTTCCACGGAGCTAGGAAACTCTTTTTCAATGTCCACCATAATAAACATTCTAACAAAATACCAATGGGAAATCGAAAGAGAAATCTGTAGACACCAAAATAGCACCAATCCGATTATGTGACTGCAAACACTGATCGCTTTGACACACATAGCCCCCAGGGCAGCCTTCAGAGGTTAAAAAGTGGTCCTAACCACTTTTGCAGCAATTTTGGAAGGTCAAAATGCAATTTGGCACATTCAGGCACCCTGCTCCAAATTCATCCCACCCTGGGACGAATTCAAAATGGGATCTGCCCCACCCAGGGATGAATTATGAATTCGCTCTGGGGTAGGACGAATTCCAGGTTTAACGGGAAAAAATAAAAATTGTGCCAAATGGCAACCGAGGACAGTCAATTAATGCCTCCTGCCTTGCATGCGCGTGTAGGTGGGCAGATTAGACATTAGAGGACTGTCACAAGGGCAGTCATGGAAGCACAAGTCATGGAGGACTTTCCTCCCTCATGGGAAGGCATGATTGCCACATGGCGCTTATGCATTCCCCTCCAAAGATACCCCCTGGGTCTATAAAATGGTGAACTTTCTCACCCAAGGAGAACAAGTTGGAGGCATTTTCAAGCAACGAAGTGCTGCCAAATTGAATACCACATTTTACCCTTTTGATTCACCTCTTCCACATCCTTGATCTCTTTCGCAAGAGAGGTCATTGGGTGGCTATTGGAAGTGTGAATCTAGATCCAAAACCCAAAATTTGACCACATTGATCTACCAATTCGCTGAAAACCCATTACAAGAGATTTTGGGCCCATCCCAAGTGGATTGGTGTCGAAATCAGGTTCCAATGGTGGGCAGCCCACCCAGGCGCCCCGCATTGATGTGAGCCTAATCTTCTTTTTAGAACGATTAGGAATTTGTGGCAGATTGTTCCTTTTGTCACTTGTTTATCTTGCATTCCATGTTATGCTATTTCAATAGTTTGTAGTTCCAATTTTATAATGCTGTGATCAAATATTATCATGTTTTGTCGCTTTTGTTGTCCCCACTAACTTGCAGGTAGCGACGTCAAATTCCCATTGATGGAGATCAAATTGGGGAAATCCGACCTTTTGGGTCATTCCAAAATGCCCCAAATTAGCTAACCCTTAGGTTTGTAGGTCTTTGGGAGGTCTTGAGATGCAACATTTGGGCAGCATCACTACGGTGCTTTGTCGCAGGCAAATTCGTCCTACTCGGGGATGAATTATAGTCGAATTCATCCTGCCCACGGACGAATTACAGTCGAATTCAGATCGGCAGCATTTTTTCTGACTGTTTTGATGGCAGTGGCCCTCTGGTAATGTTACCTGGTTCCTGTCAAATTTGCAAGTTGTTTAGAATCAGTTCATTTATCATTTTATTCAGTTTTATGCATACATCCTTCATTGTTTTTTAGAGAACAAATGTTTCGTCTTTGCAATAGGTGCTACTAACAATTTTGTTGTTTCTTTGAATGCAGGAGGAGCAGAAAGGATCAAGGATTCATTCACACAAGCGACAACAACACTTTGGCCCACCCATTTTGCATGTGGGCACGCGGAAGAGAGATGACTTTCCATTGATGTGACCAAGAGACAAGTTTGATGCTCCTTTCCCCTAAAAAGGGAGGAAGCTAATTGTAACCAAATTTGAAATACATCAATAAAATAAGAGGGTTGTTTCATTCCATTTTGGTTCCAATTTGTCTATGCTTTCTCCATTTTACATATTTCTAATTTGTAGCATCAAGTTTAGTTTCGTTCTTGCATCGTGTTTGGAGTTTTCCCTTTTTATTTTCCAAAATATCATGCTTTTAGTGGTGATCACGGTGGGACTCTATCCCTTGGTTTTTCAGATCAAGAAACTGATAAAAAATTTGTGCTTTGTGCTTACAGGTACCATTTCTTCAAACTCTAACTGTTATTTGTCTTTTCCTGTGGCGAATACATTACTGTAATTCGTCTGACCCTGAGACGAATTCTAATTCGTCTCTGGTAGGGATGAATTCTATTCTGTAATTCATCTTACCCAGGGATGAATTTTGGTCTATGAATTTTCAGGGCCGAGGATCAGAAACAGCAAGTCTAGGTAGAGAAAAGGTAAGGGTCCTAAACTGTTACTATCATTTTCTGCTTTTTTGTTTTTGTTTTCTGTCAATTTTGCCTTCTTAAGGAAAGTAGTTGCTTCTGCCTGTTTTAATTTTTAATAAAAAGAACCACACACACATCACATGGCATTTTTAAACCAAGGAGCTGGTCGTAAGACCTCAGCCCTTGATCAAGACCAATGGTGGGTTCATCACCACCTTGGCTTGATTTTTACATTCATTTACCCCGATTGTCACTGTTGCTCGACTTAAATCCTGACGAAAGCTGACCGAGTGTCGTTGGGGTGATTCCCAATGCATGAGGATAAGTCTTCTATGGTAGGTGTCATAAATAGGACAATCCCCCTTCCGTACTGCCTATGTACCACGTACCATCTGCTCTCACATACCTATAGTTTCCCTCTCGTAAGGGCGGGTATATAGAGAGGTTGGTATATCGGTCGGGCAATGGTATATTGAAGGGGCGACCATTTATGGGAGTCATATGAGCCTTCATTATGCATTTAAACGTTCTTCAAAACTTTCAAAAACAAAAAAAAATCATCAAAACGCACTAAAACCAGTCTAGGACACACCATTAATATTTAAAAGAGATAATCACCATTTGTGTATGTGTGTGTTCATTTATGCTTAGTGTAACAAAAAAAATCAAAAAAATCATAAACAAAAAGATAAAAATCTGCTTAGCTTGTAGAAGAGCACCACCATGGTGTACACCCGTAGCCAAGCCCAATCAAGGGCAGAAGCTATGGAAAGTGTACAAGGAGCGGGCACAAGTCGCCTCCGCTTTAGTCCTAAGGACTTGGCCATACCGCCTTGGTGGTCTGGACTACAAGAGAGTCCACATCATTCCATGTCAAGGTGTAATTATAGGGACACCCCCCTAGGGGACATGCCCATTCAGCACAGCCCCTTTCGGGAAGAAGCTTTACATGTGGCACTCAACATAGATAGAAGATCGCCTTTAGAGTCTAGATATGAGTGGCCACCACGCGACGAAGTGCTAGAGAGGCACAGTGCCCATGAGGAGAGACAATGTGACTATGGCATCTCTCCTTTGCCTCCCATCATTGTTAGAACCGATAGACAAAACCCAGAGCATAGGGCTCTCCACACAGGGCGAGCTAACTCCGCTCGCCCCTTTCACACCCATGAAAGGGAGTATGAGGAAGACCATCACATTCCTCGAGAGCAATATACAGTGCGGGAGCCTTGCGCTTCCGCACCTGCTAGATACCATGGTCACACATTGAGGCCAGTGTTAGAAATTTTGGGTACTTTGGATACATTGCGTTTGCTCAAGTGTATAAGTTGTCATTGATGTCAAGAAGCTCTTGAAGGAATTTGATTTGATGTCAAACAATTTGTTTTGATGAAGGTTACGGCATGACAGTTTCAAAGGTCTTTTGTAAACCCCAAGTTGGCAGGTTTAAAGATTATAGGTGGATGCATTAGTTTAATGCATTTGGGTCCAGGAGGAAGTATTTATTTAATAATTAAAAACCTTGTTAAGGTTCCTTTTAATTATTTTTAAATAAATATAAATTTATTGTTTGCATTGGGTTCTCCTAACCCATGGCGCAAATGTCTTAACTTTGATGGCACTATGTTCTAAGATTGTGGGCGCTAGCCAAGACCTCCGCCAACATGTTAAACTCCTCTGCCAATGTGTTAAACTCCTCGCCGACGTCAAGAGTTTATGGGAAATATGCATATAAATCTCCCACGATGAAGATCAAAGATCATCCCATCCTTATTTTTGAAAAGTGTTGCTCGTTGTAATTTCGCGATCTGATGTTCGACTTCTTCCTCGCTGTGATTTCGTGATCTGCTGTTCGGATATCCACCGTTCATTTTTTGTATCCGTCATAAGGTTTCGTCGTCGTCGTTCATGTCAGAAGATACGGAGGCCTATTGTTTATTTTAGCCCTGGCATAAAAGGTAAAAGGGAAACAGAGTGAGGTTTAAACCTCACCAGATGCCTTTGGCGCACCGGTAGCGGCTAGGCTGTTGGCGCACTACCCAAATGGGAGGTTCCATGTTCGAATAAAGCGAAAGGGTTTTTCTTTATTGAAGTGGATGCACCGGGCGGTGTTAGAGTTCGTGCACAATTTCTCCATAGCACGATTTTTTGTGTTGGCCAAGGTATTTTCGAAATTAATGTTTGCTAGTGTATTTTGCAGATGGAGGAAGCTTATTAGAGTGAAAAACAGCTTAGGAGTTATAAGGAGTTTGAAGCTTGCTTTATTTTGATAAAATATTCCTTTTAAGGTGTTGTTTGCATTATATTATTGCATTCTTATGAGAGATAAAGTTTATTGTTGATAAGACTATAAGGGAGAAATAAGGTGTATAAGAGATAAATATTTCTTGTAATGTTGAGAGTGCTTTTGGTTCATTATGGAAATGAAATCATGATGTTTTAAGGTTAGAATTGCTTCTTGTGTGAAGTTATGAAACCTTAAGTGGGCAGCTTTGAGATTGACATTAGCTTTCATTAAATTGGTTATAATCAAGCTATTCTTTACTTGGTTAAAGTGTTGGGCTTACTTCTTTGTTGATGAATTGAAAAGTTTTTTTGTGCTTGGTGATTTGAGTTGGTGGATGCTTTTTGTTCAAACAATATTGGAGAGAAAAGGAGTTCTACTTGTTTCCTTTTCTGATGTTGATTGTGAAATGCTTCAAGGTTGTGTTTTGAGTTGAATGGTGTTGATTGAACCTTGTTTGATGAGCATTGTTGTTGAAGCCCTAATTGATGGTGAAAATAACATGAGTATCATTGTTATATGATTCTTTGCATAGTTGGAAATTGTTGGGGTTTCATGTTCTTGAAAGAAAGCATTCTATCCTATCCATTTCAGATATTGAGTTGTGTTTTCAGATTTGAGATTGAGATTGAGCTGAGTTGATTTGAGTTGAGTTTTGAGATTGTGAGTTGAGTATAGAACATATTGAGTCTCTAACAATTCTCTTTATGCTTCTATGAGTTTGACAAATCACATTGGGTCTCTAAAAATTCACTTTGTGATTTGCTACTAAGAAAGTTTTTATTTGTGAGCTTGCTGAGTTTTGGACAGGTTTCGGTGGGGATTTGTGAGCAGTTTTGGATAGGTTTCGGTGGGGACTTGTGAGCAGTTTTGGATAGGTTTTGATGGGGACTTGTGAGCATTTTTTGGACAGGTTCTGGTGAGGACTTGTGAGCAGATTTGGAAAGGTCCTAGCAGAGGACTTGTGAGTTGAGTTTGATAGTTCTTTCAGAGAACTTGAGGACAAAGGTGCACTGGTTCTATGAGAAGAACCTAAGGACATATTTGGCAAGTCTTTGAGAAGGCTTGTATGTAGAGGATTGATTTGTTCAAGAGTTGGACAGATCTGACAGACAGAGGAAGACTTGTTCTAGACCGATTGACTGTGTTTGGTACAGGTTGCTGATCTACTGTGGACGTGATCATAAAAGGCAGAGGTCTCTTAGGCTAAGCATTGAGGACAGGAGGTCTTCGGTGGAAAGGAGTTCCACATGCTGACAAGAGGTAGAGGCAGTTGATATTCTAAGGGATCATTTCCAGAGTAGAGGGGAAGGTATCTCCTTTGAGAAGAGGCTCATAAATTTTGATTTGGGGAAGGTATCTCCTTTGAGCAGAGGCTCATAAATTTTGATTGGGGGAAGGTATCTCCTTTGGGCCGAGGCTCATAAATATTGTAATTGGGAAGGATTCCCAAAGAACTTTGAGATAACTTTTAGAGAAAAGTTTTGTGGACGTAGCCTAGCCATTCTGGGTGAACCACGTTAAAATTGGTGTCACTTTGTGGATGATATTGTACATTGTTTTGATATTGCTTTGGGTATATTACTTTACTATTTTGAAGTATAATGGAAAAAGTAAAAAGAGGTCTTATACTATTCACCCCTCCCTCTCATTATAAGCTTGTGTTCTTCAATTGGTATCAGAGTCGGTGCCTTCGAAAAGTTTAACAACTTGAAGGAAATGCTAGTAAAGAACACAATGGATCATTCAAGTAGCAATGCAACACCTATTCTTGATGGGTCAAATTTTGGTCTTTGGAGTGCAAGGATGAAGGTTCATCTAATGGCACTTGGAAATGAGGTTTGGGAAGTGATTGAAGATGAGTACACTATTCCTGAACATGGTCCTAATAATAAAGAAGAAAGGCTCCTACATCATAGCAATTCAAAAGCAATGAATGCAATCTCGAAAGGCTTACGAAAGCAGATCTCACCAAAGTGATTCACTACAAGACAGCTAGTGAAATGTGGAATCAGTTGAAGGTGGTTCATACAGGTGATACAAATGTTAGAAATGCCAATTTGAGACACTTCAAAGGTATGTTTGAACAACTCAAGATGAATGATGATGAAAATATTAATGACTACATGCTTCGTATGGATGAGGTTGTTAACTCCATGAAATACTTAGGTCTTGAGCTTGCTGAAAATGATGTTTGTGATAAGATTTTAAGATCTCTTACTAATAGATTTAGTGAAAATATTTCTGCTATTGAGGAAGCTAAAGATTTGGATAAGTTGAAAAAGGATGAGCTCCATAGTATACTTGCAAGCATTTGAGTTAAGAACTCAAGTGAAGGTTGATGTCAAGAAAGAGGCAGATTTCAAGGCTACCAAGAAATCCAAGGGTAAACAACTTCAAGATAGTGATGAGTCTTCTAGTGATGAAGAGGCATATTACAGAAAGAAAGGCAAGTTCTCTAGAAAGCACAAAAGTATGAAAAATGTAAGATGTTTCAATTGTGGAAAGTTTGGTCATTATGCTACTGACTGTACTGTTCCCAAGAATGAAAGTGAAGAAGATAAACAGGATTCTAAGAGCAAGGATTTTGAAAAGCACAAGCATCACAGGAAGAACAAAGATGAGCACAACAATCAAGGAAAGAGGTATTCTAACAAGCACAAGAAGAGTTTCTACCTAGATAAAGCAAGTAAGTTTTCTAGTAGTGATAGTGAAAGTTCTTCAAGTGATGATGAAAATGAGATGTTGTTCATATCAGAAAAATAGGAAGAACCAAAACATAGATTCATTATCATGAAATGTCTTAGATGTGGAAATTTTGGTCACCTTGAGGATGATTGCACAAATAATGATTTGGTTTCTAGTATGTATGAGGATGCTTCAGAAAACTATAAGGAAGATGCATGTATGGTTTTTGAAAAGGGTAGCACATCTAGTGATAAGAAATCTAAAAAAGGCTTTGATGATTCAAAAAGAAAACAAATAGAGGAAGATATAGAGAAAGGTGAAGTAGATCTTAAAAGTGAACTTATTAGTGCTCTTAATGCTTTGAAAAAGGAAAGAAAGAAGAAAGCTAGACTCAAGGATAAGTTAGATGAATGTTGTATGGAGAGAGATGATCTTATAAAAAGTCTTGACTTCTCTATAGCTAAGACACAGGAACTCAAGAATGAGTTAGAGTCTAAGGTTCTTGAGTATAGTGAGTTAGAACAGAAAATGGCTTCTTTGAAAGAGGAAACTAAAGAGTACAAGGATAAGCTTTACAGGTTCCAACTGGAACAGAAATTGCAGCAAAAACTACTACAGCTTTTACTGTCCTCCACACTCTCCTCACAGTGGATCACAGTGGATCGATCTGCAAAAAGCATCGATCACACTACACCTACACACTATGCAAAAAAAAAATTGACGCTCGGAATGTGATGCTGTTGGGCAACGGCGAAACGGTTCCAGCTGACAAACGGATTTTGCTTGCGTACAGGTGACCGGGGGTATGTGTGGAAATATCCCACATCCAAAGCGCAGGTGACAATATACTGGTTTAAAACAAATAAGTCGCAATGGTATATTTGACTACCTTCGGGTAGTCTACCTGCCCATTAGGCCTTACGCGTGACCCTTAAGTTGTCCCGTTGTCCACCTCGGTCCAGTAAGTTGTCCCGTTGTCCAACTCAGGTTTTCGGCCATCCGTCCGTCCTCGTCTAGGTTCTTCCAGGTCAGGAGGGCCACGTCTCTGTCCGCTTCTGTGTCAAAGTCTTCTTCTGTGTCAAAGTCCAGTTGTGCAGTCAGTCCGAGATCCAACAGGTCTCCACAGACCTCACCACAGATCAGTAGCGAGACCTCTCCAGGACGAGACCTCCTCCCCAGATCCGTAGGCCCCGTTGAGTCGTAGCTCTGATACCATGTAGGAAAACAGAGTAATAATTCCATTAAGCATAGCAAATAAATATAACAATAGTGGCTTAGATTAGCCCGTAACCAGCGGAGCTAACTAGCCAACTTAGGTAGGAGTTGTAACAACGTTAACAACTAACCTAATAATGGACTAACAATAGAGATACGCTAACAAGATAGCTCCAAAAAGGTTAAGTCACTCATCAAAGGTCAAAGAAAGACAACATATAAAACAGGCCTTGGTTTTGTTAAGCCACACAAAGGAACAAGTTGTAGAGTCTAGTAAGAGAATCCAAAAGGAAGAGAGTTTTGATGAGGAAAGTATTTCAGAAAAGGAGTCCTTGAATGATAGATGCACAGAAACAAAAAATAGAATTCAGAATGAGAAGAAGTTTTTAGAACCTAAGAGGTCAAATAAAGGGAAGTTTCAAGGCAGATGTTTTTCTTGTCACAAGTTCGGTCACATGGCTTCACATTGCATGGCTCAAGTGAAGAAGGTAAATGACAGTTTTAGAAGTGCTAGTTACTTTCAAGGGTATTACTACTCTTGTCAACAGTTTGGGCACAAGGTAGTTTATTGCAAGGAAAATAACAGGAACAGGTTTGGTCAGAACTAGTGGATTCAAAGATCAGGTTTATCTTAGAGAAATAGCATCATCAAGTGTTTCAAGTGCAACAATGAAGGTCACATAATCAGACAGTGTAGAGCTGAAAATCCAGAATACAAGAACAGGAACAATGGCATGATCAGGTCCAAGGATCAAGGCATGGATAAGAACAGGGATGAGAACAAGAACAAGAACAGTGATAAGAACAAGAATATGGGCAAAGAGTTCAAGAGAAGGCCCGGTAAGGAAGTTATAGACACTGATGATGATCAGTGCCTAATGGGAGTTTTACTCACACCCCAAATTAATCACCTCATCAGGAGGTGGGGGAGGGACTAAGCTAAGAGGCTCATTCTTAGTCCCGAGCCCCAAAGGTGAACCTTTGTCATTGATGACAAATGGGGAGATATATGAGTAAGGAGGAGAATTTCAAAGTGAAGAGGAGAGCTTCAAGTCAGGGGGAGCAAAACTTCAAAGGAATATTCTCAGTTGTGGGCACGATTGGTCGATTGTTAGCACAGTTGGTTTCAGTTTTGGCTCTTGAGAAGTGTTTTCAGTAAAGGTTTGCCATCAATGACAAAGGGGAAGATTGTTGGAAATTTTGGGTACTTTGGGTACATTGCTTTTGCTCAAGTGTATAAGTTGTCATTGATGTCAAGAAGATCTTGAAGGAATTTGATTTGATGTCAAACAATTTATTTTGATGAAGGTTACAACATGACAGTTTCAAAGGTCTTTTGTAAACCCCAAGTTGGTAGGTTTAAATATTACAGGTGGATGCATTAGTTTAATGCATTTGGGTCCAGGAGGAAGTATTTATTTAATAATTAAAAACCTTGTTAAGGTTCCTTTTAATTATTTTTAAATAAATATAAATTTATTGTTTGCATTGGGTTCTCCTAACCCATGGTGCAAATGTCTTAACTTTAATGGCGCTATGTTCTAATATTGTGGGCACTAGCCAAGACATCCGTCAATGTGTTAAAATCCTCTGCCGACATGTTAAACTCCTCGTCGACGTCAAGAGTTTATGGGAAATATGCATATAAATCTCCCATGATGAAGATCAAATATCATCCCATCCGCATTTTTGAAAAGTGTTTCTCGCTGTAATTTTGCAATCTGATGTTTGAATTCTTCCTCGTTGTGATTTCGTGATCCGCTGTTCAGATATCCACCATTCATTTTTTGTATCCGCCGTAAGGTTTCGTCGTTGTCGTTCATGTCAGAAGACAGGGAGGCCTGTTGTTTATTTTAGCCCTAGCATAGAAGGTACAAGGGAAACAAAGTGAGGTTTAAACCTCACCGGACGCCTTTGGCGCACCGGTAGCGGCTAGGCTGTTGGCGCGCTACCCGAATGGGAGGTTCCACATTCAAATAACGTGAAAGGGTTTTTCTTCGTTGAAGTGGACGTAGCGGGTGGTGTTAGAGTTCATGCGCAATTTCTCCATAGCATGATTTTTTGTGTTGTCCAAGGTATTTTCGAAATTAATTTTTGCTAGTGTATTTTGCGGATGGAAGAAGCTTATTAGAGAGAAAAATAGCTTAGGAGTTATAAGGAGTTTGAAGCTTGCTTTATTTTGATAAAATATTCTTTTTAAGGTTTTTTTTGCATTATCTTATTGCATTCTTATGAGAGATAAATTTTATTGTTGATAAGACTATAAGGGAGAAATAAGGTGTATAAGGGATAAATATTTCTTGTAATGTTGAGAGTGCTTTTGGTTGATTATGGAAATGAAAGCATGATGTTTTAAGGTTAGAATTGCTTCTTGTGTGAAGTTGTGAAACCTTAAGTGGGCAGCTTTGATATTGACATTAGCTTTCATTAAATTGGTTATAATCAAGCTATTCTTTACTTGGTTAAAGTGTTGGGCTTACTTCTTTGTTGATGAATTGAAAAGTTGTTTTGTGCTTGGTGATTTAAGTTGGTGGATGCTTTTTGTTCAAAAAATATTGGAGAGAAAAGGAGTTCTACTTGTTTCCTTTTCTGATGTTGATTGTGAAATGCTTCAAGGATGTTTTTTGAGTTGAATGGTGTTGACTGAACCTTGTTTGATGAGCATTTTTGTTGAAGCCCTAATTGATGGTGAAAAGAACATGAATATCATTGTTATATGATTCTTTGCATAGTTGGCAATTGTTGGGGTTTCATGTTCTTGAAAGAAAGCATTCTATCCTATCCATTTCAGATATTGAGTTGAGTTTTCAGATTTGAGATTGAGATTGAGCTGAGTTGATTTGAGTTGAGTTTTGAGATTGGGAGTTAAGTATAGAACATATTGAGTCTCTAACAATTCTCTTTATGCTTCTATGATTTTGAAAAATCACATTGGGTCTCTAACAATTCACTTTGTGATTTCCTACTAAGAAAGTATTTCTTGGTGAGCTTGCTGAGTTTTGGACAGGTTTCGGTGGGGACTTGTGAGAAGTTTTGGACAGGTTCCGGTGGGGACTTGTGAGCAATTTTGGACAGGTTTCGGTGGGGACTTGTGAGCAGTTTTTGGACAGGTTTTGGTGGGGACTTGTGAGCAGATTTGGATAGGTCCTAACAGAGGACTTGTGAGCTGAGTTTGATAGTTCTATCAAAGAACTTGAGGACAGAGGTGCACTGGTTCTATGAGAAGAACCTGAGGACATATTTGGCAAGTCTTTGAGAAGGCTTGTATGTAGAGGATTGATTTGTTCAAGAGTTGGATAGATATGATAAATAGAGGAAGACTTGTACTAGACTGACTGACTATGTTTGGTATACGTTGTTGAGCTACTGTGGACGTGATCATAGAAGGTAGAGGTCTCTTAGGCTAAGCATTGAGGATAGGAGGTCTTCTGTGGAAAGGAGTTCCACGTGCTGGCAAGAGGTAGAGGCAGTTGATCTTTTGAGGGATCATTTCCAGAGCGAGAGGGAAGGTATCTCCTTTGAGCGAGAGGCTCATAAATTCCGATTGGGGGAAGGTATCTCCTTTGAGCAGAGGCTCATAAATTCTGATTGGGGGAAGGTATCTCCTTTGGGCCGAGGCTCATAAACATTGTAATTGGGAAGGATTCCCAAAGAACTTTGAGATAACTTTTAGAGAAATTTTTTTTGGATGTAGCCCAACCATTCTAGGTGAACCACGTTAAAATTGGTGTCACTTTGTGGATGATACTGTGCATTGTTTTGATATTTCTTTGGGTATATTGCTTTACTATTTTGAAGTATAATGGAAAAAGTAAAAAGAGGTCTTATAATGTTCACCCCCCCCTCTCAGTATAAGCTTGTGTTCTTCAGCCAGAGCCTCAGGTAAATGCCGCCAACCTCGACAGAGGGAAGCGGCCCATTGAAATCTCAGATCATCATGACCGAGGCAAATACATAGGAGAAACATTCAGACCTCCTTGGCCCAAGATGGCAGACCAAATTGACCTGGCAGTTGCCAGACATGCCGCCCGCCAAGCCCAGATCATGCGGCTTGAGCAAGATCAGCAGTAGTTAGAGCACTTATACCACCTTAACAAAGAGCACATTTAGCGTGAAGTAGATGAGCTGCTTTATAACCTACCTAAGAGGGTTCCAACCCCTTGCACCCAAAAAGCATAACCATATGAGAGGCATATCCCTTGGTGCAGGATAGGTCTCCGCGACCTCATCAAGCTTTGCCTTCGAGACCCCATAGACCTGAGATGGAGGCCACTCCCCGAAACAATGATGGGTACCCTCCGTGGGGACCCACTCAGGGTCATAGGTCTCACCTAGAGACTCCTCAAGAAGTTTATGAGGAGTATGAACAAGAAGTAGAGCGGGTTGAAATGCCCTATCAAGGTGGAGGGGTTGCCATCTGGCCATCGCCCCATAGGCCTACAGTCTCCCACAACTCACAATGGGAGCAAACTAAATAGGAAGAGATTAAATCTTTCGATGCATACAAAGCATTGTTAGAGCGTTTGGAGTCTATGGAAACCAAAGCTTCTAGGCCTCAAAATCCCATGTTACGCCAACTCCGTAGTCACCCTGTGCATCTATCAGTGCCTGTACCTCCTTATCCCGAACATTTCAAGTTACCTCAGTTGGCAATCTTTAAGCGTGAAGAGGATGCTCAAGAGCATGTGACAAGATTCCTGAGCCAATGCTTTGGCATTCAGGATAATGATGCGTTGTTGTTGAGGACATTCATAACCATGTTCACAGGCCTTGCCTCGGATTGGTTCACCCAGTTGCCGAAGCACAACATCAATAACTTGGATCAATTAGTGGATGTGTTCCTTGAACACTTCGCCTTCAACACCAAGAAGAAGGTGTCACTGAGTGACCTGGCCATCCTTAGGCAATATGAGGAGGAGACAATGGCGGCTTACGGGAATCAATGGAGGGCTCTACTTTCTAAGCTACCCTACCTTCCCCCTATGTCTGACCTCATGCAAATGTTTTCACGAAGTTGTCTGAGATCGATCTCTGGGCTATTGCAGCTGCAGCAATATGCCACCTTAGAAGAAGCTCTGGCGCAAGCCAGAGTTATCAAAGAGATCAAAATACAGGATGGCAAAATTGCCAAACCTAAAAAGAAAGAGTGGAACAAAAACACAAAGACAGGGACTACACAACCAAAACCCGCTGCGGTTAATCAAGTTGCGATAAATGTCCCTAAGCATACATAAGAAATATAGCCTCAAAAGGCTAATTATCAGGTAGTACCTCCTAATAATTATGAAAGAGAAAATAAAAAATAGGAGCAAAATCAGCAGCGTCGCCCTAAGCGACAATACACCCCTTATATAGAGTCTAGGGACTCCCTATTTGACCACTTGTCAACAAAAAATTTAATCACCCTTCCAGAGATCCAAACCATAGATCCTAACGCTCCCAAGCCTAAGGGATATAGAGAGGATTTATATTGTAGGTTCCACAGGCAAAGGGGACATGACCTGAACGCATGCTGGAAATTCAAAGGATTGATACAAGACTTGATTGATAATAAAACATTGGCAGTGGACAACCCCATAGCGCTAAATAACCAGCAGATGGGGATCTTCAAGGATCCCTTGCCTGCCCATGAGGCATAGGCAAAACCCCTTTAGGTCAATGAGATGCGACAGAATTTCCCCATGCAAGGGTATGTGGGAATGATAAGCATAGTGACCAAGAACAATAAATACCTAGGAGTTGCCCCTGAGGTAGCCACAAGAGAAGTTCCAGCAACGTCACAACCTCAAAAACACCCTATACAGTTGCCTCCACCTAGACCCGAGGTCATGATACAGACCAAACTCACGCAGAGTTTGCGGACCACATCGGCTAGGCTCTCCATATATGAGCTTATACAGCAATCAGTGCCCCATCGAGAGGCTCTCATGGAGATTTTGAAAGCCATCGAGTTGCAGCCCCATGAAGCAAATTCCTTCAATAACTTTGTGGGACATGTAAAATGATGTACGGAGCCAATCATTACCTTTCGAGAAGAAGAAGTTAAATCAGTATCTGATGACATGGCAGATCCACCCCTGTATGTTATCACATGGGGCAACAGGATCCCGTATAAGAGGGTGTTGGTAGACACTAGTTCATCTAGTAACATCATTACTACAGAAGCATTGAAACCATCCCCCCGAGATGAGAGGATTTGAAACCATCAAGCTTCAATTACATATCTCCATTTTCTTCCTCCACCACAAGGTGAGCCTGACCATCATTATCAATTGCCTCCTCCTTGGCTTTCTTCCTTCCTGACTTAATTGGGGGTCTACCAACTTTCTTAGCCAACCCAAAATTATTGGATTTTTTGCATTGACTTCTAGTTTTCGGGCCAGACGAGCCTTTATGCAAGACAAGCTTAGGAGATACCACAAGGCTATCCAAACCGCTCATAGTGGATGCACAAACCTCTATTGGAGGAGAATATTTATAGGTCACCTTGGGATTCAAAAGCTCCAGATCATCAACCCCAAGAAATCCCCCAGTCCTAATCGACTTAAGGCATTCAAAAAAATTCTTAAGAGGAAGAAAAAATCCATTCTCCACAAGCTCCGAGAGTAGCACCACTTCAATATTACTTTGATAGATTGATCTCGGTGCCTCTAAAACATACTTGGAATTACTCCAGGGGTAAACACCATAATTCCTACCAACGACACCCGAGTTCAACTGAGAAGAAACAACCACTTTGCCTTTAGAAGGACCTTGAGATCTTTTGCACCAAAATTTTTGGTTCTTTAGCGGGGTCCTCCTCTCATTCAAAACATCACGGTTTGATGCTAGTGAATCCTAATGGACATATGGCTTCACAAACTTTTTTTGAGGATAAAGATTCTGATGATGTCCATCCATACCACAAAATTGATAAGCCTGAGGGTTTTTTTCATAAACCACTACTTGAGACCAACTTCCAAGATGAGAAACAAGTTCCATGGAGCTAGGAAACTCTTTTTCAATGTCCACCATAATAAACATTCTAACAAAATACCGATGGGCAATCGAAAGAGAAATCTTATCAAAGGATACAAAATTTCCAATCTTCATAGCCACAGCCCGAAAAACACTTTTGTGCTACAAATAAGTAGGACCCTTTGGTAAACAGACCCAAAAAAAAATTAGGTTAACCCTTTGCAACGTAAAATTAAAATAAAGGCCCCACCTTCTGAGGAAAAGGCCTCACTTACCAAAGAACCAAGGGCCACCCTCCATAATTTTCTTCAAATCATCTTAACAGGAACAAATTATGGAGGAGAGTAGAAATATCAAAAGAGCCCTTCAACCTCCTTTTGGAAAGTGCCCAGTGTTTAAGGGTATTTAAATCTAGCCTACCACCAGCCAAATTTCCCACCAAATCCCAATATCCTTAATCTAGAAGATAGTTAACCATACAATCAGGGATGCAGATCTGAAAGTATTACATGTTAACCTCACAAGGACCAAATTCCTCCCTCCGCACAGAGCCAAATACTGCCTAGGCATAGGAAAATTATGGGGAAGAAGACCCCTTACCAACTAGCCCAGAACAAATCTTCCCAGGGTCCCACGAAGGGAAAAACCCCACATCACCAAACTTACCAGACCAAAACGGATCTCCTAGGTTGATATTTATCACCTCCGCCTCCGCCTTCACCTCCACATCTTCACCAATTGCACCAGGATACCACATCTTGCTTCCAATATCACTAAATTTTATTCATTGATTTATTCAAGAACCTTCTTTTATGTTTCTTATGAAATAAATTTTATTAAGATATATAGGCTAATATCTCCTTTATTATTTAATATTAAACCACTTATTGAGTTCATATGCTTATGTTCTTGGTCTAGTATATTCACATTATCTTTAATATTTCAACTCCTTGTTCATCTAGTTTAAATAAATATAACACAAAATAAAACATCAAAAATATACATTACAAACCACATTCATACATAAACACTTCAAGAAAAAATAATATTATTTAATTATAATGTTTGAGATACTTATATAAATAATAATGTGAGCTTCAAATTCCTCCCAACCTTCCTATGTATGGAAAATACATCATCCTTACTTATAATCTAGTTTAAATCATTTAGATGTGAATTGTAATTAATTTTTATAAAAATATAAATAATATTTATAAACAATCATGATAATCAAAAGTCTCATTAAATAATATATCACATCTTGGTTTTGAAGATTTTTTCATCCATATTTTCAAATTACTTAACTAAACCTCATATTTTATAAAATATAAATAGAGTAACATTTTGTTGCATCGATTTCTTAGGCAAGTTAAATTTGAACAAATGCTTGTTTTCTTCTATCATGAATAGGCTTTGCAAAAGTTCACTTTTCAAACCAAATATGGTGATCAAATAACCTTGTTAAGAATCGATTTCTTAGGCAAATTTTACTTTTACAAGTTAAATTTGAAAAAATGCTTGTATTCTCCTGTCATGAATAGGCTTTACAAAAGTCCACTTTTTCAAAACCATGATTAAATTTTTTGAATATGATGATCAAATACCCCTGTGAAGAACGAGTTATTTTCTTATCATTTTAATCTAAAATAACAATCAAAATTTCTTGTTCTAAACCGTCATTTTTACATAAGCTTAATTTACACACTTCTTCCAAAATATTAACCAAATAAATATCCCACAAGAACTAAACAATCATCTTTACAAAAATTTTAAAACATCAGATACTACGGATAACATCCATCTTTAAAAAAAAAAAAATCTATTTTTAAAATGATAGCCAAACAACAACCAACATCAAATATATAGCTTTCCGTTCACAAACATAAAGACATCAGATGATTTCCAAAGCTTCACGGCAAACCCCACTTGGTGACAGTTTCAAGAATTAAAGATAACATTCTTGCGCTTTGCCCTCTAGATTGCCACTAGCTAGTTGAAGGTTATCTTTATATGCAATGTCAACATTAAGCCCGAAAAATAGAGTAGTAAAAGATGCTCCCTACCACTAGAGTTATAATAATTTTCATTAGTGTGTGAATATATACAAACACCGAGATACCTCTTTTCATTAGTGCAATCTGAAATAGACCATTTCCACATTTACAGCAACGTTTACATCTCTGGCGATGAAATGCTTGTTATTAACTCTAATAAAAGTTAATCCTAATATGTCTCACTGTCACGAATTGTTTACATATTCCATATCAGCCCAGACTGCAATATATATGCGCAATTCCAGCCACAAAATCATTTGAATTCTTTTAGGTAGACGAGAATCATTTGACATGGATAGCAGAACTGTAATCAAAATATCAAAGAGTTGGCTTTATTACTCATAAGCCAGGACACACGGCATTTGTGATTCTGCAGAAAAGGTGTCCCTCCGTTGCGTGCACGTCACGTATTCCCACTCACTATTTTTTTTTGTTAACACAGGAATCGGTTACATCCACAGTAACTCTTGGGGGCGTTTCGTTTAGGTTAACTTCGGTATGAAATGGTCGTGGGTGGTTGCTTGAGGTTCATACTGTCATCATCGGTCTGACTAACTGATACCACCAAAGTATGAACTTAGGTCTCTTGATAAATGCCCAACCAGATTAGCACTTACAAATCCACTAACCCAAGGGTTATATTCCCACTCACTATTATGCAGAGAACCCAGAGGCACCGATGAGGAGAAAAATCAGAATGTCGTTGATCCGATACGAGGAAATTTGAAAGCTACGTTCAATCAGTCTATGTGCTGCTTCCACTACAAACAGATATCGCATATGTACTACATGTAATTTTTGAAGCGAATTCTTGAGGTTGGGGGTCCATGGCAATTAGCGAATATTTAGAAGCAAGGCGATTGCAGGCATATATTATATTAGGCAACGATTGATTGAATCAGCGTTACCACACAGAACGTATCTTTTGATTAGAAGTAACAGGTATATGGATGGCAGCAGCACTGAGCCGGTATAATGAGCTAATTAGTTATTTCTAGAATTTAATGCTAGGGAATTGGCACCAGGAAATACATTGATAGCTGTATAAAAGTGAGAAGCCATGTTTGGTAGTCAAATGCGGCTTCCATTTCGTGACTTTCTAGTTCTGCATGCGTCCCTTTGTCACCAGCTTTCCGGGATTTTTTATAAAGGAACAATTTCGTTATCAAGCTCTATGCTTAGTCGCCCAGAAACCACCGGTTGGTGATTTTAGAGACATGGGTAATGTCATACCCCAATTTCACCCAACTCAACCATGCTTTTTTTTTTTTTCCTAAAAGCCCATGTATATATCTAACATGGCCTGGGGTCAACTTAAGTTCTTAATATTCTATTTTGAGTAACTTAGTTTCTACACGAAATCGTTTCTCTTTCTTTGAAAACGTCACAAGAATTATCCATCCTACAACTTACCTAGGTCATAGAATTATCCATCCTACAACTTACCTAGGTCATAGAATTATCCATCCTACAACTTACATAGGTCATTTAATCTAAGTGTATTAGATAAGATGCTTGTTAAGTTATCTTTCTGATCTTTCTCATCTTTTTTTAATTCCCCTTGGTCTATTAAAGGTACACACTAATCCTTGCATCTTGCATAGGTCCATCAATTTCGTTATCAAGCTCTATGCTTAGTCATCCAGAAACCACCGGTTGCTGATTTTAGAGACATGGGTAATAATGTCATACCCCTATTTCACCCAACTCAATTAAGAGTTTTTTTCTAAAAGCCCAATTATTAGGTGTGGGGGTGCGGGAGGAATCATGGTGCGGGTGTGGGTGCGAGTGTGAGTGAGGCCCCTATTATTATATATATATATATATCAAGTTAGTTTTTAATTTAAAATATATATAGGTGGATGAAGTTAGTTTTTAATTTTAAAAAATATATAGATTTATATATACACGAGTGCGGGTGCGGGTGCGGGTGCGGCCTCATAAAAAATATTAGTTTTTAATTTATATATATAATCAAAAAAATTAAAAAATAAAATAAATATGCACATTGCGAAATAATTAAA